>CAWUFW010011658.1:0-597742 GCA_963921515.1 Calotriton arnoldi | reverse complement strand
GATGCAGCACTGAGGTCTCTCCTGATAACAGGTGAGTAAATCGGAATTCGTATTTCGGCTGATTTTAGAGGAATATTTTAAAGTTCCAAAACTCCACACTTAGAAGAATTTCCAAGTGAAACCAGTCAATGTTAGCCTATGAAGGAAATTCAAGTTACCGGTAAGTACGGTTAAAATTACTTTTGAGGATCAGTACTGGGCTGAAAGATGCAGCACTGAGGTCTCTCCTGATAACAGGTGAGTAAATCGGAATTCGTATTTCGGCTGATTTTAGAGGAATATTTTAAAGTTCCAAAACTCCACACTTAGAAGAATTTCCAAGTGAAACCAGTCAATGTTAGCCTATGAAGGAAATTCAAGTTACCGGTAAGTACGGTTAAAATTACTTTTCAGGACCAGTACTGGGCTGAAAGATGCAGCACTGAGGTCTCTCCTGATAACAGGTGAGTAAATCGGAATTCGTATTTCGGCTGATTTTAGAGGAATATTTTAAAGTTCCAAAACTCCACACTTAGAAGAATTTCCAAGTGAAACCAGTCAATGTTAGCCTATGAAGGAAATTCAAGTTACCGGTAAGTACGGTTAAAATTACTTTTCAGGACCAGTACTGGGCTGAAAGATGCAGCACTGAGGTCTCTCCTGATAGCAGGTGAGTAAATCGGAATTCGTATTTCGGCTGATTTTAGAGGAATATTTTAAAGTTCCAAAACTCCACACTTAGAAGAATTTCCAAGTGAAACCAGTCAATGTTAGCCTATGTAAGGAAATTCAAGTTACTGGTAAGTACGGTTAAAATTACTTTTCAGGATCAGTACTGGGCTGAAAGATGCAGCACTGAGGTCTCTCCTGATAACAGGTGAGTAAATCGGAATTCGTATTTCGGCTGATTTTAGAGGAATATTTTAAAGTTCCAAAACTCCACACTTAGAAGAATTTCCAAGTGAAACCAGTCAATGTTAGCCTATGGAAGGAAATTCAAGTTACCGGTAAGTACGGTTAAAATTACTTTTCAGGACCAGTACTGGGCTGAAAGATGCAGCACTGAGGTCTCTCCTGATAACAGGTGAGTAAATCGGAATTCGTATTTCGGCTGATTTTAGAGGAATATTTTAAAGTTCCAAAACTCCACACTTAGAAGAATTTCCAAGTGAAACCAGTCAATGTTAGCCTATGAAGGAAATTCAAGTTACCGGTAAGTACGGTTAAAATTACTTTTGAGGATCAGTACTGGGCTGAAAGATGCAGCACTGAGGTCTCTCCTGATAACAGGTGAGTAAATCGGAATTCGTATTTCGGCTGATTTTAGAGGAATATTTTAAAGTTCCAAAACTCCACACTTAGAAGAATTTCCAAGTGAAACCAGTCAATGTTAGCCTATGAAGGAAATTCAAGTTACCGGTAAGTACGGTTAAAATTACTTTTCAGGACCAGTACTGGGCTGAAAGATGCAGCACTGAGGTCTCTCCTGATAACAGGTGAGTAAATCGGAATTCGTATTTCGGCTGATTTTAGAGGAATATTTTAAAGTTCCAAAACTCCACACTTAGAAGAATTTCCAAGTGAAACCAGTCAATGTTAGCCTATGAAGGAAATTCAAGTTACCGGTAAGTACGGTTAAAATTACTTTTGAGGACCAGTACTGGGCTGAAAGATGCAGCACTGAGGTCTCTCCTGATAACAGGTGAGTAAATCGGAATTCGTATTTCGGCTGATTTTAGAGGAATATTTTAAAGTTCCAAAACTCCACACTTAGAAGAATTTCCAAGTGAAACCAGTCAATGTTAGCCTATGAAGGAAATTCAAGTTACCGGTAAGTACGGTTAAAATTACTTTTCAGGATCAGTACTGGGCTGAAAGATGCAGCACTGAGGTCTCTCCTGATAACAGGTGAGTAAATCGGAATTCGTATTTCGGCTGATTTTAGAGGAATATTTTAAAGTTCCAAAACTCCACACTTAGAAGAATTTCCAAGTGAAACCAGTCAATGTTAGCCTATGTAAGGAAATTCAAGTTACCGGTAAGTACGGTTAAAATTACTTTTCAGGACCAGTACTGGGCTGAAAGATGCAGCACTGAGGTCTCTCCTGATAACAGGTGAGTAAATCGGAATTCGTATTTCGGCTGATTTTAGAGGAATATTTTAAAGTTCCAAAACTCCACACTTAGAAGAATTTCCAAGTGAAACCAGTCAATGTTAGCCTATGAAGGAAATTCAAGTTACTGGTAAGTACGGTTAAAATTACTTTTGAGGATCAGTACTGGGCTGAAAGATGCAGCACTGAGGTCTCTCCTGATAACAGGTGAGTAAATCGGAATTCGTATTTCGGCTGATTTTAGAGGAATATTTTAAAGTTCCAAAACTCCACACTTAGAAGAATTTCCAAGTGAAACCAGTCAATGTTAGCCTATGAAGGAAATTCAAGTTACCGGTAAGTACGGTTAAAATTACTTTTGAGGATCAGTACTGGGCTGAAAGATGCAGCACTGAGGTCTCTCCTGATAACAGGTGAGTAAATCGGAATTCGTATTTCGGCTGATTTTAGAGGAATATTTTAAAGTTCCAAAACTCCACACTTAGAAGAATTTCCAAGTGAAACCAGTCAATGTTAGCCTATGAAGGAAATTCAAGTTACCGGTAAGTACGGTTAAAATTACTTTTGAGGATCAGTACTGGGCTGAAAGATGCAGCACTGAGGTCTCTCCTGATAACAGGTGAGTAAATCGGAATTCGTATTTCGGCTGATTTTAGAGGAATATTTTAAAGTTCCAAAACTCCACACTTAGAAGAATTTCCAAGTGAAACCAGTCAATGTTAGCCTATGAAGGAAATTCAAGTTACCGGTAAGTACGGTTAAAATTACTTTTCAGGACCAGTACTGGGCTGAAAGATGCAGCACTGAGGTCTCTCCTGATAGCAGGTGAGTAAATCGGAATTCGTATTTCGGCTGATTTTAGAGGAATATTTTAAAGTTCCAAAACTCCACACTTAGAAGAATTTCCAAGTGAAACCAGTCAATGTTAGCCTATGAAGGAAATTCAAGTTACCGGTAAGTACGGTTAAAATTACTTTTGAGGATCAGTACTGGGCTGAAAGATGCAGCACTGAGGTCTCTCCTGATAACAGGTGAGTAAATCGGAATTCGTATTTCGGCTGATTTTAGAGGAATATTTTAAAGTTCCAAAACTCCACACTTAGAAGAATTTCCAAGTGAAACCAGTCAATGTTAGCCTATGAAGGAAATTCAAGTTACCGGTAAGTACGGTTAAAATTACTTTTCAGGACCAGTACTGGGCTGAAAGATGCAGCACTGAGGTCTCTCCTGATAGCAGGTGAGTAAATCGGAATTCGTATTTCGGCTGATTTTAGAGGAATATTTTAAAGTTCCAAAACTCCACACTTAGAAGAATTTCCAAGTGAAACCAGTCAATGTTAGCCTATGAAGGAAATTCAAGTTACCGGTAAGTACGGTTAAAATTACTTTTGAGGATCAGTACTGGGCTGAAAGATGCAGCACTGAGGTCTCTCCTGATAACAGGTGAGTAAATCGGAATTCGTATTTCGGCTGATTTTAGAGGAATATTTTAAAGTTCCAAAACTCCACACTTAGAAGAATTTCCAAGTGAAACCAGTCAATGTTAGCCTATGAAGGAAATTCAAGTTACCGGTAAGTACGGTTAAAATTACTTTTCAGGATCAGTACTGGGCTGAAAGATGCAGCACTGAGGTCTCTCCTGATAACAGGTGAGTAAATCGGAATTCGTATTTCGGCTGATTTTAGAGGAATATTTTAAAGTTCCAAAACTCCACACTTAGAAGAATTTCCAAGTGAAACCAGTCAATGTTAGCCTATGAAGGAAATTCAAGTTACCGGTAAGTACGGTTAAAATTACTTTTGAGGATCAGTACTGGGCTGAAAGATGCAGCACTGAGGTCTCTCCTGATAACAGGTGAGTAAATCGGAATTCGTATTTCGGCTGATTTTAGAGGAATATTTTAAAGTTCCAAAACTCCACACTTAGAAGAATTTCCAAGTGAAACCAGTCAATGTTAGCCTATGAAGGAAATTCAAGTTACCGGTAAGTACGGTTAAAATTACTTTTGAGGATCAGTACTGGGCTGAAAGATGCAGCACTGAGGTCTCTCCTGATAACAGGTGAGTAAATCGGAATTCGTATTTCGGCTGATTTTAGAGGAATATTTTAAAGTTCCAAAACTCCACACTTAGAAGAATTTCCAAGTGAAACCAGTCAATGTTAGCCTATGAAGGAAATTCAAGTTACCGGTAAGTACGGTTAAAATTACTTTTGAGGATCAGTACTGGGCTGAAAGATGCAGCACTGAGGTCTCTCCTGATAACAGGTGAGTAAATCGGAATTCGTATTTCGGCTGATTTTAGAGGAATATTTTAAAGTTCCAAAACTCCACACTTAGAAGAATTTCCAAGTGAAACCAGTCAATGTTAGCCTATGAAGGAAATTCAAGTTACCGGTAAGTACGGTTAAAATTACTTTTCAGGACCAGTACTGGGCTGAAAGATGCAGCACTGAGGTCTCTCCTGATAACAGGTGAGTAAATCGGAATTCGTATTTCGGCTGATTTTAGAGGAATATTTTAAAGTTCCAAAACTCCACACTTAGAAGAATTTCCAAGTGAAACCAGTCAATGTTAGCCTATGAAGGAAATTCAAGTTACCGGTAAGTACGGTTAAAATTACTTTTCAGGATCAGTACTGGGCTGAAAGATGCAGCACTGAGGTCTCTCCTGATAACAGGTGAGTAAATCGGAATTCGTATTTCGGCTGATTTTAGAGGAATATTTTAAAGTTCCAAAACTCCACACTTAGAAGAATTTCCAAGTGAAACCAGTCAATGTTAGCCTATGAAGGAAATTCAAGTTACCGGTAAGTACGGTTAAAATTACTTTTCAGGACCAGTACTGGGCTGAAAGATGCAGCACTGAGGTCTCTCCTGATAACAGGTGAGTAAATCGGAATTCGTATTTCGGCTGATTTTAGAGGAATATTTTAAAGTTCCAAAACTCCACACTTAGAAGAATTTCCAAGTGAAACCAGTCAATGTTAGCCTATGAAGGAAATTCAAGTTACCGGTAAGTACGGTTAAAATTACTTTTGAGGATCAGTACTGGGCTGAAAGATGCAGCACTGAGGTCTCTCCTGATAACAGGTGAGTAAATCGGAATTCGTATTTCGGCTGATTTTAGAGGAATATTTTAAAGTTCCAAAACTCCACACTTAGAAGAATTTCCAAGTGAAACCAGTCAATGTTAGCCTATGAAGGAAATTCAAGTTACCGGTAAGTACGGTTAAAATTACTTTTCAGGATCAGTACTGGGCTGAAAGATGCAGCACTGAGGTCTCTCCTGATAACAGGTGAGTAAATCGGAATTCGTATTTCGGCTGATTTTAGAGGAATATTTTAAAGTTCCAAAACTCCACACTTAGAAGAATTTCCAAGTGAAACCAGTCAATGTTAGCCTATGAAGGAAATTCAAGTTACCGGTAAGTACGGTTAAAATTACTTTTGAGGATCAGTACTGGGCTGAAAGATGCAGCACTGAGGTCTCTCCTGATAACAGGTGAGTAAATCGGAATTCGTATTTCGGCTGATTTTAGAGGAATATTTTAAAGTTCCAAAACTCCACACTTAGAAGAATTTCCAAGTGAAACCAGTCAATGTTAGCCTATGAAGGAAATTCAAGTTACCGGTAAGTACGGTTAAAATTACTTTTGAGGATCAGTACTGGGCTGAAAGATGCAGCACTGAGGTCTCTCCTGATAACAGGTGAGTAAATCGGAATTCGTATTTCGGCTGATTTTAGAGGAATATTTTAAAGTTCCAAAACTCCACACTTAGAAGAATTTCCAAGTGAAACCAGTCAATGTTAGCCTATGAAGGAAATTCAAGTTACCGGTAAGTACGGTTAAAATTACTTTTGAGGATCAGTACTGGGCTGAAAGATGCAGCACTGAGGTCTCTCCTGATAACAGGTGAGTAAATCGGAATTCGTATTTCGGCTGATTTTAGAGGAATATTTTAAAGTTCCAAAACTCCACACTTAGAAGAATTTCCAAGTGAAACCAGTCAATGTTAGCCTATGAAGGAAATTCAAGTTACCGGTAAGTACGGTTAAAATTACTTTTCAGGACCAGTACTGGGCTGAAAGATGCAGCACTGAGGTCTCTCCTGATAGCAGGTGAGTAAATCGGAATTCGTATTTCGGCTGATTTTAGAGGAATATTTTAAAGTTCCAAAACTCCACACTTAGAAGAATTTCCAAGTGAAACCAGTCAATGTTAGCCTATGAAGGAAATTCAAGTTACCGGTAAGTACGGTTAAAATTACTTTTCAGGACCAGTACTGGGCTGAAAGATGCAGCACTGAGGTCTCTCCTGATAGCAGGTGAGTAAATCGGAATTCGTATTTCGGCTGATTTTAGAGGAATATTTTAAAGTTCCAAAACTCCACACTTAGAAGAATTTCCAAGTGAAACCAGTCAATGTTAGCCTATGTAAGGAAATTCAAGTTACTGGTAAGTACGGTTAAAATTACTTTTCAGGACCAGTACTGGGCTGAAAGATGCAGCACTGAGGTCTCTCCTGATAACAGGTGAGTAAATCGGAATTCGTATTTCGGCTGATTTTAGAGGAATATTTGTAAAGTTCCAAAACTCCACACTTAGAAGAATTTCCAAGTGAAACCAGTCAATGTTAGCCTATGGAAGGAAATTCAAGTTACTGGTAAGTACGGTTAAAATTACTTTTGAGGATCAGTACTGGGCTGAAAGATGCAGCACTGAGGTCTCTCCTGATAACAGGTGAGTAAATCGGAATTCGTATTTCGGCTGATTTTAGAGGAATATTTTAAAGTTCCAAAACTCCACACTTAGAAGAATTTCCAAGTGAAACCAGTCAATGTTAGCCTATGAAGGAAATTCAAGTTACCGGTAAGTACGGTTAAAATTACTTTTGAGGATCAGTACTGGGCTGAAAGATGCAGCACTGAGGTCTCTCCTGATAACAGGTGAGTAAATCGGAATTCGTATTTCGGCTGATTTTAGAGGAATATTTTAAAGTTCCAAAACTCCACACTTAGAAGAATTTCCAAGTGAAACCAGTCAATGTTAGCCTATGAAGGAAATTCAAGTTACCGGTAAGTACGGTTAAAATTACTTTTCAGGACCAGTACTGGGCTGAAAGATGCAGCACTGAGGTCTCTCCTGATAGCAGGTGAGTAAATCGGAATTCGTATTTCGGCTGATTTTAGAGGAATATTTTAAAGTTCCAAAACTCCACACTTAGAAGAATTTCCAAGTGAAACCAGTCAATGTTAGCCTATGAAGGAAATTCAAGTTACCGGTAAGTACGGTTAAAATTACTTTTCAGGACCAGTACTGGGCTGAAAGATGCAGCACTGAGGTCTCTCCTGATAACAGGTGAGTAAATCGGAATTCGTATTTCGGCTGATTTTAGAGGAATATTTTAAAGTTCCAAAACTCCACACTTAGAAGAATTTCCAAGTGAAACCAGTCAATGTTAGCCTATGAAGGAAATTCAAGTTACCGGTAAGTACGGTTAAAATTACTTTTCAGGATCAGTACTGGGCTGAAAGATGCAGCACTGAGGTCTCTCCTGATAACAGGTGAGTAAATCGGAATTCGTATTTCGGCTGATTTTAGAGGAATATTTTAAAGTTCCAAAACTCCACACTTAGAAGAATTTCCAAGTGAAACCAGTCAATGTTAGCCTATGAAGGAAATTCAAGTTACCGGTAAGTACGGTTAAAATTACTTTTGAGGATCAGTACTGGGCTGAAAGATGCAGCACTGAGGTCTCTCCTGATAACAGGTGAGTAAATCGGAATTCGTATTTCGGCTGATTTTAGAGGAATATTTTAAAGTTCCAAAACTCCACACTTAGAAGAATTTCCAAGTGAAACCAGTCAATGTTAGCCTATGAAGGAAATTCAAGTTACCGGTAAGTACGGTTAAAATTACTTTTCAGGATCAGTACTGGGCTGAAAGATGCAGCACTGAGGTCTCTCCTGATAACAGGTGAGTAAATCGGAATTCGTATTTCGGCTGATTTTAGAGGAATATTTTAAAGTTCCAAAACTCCACACTTAGAAGAATTTCCAAGTGAAACCAGTCAATGTTAGCCTATGAAGGAAATTCAAGTTACCGGTAAGTACGGTTAAAATTACTTTTGAGGATCAGTACTGGGCTGAAAGATGCAGCACTGAGGTCTCTCCTGATAACAGGTGAGTAAATCGGAATTCGTATTTCGGCTGATTTTAGAGGAATATTTTAAAGTTCCAAAACTCCACACTTAGAAGAATTTCCAAGTGAAACCAGTCAATGTTAGCCTATGAAGGAAATTCAAGTTACCGGTAAGTACGGTTAAAATTACTTTTGAGGATCAGTACTGGGCTGAAAGATGCAGCACTGAGGTCTCTCCTGATAACAGGTGAGTAAATCGGAATTCGTATTTCGGCTGATTTTAGAGGAATATTTTAAAGTTCCAAAACTCCACACTTAGAAGAATTTCCAAGTGAAACCAGTCAATGTTAGCCTATGAAGGAAATTCAAGTTACCGGTAAGTACGGTTAAAATTACTTTTGAGGATCAGTACTGGGCTGAAAGATGCAGCACTGAGGTCTCTCCTGATAACAGGTGAGTAAATCGGAATTCGTATTTCGGCTGATTTTAGAGGAATATTTTAAAGTTCCAAAACTCCACACTTAGAAGAATTTCCAAGTGAAACCAGTCAATGTTAGCCTATGAAGGAAATTCAAGTTACCGGTAAGTACGGTTAAAATTACTTTTCAGGACCAGTACTGGGCTGAAAGATGCAGCACTGAGGTCTCTCCTGATAGCAGGTGAGTAAATCGGAATTCGTATTTCGGCTGATTTTAGAGGAATATTTTAAAGTTCCAAAACTCCACACTTAGAAGAATTTCCAAGTGAAACCAGTCAATGTTAGCCTATGAAGGAAATTCAAGTTACCGGTAAGTACGGTTAAAATTACTTTTCAGGACCAGTACTGGGCTGAAAGATGCAGCACTGAGGTCTCTCCTGATAGCAGGTGAGTAAATCGGAATTCGTATTTCGGCTGATTTTAGAGGAATATTTTAAAGTTCCAAAACTCCACACTTAGAAGAATTTCCAAGTGAAACCAGTCAATGTTAGCCTATGTAAGGAAATTCAAGTTACTGGTAAGTACGGTTAAAATTACTTTTCAGGACCAGTACTGGGCTGAAAGATGCAGCACTGAGGTCTCTCCTGATAACAGGTGAGTAAATCAGAATTCGTATTTCGGCTGATTTTAGAGGAATATTTGTAAAGTTCCAAAACTCCACACTTAGAAGACATTTCCAAGTGAAACGCAGTCAATGTTAGCCTATGGAAGGAAATTCAAGTTACTGGTAAGTACGGTTAAAATTACTTTTGAGGATCAGTACTGGGCTGAAAGATGCAGCACTGAGGTCTCTCCTGATAACAGGTGAGTAAATCGGAATTCGTATTTCGGCTGATTTTAGAGGAATATTTTAAAGTTCCAAAACTCCACACTTAGAAGAATTTCCAAGTGAAACCAGTCAATGTTAGCCTATGAAGGAAATTCAAGTTACCGGTAAGTACGGTTAAAATTACTTTTGAGGATCAGTACTGGGCTGAAAGATGCAGCACTGAGGTCTCTCCTGATAACAGGTGAGTAAATCGGAATTCGTATTTCGGCTGATTTTAGAGGAATATTTTAAAGTTCCAAAACTCCACACTTAGAAGAATTTCCAAGTGAAACCAGTCAATGTTAGCCTATGAAGGAAATTCAAGTTACCGGTAAGTACGGTTAAAATTACTTTTCAGGATCAGTACTGGGCTGAAAGATGCAGCACTGAGGTCTCTCCTGATAACAGGTGAGTAAATCGGAATTCGTATTTCGGCTGATTTTAGAGGAATATTTTAAAGTTCCAAAACTCCACACTTAGAAGAATTTCCAAGTGAAACCAGTCAATGTTAGCCTATGAAGGAAATTCAAGTTACCGGTAAGTACGGTTAAAATTACTTTTCAGGATCAGTACTGGGCTGAAAGATGCAGCACTGAGGTCTCTCCTGATAACAGGTGAGTAAATCGGAATTCGTATTTCGGCTGATTTTAGAGGAATATTTTAAAGTTCCAAAACTCCACACTTAGAAGAATTTCCAAGTGAAACCAGTCAATGTTAGCCTATGAAGGAAATTCAAGTTACCGGTAAGTACGGTTAAAATTACTTTTGAGGATCAGTACTGGGCTGAAAGATGCAGCACTGAGGTCTCTCCTGATAACAGGTGAGTAAATCGGAATTCGTATTTCGGCTGATTTTAGAGGAATATTTTAAAGTTCCAAAACTCCACACTTAGAAGAATTTCCAAGTGAAACCAGTCAATGTTAGCCTATGAAGGAAATTCAAGTTACCGGTAAGTACGGTTAAAATTACTTTTGAGGATCAGTACTGGGCTGAAAGATGCAGCACTGAGGTCTCTCCTGATAACAGGTGAGTAAATCGGAATTCGTATTTCGGCTGATTTTAGAGGAATATTTTAAAGTTCCAAAACTCCACACTTAGAAGAATTTCCAAGTGAAACCAGTCAATGTTAGCCTATGAAGGAAATTCAAGTTACCGGTAAGTACGGTTAAAATTACTTTTCAGGACCAGTACTGGGCTGAAAGATGCAGCACTGAGGTCTCTCCTGATAGCAGGTGAGTAAATCGGAATTCGTATTTCGGCTGATTTTAGAGGAATATTTTAAAGTTCCAAAACTCCACACTTAGAAGAATTTCCAAGTGAAACCAGTCAATGTTAGCCTATGAAGGAAATTCAAGTTACCGGTAAGTACGGTTAAAATTACTTTTCAGGACCAGTACTGGGCTGAAAGATGCAGCACTGAGGTCTCTCCTGATAGCAGGTGAGTAAATCGGAATTCGTATTTCGGCTGATTTTAGAGGAATATTTTAAAGTTCCAAAACTCCACACTTAGAAGAATTTCCAAGTGAAACCAGTCAATGTTAGCCTATGTAAGGAAATTCAAGTTACTGGTAAGTACGGTTAAAATTACTTTTCAGGACCAGTACTGGGCTGAAAGATGCAGCACTGAGGTCTCTCCTGATAACAGGTGAGTAAATCGGAATTCGTATTTCGGCTGATTTTAGAGGAATATTTGTAATGTTCCAAAACTCAACACTTAGAAGACTTTCCAAGCAAAACGCAGGCAATGATAGCCTATGGAAGGAAATTCAAGTTACTGGTAAGTACGGTTAAAATTACTTTTGAGGATCAGTACTGGGCTGAAAGATGCAGCACTGAGGTCTCTCCTGATAACAGGTGAGTAAATCGGAATTCGTATTTCGGCTGATTTTAGAGGAATATTTTAAAGTTCCAAAACTCCACACTTAGAAGAATTTCCAAGTGAAACCAGTCAATGTTAGCCTATGAAGGAAATTCAAGTTACCGGTAAGTACGGTTAAAATTACTTTTCAGGATCAGTACTGGGCTGAAAGATGCAGCACTGAGGTCTCTCCTGATAACAGGTGAGTAAATCGGAATTCGTATTTCGGCTGATTTTAGAGGAATATTTTAAAGTTCCAAAACTCCACACTTAGAAGAATTTCCAAGTGAAACCAGTCAATGTTAGCCTATGAAGGAAATTCAAGTTACCGGTAAGTACGGTTAAAATTACTTTTGAGGATCAGTACTGGGCTGAAAGATGCAGCACTGAGGTCTCTCCTGATAACAGGTGAGTAAATCGGAATTCGTATTTCGGCTGATTTTAGAGGAATATTTTAAAGTTCCAAAACTCCACACTTAGAAGAATTTCCAAGTGAAACCAGTCAATGTTAGCCTATGAAGGAAATTCAAGTTACCGGTAAGTACGGTTAAAATTACTTTTCAGGACCAGTACTGGGCTGAAAGATGCAGCACTGAGGTCTCTCCTGATAGCAGGTGAGTAAATCGGAATTCGTATTTCGGCTGATTTTAGAGGAATATTTTAAAGTTCCAAAACTCCACACTTAGAAGAATTTCCAAGTGAAACCAGTCAATGTTAGCCTATGAAGGAAATTCAAGTTACCGGTAAGTACGGTTAAAATTACTTTTCAGGACCAGTACTGGGCTGAAAGATGCAGCACTGAGGTCTCTCCTGATAACAGGTGAGTAAATCGGAATTCGTATTTCGGCTGATTTTAGAGGAATATTTTAAAGTTCCAAAACTCCACACTTAGAAGAATTTCCAAGTGAAACCAGTCAATGTTAGCCTATGTAAGGAAATTCAAGTTACTGGTAAGTACGGTTAAAATTACTTTTCAGGACCAGTACTGGGCTGAAAGATGCAGCACTGAGGTCTCTCCTGATAACAGGTGAGTAAATCGGAATTCGGATTTCGGCTGATTTTAGAGGAATATTTGTAATGTTTCAAAACTCAACACTTAGAAGACTTTTTCAAGCAAAACGCAGTCAATGATATCCTATGGAAGGAAATTCAAGTTACTGGTAAGTACGGTTAAAATTACTTTTGAGGATCAGTACTGGGCTGAAAGATGCAGCACTGAGGTCTCTCCTGATAACAGGTGAGTAAATCGGAATTCGTATTTCGGCTGATTTTAGAGGAATATTTTAAAGTTCCAAAACTCCACACTTAGAAGAATTTCCAAGTGAAACCAGTCAATGTTAGCCTATGAAGGAAATTCAAGTTACCGGTAAGTACGGTTAAAATTACTTTTGAGGATCAGTACTGGGCTGAAAGATGCAGCACTGAGGTCTCTCCTGATAACAGGTGAGTAAATCGGAATTCGTATTTCGGCTGATTTTAGAGGAATATTTGCACAATGGTGAAGGGAGGGGGCGGGGCCTGAGGTGACATCTGTGCAAACGCGCCCCGTGGTGCGTTTTAAGTTGGGGGATTAAGTCCCCTTGAATCATGAGGATCCCTACGGGCCAACTAGCCCACCAGGAACCTCCAGTATGCGCCAGGGGCTGCGTTGCAGAGACATGTACAGAGGCCACACCCCTTTTACACCTCTCTGCAACGCAGCTCTGTGGCGCTTTCTGGACGTACCTGTTGGGCTAGTTGGCCCCCAGGGACCCTCAGGATTGAAGAGGATTTAATTCCCCATCTTAAAACGCGCCACGGGGCCTGTTTGCACACATGTCACCTGAAGCCCCGCCCCTCCCTTCACCACTGTGCAAACGCACCCCGTGGCGCGTTTTAAGTCGGGGGATTAACTCCCCTTGAATCCTGAGGGTCCCTGGGGTGCAACTAGCCCACCATATACCTCCAAAAGCGCCATAGAGCTGCGTTGCAGAGAGGTGTAAAAGGGGCATGGCCTCTGTACACCTCTCTGCAAGGCAGCTCCCTGGCGCATACTGGAGGTTCCTGGTGGGCTAGTTGGCCCCCAGGGACCCCCAGTATTCAAGGGTAATTGCCTTCTCTGCAAACGCGCCAGGGGCGCGTTTGCAGAGTGGTGAAGGAAGGGGCGGGCCTGCGGCCCGATCGTTTTTTTTTTTTTCCTGAAGGGGGCTGTGTGGCCCCCTTCCTTTTTCCTATTTTTAGGCCCTGGGGACCCCATCCCCAGGGCCTTACCCCTTTTTTAATTAAAATTTAAAAAAAACGGGAAGGGGGCCGCGTGGCCCCCCTTCCCTGGGCCTGTATTGGCCCCGGGACCCCATCCCCGGGGCATGGCCTGTTTTTTTATTTGGAGGGGGCTGCGTGCCCCCCTCCTCAGGCCATTTAAGGCCCCGGGGACCCCATCCCCCGGGCCGGCCTTCCGTTTTTTTTTTTAAATTTTGTTTTTTTGGGGGAGGGGGCCGCGTGGCCCCCTCCCGGGCCACTACTTGCCCCGGGACCCCATCCCCCGGGGCTGGCCCTCTCGTTGGGGACTGTGGGGGTCCCCAATCCCCCACAGTCCCGCCCGGCTCCCCGTGTCCCTTGGGAGCCGGCATTAGCTGTTCCACATGGGGAGCAGCTGACATGCAGCTCCCCATGTGGAAAGCATCGGCTTTGGATATTGGAAGAGAGAGCAGGTTTCCTGCCTCTCTTCCAATATCCAAAGCAGTTTGCAATGACAGGACGAGAGCCGCGAGGCTCCCGTCCTGTCATTGCAAATAGCAGTGTCCCGGGGGTAGGCACCCCGGGACACTGCAGGAGCCGGCCCTGGGGGTGGCGGTCCCCAGGGCCACCACAGGCTTCCAGGAGTGGGGCCGCGCGGCCCCCTCCCTACATTTTGAAAGCCCCGGGAGGTGGTGGTCCTCGGGCTCTGGGGGTCCAAAACGGACCCCCATTGTAATTTTTCTTAGTGCCCCGGGAGGTGGTGGTCTCGGGCGTGTGGGGGCTGGAGCCCCCCACACAGGTTTTTAATTAAAAAAGAAGCCCCGGGAGGTGGTGGTCCTCGGGCTGCGTGGAGGGCTCAGAGCCCTCCCGCACCATTCTACATAAAGCCCCGGGGGTGGTGGTCCCCGGGCTTGGGGGCCCTTAGAGGCCCCCACACATAAAATTAACCCCCCAGCATGCCCTCGGGACTTGGCCCACCGGGGCCACTAACATCGAGCGCGGGAGACCGCGCTCGATTTTTTTTTCGGCAGGGTTCGCGCTCCCTGAGCGCATCCTGCCGGTGTTTCTACCCTGCCCCTTTGTGCGCTTTGCGCACTTGTTTCTGTCCCTCGGTTCTACCGAGAGATAAAATGGCTGCCAACACTTCCTGATTTGGAGTGTTGACAGCCAATTAACATAAAGCTCGTGCTCGGGAGGATCCGCTGCCCTAGATATATCTATCTTTTTACTTTTCATTTTCTCAGTAACTACTGAACGGATTTACACCATTTAACAAAAAGGGTTCTTTCTGAACCAAGAACTACCTCTTTGCCAAATTTGGTGTAATTCCGTTCAGCAGTTCGGGCTGTAGCCGTGTCTAAAGTTTCCTATGGAAAATTGCATGGGGAAAACGCGTTTTGGGACCCCCTTTTTCTCGGCCCCCGCTGACGAATCCCCCGAGACTTTCAGGGTAGGAGCGGACCGGAGCGGGCCACAAAGTTTGAAAATTTTGCGAAGATACGTCAACCGGCAAGAGAGTTATTTCAAATAGAATGTCGCGGATTTCCTATGGATAATAGGTTGTAACTATAACTATCTACTGGCGACCGCCAGTAGATAATATATATATATATATATATATTCTCTGAAAAAACCATAGGTTTCAGGGGCGTTATAGTTAGCTGGACATTTCACTCGTACAAAACCATAGAAATTCCACTGTTATAGTTAGTTCAGCTAACTATAACTCACGCCCCGCAATGCACTGCTCATGACGTCACATATTACATCATTCATGGCATGGTCAGTGACATCACTGATGACATCACTGATGACATCTGAAATGACATCACTGATGACATCATCCAGTGACTGTGTGTTTCTGTAATTTTTAAATATGTTTTACATATATTCTTAGGTGTATTGAAGAATGAGTGGGTGTATAAGTGTCTGGATGGGGGATTTTACAGGTGTGTGACTGATTGTATAAGTGAGTGATTAAACGTGTCTTACTGAATGCATGGGTTAGTGACTAAACTGTGTGAATGTGTGTATCAGTCTGTCTGTTGTTGTGTAAGCTGCTACATGGGTTGGTCAGTAGCTACATGAGTGTTTATATGGGTTATTGATTGTTTGCCTGAGTATTTGTATGGGAGACTGAGTGTGTGTGTGGGTGGGTTGGAGGTGTGTGACTCTGTGCATTGATGTGTGAGTGGTTGATTCACTGGGTGTATGGGTTCAAGAGTGCATGTGGAAACAGCTGTATGGGTGGGTGAGTGTGTGTATGGGTGTGTTGGTGAGTGAATGGATGTCTCAGTGGTACATGTGTGAGTAACTACATATGTAAAAGGCAGTATATGTGAGTGATGCTGTATATAAATGAGTATATGTGAGAGAGTGAGTGATTGTGAGAGTGGCTGTATGGATGAGTGTGTACTTGTATCAGTGATTATATAAGAGAGTAATTATGCGTTAGTATCTGTATGAATTAGGGAGGTGGTGTGTGTATAACTGTATAGGTGAGTAAATGGGAGTGTGATTGATTCTTTGCATGAGTGACTAGGTGTGTGAGTAACTCCATGGATGAGTGGCGGTGTGTGAGTGTCTGAATAGGTGTATGAGTGCATATCATAGTGTTGTATTGATGAGTAACTGCATGTATAAGTGAATGTATGGGTGAATGAGTGGATGTGTGTGTAGACCTAGGAATGAAAGAGTGCGTATGTAGTAACTGGTATTGGTGTCTCGATGGTTTCGAAAATGGTAGTCTGTATTTTACAGTGGGTGTATTAAAGGTTATATTAGACTGTGAGGAGGTGCATCAGATTTTCATGTGGATGACGTCATCAGTGATGTCATCAGTGATGTCATTTCAGATGTCATCAGTGATGTCATCAGTGATGTCACTGACCATGCCATGAATGATGTAATATGTGACGTCATGTGCAGTGCATTGCGGGGGCGCGAGTTATAGTTAGCAGAACTAACTATAACAGTGGAATTTCTATGGTTTTGTACGAGTGAAATGTCCAGCTAACTATAACGCCCCTGAAACCTATGGTTTTTTCAGTGAATTTCAAAGGTTTTTTAAATGCTAATTTCTAACTATAACGTCTGTAAAACCTATGGTTTTTTCAGTGAATTTCAATGGTTTTTTAAATGATAATTTCTAACTATAACGTCCCTGAAACCTATGGTTTTTCAGTGAATTTCAAAGGTTTTTTAAATGCTAATTTCTAACTACAATGTCCCTAAAACCTATATTGTTTTTAACTAAATTTAAAAAGACGTGCATACTTTTTGTAGTGAAAAACTAACTGTAACAGTAGTCTGTTATAAGTTATAATTTGACAATGTTTAAAACTTAATTAGCACTAATTAACATATAAGTGTGGCAAAAGTGTGACGGAGCAGCTATGATACCTGACTTCGAACAACAGCGTTCACAGTTCGATTCCCGGCTCCAGCGGCACGTTAGCCCACCACTATGTCACTGTGGGCAACACCTTGCTTAATCTTTCCGACGCCCCCAAGCGCCGCCACACCTTTCCAGGGTTAGCTGTACGCTTTACAAATGCTCGCATTTTTTTAATTTAAAACCATAGTGATGAGAAATATTATCACGTTTTTTTTTCTTCTATTCTGATAGATCTTTTTTTTATATCTTCTATTTAGAATTACGGCAATCAATAAATGTATTTACTCATGAGAATGGAAATGACATGGTTTTCCGGGTAACAGTTTTTAAGCTCTCCAACGTATGTACATATTAAGGACCTTATACGTGTTAGGTTCGAAATCGAAACTTTTTCCGCTTCACATTTTGTAACTTTTCCCAACACGTGCACAAGTGAAACAGTTAAAACGTGAGCACGTGTCAACTGTAAAACGTGACATCTAAATTGGCGGAGCCGCATCTTCCTTCCATACACTACTGAATAACCAAAAAGTATATAAACCACACCCGTTGATAAATTAGTTTCGATTTTGCGAGTTATTTACTCGTCTCCATTCAGTGATGCAGGTGCTCTTTTCTACAGTCGGATTCTTCTTTTGTGGCCACAAAACATAATCCTGAGTTGTAAGTTGTTTGATTATGCAATACTAGATATTTATAATTCGTAGCTATTTGTCAATCTTTAAACACTTGTATTTAGAAAAAAGTGTTATTGGTTGTTTTTGCCATTTATATGTAATGTCAGCAGCTTGTTTTCAGAAACAGACAGAATACAGCAAACATTGTTCCTGTTCTGGCTCCTTTGAGCTCATTTAGTGTGACTTTGTATATTATAATATTGACACTGTACTTGACCTCAGAAGTGTTGGTGACCCGTCGGCGCGAACGCTAAAGATTTATATGTAACGTCAGCAGCTTCTAGTTTGTAGTCTATTTCCCCTTGACATCATATAGTGTAAGTATGTATATTATAATAACCACACATTATGATCTCAGAGGAGTTTGTGACCCGTTGGCGCGAAGACTAAAGATTTATATGTAACGTCAGCAGCTTCTGGTTTTTAGTCTATTTCTCCCTTGAGATCATATAGTGTGAGTATGTATATTGCAATATGAACATTTATACTGACCTCAGTGGAGTTTATGACCCGTCGACGCGAAGACTAAAGATTTATATTTAACGTCAGCACCTTCTCGTTCTTACTCTGTTTCTTTCTTGGGATCATATACTGTGAATATGTATATTATAATATTAACAGTCATTGTGATCTCAGAGCACTTTATGACCCGTTGGCGCGAAGATGAAAGATTTCGAAGTCCCGGAGAAAAGAAGCTCTCAACATACTCATCGCTTGAAAGTAATTCGTTATTGATCTTGTTTTGTATTGATGACTTCATTTTCATTTTCCTTTTTGTGTGCCATCAGTGACACTGTGTATATTGTAAGAGTGTGATATTTCCACACAACAGGAATTGGAGATTTCTCGCCGCCAGGAGTAAACCATCTGAAATACAGTTTACTGACCTTTATAACTTACTTGATCAGATATTTTTACAGTGACAATATTTTGGGAAATTGCAGTTTAAAAAAAAATCGTTTCCATAGATACTTTCTTACTGAATACCTTTGATAAACCCGACATTTCTGAATGTTTTTTTACTATTTCTATTTTTGTCTGTCGCGGTTGCTATTCACCTTCTCCCTATAGAATATATACGACCAGTAGTGTATATTATTATACTACTATCCTATATATTCTTAAAGGAGTACGTGATCTAAGCACTACGACCGAAATTTCCCGAATTCTACAATAATAGAAATTATAAAAAATGATAAAGCATACATTTCAATGTAATATAAAGTGATTTGTGTTTAACTGTTTTTTACTTGTTATTGTTCTTGTGACCTGAGATGATGTAGTGCGGGAGTGTTTCTTGTACCACTTCTTTTCTACTTTATCTAAAAGTAACTCATGCCCTCTTATATTATCAAGAATATGGGGCAACACTTTTACAAACTATAGCAGAAAAAAAGGGAGGGTGTGCCCACGCTTAAGGGATATTTTATGAATTGCGTTTTATTTGTCACCCCTTCGATATATACAGCTTCAGTTTCCGAACAAAGTATATTTGTAATTGCTTAATAAAAACTATTTCAAACCTAGACTGAAATTTTTGCTGCGCAACCACAGCTCCCCATTAGAAAAGTAAACACCACATTATAACTAAACAGTGCTCCTGGGAAGTACCCCACCCGCAAACTTAATAAAAAGAAGACTGCAACACACTTTGTTATTTTCACGCCGTGATTTGTACACCCCACACCAATTATATAAATGGCCCTTAAAATATATAAAAAACTATTTTTACCTTCACAATCCCTCTCCACCACCTTGTGACCACTGTACAGAGTTAATAGTGTTCCTACCCTCCCCGCTACTACTTTCTTTTCCCGTACTCCATTGAACTGCGTCACAAAATGGTTCACAACAGTGAACCGTTCCCAGCCAATAATGAGCAAACTTGTACTAGGAACAGTTTAGCCAATAAAATGTCCATGGTGTTCCGCAGAGGGGGAGGGAATAGCTGGCAACACTTGTACTTTCAATGGTTCGCAGCCAATAAACATTAAGCTTGGGAAGGTCCTGCTTGGAACACGTCAGCCAATCAGATGTCCCTGCTACTCCGCGGACGGGGAGGAAATGGCTGGCAACACTTACACTTTCAATGGTTCGTAGCCAATGAACATTAAGCTTGGGAAGGTCCTGCTTGGAACACGTCAGCCAATCAGATGTCCCTGCTACTCCGCGGACGGGGAGGAAATGGCTGTCAACACTTATACTTTCAATGGTTCGCAGCCAATGAACATTAAGCTTGGGAAGGTCCTGCTTGGAACACGTCAGCCAATCAGATGTCCCTGCTACTCCGCGGACGGGGAGGAAATGGCTGTCAACACTTATACTTTCAATGGTTCGCAGCCAATGAACATTAAGCTTGGTAAGGTCCTGCTTGGAACACGTCAGCCAATCCGATGTCCCTGCTACTCCGCGGACGGGGAGGAAATGGCTGGCAACACTTATACTTTCAATGGTTCGCAGCCAATGAACATTGAGCTCGTTGTTGGAACACCTCAGCCAATTAAACGTTAATTTTGTTCCAGACACACGAACAGAACACGCCCTCCCACATAATATTAATTTTTGTGTAAGAAAGTGACACTTATATATGAAATTCACTGAAAAAAACATAGGTTTCAGGGACGTTATAGTTAGAAATAAGCATTTCAAAAACTTGGAAATTCACTGAAAAAACCACAGGTTTCAGGGACGTTATAGTTAGTTGGACATTTCACGCGTAGAAAACCAGAGAAATCCGGACGTTATAGTTAGTTGAGCTAACTATAACTCGCGCCCCCGCAATGCACTGCTCATGACGTCACATATTACATCATTCATGACATGGTCAGTGACATCACTGATGACATCACTGATGATATCTCAAATGACATCACTGATGACATCATCCAGTGACTGTGTGTTTCTGTAAAGTTTAAATATGTTTTATATATATATATATGCCAAGGTGTATTGAAGAATGAGTGGGTGTATAAGTGTCTGAATGGATGATTCAGTAGGTGCGTGACTGACTGTATAAGTAAGTGATTAAACGTGTCTTACTGAATGCATGAGTTAGTGACTAAACTGTGTGAATGACTCAATCAGTCTGTCAGTTGGTGTGTAAGTGTCTGCATGGGTTGGTGAGTACCTACATGAGTGTCTATATGGGTTATTGATTGGTTGTCTGACTATCTGTATGTGTGCTGAGTGTCTGTGTGGGTGGGTGGGGGGTGTGTGACTCTGTGCATTGATGTGTTAGTGGGTGATTCACTGGGTGTATGGGTTCATGAGTGCATCTGTGAGGGGCTGTATGGGTGGGTGAGTGTGTGTATGGGTGTGTTGGTGAGTGAATGGATGTCTAAATCAATCAATCATATCATTTGTAAAGCGCACTACTCACCCATGAGGGTCTCAAGGCGCTGGGGTGGGGAATGCTGCTACTGCTCAAAAAGCCAGGTCTTGAGGAGTTTTCTGAAGGTCAGCAGGTCTTGGGTCTGCCATAGGGGGATGGGGAGGGTGTTCCAGGTCTTGGCGGCGAGGTGGGAGAACGATCTGCCACTGGAGGTCGCTCTTCGGAAGTGGGGGACAGTGGTGAGGGCGAGGTCGGCGGAGCGGAGCTGGCGGGTGGGGGTGTAGAAGCTGAGTCGTCTGTTGAGGTACGTTGGTCCGGTGTTGTGGAGTGCCTTGTGTGCGTGGGTGGAGTTTGAAGGTTATCCTCTTGTTGACCGGGAGCCAGTGCAGGTCTCTCAGGTGGGGTGTGATGTGGCTGCGGCGAGGGATGTCGAGGATCAGGCGTGCAGAGGCGTTCTGGATGCGTTGGAGCCGTCTCAGGAGTTTGGCCGAGGCTCCTGCGTAGAGGGCGTTTCCGTAGTCCAACCTGCTGCTGATGAGGGCCTGGGTGACCGCTCTTCTCGTTTCAGTGGGGATCCACTTGTAGATCCTGCGGAGCATGCGGAGGGTGTTGAAGCAGGCGGAGGAGACGGCGTTGACCTGTTTAGTCATGGAGAGGGTGGAGTCGAGGATGACCCCTAGGTTGCGTGCGTGGTCGGTGGGTGTTGGGGCGGTTCCCAGTGCGGTCGGCCACCAGGAGTCGTCCCAGGCCGAAGGGGTGGATCCGAGGATGAGGACCTCTATCTTGTCCGAGTTCAGCTTCAGTCGTCTGTTCCTCATCCATTCAGCGACGGCCTTCATTCCTTCATGAAGGTTGGTTTTGGCGGTCCTTGGTGAGGGAGAGGATCAGCTGGGTGTCATCGGCATAGGAGATGATGTTGAGGTCGTGCCGACGGGCGATGTGGGCGAGCGGTGCCATGTAGATGTTAAACAGAGTTGGGCTGAGGGAAGAGCCCTGGGGTATGCCGCAGATGATCTCGGTGGCTTCAAAGCGGAAGGGGGGAAGGCGGACGCTCTGTGTTCTGCCGGAGAGGAAGGAGGTGGTCCAGTCCAGGGCCTTCTCTTGGATCCCGGCATTGTGGAGGCGTGTTCGTAGTGTGTGGTGGCAGACCGTGTCGAAGGCGGCTGACAGGTCCAGGAGGATGAGGGCTGCCGTTTTTCCGTTGTCCAGCAGGGACTTGATGTCATCGGTGGCAGCGATGAGGGCAGTCTCGGTGCTGTGGTTGCTGCGGAACCCAGACTGGGAAGGGTCCAGGATGTTGTTCTCCTCGAGGTAGCGGGTCAGTTGTTTGTTGACGGTCTTCTCGATGACCTTTGCCGGGAACGGGAGCAGGGAGATGGGCCGGAAGTTCTTGAGGTCCTTGGGGTCCGCCTTGGGTTTCTTGAGTAAGGCGTTGATCTCGGCGTGCTTCCAGCTCTCCGGGAAAGGTTGCTGTCTCGAAGGAGGTGTTGATGACTTTCCGGAGATGGGGTGCGATGGCTGTGCTGGCTTTGTTGAAGATGTGGTGTGGGCATGGGTCAGACGGAGATCAGGAGTGGATGGTGTTCATGATCTTGATGGTGTCGTCGTCGTTGATGTTGGTCCAGGAGAGCAGGCGGTTGGTGTGGATGGTGGTCATGGGGGCGGAGGTCTCAGTGGTTGTCGGGGCGGGTGTGGCGTTGAAGCTGTCGTGGATGTCTGCGATCTTGCGGTGGAAGAAGGTGGCCAGCGAGTCGCACAGGTCTTGCGAGGGTGGGACGTCGTTGGTGTTGGAGCTGGGGTTGGAGAGTTCCTTCACGATGTTGAAGAGCTCTTTGCTGTTGTGCGCGTTGTTGTCTAGGCGGTCTTTGAAGGAGGCCCTTTTGGCGGATCTGATGAGGTGATGGTGTCTGCGGGTGGCATTCTTGTGGGCTGCGTGGCTGTCCGGTGTTCGTTCACGGAACCAGATCTTCTCCAGCTTTCGGCAGGTTTGCTTGGAGGCCCGGAGGCCTTCAGTGAACCAGCTGGCTTTCTTGTTGGTGTGACTGTTGGAGGGTTTTTTGATCGGGGCGAGGGTGTTGGCACAGTCGTTGATCCACTGTCTGAGGTTGCGGGCGGCGGTGTCGGGGTCGGTGGGGTCGGCGATTGGGCTCTGGGCGAGGGTGGTGGTTAGCTGGTCTTCGGTGACTTTGCTCCAGCAGCGGCGGGGCATCTGTTGGGTGCGGTGGTGCATGGTGGGTTTCTTGAAGGTGAAGTGGATGCAGCGATGGTCGGTCCAGTAGAGTTCGTGGTGTGGTTGAAGGAGATGTGGGGGCTTGCGGAGAAGATGGGGTCAAGCGTGTGACCGGCGGAGTGGGTGGGTGTTGTGACGAGTTGTCTGAGTCCGAGGTTGGCTAGGTTGTCGATCAGGGTGGTGGAGTTGGTGTCGGTGTTGTTTTCGAGGTGGAAGTTCAGGTCCCCGAGGAGGATGTAGTCCGTGGAGGCGAGGGCGTGTGTGCTGACGAAGTCGGCGATGGAGTCGCTGAACTGTGGTCGGGGTCCGGGGGGTCTGTAGACGAGAGTTCCTCTGAGGGTGGTGTTGGGATCGGTGTGGATCTGGAAATGCAGGTGTTCGGCGGTGCTGAGGGTGTCGTCGGTGTTGGTCGAGACTCTGAGAGTGTTCCTGTGGATGATGGCGATTCCTCCTCCTGCTCCGTTGGTGCGGTCCCTGCGGGTGATCTTGTAGCCTTCCGGGACGGCTATGGCTATGTCGGGTGCCGAGGTGGGGTTCAGCCAGGTTTCCGTCAGGAAGGCATCGTCTGGGGAGGTTGAGTCAAGTAGGTCCCAGAGTTCAACGGCGTGTTTGCGGGCGGAGCGGGTGTTGAGAAGGATGCATCTGAGGTGGTTGGGTTCTTTCCTGGTCGGCGGCATGGTGGGGCGGATGCTTGTGAAGCTGCAGTTCCGGCAGGTGAAAGCTCCGTGGGTGCGCTTCGGGGCGACCAGGAAGCAGGTGTGTGATCGTCCGGTGTTGAGTGCGTGGAGGGATCTGGCATCGTAGTGGTGTCGGGCGGTGTCGTGGCATTCGCGGGGTCCAGGGGTCCTGGCGCTGGGCACCGTCCAGGCGCAGACGGGCGCAGAGGGGCTTGCCTTAGGAGCGCCTTTGGCACGCCCACTGCGCGCATCCGCTGTGCGGCCTCCATATGAGGGGATGTGGGAGGGAGGCGGGAGCAGCTGGGAGGCGGGAGCTGGGCGGCGAATGGGATTGCAGGGGGGCGGGGCCGCAGGGACGCAGCAGCGGGAAAAACGGGCGGGGGCCGCGGGAGAACTGGGCACAGGAAGGAAAAACAAGTTTAGGCAAGAAAACAAGTACAGGCACAGAGGAATAAAAACAAGTCTGGGCAAGAAAGCAAGTTAGGCACAGGGGGATAAAAACAAGTCTGGGCAAGAAAGCAAGTTAGGCACAGGGGAATAAAAACAAGTCTGGGCAAGAAAGCAAGTTAGGCACAGGGGAATAAAAACAAGTCTGGGCAAGAAAGCAAGTTAGGCACAGGGGAATAAAAACAAGTCTGGGCAAGAAAGCAAGTTAGGCACAAGGGAAAAGTACAGGATTAGGCAAAAACAATGCAGGCAGAGCCGTGCAGCAGCGTGGGGAGCGACCTGCCTGCGAGCAGGGTCAGAGGTCTCACTGGTACATGTGTGAGTAACTACATAAGTGAAAGGCAGTATATATGAGTGTTGGAGTATATAAATAACTATATGTGAGAGAGAGTGATTGTGAGAGTGACTTTAAGGATGATTGTGTGCTTGTATCAGTGATTTAATTTAACAGTAAGTATGTGTTAGTAGCTGTATGAATAAGTGAGGTGGTGTGTGTATAACTGTATAGGTGAGTAAATGGGAATGTGATTGATTCTTTGCATGACTGACTAGCTGTGTGAGTAACTCTATGGATGAGTGGTGATGTGTGAGTGTCTGTATAGGTGTATGAGTGCATATGATAGTGCTGTATTGATGAGTGACTGCATGTATGAGTGACTGTATGGGTGAATGAGTGGATGTGTGGAAGACCTAGGAATCAGTGAGTGGGTGTTTAGTAACTGGTATTCGTGTGTCTATGGTTTTGAAAATGGTAATCAGTATTTTAGAGTGGGTGTATCAAAGGTTATATTAGGGTGTGAGGAGGTGCATCAGATTATCACATGGATGATGTCATCAGTGATGTCATTTGAGATGTCATCAGTGATGTCATCAGTGATGTCACTGACCATGTCATGAATAATGTAATATGTGACGTCATGAGCAGTGCATTGCGGGGGCGCGAGTTATAGTTAGCTCAACTAACTATAACGTCCGAATTTCTCTAGTTTTCTACGAGTGAAATGTCCAACTAACTATAACGTCCCTGAAACCTGTGTTTTTTTCAGTGAATTTCTAAGGTTTTTGAAATGCTTATTTCTAGCTATAACGTCCTAAAAACCTATTGTTTTTTCAGTGAATTTTTAAGGTTTTTAAATGCTAATTTCTAAGTATAATGTTCTAAAAATATATTTTTAAAGTTTTTTATAGTTATAAACATAACATAATGCTCTCTCTTTTCTAAAATATAAATATACATTTATTTTTATAAAAAAGTGGATTTGCGTACCGATCGTGTACCTGTCTCGATGGGTGCGCGAATCCAAGTATTTTGCCGCCATATTGGTTAAGTCGTGTACGATGCGCATTTCGTAAGCGACGGGTGCGCGGATCTCGGCCCCGCGTAACGTCACGTACGTAGTTCCGGGAGTCGCGCCAGGTGCGCGAATCCATTGCAAATCTTTGAGTTTTAAAAGTATATGTATATAACTTTATTATATATATTATACCAAGACATTATTTAATATAAATGTAAATACCATGTATCTGTAACTGGAATAAAGATATATTACTGTTAAATATATTTTTCGGAAATCGCATCGGGTGCGCGCTTGTGGCGCGCCCGGTGCGTGAATCCCATGTGACTTCAAAAGAAAGACTTTCATTGGTTTAGAGGCTTTTGATTCTAGAACTTGAAGGACCCCACCCATTTTTTTTCATTCTTCCAAGACCATCTCAGAAGAGACACCTGTTCTCTGTTGGATCTCTTATTTAGATCTTTTTGGTGGTTTTTTTGTACCATCCAAAAATGGCAGCTGGAGAACCAACACAGCAGCTTCCACCAGAAGCCGAAGAAGATTTGGAAGAACCAATCAAAGTGAGATATGAGAGCATCGTGCGGGCTTTTTTCAGTATCCCACCTGGTGAAAAGAAGGTGAGTGCCAGGTAGGTGACATGCACCATTTGTGAAAAAGAATTATCATGAGGGTCAGAGAAGAAGTACTCTTGCGGGACTTCTTCTATGCTAAAGCATTTACAGACAATGCACCCTCGACGTTTAGCAAGGGAACAACTGCGTCGTCAACAGGAAAAAGAAGCTACTGATGACAATACCGCTGGACCCAGTACCTCTTCTGCTGGCACAACAACTGCTGCAATCAATATTCATCCTGACTTAGCTCGAGTAGAGCAGCGTTGTTTGAAATGTAAAAAAACATTATGTGTTGGTGAGCAATCGGTGAATGCTATCCTGATTGCCATTCAGAACCACAAGTGTTAATTTAGTTTTTTTGTTTGTTTATGCAATGAGTTTTAATTGCATAATTTTTTCAATGTTTTTCTTGTTGGTTCTGTTATTTTTTCATTTTTTTAACAAAAACAACACCAAAAAAATGTAAAAAGAGTTAAAAAAATACAAAACAATTATAGAAAAGAAATGGTTCTTTTCAGAACCGCCTATTTGGTTTAAAAAATAAACAATTTGTAAGTGTTGTATGAATTGTGGTAAGTGGAATATAAGGATATGTGTATGGTTAGTGTATATGTGATTGAAGCAGTGCATGGGTAATGCCAGGGTGATTGCAAGAGTGTAAGACAAATGTCTGGGGGATTGCAGGAGTGCATGAGTAGTGGCTGAGTGATTGCATGAGTGAAAAGGTAATGTGTAAGTGATTGGCGGAGTGCATGGGTAATGCCTGGGTGATTGCATGAGTGCAGAGGTAATGCCTGACTGATTGCATGAGTGCAAGGGTTATGCCTCGGTGATTGCATGAGTGCAAGGGTTATGCCTCGGTGATTGCATGAGTGCAATGGTTATGTCTGGGTGATTGCATGAATGCAGAGGTAATGTGTGGGTGATTTGAGGACTGCATGCCTAATGCCTGAGTGATTGCATTGGGTGCATGGGTAGTGGCAGGGTGATTGGTGGAGTGTATGGGTACTGGCTGGGTAATTGGAGGTGTGCATGGGTAGTGTTCAGGTGATTGGAGGAGTGTATGGGTAGTGCCTGAGTGATTGGAGGAGTGTATGGGTAGTGCCTGAGTGATTAAAGAAGTGCATGGGTATTGCTTCTGTGATTCCATGAGTGCTAGGGCAGTGCCTACGTGATTGGTAGAGGGCAAGATAGTGTGTGGTGATTTTATAAGTGCATGGGTAGTGGCAGGGTGATTGGTGGAGTGCATGGGTACTGGCTGGGTAATTGGAGGTGTGTATGGGTAGTGTTCAGGTGATTGGAGGAGTGTATGGTTAGTGCCTGAGTGATTGGAGGAGTGTATGGGTAGTGCTTGAGTGATTGAAGATGGGTATTGCTTCTGTGATTCCATGAGTGCTAGGACAGTGCCTACGTGATTGGTAGAGGGCAAGAGTAGTGTGTGGTGATTTTATAAATGCATGGGTAGTGGCAAGATGATTGGTGGAGTGCATGGCTACTGGCTGGGTAATTGGAGGAGTGCATGGGTTGTGTCTACGAGAATGGAGGAGTGCATGGGAGGTGCATGGATGATTTGATGAGTGCATGGCAGTACCTGGGTTATTGTATGAATGCATGAGTAGAGCCTGGGAGAATGAAGCAGTGGATTGGTAATGGCTGGGTGATTTTGTAAATGCATGGGTATTGCTTGGGTGATTTTGTAAGTGCATGGATAATGCATGGGTGTTTGCATGAGTGCAGAGGAAATGTATGGGTGATTGGAAGAGTGTATGGTTAATGCCTGAGTGATTCCATGAGTTTATGGGCAATGCCTTGGTGATTGCATGAGTGCATGGATAGTGCCTGGGTGATTGGAGGAGTGTATGGGTAGTGCTTGAGTGATTGAAGATGTGCATGGGTAGTGCTTCTGTGATTGCATGAGTACTATGATAGTGCCTAGGTGATTAGAAGAGGGCAAGAGTAGTGTGTGGTGATTTTATAGGTGCATGGGTAGTGGCAAGATGATTGGTGGAGTGCATGGCTACTGGCTGGGTAATTGGAAGAGTGCATGGGTAGTGTCTACGTGATTGGAGGAGTGCATGGGTAGTGCATGGGTGATTGGATGAGTGCATGGGCAGTGCCTGGGTTATTGCATGAGTGCATGAGTAGAGCCTGGGAGATTGGAGGAGTGGATTGGTAATGGCTGGGTGATTTTGTAAGTGCATGGGTATTGCTTCAGTGATTTTGTAAGTGCATAGATAATGCATGGGTGTTTGCATGAGTGCAGAGGTAATGTATGGGTGTTTGGAAGAGTGCATGGGTAATGCCTGAGTGATTGCATGAGCTTATGGGTAATGCCTTCGTGATTGCATGAGTGCATGGGTAGTGCTTGGGTGATTGGAGGAGTGTATGAGTAGTGCTTAAGTGATTGAAGAAGTGCATGGGTAGTGCTTCTGTGATTCCATGAGTGCTATGATAGTGCCTAGGTGATTGGAAGAGGGCAATAGTAGTGCGTGGTGATTGTATAAGTGAATGGGTTGTGGCAGGATGATTGGTGCAGTGCATGGCTACTGGCTGGGTAATTGGAGGAGTGCATGGGTAGTGTTTACGTGATTGGAGGAGTGCATGGGTAGTGCATGGGTGATTAGATGAGTGCATGGGTAGTGCCTGGGTTATTGCATGAGTGCATGAGTAGAGCCTGGGAGATTGGAGGAGTGGATTGGTAATGGCTGGGTGATTTTGTAAGTACATGGGTATTGCTTGGGTGATTTTGTAAGTGCATGGATAATGCATGGGTGATTGCATGAGTGCAGAGGTAATGTATGAGTGATTGGAAGAGTGCATGGGTAATGCCTGAGTGAGTTTATGGGTAATGCCTCGGTAATTGCATAAGTGCATGGGTAGTGCCTGGGTGATTGGAGTAGTGTATTGGTAGGGCCTGAGTGATTGAAGAAGTGCATGGGTAGTGCTTGTGTGATTCCAATTGTGCAACAGTAGTGCCTAGGGGATTGGAAGAGTGCAAGAGTACTGCATTGTGATTTTATAAGTGTATGGGTAGTGGCAGGGTGAATGGAGGAGTGCAAGAGTAGTGCCTGCGTTATTGTATAAGTGCATAGATAGTGCCTAAATGATTGCATGACTGCTGGAGTACTGCGTAGATGATTGGAAGGCTGCATGGATAGTGCTTGCTTGATTCCATGAGTGCTGCAGAATTACTTGAGCACATGTATGACTGCATGAACAGTGCCTAAATGATTGAAGTAGTGCATGAGTAATGCCTAGGTGATTGCATGAATGCAGGAGTAATGTCTGGGTGATTAAAGGACTGCATGGGCAGTACCTGAGTGATTAGATGAGTGTGTAGGTAGTGCCTTGGTGATTTTATAAGTGCATAGGTAGTGCCTGGGTGATTGGAGAAGTGCATGGATATTGCCTGGATGACTGGAGGAGTGCAAGGGTAGTGCCTAGGTTATTCCATGAGTGCATAAGTAGTGCCTGCATGACTGCAGGAGTAGTATATAAATAGTGCCTGGGTAATTGCATGACTGCAGGGGTAGTGCCTGAGTGATTGAAGGAGTGCATGGCTAATGTCTGGGTTATTGCATGAGTGCAGGAAGAATGTCTGGGTAATTGAAGGAGTGCATGGCTAATGCCTAAGTGCATGGAAGAGTGCATGAGTAGTGCCTGGCTGCATGTAGGACTGCCTGGGTAGTTCCTAAGTGTGAGGAGTGCATGAGTAGTACCAGGGTGATAGCATGAGTGCAGGACTACTGCGTGGATGATTGGAAGACTGCATGGGTAGTGCCTGGTTGATTCCATGAGTGCTGCAGAAGTGCCTGTGCACATGTATGACTGCATCAACAGTGCCTGAGTGATTGAAGTAGTGCATGGGTAATGCCTGGGTGATTGTATGAATGCAGGGATAATGTCTGGGTGATTAAAGGAGTGCATAAGCAGTGCCTGAGTGATTCGATGAGTGTATAGCTAGTGCCTTGGAGATTTTATAAGTGCATAGGTAGTGCCAGGGTGATTGGAGAAGTGCATGGATATTACCTGGATGACTGTAGGAGTGCAAGGGTAGTGCCTGGGTTATTGCATGAATGCATAAGTAGTGCCTGCATCACTGCATGACTCCAGGAGTAGTCCACAACTAGTGCCTGCTAATTGCATGACTGCAGGGCTAGTGCCTGAGTGATTAAAGGACTGCATGGCTAATGTCTGGGTTATTGCATGAGTGCAGGAGTAATGTCTGGGTGATTGAAGGAGTCTATGAGTAATGCCTGGGTGCATGGAAGAGTGCATGGGTAGTGCCTAGCTGCATGTAGGACTGCCTGGGTAGTTCGTGGGTGATTGGAGGAGTGCATAAGTAGTAGCAGGGTGATTGCATGACTGCAGGAGTACTGTATAGATGATTTGAACACTGCATGGGTAGTGCTTGGTTGATTACATGAGTGCTGTAGAAGAGCCTGAGCACATGTGTGACTGTATGGTCAGTGCCTCAGTGATTGAAGTAGTGCATGGGTAATACCTGGGTGATTGCATGAATGCAGGAGTAATGTCTGGGTGAATAAAGGACTGCATGAGCAGTACCTGAGTGATTAAATGAGTGTATAGGTAGTGCCTTGGTGATTGTATAGGTGCATAGGTAGTGCTTGGGTGATTGGAGGAGTGCATGGATAGTACCTGGATTACTGGAGGAGTGCAAGAGAAGTGCCTGGGTGATTGCATGAGTGAGGAGTAGTGCGTGGATGATTGGAAGACTGCATGGGTAGTGCTTGGGTGATTGGATGAGTACATAAATAGTCTCTTGGTGATATTATAAGTATATAGATTAAGGCTAGGTGAATGGAGAAATGCTTGGATAGTGCGTGGGTGATCATAGTAGTATGAGAATAGTGTCTAATTATATAGATCAGTACATGGGTAGTATTTGAAAAAATTAATCAGTGCAATAAAAATGACTGTAAACATGACTTCATATTATTATGCTTATTGCATTATTTCATCTTACCTTCTTTATTCAAATACATACCAAGCTCAGTGAAACTATTTTACAGTTCTTTTGCTGTAAATTGATTTTAAAATATTTTCAAGGTTTAATATTACTTTCTGTAATAAAAAAAGGAAAACTGTTATTACATATAATATCATGGTTTTTAAAACACAACATAATTTTAGAATTACATAACATATTCAGTTTCCCTTTTTTGCTGTTCTCAGATTCTATTGAATTTCACTATACACAGTAATTTCAACGTAGATCATCATATAACAGCGGGGGAAAAATACAATCAATGTGATTGTAAAAAAAAACAAATGTGAGTCGAAAATATTTACAACAAATTCAACTATCTATTTACCTATCTACAGTTTCTAAACTACATTCTTGAACTATATTAAATTATTTATTTTTCTGAAGTACATTTCTAAAATATACACTCTCATTTACATCGCATATAATAGGAAGATCAAATATATAAACTAGTTCCTTGAAACACAATTTTGCAAATCCAATAAAAAAAAAGTAGAAATAATAATCCAAACACTAATTGGTCACATCTTCCCAAACGGCCGAATAATGATTCCAAATCCATTGGCATTGATAATATCAAAAATAAATTCACTATTTTATGTTCACATCTTCCCAATTTTTTGGCATCAAAAATATCAGATATGAATCTGGTAATTCATAAGGCAACCTACATTTGAATTCCAAATGGCCATCATTGCAATGTGTCCATCCTTTCTTGCACTTTAAATACACAGTATAGTGTCCAGATGTTGTAGTAGTTCCATCATGGAATATAATAGCCACTGCTTTAAAAGTTCTTCCTGAAATTGACACTTGACTTGCCACAACATTTTTAATTTTTGTTTCCAATTCTGTTCCATTTGCTCTACAACGTTGTAGCATTAAAATGACATATTTTCCAAATTGTTCTGTATATAATGTTGACAACATTTCTGATTTACAATGAGAACATTTCATATCTTGATTGGCTGTTTTTACTAATTTGTTAAAAGACACTGATTTACAATCTGGTATTGTCAAATATATGAATCGTTCAGTGTCTATTTGAGTGGTAGAAGACAATGAACACTCTTCACATTTATGATCCCATCTGTAACTTAGTCCAAACAAATTTTCAAATTCTATTCCTTCATCTTCCAATACTGCAAGCATAAGCATAAGAAATTCTTGTGCATCTTGTTGTACATTAAGTGTAAATTGTGAAGAACCAGAACATATATCCAAAAGATGTCGTATGCCAGAAACAGTATGGATTTTAGTTCTATCGGTTTCCAACTTTTCAGAAATATAATGTAAAAAAGAGCAGAATCTTTTTTCTCGAATTTCCATGATTTGATGACGAAGATCTTCTAGATAAAACACAACGTTCACAATTACATTAGCATAGCATAAACTCGTTTTTTCATTTGGCACTTTTGTGTTAATTAACTTAATTATAGGTATAACATGTGCTGTCTTTAATATATCGGCACAGTACTTACATCGTCGTGACTACCAAATCACGTCTTTGGACACAAGATACTATTATTCGATTTTTTATTACACTTTGATGGATTGGTGAAAGGATTTGTAATATGGATGAATACTCTTTAATATAAATGAGGTAGGCTCAAGCAAATTTTCGGGATGTGTTTTGTGTATACCCATTCTGGATATGGTCCATCATTGTTTTTATTATGTGGCTCTGATGGTATATGATATTGCTTTGCCCTATACAGATTACTGTGAATATTATGTGGAGATACTCTCACAAGGCTACTACCAACCTCCTTTCGCATATTGCGCATTTTTGAACGGTATGTTTTTGCCACCGTATCTTTGGATATTTGGATAGGATGGCACATATCTTTACATTTGGGTCACTGGGTACACGTTTGGTAGTTTGCCACATTATGGTGTGAGGGTGCACCTTTGGTTCTCGCTGCTGTTGTGCTCATAAGATGATGATTGATGTGGATCTTATATCCTATTGCTCTGTTGCCTATTGTATATTAGGCTCTATTATTGCAGTAGAGTGTGACATGTACGTATGGGATCCAATCGAGATTAGCATTGCTGTGATTGGATGAATTGAGAATATAGGACCCAGATCAAGACAGACCCTGGGTGCAATTATTGACAAACAGACCACTTTATCTTGGGTATTTTCTATCCACTTTGGTTATAATAACTTTCTCTGTCATGAAAACATCTTTTCAAAATTTAAAAAAAATGTCTATTCTTTTTCCCTCTGTGTTCTAATAATTATGTTATATGTTTAGAAGGTCTTTATATCCAATCTCGGGTTGAGGTTGTTTTTTATCTTGATGGATTAATAGGAAATATTGTGCGTTTGTGTCAGTTTTTGGAGTTTGTTCTTTATTGTAATTTTAAATGTATAGTTTACAGTGTTTTTGTTTATCATTTGTAGAGTTGTGATTAGTAATTGTGGTGTCTTTGGAATTATATCTATATATGTATGTATATATTTATGTTATGTGTGTTATGTACAGTTTAATGTATTGTATATGTTATTTTTATATGTGTTTTTAACTTACAGCCCTGAAGAAGTCCTGCGTGACAGGACGAAACGCGTTGGCTGTGGCTTTTTAAGAACAAAATAATAAAGAAGAAATTATTCTGACCGAAGGCCTATTTGATTATAACCATTTGTATTAATCTGTTCATTTGGTAGTGGTGCAGCCCTGATTTAGTTTGTTTGTATGATTTCCCTAGTTGTAAAATAGGGGGGTGTTCCTGGACAGGGGGCACTTTCAGGAGCATGCACACAGGATAGTCCATAAATCTCGGATTTCATTGGCATAATTGTATGTGATTGGTGCCTTATTCTTTTGCTGTAGGTCCCCTGTCCAAGTTGTTTCTTTACATTAGCATAGCAGTTGATACCCGAACTATTTTCTAACTGGTATCCTACAATAACATCAACAGTGTCCATTTTTATTTTCTTTGCAGCCTCATCATTCTCTTGAATTGTTTTATTTTTTCCAACCTCGCTAGAATGTTTGTCATATTTTTGTTTTGGACATACTACACGTATTTCATATATGGGATATTCACCTAAGTTAGGAGCATACAGTCTTCTTAACCGATTATACTCTCTTGCACAATTTGCATCAGCACTAACCTTTTTCTCATTAAAATCAATCAAATACAATCCAGATAATGTTCTTACTCGAGACAATGCAACATATGCCATACCCTCTTTAAATACTGTACTTCCAATATTTACCAAAGCACTGTCTACACTTAAACCTTGAGATTTATGAATGGTCACTGCATATGCTAAAGAAAGATGAAACTGTTTTCTACGAACAGACAAGTCTTTTACAAGCAAAAAACGAACAGCACAATGTCCAATCTGTTTTACCTCTTCAATCTGATCAAATTTAATCTTCAAAAATTCTATTCTATCTCTGTTCTGAAAATTTACATAATCAACAACTTTTCCCATTGCTCCATTTACTAAACCTTTTTCAACATCTAAATTATGCCGTAATATTACCCGACAGTTTACACATACATATAAAATCTTTTCTAAACTAGCAGTCTTAGATACAGACTTTTCCAAAGAATCCAATTTTGACTGTAATTTCTCTGAGAGAAGAATAGTAACCCCTTCATGTTCCATTTTATCAATGGCTTCCATTTTCACTATTGGTTGTTTCTCCAGTTTCAAAAGTTCTTGATTGAATGTAGAACACTCTTGCAGTGTTGGCATTAGACAAACTATAATTTTTTTTGTACATTATTTCAGGTGCAATATTTTCATTTGGAAACCAGTTTGTTAGTAGTCGACTTTGTAAAGCTTCTTTACCATGTTTTGTCAAAACACCAATTCTAATAACTTGAAGAATGTTCCCATAATGTTCATCACTTGCTTGTCGCATATTCTTAATAAGTTCTTTACATTCAAAAAGAGACCAAGGGCCATATGTTGCAAGCCTTTTTCCCGTTTGCAAACGGACAGATTCTCAGAATCTGCCCGTTTGCGAATGAAAAAGCCTTTTGGAATGTATCATCCCAAAAGGCCATCGCAAAATAGAGAATCGCAAAAAAAATTTAGCAAATCCTACATACATTGCATTTTGCGATTCTCTAATTGTGATTCGCTAAAAATCGCAATTTAGGAATTTCAGAACTCTTTTTTGATACATATGGCCCCAAATGTTCACATTTCCAATACTTCCCAAAGATTTCTTAGTGTATTCATGGACAAGTATTTTAAAAACTGGTTGTCCTTTCACAGGAGTGAGTTGTAATTGATCGCCGAATACAATTACATGTTTTCCTCCAAATAAAACATCACAATCTGTTTTTAAAATCTGTTGCATTCTTAAATGTACAAAGGCAAGCATTAAGTTTGAGACCAAACTCACCTCATCAATAATCAGAAGTTTCATTTTCTTTAGTACTCTTGAAACTTTATAACAAGCTTCTCCAGATAGCTTGTGATATTCGAACTTATTTTCATGATCAACTGGTAGCATGAGTAATCGATGTAATGTAATCCCTTTAATGTTATGTGCTGCTAACCCAGTTGGAGCGGTTACAACACAAGATAAATGTGATTGAGTGGTTTTATGTAGATAACTGGCCAAAACTTTAATTAAGAAACTTTTTCCTGTTCAAGCTTGTCCACTGATATACATTCGAATAGGTTTACATGATGTGCATTGGCATTCTTTTTTTCATGCAGTAAACCATGCTGTATCTGTTGTGTAACTTGCTGATATATTTCTTTTTGTTCAATATTTAGCTGTTCTTCCAAGTTTCCCAAATCAATAATATCCTGCTGTGCTTGTTGCATTGCCGTTTCTACTTCATTCATAGCGATTGCTGCTTCTTTTTCAAGAATTGGTTGTCCTAGTGGATCTTGACTAAGTGGAGCAGATCTTTGACTATCTTGAGAACTATCTCTAGCGATTTCAGCTGCAATACTAGTTTCTTGTTCAATCTCTTCATTCAACATTTGTAAATATTTTGGAAAAACTGTGCTTTCAATGCTATCTTTACATGCATTAAAAGAATCTTCATAGCAGTCAAAATCTCCAAGTAATTCCATTTCACTATGCCAAGGCTTGAACAGTTGCACAAGTACTAAATAGAAAAATTCCCTTTTATCTGGAGTATCACAACTGAATTTCCTGTGATTAATATTTCCTTTGGCATGTTTTACCAAACATCCATCACATCCAATTACTGCATATTTTTCTTAAAGCTGTAATATTGCAGTACTTCATAGAGACATATGTTTTCCAGATGTGGACTCCTTTTGGGATAGTTCGTATCCAACATATTTGTTTTAACAATATCTGTACTTTTGGGCTCATTCAAAGCTAAGCATTCAATTTCTTGTACAGATTTCAATACTCGATTTTGTGTTGCAATAAGACCTAGACTTACCCAAATGATTCCTCTTGACTTTGAATATAAACTTGCAGAGGTCAACCGATCCAAACATTCATAGGATCCAATCTCTCGATGGGAAATTATCTTCAAACTAAAGCTGTATAATTTGTTACTAAGAGTCTTCTCTTGTGAAATTTCTTCCCACATTTCTTTCAACTCCGTCTTTTAAGATTTGGTTATATATGATGTAACATAGCGAGCAACAGCAATCGAATTATGTGCAACATATTGGATATCCATATTTGCATTCCACATCGTCAAAATCACTGGATTGTAGTCATTACTATACTTTGAATCTTCACTTCTTTTTATATTGTAAGTATTCTTCGGAGATTTTTGAGTTATAGTATGCCTTACTGCTGACATGAAACTGTTGACTCTTCCTTTCGAGATTACTTGACGTGGGAATCCAAAACGACATTTCGTATAAAATTTTCCCTTTGACTTGTATTTCCGCTGACAACATTTCCCACATCGATGACTTTGAAACCGCAAAACTTAAGCTATTTTCTCCTCCTGTTTTCGGAATAACACAGATAACATAGTCTTTAATGAAAGACAGAACAGTTTCATCAGAATCGGTTCCAAATTTAGGTGCATCCTTGATCCATAATAGCATGTTTATATGAGGAGCACCTCTAGCTTGGTACTCCTTTCTTCAAAAGAAATCAATAACTTCTCCAAGAGGTGGATTATTTTTATTGCATATGAAAGACATCATAGCTTGAAACCTATGATTAAAATATCTGCACACATTTACAGGATCCAAGGAACACAGTTCTCCAGCTGTCTTCAATTCAATGTTTTTAATATTTGAATTTGCTTCTCGTAGAAATTCAAGTAAATCGTCCCATGCGTATTCAGCACAGCTAAGCGTAACAAACCACGTAGGGGTTCCTAAGTTCCTTAACATACATTTAAGTTCTCCATGACGACAATACCAATACTCATTCGTACCATGTTAACATGCCATCAAATTAATTAACTGAGATTCTAAATGATCGTCTCTTTGTTGAACTTTGTCCAAAAATTCCTTTGCAGAAAGATGTGTAAGATGAACTCCTGTTTTTAATATGTAGTTCACTGCATATGAAAGTCCAGACAAGTCACTTTAAAACAGAAGATGAAATAAATATGGAACACAATGTCGAAATCTTGGATCTTCTGAATACAATCTTGTTGAACGGTATTCTGAAGCTGGAATCTGTACTGGTCGTTCATCATATCGTCCACCTTTTCCAGTGGGGAAGAGCTGTGGAAAACAACGAGCTTCTAAACTTCTTTACCAAACACTCATGGGAGTTCCCTTCGCTTTCTTCATTTGGAATAATTCAATAGTATTTCCAATCACTTCTTTTGAATGTAAAGGATGTATACTATAATGTTCATAAATTTCTTCACTCCTGGACTTATCCACTTTTTTGATTTGGCCGGTTGAAATTTCTCTATCATCCCCTAAAGATATTTCTTGTTCTTCCAGATATACATTTTTATAATAAATATTGTTCTCTATGAGATATAACATAGCCTTTTGAACTTTGGTGACATCTACTAACTCTTGCCATATTTTCCGACTCTTTGTTGGTACACCATTAACTAGAATAACTACAGGTTCAGTTTCCTCTCTCTCTACTCCAACAGTTTCAATATTTTTCTTAAAATCTAAAGGTAAATACACAACTCTTCCTTTTAAACCTCTTTGTGAATCTGTGGGAGGTAGTTTACCTGTTTTAGGCTCCATACGAACTATAGCCTGAAATGGTGCACAGATTGAATTAGAATGGACTCATATGTATTTGAATCCACCAGTTCCGGAGGAATAGCTACCAACTCTAGGGTATTATGTACAGCTCTAGCTGGCATTTTGTTCTCTTCTAGTTTGCTGTAACAATATTTACAAATACGTTGATCACTACCCAACTCAAAACTACCTTCCACCAACAAATAAGCACCAAATTGCTCCCATTTATCATTGTTTTCCTTTTCAATTTTTAAATACACATCAACATTCCTAGTTTGACTTCTATAGTGAGTACGTCGACAACAAATACAAACATAGGGGTCGATTACGATGTCGGGTGGATCGCCACCGCCCGCATGGCGGTGGCGATCCGCCCGCCATAATCGCCCGTCCGCCAACAAATTCCCCCCGCCATATTACCATGGCGGAGGGGAGCCCGGCAGACGGTAAGACCGTCCGCATGTTTTCCGCCCGGCCGAACAGTCGACCGGGCGGAAAAGGGTTTAATATGGTGGCGGTGTCTGCAAGACACCGCCATCCATATTATGATGCCGGCGGAGATGAGCCTTTCCATGGTGGCGTCGCCGCCATGGAAAGGCTCATGGTCTTTGCTGTTGGGGGCCCGTTGCGGGCCCCCAGGGTGTTGGGGGGGTGGGGGCTGCACATGGGGGGTACCTATGGTACCCCCCTGCATCTGCATGCACAAGGTGGCAGGCACCGCGCGGTGCCTGTCACGTTTACAACATGCATTTCCAGCACTGTGGCGGGCGGTGTTGTGAGCACCGCCCGCCACAATGCTGGAAATGGGGGATGCCACAGCCACGGTGGCGGTGGCATCCTAATCACATGAGCAGGACCGCCGCACACATAGCGGGTGGTCCCATTTACCGGGGCGATGGCGGGCGGACAAAGTCCGCCCGCCATCATAATCGGCCCCATAGTTTGGTTTTTCACAACAAACTACCTTAAACTTTGTAATTTCTTCTACACACTTCTCAGTAGTACTATCTTCCACCTCTTCTTCAACACCTACACTTATCAAACTCTCACTTTCTCTACACTCTTCTTCAGTACCAAAGAAACGAAACTGTATATCATCGCAAACTTTTTTACATCCAACACTGAACCATGCAAAGGAGCAGTGTTTATTTCACTTGAAGATAATTCAGGACTTTTTACATAGTACAATCTTCTTACTAACTTACGCATTTCTGAGTGATGTACTGCTAACATTCTCAAATGATGGAAAGTACTTTGACACACTTTTCTAGAAAGGCAAGCCAGAGAATGACCCTGCAAGCCAGTATTTGTTCTCACTTTACAAGGATCTAGTCCTTGCAACATCTTAATTTTCTGTTTAACACTTTTTTTTTACTATACTCTCGTAAGAAATTTCGTAAAATATCAATAGACTCCTGTTGTATACTACAAATACTACTACAATCCCACCTATACACTGGAGCTTGTGAACGTCTCCCTTGAACTTCTTCAGCTATTACTTCTTCCACATTTCTATCAACCATCTTTTCTTTTTCAATTGGACAACCGTTTTTAACTTCATAAGAACGACCACTGGTATCAATTGCGTGAACTAATGTATTTTGTTGAAAATAGCTTTCTTCATTAAAAAAAGGTTATGAACTAGAAGTGTGCTTCCATTCACCCAAAATTGTTTTGCAAAAGTTAGTTCTATTAACAAGTCTTTTTCTTTTAATTTTCTCCTTCATAAAATGCATTGTTTTATTTAATGTTTTCATTCTCTTCAATACTAATATAAACAATCTTCTTTTCAATTCAAAAGCGTTTTCAACTACACTTTCAATGTGTTGTTTTTTCTTGTAAAATGTGGATCTTTTTTTATATTTTTTGCATTCTTTCAAAAAAAATTGTAGTACTCTACTTTATACATTCGCTTTCTAATGTCTTTATATTCTTTCATCCTTCTTACAGCATAGATTTTTTTCCCATAACCTGATTTTCTATTAATAGGTCCTTTTTCGTTTCCTACTGAATGGTTGTACTTCTTTTGTTTTTCTTTTCTCCATTTTGAAAATTCGTTATCTTCTTAAAAACTCTTTTAACAAATTCTTTAGTTCTCTTACCAGAAGCCTTTTTCTTCAATGTCACATGTTGTACTTTATCTAATTTCTTCTTTTCTCTTTTCTTTAAATAGTACTGTTTTTTTCTTTTCTTTTGATCTTTTCTTGCCATACTCAATCTTTATTACTAATAATGGTGAGTATCTGAAAAGAAAGAAAAGTTTAAATACTTTCGTTAAATCATTTAATATTAATAAAATAATTATATACAAATATTCTCATATATAATATAAATAAATAAATATTTTTAATTGCATTCCAAAGGTATGTCAGACACTGCAGAATTCCTACAATTAGAAGACATCACAACCTATACAAAAGAACCACAGAGGACAACTAAAAGATTTCTCTTCTGCTATCCAAATCAAATTTGAAGTGCACTATGTAGTCCCTGGGTGATTGCATGAGAACAAAGGTACTGCCTGGATGATTGGAGGAGTACTAGGGTACTGCCTGGGTGATTGCATAAGTACATAGGTAGTGGTTCAGTGATTTTATACCTGCATGAGTACTGGCAAAGTGATTGGAGGAATGCATAGATTCTGACACAGTCATTGCAGGAGTGCAAGGGTAGTGCTTGGGTGATTGAACTACTGTATAGCTAATGCATTGGTTATTGCATGAGTCCAGAGATTATATCTAGATGATTACAGAACTACATACATTGGGCCCGATTCACAGAACTAACATAAGACAAAATCCTAAACTTACTACCATTTTGGTATTCACAGAAGGCACTTACTCATTTTGGTATTCACAGAAGACACTTACTCATTTTGGTATTCACAGAAGGCACTTACTCATTTTGGTATTCACAGAAGGCACTTACTCATTGATGAGTAAGTGCCTTCTGTGAATACCAAAATGAGTAACTTACTCATTTTGAGTAACTTACTCATTTTGAGTAACTTACTCATTTTGGTATTCATAGAAGGCACTTACTCATTGATGAGTAAGTGCCTTCTGTGAATACCAAAATGAGTAACTTACTCATGTTGAGTAACTTACTCATGTTGAGTAAGTAAGTGCCTTCTGTGAATACCAAAATGAGTAAGTGCCTTCTGTGAATACAAAAATGAGTAAGTGCCTTCTGTGAATGCCAAAATGGTAGTAAGTTTAGGATTTTGTCTTAAGTTAGTTCTGTGAATCGGGCCCGTAATGTCTGGGTGATTGCATAAGTTAAGGGATAATATCTGAGGGATTACAAGAACACATAGGAACTGCCTGGGTGATTTTATAAGTGCATGGGTACTACCTAAGTGATTGGAGGAGTGTATAGATTCTGACAGGGTGATTGGAGGAGTGCAAGGATAGTGCCTGGGTGATTCAATCAGTGTATAGCTAAAGCATTAGTGATTGCATGAATGCAGGGGTAATGTCTGGGAGATTACAAAAGTACATAGGAAGTGCCTGGGTGATTTTATAACTGCGTGGGTACTGGGTGATTGGAGTAGTACTATGGCAGTGCCTGAGTGATAGATCCTGACATATGGTGAGACTTACACCTGAGACATGTTATAGGCTTTTTTTTATATTTGCCCAGGCCCAACACTCTCAGCATTACTAGAATGGTAAAGCAGCAGGACAAAAGTGACGTTTAAGGCATGTAAGGAAATGGACTGCAACAGAGGTGCAGAAAGAAGCAAGAACAGTGCAGTAAGAAATAACAGAGACACAGAAGAAGGAAAGAGATGTGCACAAAGAGGGAAGAGCAGTGCAGAAAGAACCAATACACGTGCAGGAAAACGGAAAAAGGGTGCAGAAAGAGGCACGATGGGTTCGGAAATAAGAAAAAGAAGTGCAGAAAGAAGCAACAGAGGTATTGAAAGAGGCAAGGGAGGTGCAGAAAGAGGGAATAGCGTTACAGAAAGAGGCAAGTGAACTGAAGAAGGAGGCAAGAGAACTACAGAAAGAGGCAACAGAAGTGCAGAAAGAGGCAAGTGAGGTGCATAAAGAAAAAAGATAAGTGCAGAAAGAAGTAACAGAAATGCAGAAAGAGGGAAGAGGGGTAGACATAGAGGGAAGAGGGGTGCAAAAAGAAACAAGAGAGGTGCAGAAAGAAGCAAGAGAAGTGCATAAAGAAACAACAGAGATGCAAAAAGGGGGAAGAGGGTGGAGAAAGATGCAAAAGGAATACAGAAACAAACAAGAGAGGTGCAGAAAGAAACAAAACAAGTGCAGAAAAAAGGAACAAAGGTGCAGAAAGAGCCAAGAGGGGTGCATAAAGAGCAAAGAGGGGTGTGAAAGACACATGAGGGGTGCAGAAAGAAGCAACAGAGTTGTACAAAGAAGCAAGAGCAGTACAGAAAGAAGCAACAGAGGTGCAGAAAGGGGCAAATGGGGTGCAAAAAGAGAGAAAAGGGGTGCAGAAAGAGGCATGAAGGGTGCAGAAAAAAGCAAGAGATGTACAGAAAAAAACAAAAGAAGTGCAGAAAGAATGAACAGAGGTGTAGAAAGAGGCAACATGGATGTAGAAAGAGGAAACAGAGGTGCAGAAAGACCTAAAAGGGGTGCAGAAAGAAGCGACAGGTGCAGAAAGACACAAAAGAAGTGCAGAAAGAAGGAACAGAGGTACATAGTCCATGGGTACTGCCTAAGTAATTGAAAGAGTGCATGGACAATGCGTGGGTGATTGCATAAGTGCAGGGGCTATGTCTAGGAGATTGGCAGAGTGCATGAGTAAAGTGTGGGTGATTGCATGCGTGCAGGGGTAATGTGTGGGAGGTTGTATGAGTGTAGTGGTAGTGCCTGGGTGATTGGAGGAGTGCATAGATAGTGCTTGGGTGATTCAAAGAGTACAGGCCTAGTGCCTGGGTGATTTGAAGAATGCAAGAGTAGTGCCTGGGTCATTACATACGTGCATATGTACTAGCTGGATGATTTAAGAAGTGCTTTGGTAATGCCTGTCTAATTGTATACTGCAGCGATAATGCCTAGGTGATTCCATGACTACAGGGATAATGCCTGGGTAATTGCATGAGTGGCGGGGTAGTGCCTGGGTGATTATATAAGTGCATGAGTAGTGGCTACATGATTGAAAGAGTGCATGGGTAATACCTTGGTGATTGCATGAGCGCAGCAGTAATGCCTGAGTGATTACAGCAGTGCATATGTAGTGCCTGGATCATTTGAAGACAGCATGGGTAGTACTTGGGTGTTTTTATAACTGCATAAGTGTTGGGGCTAGCAAAATATAAAGCAGCAGACTATTACATGACACAACTACAAGTCTCTCCATATTGTCAGAAGCATGCATACATATGTCTCTACATTTTCAAATCATCATCATATCTAAAAGAAATATGTATACAATATTTCTGGAATAAAGTGAAACCTAGAAACTAAGATAAGTAATAGATCTGCCTGAGTGATTGCATAACTCCATGGGTAGTGCCTGCATGATTGAAAGAGTGCAAAGATAGTGGCTGGCTGAATGAAGCACTGTATACCTAATGCATTGGTGATTGCATGAGTACAGGGGTAATGTCTGGGGGATTAAAGGAGTACATAGGTAACGCCTGGGTGATTGCATGACTACAGAGGTAATATCTGGGGATTTGCATGACTACATAGGAAGTGACTGGGTGATTTTATAAGTGCATGGATACTTCTTGGGTGATTGCAGGACTACAGAGGTAGTGCCTGAATGAATAAAGGAGTGCAAAGGTAGTGCCTGCGTGATTTCTTAACAGCATGACTACTGGCTGAGTGATTACATAAGTACAAGGGTAGTGCCTCCGTGATTGAAGTAGTGCAACGGTAGTGACTGGGTGATTATATAAGTGCATGAGTAGTGGCTACATTATTGAAAGAGTGCATGGGTAATACCTTGGTGATTGCATGAGTGCATAGGTAGTGCCTGGGTGATTGCATGAGTGCAGCAGTAATGCCTGAGTGATTACAGCAGTGCATATGTTGTGCCTGGATCATTTGAAGACTGCATGGGTAGTACTTGGGTGTTTTTATAACTGCATAAGTGTTGGGCCTAGCAAAATATAAAGCAGCAGACTATTACATGACACAACAACAAGTCTCTCCATATTGTCAGAAGCATGCATACATATGTCTCTACGTTTTCAAATCATCATCATATCTAAAAGAAATATGTATACAATATTTCTGGAATAAAGTAAAACCTAGAAACTGAGATATGTAATAAATCTGCTTGAGTGATTGCATAACTCCATGGGTAGTGCTTGGGTGATTGTATGAGTGCAAGGGTAGTCACTGGGTAATTGCAGGAGAAAATGGATAGTGACTGGCTAATTGCATGAGTGCGCATATACACATTGAGTGCATGGATAAGTATAAAAATAGCACCTGAAGGCATAGATGAGTCATGGAGTAGTACCTACGTGAATAGATGACCGCAACAGTAGGGCCTGGGTGATTGTTTGACTGCAAGGGTAGTGTGTGGGTTATTACTTGACTGCATAGCTACAGCCTGCATGATTGCATGACTGCAGGGGTAGTACATAACTAGTGCCTGGGTGATTGCATGACTGCAGGGGTAATAGCTGGGGGATTACTGGAATACATAGGAAGTGAGTGGGTGATTTTATAAGTCCATGAGTACTGCCTGGGTCATTACAGAAGAACTAAGGTACTACCTGAGTGATTACAGGAGTGCAAAGGTAGTGTGTGGGTTATTACTTGACTGCATAGCTACAGCCTGCATGATTGCATGACTGCAGGGGTAGTACATAACTAGTGCCTGGGTGATTGCATGACTGCAGGGGTAATAGCTGGGGGATTACTGGAATACATAGGAAGTGAGTGGGTGATTTTATAAGTCCATGAGTACTGCCTGGGTCATTACAGAAGAACTAAGGTACTACCTGAGTGATTACAGGAGTGCAAAGGTAGTGTTGGGTGATTTTATAAGTGCATGAGTACTGGCTGAGTGATTACATAAGTACAAAAGTAGTGCCTGCGTGATTGAAAGAGTGCAAAGATAGTGGCTGGCTGAATGAAGCACTGTACCTAATGCATTGGTGATTGCATGAGTACAGGGGTAATGTCTGGGGGATTAAAGGAGTACATAGGTAACGCCTGGGTGATTGCATGACTACAGGGGTAATATCTGGGGATTTACATGACTGCATAGGAAGTGACTGGGTGATTTTATAAGTGCATGGGTACTTCTAGGGTGATTGCAGGACTACTGAGGTAGTGCCTGAGTGAATAAAGGAGTGCAAAGGTAGTGCCTGGGTGATTTCTTAACAGCATAGGTACGGCCTGCATGATTGCATGACTGCAGGGGTAGTACATAACTAGTGCCTGGGTGAATCCATGACTGCAGAGGTAATATCTGGGGGATTGCTGGAAAACATAGGAAGTGAGTGGGTGATTTTATAAGTCAATGAGTACTACCTGGGTGATTACAGAAGTACTAAGGTACAACCTGAGTGATTACAGAAGTGCAAAGGTAGTGCCTGGGTGAATTTATAAGTGCATGAGTACTGGCTGAGTGATTCCATAAGTACAAAACTAGTGCCTGCGTGATTGAAAGAGTGGTAAAATAGTGCCTGGGTGATTGAAGCACTGTATACCTAATGCATTGGTGATTGCATGAGTACAGGGGTAACGTCTGGGGGATTAAAGGAGTACATAGGTAATGCCTGGATGATTGCACAACTACAGGGGTAATATCAGGCGATTTACATGACTAGATAGGAAGTGGCTGGGTGGTTTTATAAGTGCATGGGTACTTCTTGGGTGATTGCAGGACTACTGAGGTTGTGCCTGAGTGAATAAAGGAGTGCAAAGTTAGTGCCTGGGTGATTTCCTAACAGCATAGGTACAGCCTGCATGATTGCATGACTGCAGGGGTAGTACATAACTAGTGCCTGGGTGATTCCATGACTGCAGAGGTAATATCTGGGGGATTACTGGAATACATAGGAAGTGAGTGGGTGATTTTATAAGTCAATGAGGCCTGCCTGGGTGATTACAGAAGTACTAAGGTACTACCTGAGTGATTACAGAAGTGCAAAGGTAGTGCCTGGGTGAATTTATAAGTGCATGAGTACTTGCTGAGTGATTCCATAAGTACAAAAGTAGTGCCTGCGTGATTGAAAGAGTGATAAGATAGTGCCTGGGTGATTGAAGCACCGTATACCTAATGTATTGGTGATTGCATGAGTACAGGGGTAACGTCTGGGGGATTAAAGGAGTACATAGGTAATGCCTGGATGATTGCACAACTACAGGGGTAATATCAGGGGATTTACATGACTACATAGGAAGTGGCTGGGTGGTTTTATAAGTGCATGGGTACTTCTTGGGTGATTGCAGGACTAATGAGGTAGTGCCTGAGTGAATAAAGGAGTGCAAAGGTAGTGCCTGGGTGATTTCTTAACAGCATAGGTACAGCCTGCATGATTGCATGACTGCAGGGGTAGTACATAACGAGTGCCTGGGTGATTCCATGACTGCAGAGGTAATATCTGGGGGATTACTGGAATACATAGGAAGTGAGTGGGTGATTTTATAAGTCAATGAGTACTGCCTGGGTGATTACAGAAGTACTAAGGTACTACCTGAGTGATTACAGGAGTGCAAAGGTAGTGCCTGGGTGAATTTATAAGTGCATGAGTACTGGCTGAGTGATTACATAAGTACAAAAGTAGTGCCTGCGTGATTGAAAGAGTGGTAAGATAGTGCCTGGGTGATTGAAGCACCGTATACCTAATGTATTGGTGATTGCATGAGTTCAGGGGTAACGTCTTGGGGATTAAAGGAGTACATAGGTAACGCCTGGGTGATTGCACAACTACAGGGGTAATATCAGGGGATTTACATGACTACATAGGAAGTGGCTGGGTGGATTTATATGTGCATGGGTACTTCTTGGGTGATTGCAGGACTACTGAGGTAGTGCCTGAGTGAATAAAGGAGTGCAAAGGTAGTGCCTGGGTGATTTCTTAACAGCGTAGGTACAGCCTGCATGATTGCATGACTGCAGGGGTAGTACATAACTAGTGCCTGGGTGATTCCATGACTGCAGAGGTAATATCTGGGGAATTACTGGAATACATAGGAAGTGAGTGGGTGATTTTATAAGTCCATGAGCACTGCCTGGGTGATTACAGAAGTACTAAGGTTCTACCTGAGTGATTACAGGAATGCAAAGGTAGTACCTGGGTGAATTTATAAGTGCATGAGTACTGGCTGAGTGATTACATAAGTAGTGCCTGCATGATTGAAAGAGTGGTAAGATAGTGGCTGGGTGATTGAAGCACCTTATACCTAATGCATTGGTGATTGCATGAGTACAGGGGTAACGTCTGGGGGGTTAAAGGAGTACATAGGTAATGCCTGGATGATTGCACAACTACAGGGGTAATATCAGAGGATTTACATGACTAGATAGGAAGTGGCTGGGTGGTTTTATAAGTGCATGGGTACTTCTTGGGTGATTGCAGGACTACTGAGGTACTGCCTGAGTGAATAAAGGAGTGCAAAGGTAGTGCCTAGGTGATTTCTTAAAAGCATAGGTACAGCCTGCATGATTGCATGACTGCAGGGGTAGTACATAACTAGTGCCTGGGTGATTCCATGAATGCAGAGGTAATATCTGGGGGATTACTGGAATACATAGGAAGTGAGTGGGTGATTTTATAAGTCCATGAGTACTACCTGGGTGATTACAGAAGTACTAAGGTACTACCTGAGTGATTACAGGAGTGCAAAGGTAGTGCTTGGGTGAATTTATAAGTGCATGAGTACTGGCTGAGTGATTCCATAAGTACAAAAGTAGTGCCTGCATGATTGAAACAGTGGTAAGATAGTGCCTGGGTGATTGAAGCACTGTATACCTAATGCATTGGTGATTGCATGAGTACAGGGGTAACGTCTGGGGGATTAAAGGAGTACATAGGTAACGCCTGGATGATTGCACAACTACAGGGGTAATATCAGGGGATTTACATGACTACATAGGCAGTGACTGGGTGATTTTATAAGTGCATGGGTACTTCTTGGGTGATTGCAGGACTACTGAGGTAGTGCCTGAGTGAATAAAGGAAAAGGAGTGCAAAGGTAGTGCCTGGATGACTTCATAACAACATGACCTTTGGCTGAGTGATTACATAAGTAGACCCTCATAAAGTAGCATAATTAATAATTCCTCTCCCAACATATCTTAAACATCACTTTTCCAATACTACTGCTTCACTAGTCTAGCAAAAAACAGGTATAGAGCATAGATAACAGCAAAGCAACACTTCACTTATCTTTCATAAAAATCTCCCCGTATTTCTAAATCCATATATGCATATGTCTTTACCTTTTCCTACCAGCATCATATATAAAACTAAAAAACAGATCAATGTATATGTGTGTTTTATACACCTATCATCTTCAGACACATAACACATACCATAATATTTGAGCAAGTACACACATATCTCAGTCACAACACCATACACAGCTCAAAACTTCACAGAGTACACTTCAATTTCCAAACAGACAGTGAAAATTATGGGGTTTATATGAAATATAACTTTCCTCACATCATACAAATTACTCTAGTAAATAACATCTCTACAAACATCTCAACCCTCACTTTCAGGCTGCTGCTTAACATTTTTACAACTACTTATAATATTACACCTACCCAAATACAAAGTAGGAACCCTTCAGATATCTTTAGTAAAAGTCTCACCATATTACTAAAAGCATACATGAATATGTCTGTACCATAACACTATACAAACCTTAAAAATTCACAGAACAATCTTTCAATTTCAAGCAAACATCAAATATTATGTGGCATATTTCAACTGTACCTCTCTAGAAACTTAAAAAAAGAAGCCTAATCAATAACACCTTGTAGTGTAGTTCCTATAGTACCGCTGCAGGACCTGCGCTTGTGGATAACACACACTGTGGGCCTGGTGGCAGACTGATTCTGATCACCCCCACCGCGTATGTTAGCCTGTTTGCATTAGCTAACTCACGGTGCCACTAGAATCTCCTTTTTATCAGAGAGATTAGTTTTTGGCAACCTCAGAACACGACAACCCTGATTCCTCAGATTTGTGGAAACAATGTCCTACATTTCGCTCAGTCACTCGTGCTTGCTCATTTGGTCTCAGAGAGTTACACAGAAGAAACAGTCGAGCGTGTTTACAATAAGAATTTATTGCACAGTTGTTCTTCTAGTATAAAATATATGTGCTGCGACAACTGTTAAACAGTAGCAGAGATATATGATCAGCAGTACAGTGAATAAGAAAGGATAGTACAGTTCTACCATTTTGCAATAGTCATGAACATATACATGAATATAAAATGCATTTATAAAATAAAGCGCATACTCCTACGATGCCTGTCTAGATGTACCTAAGTGTACCTAGCATGTGAGTAGGTGCGAAAGAAGCCAAGAATCCCGCTAGGATTTAGTCAAACCCCTTACCTGAATAATGAGAGTGTGGGACCTCGCCCTGGTCTTGAGTTGGACACCCGGCAAGGGACGATTAGACCACTGTCAGCTGGAGCGACTGCATGCAGGAGCCTCAGCATCTCTGGTCAGTGTGTCGGCCTGGAAGTCTCGGTTCCCTCTAACTACTGATAGCAAGAGGTGCTGCATTTATACAGAAAAGTATAGAGTCCCTTGTGTTAGCCATTGTTGGGTATGAAGATGACGTATGGGATGAACCAGTTACGTAGATGTTTATGCAGGTGGATTCTAGCCCTGCCTGGTTTCCTAGAACTCTTATGAATATTTAATCATACTGGATGAGCACATCAAAGATGGTATAGGATGCCATTGTTCGGGAAAAACCCTCCTTCTGTACCCAAACCACAGTCTAGATGAGGTTCAGCCCTCAGCACCTGTTATTGTGGAGAATAGGGAACTAAAGTAGGTGAAAGATTATGCCTATATTAGGGCATCTCAAACTATGCCTATATTAGGGCATCTATATGAAACATAACAACCTTATGTCAGCATCTTTTAAACCACAGTTTTGTGCTGCTTCTTCACCATTCTACTAGTACTCACAGTCTTGAGCCTACCACATAAAAAGTAACAACATCTCTTTGTTATACATCATGCACCTTCAAATGTATAAGACATATCAAAATACATATACAAGTAGAAACATACTTGAGACAGAAGTCCATGCACACCTTGAAACTTGACAGACTCCACCTCCACATTTAAAGCAACAGCTAAAATAATGCGGTATCCTACAAATGTACATATCCACACACTAAAACAAACTACCATAATCACTAATCCATCTTCCAATATACACATATTACTACTCAGAATCTATTTCAAACAATATTTAACTGCAATAAAACAAACTACAATACACATCTCTACATTTAATAATATATTACAAACATCACAGTTTAAAATAAACCTAATACATAATACACCTCATAAATGTATAACTCACCTTCCAAATAGATTTGTAGAATTTAAAATATCACAAACTCATAAATGATTTTCTTATGCACACAATCAATGTAATGCACCACTCTCAGCAAGGTAAAACCAGTAATGGCAAAGTTTCCCTCTCTTTCTCCACACAAATACATGTAAGTAACAAATCACATACCTTCCTACATTATTTCAAATTATAATACACATTTCTATTAGTTAGACATATTAACCCTTACCAACTGACTTCTAAAAGTGCCCAAACTGATTCTGGAAATTTTTGGAGTCGCAACTCCACCGTGCACCAACGCGAAGGAGCCGTGAATCCATACGGGAGTTCAAAAATATATTACAAATAAAAACACCACTATTTTTTAAGAATACACCACTTCTAAAGATACTACTGACTTGGGAAATCTTACTTTAATAAGATTTCACTTATATATAAATTACAATTTCACATTTTAAGTCCACAGTTAAGTTTCAATCCTTCCCCCATTCTGCTTAATGCCAGTTTCCATAGTAACAGTTCATGGAACATTCAACTGAACTGAAAGGTCACAAGTTCACCATATTTTCAAGTTCACCACACAATGTTACAAATGCAAACAGCAGGTGTGGTTGACATTTCCAAAATATGAGCTTATCCTATCTACTGTACCTTTCAAACATTTTTTACTAACCAATAAGAAACATGCTTTTTAAAGAAAGTAAAATGCACCCTATTTTTGAATGTACAATGTTCTTAAACAGCCAATCAATTCTCTACTTTTTAAAAAACAGCATCTTGTCCACCATTTTACATACCTCTCATTCTACCAACTGACTACCTCAGATACAAACATCATTCATTACTTCCAGACATTCCTTCAAGATGCTTACAGTGTGGATTGTTGGACACAGCTATGTAATCTGGTGCAAAAAGGTATGCTGAATGCAGAGGTATTGACAAAGACCTATGTTTGCAAAATATGGATATTAAATGGATTGCACAGAGAGGATTAAAGTGGCACCAATTGATGCCTTTGGTTCAAACCTTTTTGCATCTCCAACCCCTGACCTCATGATTGTGCACTGTGGTGGCAATGACCTAGGCACATTGACTGGGGTAGGTCTGGAAATGCTAATGAAGGACACCTTTGCACAATTGATGTTGCTTTTACCTCAAACTGTCTTTGTATACTCTAACATATGTCAAAGACAGAGATGGAAGTGGTCAAATCAATTCTGTCAACGACTCATAAGCAAGGGGACCCCTGAAAATGATTAAAGGTAGAGATGCAGGGGAAAAATACAGACTAAATATACAAGCAAAAACTCTACCTAGGTACTATAAGAAAAGCTATAAGTCAACTGTTAATAGACCACTCTGGCTAAACCCAAATGACCAAATTCTTCACCACTAGCAAGTTGAATTAAACATAGTTTTATTTTATTTTTTCATTTTAAACACATTGATCTATCACAAATAAATATCATATCATAGAAAAATCAAAAAGAAAACTCATAAAGAAAACCTTCGGATGTTTAATACACCTTTTTAAGATTAACAAAAAAGATCATCGAGCTAATCGTCGCATTTATCCTCATACTGGAATCTACCGTTCTAGAGGCCCATACGAAGCATTTGTTTGGAGATTCCTGAATTGGAGATTATTATTTCGCCCATACTGAAACTCGAGCCTCGACAGAAAGCACTTATTCTTGTTTTTTACGATCCGTTATAGAGTTATTTCAGCTACACAGCACGCTTTTGGTCGCTATTATTCTTGAATTTGTTCAGTCACCCTATCCGCCTCAGAGGAATCTTTTAGTTTGGTCATTTGGGTTTAGCCAGAGTGGTCTATTAACAGTTGACTTATAGCTTTTCTTATAGTACCTAGGTAGAGTTTTTGCTTGTATATCAAATCAATTCTGTCCACAGATTGAGAAAGCTAGAAAGAATGTCAATAAAGCTGTTTCTGCTTACCTCAGAGACCATAGGATGGGCTCCATATATAACAACAATCTACGTTTTGATATGGATGACACTTACATGTAGCTACAACAAACTCACAATGAAAACAAGGGCTCTTTTTAGAGCAACCCTATAACATAATACTGATTACAATTTTTTTTATGCATACAATTTTTGTTAACATTTTTGGGGATTTGCGAACCCCTCAAGAATTCACAAAACAAAAGCACAAATTCAATGTACTACAACACAACACACTTTTCAAGTTTAACTATTAATTTTTAACTTTATATATTTTTAATAAATATCAATTGTAATCTTGTCATTAACTTCAATCACAGTACCTCTTTAAAACAACTTCACAAATACAACACTACCTTCTACATTATATACTACTTAATTATTTATTTAAAGTGAATTTGCAAATCCAACGCGACGTTACACGGTGGGGCCGCGCTGAGAGCCGCGTTGGAGTCGCGACTCCAAACTCGAAAAAAAAAAAACAATCCACTGCCACTATTTAGTATTCACCCTGGAGACCCCATGCCCCAAGGCCTGCCACCATTTAAAAAAATAAAAAAGGAGGTGGACTGCGTGGCCCCCCTCTTCAGGCCACGAATGGCCTGAGGACCCCATCCCCCGGGGCATGGTCAGCCTGGATTTTTTTTGAAGCAGGGGGGCCACACCTCAAGGGCCACTCCTGGCCCCAGGGACCCCATCCCCCGCAGCCTGGCCTCTATGATGGGGACCGTGGGGGAGCCCCAATGCCCCCACGGTCCCTGCCGGCTCCCCGACTCCTGTGGGAGCCGGCATTGCTTTGGACAAGGGAGCTGCAGCTCCCTTGCCCAAAAGCAATACTGATTTGCTTCTTGGAAGCGAGAGCAGGTTTGCAATGTCAGGGCGGGAGCCGCACGGCATACAGCAATCCCCCAGGGGTGGGCACCCCGGGACATTGCAGATGCTGTCCCTGGGGGGTGGCGGTCCCCAGGGCTATCGAGGGTTCCAGGAGGGGGCTGCACGGCCCCCCTCCCAACATTTAACATAGCCCCGGGGAGGTGGTGGTCCCCGGGGCTTGGGGGGGCCCGCGAGGCCTCCCCTCATTAATGAAGGAAGCCCCGGGAGGTGGTGGTCCCCGGGGCTTGGAGGGGCCCGCAAGGCCCCCCTCATTCATAACAGAAGCCCCGGGGAGGTGATGTTTCCCGGGGCTTCTGGGGGCTGCGAGGCCCCCCTCATTAATGAAAGAAGCCCCGGGGAGGTGGTGGTCCCCGGGGCTGGGGGGGTCCCGCAAGGCCCCCCTCATTAATCAAGGAAGCCCCGGGGAGGTGGTGGTCCCCGGGGCTTGGGGGGGCCCACCTTCATTATAGTAAAGCCCCGGGGACGTTCCGGTCCCCGTGGCTGTGGGGGGGGGGGCGCGTGCCCCGCATACAATTAACTAAGCCTCGGGGAGGTGGCGGTCCCACGCATTCATTTTTCAAGCCCCGGGGAGGTGGTGGTCCCCGGGGCTGCGGGGGCCCCCGTGGGCCCCCTCAAATTAATTAGGCATTGCCCCCCGGGACCTGGCCCACTCGGGGGCTTAAGTACAATGAAGAGCGGGAGCCCGCGCTTCGTTTTTTTTTATTTTCTCAACCGGATTCGCGCACCCAGTTCGAATTTGGATGGTTTTTTTGGGCCTGGGGTCCTTGTGGGATCCCCTGAGCATGCCTATGGCGTAAGGGTGTTTCTACCCTGCCCCCTTTTCTTGTTTTTTACCTTTGTTTTACCTTTTTCTTGTGACTCAGTTACCGACTCACAAGATGGCTGCCAACACATTCTGGTTTAGAGTGTTGGCAGCCAATCAGAGTGAAGCTTGTGCCCGGGAGGGTTCGCAAACCCTCCTCGGTGCTCAGATATTGATATTTTTAGTTTTTGAATTTCTCAGCAACTGCTGAACGGATTTACACCATTTAAAAAAAGCACGCTTTCTAGACCAAAAACTACTTTTTTTGCCAAATTTGGTGTAATTCCGTTCAGCAGTTCGGGCTGTAGCTCTGTCTAAAGTTTCCTATGGAAATTAACATAGAGAAAACATGTTTTGGGACTCCCCTTTTTTGTCGCCCCGCTTGACGAATCACCCCGAAACTTTCAAGACAGGAGCTGACCGGAGTGCCCCATTAGTTTTAAAAATTTCGCGAACATTTGTCAACCGGCACCAAAGATATTGGCAAATCAAAAAATGCTTTTCCTATGGATAATAGGTCCTAACTATAACTACCTACTGGCAACCCATTACACATATATATATATATATATGTGTAATGGGTTTGTATGTACCTGTAAAAAAACTTAAATTTGATGGTAAATGCATGCATGCTAAAGACATGTGCGTTGTAAAATTAATATTGTATATATGTATAGTATTAACACTATTTATATATATATACACACACACACACACAAACACCTATACTCACTTTTAATGTTATAAATTCCCTTTCCACCCAAAAACCTACACCCAACCTAAACCCTAAAAATTCCCTTTCCACCCAAAAACCCACACCCAAACACCCTAAAATTACCCATGCCACTCAAAAACCCATACCCACCCTAAAATTACCCTTGCTACCCAAAAACCCATACCCACCCAAAACCCTAAAATTTCCTATGCCACCCAAAAACCCACACCCATCCAAAACCCTAAGAATTCCCTTTCTCACCCAGAAACCCATACCCACCCTTAACCCTAAAAATACACTTTCCACCCAAACACTCATACCCACCCTAAAATTACCCTTGCCACCCAAAAACCCATACCCACCCAAAACCCTAAAATTACCCTTGCCACCCAAAAACCCACACTCACCCTAAACCCTAAAAATTCCCTTTCCACCCAAAAACCCATACCCACCCTAAACCCTAAAAATACCCTTGCAATCCCAAAAACCCATACCCACCCCAAAACCTAAAATTACCCTTGCCACCCAAAAACCATACACACCCTAAACCCTAAAATTACCCTTGCCACCCAAAATCCCATATATATATATATATATATATATATATATATATATATATATATATATATATATATATATCACGCTGCACATTCCTCCAGGACACTCTCTCCCAAGGATAACAGCACCCACGGGGGCAGGTTCAAAGATTTATTGAGAACCTAAGGCACAACAGATGCGTTTCGGCAACAGCCTTTGTCGATGTTTGCCGCAAAACGCCATTTTCCACCATTTATCAACATCGTATTTCCTTGTGGCAACACAAACAAGGGACAAATCCCTTAAAAACGAGCTTGCACCCATCGCTAATATCAGCGCCATATTGGATGTATTGCTTAAGGCAGTGTAGTGGTATCGTATCACTAAGTCAAGTTGTTTCAAACATATCAACGGGCATCAGTGGCAATAACTATTATAAATATAACATTTCTCACATGTTAAATCATGCTCGAAACGGAAATTGTTCAATAACATTTCAACCGTTACCTTCGTAAATACAGATTGTACCACTTTGGCCCCGCATTCTATTATGCCCTGGATGGGCCTGTGCTCATATACCTTAAAATACAATAAAACCAACCACAGTTATAATGCTCTAATCACGCCCTGGATGGGCATTCAAAATTTACAATAATCCCCATAAAGCCTTATGGGAATTCATATTGTTGCCTCATAAATGAATCCTATTGAATTTGCATAAGTGGTAGACAAAGCAGAACATTATTTAAATTCATAATTCTTTCTTCTATGATTCCGAATTATATTAAAATTAAACCAATTCTTTTAGAAGTTCATTCAGGAACATACAATAAAACATTCAAAAAAGGTTCACAGTATAAGGGCCCAGCCCTTATTGATCAATATGGTGCAATCAGATATCATGTAGACTGTGTATGGTGTTGTGCATGTTAGGAATTTCCTGATTTTCTTGGGACTCTTCACTGCTGGAATATCATAGGTTAAAACCCTCTTGCTCCCCTTGCAGGCTTTGCACTTCCCGCAGGGAAAAAATCCTTCCAGAGGACTCAATACAGATCTAGGTGTCTCTACTGCCCGATAGCTATGAACCAGGGCATTTTTTAATGAGTTCGCCTTTCTAAAAGTAACCAGTGGATTAGATGGCAGATCTTTGCCTATTATATTGTCTGCCAAGAGGGTATGCCAGTTTTTTCTTAATATTCTTTTGAGGTCTCCCGCATTCTCAGAGTAAGTTGTTATTAATCTGAATTTGCCCTCTTTTCCTTTGTGTTTGCCATTTCTCTGTTTTCCTCTCGTAATAACTGCTCTCGCTCAAGGGAATTAACTCTAAGGAAAGCTGTGTTAAGGACTTCTTGCCCATAACCCCTCATATAGAAGCGTTGTATACTTTTCTCTGCAGCCAATTGGAATTCCTGTTCATTAGAACTGTTACGTTTAATCCTCAACAGTTCCCCATAGGGGATACTGCTGATGAGATTCCTCTGATGGCTGCTCGAGGCATGAAGGGTTGAATTCCCCGCCGTTTCCTTTCTATGTAATCTCGTGCATAGCTTCCCTTCTTTAACATATACAGTGAGATCCAAATAATTGACGGAGGAAGCGCTAACTTCCCCTGTAAATACCAAATTGATCTCGTTGGCATTCAATCTCTCTATATAGGTTTGTGCTGTCTCAAATGATCCCCTCCAGACAATAAACAAGTCATCGATATAACGATGCCAGATTACGATCTTATCAGTCCAAATACTGTTGAACGCGGCCCAGGCCACCTGCTCCTCCCACCAGCCAACGAAAAGATTTGCGTAGCTGGGGTCAAAGCAGGTGCCCATCGCCCTTCCGGAAATAAAAAGAGGCAAAACCCCGGGGAATGGGGTCCCTGGGGCCAAAAATGGCCTCAGGAGGGGACCGCGTGGACCCACTACTTTAAATGTTGTTTATTATTATATTTTTTTTATTTTAAAAAATGGCCATGCCCCGGGGGATGGGGTCCCTGGGGCCGAATTCGGCCTCGGGAGGGGGGCCAGTGGCCCCCTTCCTGTTTTTTTTTTTTTTAAATGGGTCAGGCCCTGGGGGATTGGGGTCCCCAGGGCCCACAAAATATTAAGAGAAGGAGGCCACACAGCCCCCCTTCTAAGAATAATTTTTAAAAAGCAGAAGCCGGCATCCCGCCGGAGGCCCCACCCCCTTCCTGCACCACTGTGCAAACACGCCTCCTGGTGCGTTCTGGATTGGGGGATTAAGTCCCCTTGATCCTAAGGGTCCTTAGGGTCCAACTAGCCCACCAGGTACCTCCAGTAAGCCCCACACAGTGGGATTGCTGAGAGGTGGTCCGAGGCCCGCCCCTTTTTACACCACTCTGCAAACATGCCTCTTGGCGCATTGCTGGTGGGGCGATGAGGTCCTCTTGTGTCCTGAGGACCTCAGGAATAAAGCAGCAGTGTGCCAGGAAAAAGGGGGCAGGGCCTTGGACCACTCTAAGCAATCCAGCTGTGTGGGGCTTACTTGAGATAACAGGAGGGCTAGTTGGCCCCCAGGGACCCTCAGGAGGCAAGGGGACGTCATCCCCCAACCAAGAGCCCGCAAGCAGGTGCAATTGCAGAGTGGTGGAGAAAGGGGGCGTGGCCTGTGTCTACCTCTCAGCAATCCCACTATCTGGGGCTTACTGGAGTTATCAGGTAGGCTAGTTGGCCCCTAGGGACCCCCACAAGTGAAGGGGACTTCAATCCCGATCCAAGAGTGTGCCAGGAGGCGTGTTTACAGAGTGGTGGGCAAAGGGGGTGTGGCCTGCTATGAGAACTTAGCAATCCGGCAGTGTGGGACTTACTGGAGGTAATAGGAGGGGTAGATGGCCCCCAAACATGTCCTTGGGGGCTGACTACCCCTCCTGTTACCTCCAGTAAGTCCCACACAGTGGGATTGCTAAGAGGTCTTCGGAGGCCACGGCCCCCTTTCTCCACCACTCTGCAAACGCGCCTCCTGACACACTACTGGTTGGGGCATGAAGTCCACTTTACTCCTGAGGGACTTTGGGGGCCAAGAAGCCCTCCTGCTACCACCTGTAAGTCCTACACAGCAGAATTCCTGAGCGCTGGTCGGAGGCCCAGCAACCTTTCTCCACCACTCTGCAAACGCGACTACTAGTTAAAGAAGCATTTGCAATGTAATAGGTTTTGCATTTGCGAGAGTTAGAGCTATTAGAATTGTAAATGTAAAAGTTTTTTACTAATGTATTTTGGAGTGGAGTGGATGTACGTTGTGTGTAGGGTATTATGTGGCATGTTGTGAAGTGAGATTATGTGGATAGAAAGTATGTGGTGTGTAGTCTATAGGAATTATGTAGAGTGGGATTATGTGTTATGGAGAGTAATTATGTGGTATGGTAGTCTGTGTTGTGGAGTGGTAACCTCAGGTTCAGTCTTCCTTGTTTCCATAGAAGCTAAACTATGAACTCAATGAGACAAAAAAAAGAAGGAATCAATGAGGAGCACTTGTGGACCTAGTCAGAGGTATGCGCAGGGCCACAGGAATTATGCGACTGTTTGGCTGCACCGAGTTTTGCACAATTATACATTTTCCGCACTAGCCACATAATCCATCATCTGCTGCCTAATCTTCAGATTTGAACAAAAAAAGCCTTGTTTCTAATTCAAACGGCTCAAACGTTACCAAAAATGCAGCGACAAGTGTTACAACATGGTGGAAGGTCCTTTGCAAACCTAGAACGGTCACCTGTTACTTATTGCTAAATGTGGGTGTTACATTGGTACTAATGGTGTGCAAGCCACTCTTGCTTCTTTCTGCACCTCTCTTGCCTCTTTCTGCATTTCTGTTGCTTCTTTGTGCACCTTTATTTCTTTTTCTGTACTTCTCTTGCCTCTTCTGCACATCTTTTCTACTTTCTGCACCTCTTTTGCCTCTTTCTGCAACTCTGTTGCCTCTTTCTGCACCTCACTTGCTTCTTTGTACACCCCTCTTGCCTCTTTCTGCACCTCTTTCTATACCCATCTTCCCTCTTTCTGCACCCCTCTTGCCTCTTTCTGCACCTCTGTTCCTTCTTTCTGCACTTCTTCTGTTTCTTTCTACAGCTCTCTTGCTTCTTTCTGTACCCCCTTGCCTCTTTTCCACCCATCCACCCTCTTTCTGCACACCTGTTGCCTCTTTCTGCACCTTTGTTCTTTCTTTCTGCACTTCCTTTGTTTCTTTCTGCACATCTCTTGCTTCTTTCTGCACCCCATGTGCCTCTTTCTGCACCCCTCTACCCTCTTTTTGCACCCCTCTTGCCTCTTTCTGCACCTCTGTTGCTTCTTTCTGCACTACTCTTGCTTCTTTCTGCACCTCTTTGCTTCTTTCTGCACCACTTGTGCTTCTTTCTGCACCCCTCTTCCCTATTTGTGCACCCTCTTGCCTCTTTCTGCACCTCTGTTCCTTCTTTCTACTCTTCTTTTGTTTCTTTCTACACCTCTCTTGCTTCTTTCTGCACCCCTCTTGCCACTTTCTCTACCCCTGTTCCCCCTTTTTGCATCTCTGTTGCTTCTTTCTGTACTTCTCTTGCCTCTTTCTCCACCCCTCATCCCTCTTTCTGCACCTCTGTTGCTTCTTTCTGCACTAGTCTTGCTTCTTTCTGCACCTCTGTCCCTTATTTCTGAAACCCTTGTGCCTCTTTCTGCACCCCTCTTAACTCTTTCTTCACCCCTCTTGCCTCTTTCTGCACCTCTGTTCCTTCTTTCTGCACTTCTTTTGTTTCTTTATGTACCCTCATGCCTCTTTCTGTACCCCTCTTCCCTCTTTCTGCACTCCTCTTGCCTCGTTCTGTACCTCTGTTGCTTCTTTCTGCAATTCTTTTGTTTCTTTCTGCACCCCTCTTGCCTCTTTCTGCACCTCTGTTCCTTCTTTCTGTACTTCTTTTGTTTCTTTCTGCACCTCTTGCTTCTTTCTGCACCCCTTTTGCCTCTTTCTGCACCCCTCTTGCCTCTTTCTGCACCTCTGTTTCTTCTTTCTGTACTTCTTTTGTTTCTTTCTTCAGCTCTCTTGCTTCTTTCTGCAATCCCTTGCCTCTTTCTCCACCCCTCTTCCCTCTTTCTTCACCCCTGTTGCCTCTTTTTGCACCTCTGTTCCTTCTTTCTGTACTTCTTTTGTTTCTTTCTGCACATCTCTTGCTTCTTTCTGCACCCCTCGTGCCTCTTTCTGCACCCCTCTTCCCACCTTTTACACCCCTCTTGCCTATTTCTGCACCTCTGTTTCTTCTTTCTGCACTACTCTTGCTTCTTTCTGCACCTCTTTGCTTCTTTCTGCACCACTTGTGCTTCTTTCTGCAGCCCTCTTCCCTCTTTCTGCACCCCTCTTGCCTCTTTCTGCACCTCTGTTCCTTCTTTCTCCCCTTCTTTTGTTTCTTTCTGTACCTCTCTTGCTTCTTTCTGCACCCCTCTTGCCACTTTATCCACCCCTGTTCCCCCTTTTTGCATCGCTGTTGCTTTTTTCTGCACTTCTCTTGCCTCTTTCTCCACCCCTCATCTCTCTTTCTGCACTTCTCTTGCTTCTTTCTGCACCTCTGTCCCTTCTTTCTGCAAACGTTGTGCCTCTTTCTGCACCCCTCTTCCCTCTTTCTGTACCCCTCTTGCCTCTTTCTGCACTTCTGTTCCTTCTTTCTGCACTTCTTTTGATTTTTTTGCAACTCTCTTGCTTCTTTCTGCACCCCTCTTGCTTCTTTCTGCACCCCTCGTGCCTCTTGCACACCCCTCTTCCCTTTCTGCACCCTCTTGCCTCTTTCTGCTCCTCTGTTGCTTCTTTCTGCACTTCTTCTGTTTCTTTCTGCAGCTCTGTTGCTTCTTCCTGCACCCCCTTGCCTCTTTTCCACCCATCCACCCTCTTTCTGCACACCTGTTGCCTCTTTCTGCACCTTTGTTCTTTCTTTCTGCACTTCCTTTGTTTCTTTCTGCATATCTCTTGCTTATTCTGCACCCCATGTGCCTCTTTCTGCACCCCTCTACCCTCTTTTTGCACCCCTCTTGCCTCTTTCTGCACCTCTGTTGCTTCTTTCTGCACTACTCTTGCTTCTTTCTGCACCTCTTTGCTTCTTTCTGCACCACATGTGCTTCTTTCTGCACCCCTCTTCCCTATTTGTGCACCCTCTTGCCTCTTTCTGCACCTCTGTTCCTTCTTTCTACTCTTCTTTTGTTTCTTTCTACACCTCTCTTGCTTCTTTCTGCACCCCTCTTGCCACTTTCTCTACCCCTGTTCCCCCTTTTTGCATCTCTGTTGCTTCTTTCTGTACTTCTCTTGCCTCTTTCTCCACCCCTCATCCCTCTTTCTGCACCTCTGTTGCTTCTTTCTGCACTAGTCTTGTTTCTTTCTGCACCTCTGTCCCTTATTTCTGAAACCCTTGTGCCTCTTTCTGCACCCCTCTTAACTCTTTCTGCACCCCTCTTACCTCTTTCTGCACCTCTGTTCCTTCTTTCTGCACTTCTTTTCTTTCTTTATGTACCCCTCATGCCTCTTTCTATACCCCTCTTCCCTCTTTCTGCACTCCTCTTGCCTCGTTCTGTACCTCTGTTGCTTCTTTCTGCAATTCTTTTGTTTCTTTCTGCACCCCTCTTGCCTCTTTCTGCACCTCTGTTCCTTCTTTCTGCACTTCTTTTGTTTCTTTCAGCACCTCTTGCTTCTTTCTGCACCCCTTTTGCCTCTTTCTGCACCCCTCTTGCCTCTTTCTGCACCTCTGTTTCTTCTTTCTGTACTTCTTTTGTTTCTTTCTTCAGCTCTCTTGCTTCTTTCTGCAACCCCTTGCCTCTTTCTCCACCCCTCTTCCTTCTTTCTTTACCCCTGTTGCCTCTTTCTGCACCTCTGTTCCTTCTTACTGCACTTCTTTTGTTTCTTTCTGCACATCTCTTGCTTCTTTCTGCACCCCTCGTGCTTCTTTCTGCACCCCTCTTCCCACCTTTTGCACCCCTCTTGCCTCTTTCTGCACCTCTGTTGCTTCTTTCTGCACTACTCTTGCTTCTTTCTGCACCTCTTTGCTTCTTTCTGCACCACTTGTGCTTCTTTATGCAGCCCTCTTCCCTCTTTCTGCACCCCTCTTCCCCTTTCTGCATTTCTGTTGTTTCTTTCTGCATTTCTTTTGTTTCTTTCTGCACCTCTCTTGTTTCTCTCTGTATCCCTCTTGCCTCTTTCTCCACCCCACTTCCCCCTTTCTGCATCTCTGTTGCTTCTTTCTGCACTTCTCTTGCTTCTTTCTGTACCTCTCTTGCTTCTTTCTGCACCCATCGTGCCTCTTTCCAGACCCCTCTTCCCTCTTTCTGCACCTCTGTTGCTTCTTTCTACGCTTCTTTTGTTTCTTTGTGCACCCCTCTTGTCTCTTTCTGCACCTCTGTTCCTTCTTTCTGTACTTCTTTTGTTTTTTTCTGCAGCTCTCTTGCTTCATTATGCACCCCCTTGCCTCTTTCTCCACCCCTCTTCCCTCTTTATTCACCCCTGTTGCCTCTTTCTGCACCTCTGTTCCTTCTTTCGGCACTTCTTTTGTTTCTTACTGCACATCTCTTGCTTCTTTCTGCACCCCTCGTGCCTCTTTCTGTACCCCTCTTCCTACTTTTTGTACCCCTCTTACCTCTTTCTGCACCTCTGTTGCTTCTTTCTGCACTACTCTTGCTTCTTTCTACACCTCTCTTGCTTCTTTCTGTACCACTCATGCTTCTTTCTGCACCCCTCTTCCCTCTTTCTGCACCTCAGTTCCTTTTTGTGCTCTTCTTTTGTTTCTTTCTGCACCTCTCTTGCTTCTTTCTGCACCCCTCTTTCTACTTCCTCCACCACTGTTCTCCGTTTTTGCATCTCTGTTGCTTCTTTCTGCACTTCTCTTGCCTCTTTCTCCACCCCTCATCCCTCTTTCTGCACCTCTGTTGCTTCTTTCTGCACTTCTATTGCTTCTTTTTGCACATCTGTCCCTTCTTTCTGGAACCCTTGTGCCTCTTTCTGCACCCCTTTTCCCTCTTTCTCCTCCTCTCTTGCCTCATTCTGCACCTCTGTTCCTTCTTTCTGCACTTATTTTGTTTCTTTCTGCAACTCTCTTGCTTCTTTCTGTATCCCTCTTGCCTCTTTCTCCACCCCACTTCCCCCTTTCTGCATCTCTGTTGCTACTTTATGTACTTCTCTTGCTCCTTTCTGCACCTCTCTTGCTTCTTTCAGCACCCCTCGTGCCTCTTTCAGCACCCCTCGTCCCTCTTTCTGCATTCCTCTTGCCTCCTCTTGCCTCTTTTTGCATCTTTCTTGCTTCTTTCTGCACTTCTTTGTTTCTTACTGCACCCCTCTTGCTTATTTCTGTACCCCTCCTGCCTCTTTCTCCACCCCTCTTCCCCCTTTTTTCATCTGTGTTGCTTCTTTCTGCTCTTTGCTTGCCTCTTTCTCCGCCCCTCATCCGTCTTTCTGCACCTATGTTGCTTCTTTCTGCACATTCTCTTGCTTATTTCTGCACCTCTCTGTATCGGTGAGTGAGTGGATGTGTGTAGACCTATGAATCAGTGAGTGGGTATGTACTAACTGGTATTGGTGTGTCTATGGTTTCGAGAATGGTAGTCGGTATTTTAGAGTGGGTGTATGAAAGGTTATCATCAGTGATGTCATTTGAGAAGTCATCAGTGATGTCATCAGTGATGTCACTGACCATGTCATGAGTGATGTAATATGTGATGTCATCAGCAGTGCACTGAGGGTGCGTGAGTTATAGTTAGCTCAACTAACTATAATGGCCGAATTTCACTTGTATTGTACGAGTGAAATCTCCAACTAACTATAACGTCCCTGAAACCTGTGGTTTTTTCTTTGAATTTCTAAGGTTTTTTAAATGCTAATTTCTAACTATAACGTCCCTGAAACCTATGGTTTTTTCAGTCAATATATATATATATTATATATATATATATATATATATATATATATATATATATATATATGCTCAAAGTTCAAAGGTTGCCCCTCGATGGAACCGCACTCCCAGGAGGTAAGTGCTAGATAGCAAAAGCGATCCTCACCGACATAATCCTTTGCTTTCACTGTCGACGCGTTTCGGGCCAACGCCCTTCTTCCAGGACAGCTTTGTGGTAGAAAAGCAAGCAGAAGACACCAGTTTGGTCCCTTGTTACTTTTTATTTATATTTTAACTTTCAAATACGCTCAGGTGAGCGACAAGGTTGCACTCTGGGACTGGTAGTCCATACATACCCATGTGGGTCGCTTCCTTTTAAAACCATAAAAAAAATATCTTAAAGGAAAAACAATGTCCGTAAGAGCACTCTCGCTGATTCAAGGGCCCCTCCTGTTCCGCACATCAGCTGCTTGAATAACCAGCAGCGGACCCGCTCAGGTCTCACGGTGGTGCTGCTCCGTGGCCGGGCCAACCACATTTATGCTCAAAGTTCAAAGGTTGCCCCTCGATGGAACCGCACTCACAGGAGGTAAGTGCTAGATAGCAAAAGCGATCCTCACCGACATAATCCTTTGCTTTCACTGTCGACGCGTTTCGGGCCAACGCCCTTCTTCCAGGACAGCTTTGTGGTAGAAAAGCAAGCAGAAGACACCAGTTTGGTCCCTTGTTACTTTTTATTTATATTTTAACTTTCAAATACGCTCAGGTGAGCGACAAGGTTGCACTCTGGGACTGGTAGTCCATACATACCCATGTGGTTCGCTTCCTTTTAAAACCATAAAAAAAATATCTTAAAGGAAAAACAATGTCCGTAAGAGCGCTCTCGCTGATTCAAGGGCCCCTCCTGTTCCGCACATCAGCTGCTTGAATAAGCAGCAGCGGACCCGCTCAGGTCTCACGGTGGTGCTGCTATATATATATATATATATATATATATATATATATATATATATATATATATATATCCAAGAACAAGAAGAGCCCAACTCCGACTTATTTCCAAGTTCAGACATTTATTTCGTCAGCGCAGCAGCATTTTAACCACTCTCACTCCTTACGCGTTTCAGCGTTTTGCCGCCTTGATCACAGGTGAGCGGTTATGTATCCTCCCAGTGGTCATGTGGCCCGTAAAATGAACTACAGGCCCCAGGGTGCACCTCAAATATATTCCTCATAACGTGATTTACTGCACAATTCCATTTTTGCTTAATAGCGTTTTTTTCTGCCATAGTCACGAAAATAACTGTCATTCATAGTGGTGCACACTCTTAAAAATTATTTACAATGCAAAGTGCCTTCATATGCTGCAGTGCTACATTATTTCCTTGAAATGCGCTGTTGTGTGAGAGAGAATTGTCTTCCTCACCTCCCTTTCTCGTTACTGCTCACCATATACCCGTGAAAATCCATTTGGCTGGTGCAGTAATCCAAGCGGGTCATGCCCCCTCCATTAAGTATTTTCAGAAGAGCTCCATTTACCGGGGGCCCCCGACCCTGCAGGGTGGGCTCTTTGCAGGAATGGAGAAGCCTGTATATGAAGTATCCAAGAACAATAAGAGCCCAACTCCGACTTATTTCCAAGTTCAGACATTTATTTCGTCAGCGCAGCAGCATTTTAACCACTCTCACTCCTTACGCGTTTCAGCGTTTTGCCGCCTTGATCACAGGTGAGCGGTTATGTATCCTCCCAGTGGTCATGTGGCCCGTAAAATGAACTACAGGCCCCAGGGTGCACCTCAAATATATTCCTCATAACGTGATTTACTGCACAATTTCATTTTGCTTAATAGCGTTTTTTTCTGCCATAGTCACGAAAATAACTGTCATTCATAGTGGTGCACACTGTTAATCTGTGATCAAGGCGGCAAAACGCTGAAACGCGTAAGGAGTGAGAGTGGTTAAAATGCTGCTGCGCTGACGAAATAAATGACGCGTTTCGGCCGCCAGACATGCGGCCTTGATCACATAGCGCTCTACTGGTGAAAGGGTGGTATTTATACAAGTGTGTTAGTGGCAGTGTTTCTACTATGTTCATGGTGGTGACTGAGGAGTTTTGCAGCGTATGACTGTGGGAAAAATGCAGTAAAGCACCTGTGTGATATCATGTTTTACTCCAGTGAGTACCGCAAGTGTAAGCAGACTATAAATTAGCTGCCTGTCTGCTGAAGCCAGTGATTGCCCCAGTCCTCCTGCATATGTATCCTGGAAGCTGAAATCGGTGCCAATGGCGTCCCCAGATGCAATCAATCGAGCGTGTAAGTACACAAAGCAGCGGAAAGAATGCCAAATTGTGAGCAGTTTGAGAAACAATTATCGTGTGCTAATACATCTAAAACACGAGTTAAAATCCCCACACTGAGCGAGTCAGTAAATTACTGCTCTCTGCGCGTTTCTAAAGATAAATAAAAAACGCCTGTGGAACAACTAACGCGTCTAGACGCAGTGCACATTAAGACGGGAAGCATGTCTCTGTTAAGAAAACATGCTGAAGTTTCCCAACAGCTCATAGTACGAAGTTGAGTCATGCCCAAACAATGTGTGTGTCAGTGGTATTATGTTCACGGTGCGACTCAAGCAGCACTAAATGCTAGCGCTGCGTGTAAAACCAAGGCTAATGTGGAAATGTCCAAATAAAGCTTTGGTGCAAATAAAGATACAAATGAAATAACTGCATAAATGCAATGTATCTCGAAACTGCCACTAAATATAACAAAAAGTTAAAAGTGTGAAGTGTGAGTGAGGGTGAAATATATTTATATACATATATATATATATTTAAATATATATATATATATATATATATATACACGTAATTAACACTCACCTTTAATACTTACCAAAATACTTACATTTAATTGTAATTTTTTTTACTGCGATTATGCCTTTACCTTTAATGCATTTACTACGAAATTCGTTGTTAAGGCATTCGTGGCAAAGGCATACTCATTGTAAAAAAAATCGTTGTAAAAGCATTTGTGGTAAAGACGTTGTCGTTGTTCTGCCTTTGTTGTAAAGTAACCCTGGGCGGCGAACTACGCTACGCTGGCGGAGTTTGCGGAGTTTCGGCAACTTCGCGGTTCGCGTAGAACGCGTAGTTCCCGAACACTACGCAATCTGCAACGTAGCGTAGTTGTTTTTCTTCTTCGCGTGCTCAATATGCATTGTCGCGCGCGCGGTAATGACTTACCGGGATTCTGCGTTTGCCGACGAGATTTCCTATCCGTTCGCATGCGCCACAAGATTTGGTATCCGGCCGCACGATCCCGCGAGAGTGTGCGAACGCGAAAACGTCATTCGGACGCGCCATCTGACTTCCGGCGGAAGTGTTGGTAAGATCGCGATCCCGCAGAAATTGCAATTTGGCGAAGAATATCTCTCGAGCATCATAAAACCTTCTCGAAAATGATCATTTTGCTCAAAAAAACTCCTCAGATTGTGATTTGGCTGTAGTGTTTTGTGCAAGGAGTCCTTTTTCTTTTTTTACTTTTTTTTTCAAGAGGAAGGAAGTGCCCCTGAGTCTCCAACTTCCTGTTCCTGTCCAGCAGGCTCCTCCCAGTGCTTTGTCCATGTGCTGTTCACTTTCATTTGGATTTGGAGCTGGAAGGATCACTTTTTGTGTCTGTCTGCTGCATCATATCATTGGATTGGATTTGAGGACTTTTGGATTTGAGATTTTACAAGTAAGTTGGAGAATTGGTGTACTTGTCTGTTTGATTGGGGCATTGTTTGTACCTACTTTTTTGGGGAATTTTCATTGTTTTTAAAATTTATTGTTGTGGGTGGCCTGTAGTTTCAGTAGGGCCCTAGTTGTTTTTCTTTGATTGTAATTTCAGCCTGTAGGCCCAGAGGTACTCATGGGTACATGAAACAACTGTTTCTGTGGTGTCTGTTGAATTTAAACATCATTTAGGGCATGGATGGCATTGGATTGAATTGCTAAATGTGGTTTTTGGGGTGTATTTCACTTTTTGGGTGTGTGTTAATAAATAAATACCTTTGTTGGATGTGTGTGTGTACTTGTTGTGTAACTTTCCAACCTTTCTTAGCCCTGTGGATTTTCATTTTTGCATTTTTGTATTAAAGCTGTGTTGTTTAGCAGGCCTCCTTTGTATGGCCATATATAGGCCTGCTTGAGTTCATTGTTTTCCATGGCCTGTTGTGACTGTGAGTGACCAAGTGGCTGGGGGCCATTTTGTGGTGGTAGTTTAGTAGTGTGCTGCTTTTTCCATATAGGCCTGCATGTCTTTCCTTTGTTCCCCTTGGCTTATGCTTCTTATTGTTGTGGCCTGCCATGTGGGTGGCGGCCATTTTGTGAAGGCAGGCAGTGTGCTTTTGCCATAGGCTTGCATTTTCTGTCTTCCATTTCTTTTTGTTGTGGGTGGCTAGCGGCCATTTTGTGGAGCCATCCAGGCAGTGTGCTTTTGCCATAGGCCTGCATTGTCTGTCTTCACTTTCTTGTTATTGTGAATGACCTGGCCACGTGGGTGGCGGCCATTTTGTGTAGCAAGGCAGTGTGCTTTTGCCATAGGCTTCCAAGCTTGTGGCCTATTCTGCCAGTAGGCCCAGAGGTACTCATCATGGGTGCATGAAACAACTGTTTCTGTGTTGTCTGTTGAATTTAAACATCATTTAGGGCATGGATGGCATTGGATTGAATTGCAAAATGTGGTTTTTGGGGTGGTATTTCAGTTTTTTGGTGTGTGTTAAATAAATAGGCCTTTTCAGCCAGTAGGTAACCCTGGGCGTTTAGCTGGCGGAGTTTTGGCAACTCTGCACTGCGCGACAACGCAGAGTTACACTTTTTTTCTTCTTCGCGCGCTCAATATGCATTGTCGCGTGCTCGGTAACGACTTTTCGTGAAGATCGCAATGCCGAACACGCAGAATTTGCAATCTGGTGAAGAATATCTCTCGAGCAGCATAAAACCTTCTCGAAAATGTTGATTTGGGTCATTTTGCTAAAAAAACTCCTCAGGTTGTCATTTGGCTGTAGTTTTTTGAGCAAGGAGTCATTTTTCTTTTTTTACAATTTTTTTTAAAGAGGAAGGGAGTTCCCCAGAGTCTCCAACTTCCTGTTCCTGTCCTTTGTCTTCCCTTTCTTGTTATTGTGGGTGGCCTGGCCATGTGGGTGGCGGCCATTTTGTGTAGCAAGGCAGTGTGCTTTTGCCATAGGCTTCCAAGCTTGTGGCCTATTCTGCCAGTAGGCCCAGAGGTACTCATCATGGGTGCATGAAACAACTGTTTCTGTGTTGTCTGTTGAATTTAAACATCATTTAGGGCATGGATGGCATTGGATTGAATTGCAAAATGTGGTTTTTGGGGTGGTATTTCAGTTTTTTGGTGTGTGTTAAATAAATAGGCCTTTTCAGCCAGTAGGTAACCCTGGGCGTTCAGCTGGCAGAGTTTTGGCAACTCTGCACTGCACGACAACGCAGAGTTACACTTTTTTTCTTCTTCGTGCGCTCAATATGCGTTGTCGCGTGCGCGGTAACAACTTTTCGTGAAGATCGCAATGCCGAACACGCAGAATTTGCAATCTGGCGAAGAATATCTCTTGAGCAGCATAAAACCTTCTCGAAAATGTTGATTTGGGTCATTTTGCTCAAAAACTCCTCAGGTTGTCATCTGGCTGTAGTTTTTGGAGCAAGGAGTCATTTTTCTTTTTTTACAATTTTTTTTTAAAGAGGAAGGGGTTCCCCAGAGTCTCCAACTTCCTGTTCCTGTCCTTTGTCTTCCCTTTCTTGTTATTGTGGGTGGCCTGGCCATGTGGGTGGTGGCCATTTTGTGGGACCAGCCACTGTGCTTTTGCCATAGGCCTCCAAGCTTGTGGCCTAGTCTGCCAGTAGGCCCAGAGGTACTCATCATGGGTGCATGAAACATCTGTTTCTGTGTTGTCTGTTGAATTTAAACATCATTTAGGGCATGGATGGCATTGGATTGAATTTCAAAATGTGGTTTTTGGGGGGTTCACTTTTTTGGTGTGTGTTAGGCCTTTTCAGCCAGTAGGCCCAGAGGTACTCATGGGTGCATGAAACAACTGTTTCTGTGGTGTCTGTTGAATTTAAACATCATTTAGGGCATGGATGGCATTGGATTAAATTGCAAAATGTGGTTTTTGGGGTGTAGTTCACTTTTTGGGTGTGTGTTAAATAAATGCCTTTGTTGCATGTGTATGTGTTGTTGTTGTGGTTGTTGTGTAACTTTCCAACCTTTTTAGCCATGTGGATTTTCGTTTTTGCATTAAAGCTGTGTTGTTTATTAGGCATCCTTTGTCTGGCCATATAGGCCTGCTTGAGTTCATTGTTTTCCGGGCCTTGTGACTGTGAGTGACCATGTGGCTGTGGGCCATTTTGTGGTGGTAGTTAGTAGTGTGCTGTTTTTGCCACATAGGCCTGCGTCGTGTCTTTCCATTGTTCCTCTTGGCTTACGTCTTCCATCCCCATTGCCAGCTGCAGCTCCCTGATGCTGCATCCATCCCACATGATGCACAAATTAAGGCCAAACAGGTTCCACTAAATTTGTATTTTTGTTTTTGTTCTTTGCTATTCTTATTCTTCCTGAGTGTACACAGTACACCAGGAAAGCCCTTGTTGTCAAAGTCTCATAAATGGCTACACTGTTGTTAACTGAGTTACTAAAATTTAATAATTGAGACTACCGCACACTAAGTTATATATTATATTTGTTTGATTGTACCAGTAGTCATTTAAGCACAACAAATTCCACGTTTGACTGATGTTCTTCTGGCTTTTTTGCTTTTAGGTGCACAAAAGACTGAGGAGGAGGTGTCATCATCGCCCGTTGTACTGCCAGACAGACGTCCTGCTGCTGTACACGACGTGACATGTGACCTGACCAGGCATCTCTGCAACTTGTGCAACTGAGTGCTGCTGACATCTGAAGTAGATGGCCCCAAAGAAAGCAGGTACCAGGTCCTCCAGTACCAAGTAAGTTGCTATTGAGAAGAAGGAACAGAAGAAGGAAGTGAAAGTGACACTTAAGTCTGGTGTGCCGCCCCAAACCTTTTTTGGGAAACGAAAAATTACGCCTGCAGCAGCGGTGTCCGGGGGGCAAGCTGGGGGCAGCACCTCTGCATCAGTGGGACCAACCCAGGCCCAAGCACATGAGTGTGGAAGAGATAGCCAGCCTAATGGTGCAAACCAGTGATGCTGAGCCTGACATAAACTTATCGCTATCTCAAAGTAGTACCCAATCAACGCAGAAGGAAACACAGCAGATAAGTGGTCAACAACAGCCGCAATCACCGCCCACAATAGTAGTTGTTCCTCCCGCTGTAGGGGCAGTTCAGGAAATCGAGCCTCATGCAGAGGAAGATGAGGAGGACGGCACTCATTCAGAAGATCCATTGTCTTCCACATCCCCAGCAAGGAAAAGGAGGGTTAGTCAATCGAGTTCTTCGCCAAGCACCCCTTCTGATGATCTAGAGGCCACTTGGGAGCCACAAACTGAGTCTGAGAGGGAGACACGTCCCAAGACCAGGCTAGGGAAAAGGAAGGTTCCAGAAAGCCTTACACTTATGGAGGTCGATGTAGAACAGCAGGATGATGATGAGCCAGTCATCATGGACATTACTCCCGCCCCAGTGGAGACCGACATTACCACATCCCAAATTGCTGTGAGGGATGTGGCACGGATAACACCAACACAGGTAACACCAACACCACCTACAGCTTCCATATTTGCATTAGCAAAGGCCCGGCAGCGATCTACATCCAGCACAACCACCACCTCAGTAGAAGCAGGTAGTGGTACTGCACAGAGTCAAATTCAACGCACATCCTCCAGTTCATCCGGCATTGGAAGTGGCACCTCCAGCAGGAGACAAAAGTTAAGCTCCCCAGTTTTGGACTTCTTTACGGTTAGCGAAAAGGAGGAGAACATTGCTATATGCTCCATTTGTAATACCTCTGTTAGTCGGGGTAAGCTTGGTACAAACTATGGTACCGGAGGCCAAATAACCCATCTGAAAAAACACCACTTGATCGACTGGGAGGACCACCTTCGTAGCATAAAAACTGCAACCATTGCTGTTGGTGGGGATAAACGAGTAGAAGATCCGCTAACGGTGGAAGAGGAAGAAGAGGGAGACATTGTCTCTGGTAGTGGTACACAAAGTAGCCCTGTCCCCAGCAGTGGAGTGGTACCGCCCACATCCTCAGCAACATCTCAGTGGCACAAAAATAAGAGTCAGCCTGAGACACCAAGGAGTACCGCAATGAAAAAAGTGCGTTGTTGAGCCTAACAGAAAGGAAAACCATGCAGCCTACCATTATCAGCATGTTTACTAGGGCGGAGGGGCAGTACGAACGCAACCACCCAATAGCACGTTTGTACAATGCGAAGCTGGCTAAAATGTTAGCACTGGACCTTCTCCCTTTTTCTTTTGTTGAAGGGGTGGGTTTTCTGGAATTTGTGACAGCCATCTGCCCAAAATGGCATGTTCCCAGCCGCTACTATTTTGCCAGAGTTGCTGTTCCAGCACTACATCACGACGTGCTGGAATTGCTTGGAAAAGCCTTGAAGCAGAGTGCTGTTCAGAGTATCCACCTGACAACAGACATGTGGACCAGTTGCCACGCCACTGATTACATGTGCATCACTGCACACTGGATCTCTTTTGTGGGGGTTAGAGAAAAGATATCTGCTGGTGTTGACGGTGCTGAGATTTTTTTTGCCACTCGCAAACATGCAACTGTAGCCATGTTTGCATTGGAGAAATCTCATACTGCTGCAAACATTTTGGATGAGTTTAACAGCAAGGTCTTTGAGTGGCTGCGCCCATGAGGGCTTAACATTGGTTTTGTTGCCACGGACAATGGCAGTAATGTAGTTAGGGCCATGAAAGATGGTGGCTATTTCAGGGTCCCGTGTTTGGCACACTGCATTAACATTGTTGTTCAAGACTTTCTTAAAAATGAATACAAAGTCAGCAACTTACTGGCCTCCTACAGAAGAATATGCACACATTTCAGCCATTCTTTTAAAGCCCGGAAGCAGCAGAGGGTCATTCAACGTGAGCATAAAATGGCAGTCAAAGCACTCATCCAGGAGGTGCCAACACACTGGAACTCAACTTATTACATGCTTGATCGTCTGTTTGAGCAGTACATACCACTTAATGCTTATGTCATGCAAAGATTAGGGGATCCTACTGTGAGAGGCATGACCGTTGAGATGGGCCAATGGGACCTCGTTAAATGCCTGACAGAGATGCTACTTCCTTTTGAGGTCTTCACACGTGAAGTCAGCAGGGAGGACTGTACTATGGGCCAAGCTATCCCATTGTTGCACATGCTAGAGCAACAGCTGAAGGAGGTGTCTGAAACGTACGCAGGTGTGGATGACAAACAAGACGCATATTTTTGGGCAGACTCCTTAGCTGTTCGCTTATCTGAAAATACAAGGATTCAAAATAACATTGTGTCTCATCAACATTACATTACAGCTACAATTTTGGATCCACGGTACAAAGTATTTCTGAACAGTAAGGCAGTAATTCCTTTTTCAGAAGTGGATGTTGCCAAGTACAAAACTTTGATAGCTGAGGAAGCCACTGACTTCGAAAACGAACGGCTGGTAATTAGAGGCCCGCCGCCCAAGGCCAGAACAAGTACTACAGGACATCCAGAGTCAAGTTCTACTTCAGAGCCTGAGGGCAGTTCGTTTGCCTCCCAGCAGTCACCAACACTACCAATAACATCAACAACAGCAAGAACAGGATCATCAGCCACAGTACAATCGGCAACTGATTGGTTTCTATGGCATGGGTATGGTAAGTCCAGTGCTGATGCAAAGGCAAAAGAGGCCAAGCACATCGGAGCACCCCTGAGCATTGAGCGGACGGTCCAGACCTATCTGGATGACACAACAGAGGTCTTCATGGATCGAAACCCATTGGTGTATTGGTATGGGAAAAGAAGCCAATGGACAGTGCTCAGCAGGCTGGTGATAAAGTATCTGACTTCCCCTGTCACAAGTGTCTCTTCTGAGCGTGTTTTCAGTGCTGCTGGTACCATTGTAACTGTGAAAAGGACCAGTGTCTCACCCAAAAGCGTGGAGAGGTTAACCATGATCAAAATGAATCAGCACTTTATACCACCGGAGTACAAAATACCTGAATCACAGCAGGAAGAGGAGAGCGACTTAGGTGACGGAAGTAGTGTGTTAGATGACCTACTTCTAGTCGAACCACCAGAGTTTGAGGACGAGCTCCTCTTCCCTGACAACTAAGCTTTCAAATATTGGAGTTGCACCTCTGTGCATTTAACTGTCCACTCCTCAGAGTCCTGCTCCATCTTCCTGACTCGCCCTAAATACATTTCCATCAAGCCAGACATTGGATGGAGAATAGTACAAGAAATGTTGCCTCTAACAGTCCCTCCAGAAGAAGTGGAACATGACTATAGCTATCCTCCTTTTGTTTCCGAGCCGAAACTCATCACTGTCAGAAGGCTACCGCCTCTGCAGGCATCCAAAACTCTTCACTGTCAGAAGGCTTTCGCCAGTCGGCAGGCATCCAAAAGTAAAGTCATCACTGTCAGAAGGCTGCAGCCTCAGCAGGCATCCAAAGCTCATCACTGTCAGAACAGAAGGTACTTGGCAGAGAAAGACAAGACACTTCGAAGAAACTTGCTGACATTTCTGCAAATTCAATTGACCAATGACCGCTACCCAGGCCGCGGCCCATCACAGCGCTGACCATGTGAACCAATTTCAACTGCGACAAAGTGCCACAGATGAATAAGAAAACCGAAACAGCGACAAACACTCAAAATGAATGTGGTGTAATAATGAGGGCACTGCCTTGGTAAAAAAACACACACCTGTCAGAACTAGGCATCTGACAGCCAAAGAGAAGAGCAAGACAGGTAATGATGGCATGCATTGGATGCTGATTGCTGACTCTGAGTGATTGCTGTTTTTTGTGTTGATGTTGTGCATGAAGTCGAACTGTACTAGTAATTAATCTACCAACTAAAAGTGACTCAAGTGACAGTCAATGTTTCCCTTCTTGTTGTTTAATAACCAAATTGTACTCCTACTACTGCAGGCCAATATCTGTTGCATTTTTTAATATGGAATTTGGACTTACTCGGAGTCGGTACACTACAGACTGAGTTGGACAACACGTACAACACCATGATGATGACCATACTATCTTCGCAGTCAGTCAGTTGGATCGGAGATGATTGATGGAATAACTCGGGGCGTTTCAAATCAAGTAGCATAAAAGGTAAATAAGTCAACAACCACAGCAGACCTACATGTCTGTGTAGTGGTGGAGTTGAGTAGTCACGAGTGTAGTAGTGGAGGTATGACTGACAGCCGTGTGTTGATTTAGTTACTTACTTTGGAAAATGCTATGTTGCTGTATATGTGTCCTGTTTCAGGTTAATGCTGGAAACAGACTTGTTGTTTAATAACAAAATTGTACTTCCACTGCAGGGCGATCCATTGGATATTTGAATATGAACTCTGGACTCACTCGGTACACTACAGACTGAGTTGGACACCATGATCATGATGACCACATACTATACTCTTCGCAGTCAGTCAGTAGGATCGGAGATGATTGATGGAATAACTGCGTTTCATGAAGTGGCATAAAAGGTAAACACAATTCATCAAGAACCACAGCAGACCTACATGTCCGTGTAGTGGTGGAGTCGAGTGTAGTGTTATGACTGACAGGGGTGCATTGATTTAGTCACTTAATTTTTAAAATGCTAGGTTGCTGTATATGTGCTTTGTCTGGCTCTTTCAAAATTTAAGGTAAATGGAGGTTGGGTCACGGGCACGGCCCGGTGCCGTGGGCCTGCTCTGTCCTGTTGTTGTTGTAGCTTAATGCTGTAAACAGAGTAGACATGATGTATCCATGCCGCCTCAGTCTGAAAGTGTTCTCTCTTCTCTTGTTGCACTCCACCGTAATTGATGCATTTTTTTTATTCTTTGATTTTTCAATATCCCTTTTGTTTTTCCATCTACACTTACAGGCCGGCCTTTACCCTGTGCTATACTGGGAAAAACAACTCACACTTACCTTACCAATCCGCATTTGCCAGGCAGGCAGTGGCACCCAAGATTGATGGACGGAGCGTCCATGGAAGGGAGGACCAAGAGGAATGCCGAGATGCAACTCCACAATTTGAACAGGATAATACAGTAACTTTAGTATCATTCATCGTCTTTTAATTAATTTGATTCATTTTTTCTCTTCAATCATTACGACTGTGTGTTGTTGTTGTTTGTTTGCTAATTGATCCCTACAACTATTTTTTAATTTTCTTGCTATCTTTAAAAGTAAGCCCGATACAACATGTAATTTGGGTCTCTCTGAGGGCAGACAGGCAAGGCAAATTGCATATTAATATACTGCTGCCCTGTACTGTCTAATTGTCTAGTAGTAGTTAGTAAGTACTACTCATTAACCATCAAGTTATCTTCATCATGCATGCATTTCCTTTTTCTCCCTTAACAGATTTATGGATATGATGGTCGTCTGCCAAGATTGTGTTTTGCTTTTGTTGTGTCCATGCGTACTGTTTTTCTTTGTCAAACCTTTCCCCGAATCCCCCTTCCCATCCATTCATCAAACCCTAACCCTCTTCCCCCGGGCCGTGTGATTTATATTGAGGTGTGACTAAATTAAATGTACACCAACAATTGATCACACGCTTGCTGGGGCAGATGTGGTGAAAGCAACACTAATTCAATTTCAAGGCAAGGCGAGGATCTTCTTCTGCTTGCCCACCCATGCTCAGTCTATGTGCAAGTCAATTAATTTTTCCAAAGGGACCTAATACATCATAATTAATTGCCGGCATCGATTGGATTCATCATCAACATCCTCCTACACAGCAGTAAAGGTTACGATTGTGTTGAGTGACTCGACACAACTACAGTTTGTAACTTGTTGTACTAGGCTGTCCCCGCCACCATTATGTTTTATTTTACTTTAGCATTTGCAATATTATTGTTTGTTTGGCAGTCTTCTTGTGTACTGTACTTTACTTCGTTCTACTACTCCTCCCACAGTCTCTCTCAGGCGAGTGGCTGTCTCATTTTCTTTTTCTGCAAATGCTACTGCCAGTGTCTACTACTACCACCACAACCATGGCATCTCCATTCTCTTGGGAAACCAAACCATCATCGCCATGCAGCCATCGCTGTGCCTAACTTAATCATCAATCACAGGTAAGATAAGAAGTTTGGGGGAGGTATAATGGACTAGGAGGAGAGGCTGACAGTACTAGTAGGACAAATCACTCAGTGAGGGGTACCGCATCTATCTGTTTGTGTGTTACAAAATCGGCAGATTATTTAAATCAAACACTGGCTGCGCCCCTGCAGCAGCAAGGAAACCATGTGACGTAAATTCGTAAAACAGTAACCCCCCCACAAAACATTAACATCGTATGTTTAAGTATAAATATAATTTATTACCCTAACAAAAATAAACTATCCCACAACACCTGACCCACCCCTCTCCCTAACCCCAACCAATGTCCAATACGAAAAAGTCCAACCAATGTCCATAATAATAAACCCCAACGCCAACGCCCAATTCCCACCCACCAAAAAAAGGAATAAGAAAGGGGCAATCCAACGGGGTCATAGTTCTTAGATTCTGCGGGCTCTTAGATGTTTGTCCACCAGGATCTTGACCCGCTCCTCTAGGCGCTCCTCTAGGTGTGCCATTCGGAGGAGCATACGGCGGCGAAATGCCCTGCAGTTGCATCCAGGGGGGGGCAGCAGTGCTGGATGTTACAGTGCGGTGGCGGGCGGCTGCCTGACCGTGGTGCCGTACCACTGGAGGCGGGGCCTGTCTGGGGCCCGAGGCATTGGAGGAGGCTGCAGCTGCTGCCGCCTCCTCCTCCTCCTCCGCCTGAGCCACCAGCCACCGGTACTCTTGGCAGATGGCCTCCAGTTTCCGGCGCCGGGCCGTGGCTGCCAACTCCTTCCTGGTTGGTTTTGCTTGGGAAGGAGGAGCTATATCAAGAAAGAAAAAGACTATTATAACCAATACTCTTAGCAAAACAGTAACACAAAATTAATTCAACAGATAGTGGCACAGTAGCACTAGCAAGCACAGTACATAACATTTGTGGTATGTATCTATCCTCCCACTTCCTCGTCCTCTAACAATTGTGGGAGTTTCAGGCATTATACGACCACTATGGACTCGAGTATACAGTAGTACACCAGTCTTCTTGTTCTCTCTAGTTTAGTGAAATTACGTAACCTTGTTGTAGCCGACATGCCAGCTCAGTCAGCTTGCGTCCAAGATAAACATACACGAGTCATGATGACGCAGAGTTGCAGACTCACATTAGTTTTATTTACTACTGTCTGCAGGTGGGGAAGCTCCGATTTTGTTTCTATTCTATTACAGGTGGCACTGGCCATACTCTGTTACATCAAGGGCAACTGCTCAATGTCACTTTCACCCTGCCCTGACTATAAAGGCAGATGATATCTGATCCAATCATGATCATTGCTTATATATGTGGGACAACATGAGGTACTTTGCTTTGATTGATGTTGTAACTAACCAGCCGATAGACCACCCATGGCAGGCTGGCTGACACAGTCGAAATTTCGAAAATAAATTAACTTAGGTACGGAGTGGGCCTTGGAGTCGGAGGAAGGCGCTTAATAATGATAACTACATACATACAGAATATATATGCTGTGCTTACAAACTACTGTGAGTCAAGGGAGTATTCTGAAAATACAACTTCTATTCTCCCCGGCTTTGCTACTGTGGCGCGGTTTCTTTTACATTCTCTTCAAACTAAGACTCTTCATCCAGTGACAGTCTCACTCTCCACCTATGATATCTATGATGAATACCATCCAGGCATCCATCCATTCAAAGTAAACGTCTATCATTCTTCTTCATCTCTCAACAAACCTTAGTTTTTTTCACCAACAACAAACATTTATTCTTTTTTTTTTAAAACCACCACCCTTGTGTCCTTCCTTCCTTGCTTGCCTTGGCTTTGAGTTTGACCCAAGCACCCCGTAGGATTCTTGCTATCTACCCAGGCAGGCATCTTTTTCTTTCACCTTCCACCCATCCTTCAACCCCCCATGCATCTGATTCCCATCAGCCACCTATGCATGCATCCCACGTATCCTTCTCTGCCAGTCATAAATATTACATCTCACCCGTCCTTCCTCATTCCACCCTTCTTTCCCTTTTTGTTCAACCCATCCATCAAGGTCATCTGATCTGACTTTTAGTCTTCTCCATAAAACTTTCACAACTGAGTTGAAGTCAGATGGAAGAGGTCATTGGTTACTCAACTCCCGCCGCTAATGCTATTGCTAATGCTAAGTAAAGGGTGTCTTCTTCAACCGTTGTTCAAAACAACTCCTTACTTACTAAGTCTCAACAGTACAGTGTACACCCTTGCAGCGAGTGTAATGTCAATAAGTAAGAAATATAACTTACCACCGCCCACCACTGCTGGTGGCTCACCCCCTGCAGCTCCTGCAGTTGACGCATCTCCTGCTCCCTCCGAAGTGGCCGTGTCGCCATCGCCACTGGCCCCGGCACTGGTGGTCGGTAGTACGGCTAGAAAAAACATTACACATTTTTTAGATGCCATATACACTCTCCCTATTTATTCTTTTTCACTAGCAAGATTGAAAAAAAGTTAATATATACAACATAAATCGCTACTACAAATCGGGTACCAGAGCAGTAGAGTAGACACTAGTAGTGTTAGATGGTCCCTAGGGTCATTCTAGTCTTTGCTAAGTTAGCCTGAGCCATGATGCAACCATTTTAGCTTTGTGTCTTTTATTTTTGCGCACATTACCTCGCAGCTTGTTGTTGTGTAAGACGCCTTTGAAAAGTTTGAGACCACATGAGCTCATACTGCTACTGTCTGAGCGCTGCGTACAAGGTCTAAAAACAAGCCACTTTGTTATGGATTTCTGGTCAGTCCATATTGCTTAGCCATAACATGCTACACTTTTTGGCATGACTGAGAAATGCTTGCATTATACTAACGTGCACCATTTTTCTCATAACAGACGGAAGATTCCCTTCTACGAACCAGAGCTTTGCAGAGCTTATGATGTCCAGTACTTATAGGGTCTAAGGTGAGGTGCCCCCAGAATTCGCTCAGACTTTTATTTATATAAACTATATTCCTACCAAGGGAGGGTGGTTCTTCCACCACTGTTCAGTTATCATAATTTCCCCTTTTGTCTTCTGTGGACTTGTAACAATGTTTATTGTTTTAATCTTATGCAGTTTGCTGTTGGTGCTGGCTCGTATTCCTATACTGCATTATAGAACAACGTACAGATCTTGTTATTTGGAAATAAACCTTTTGAACTTACATAGACTCTGTGGTATTTGGTGTGGACTTACACGAGTGAGTGAGAAAAAGGGTGTGTATACCTTCCGGGACTCTCACAGGTCAGGAGTGTTATGTTCTGGGTTGTCTTATTATTGGGTATCTTCAGGGGGTTCGGGGAGCAAAATAGGCACTATAGCTAGTCGGTCAGGAGATTGTGGGTTCTGAGGTGTGAGGAAAGTCCAACCTCCTATCACCAACGTCCTAAGTATTTTCTTGTGCATAGTTCTTTGTGTATGTCCTATCCTATAAAAAATAGTAAAATATCTGGTTGGGCATTTTGTTGGTGGGAATTGTCAAAAAAGCCTCAAGATTAAGAAGACTAGAAGAGGACAACCCAAAGGACTGGACTCAGTGGCTAGGTCTATTGGTGAATCTGAGTTTTATTTAAAACCTTTTAAATAAAGAGTGGCCAACTGGGCAAGCTTAGCTACAGACAGACTAATAGTAGTAGTACAGAGAGTCATAGCAGAGGCAGTTAGAGCCAGTGATAACAAGAATTTAGAAACAGATAGTCTAGATCGAAGAAGATGTTGTAAAAAATAGAATTAGGAAACAGAAATAATAGTTTGGAAAAAATAAGGTGCAGTAAAAGTTAGGGAGGTATAATTATTAATATTAACAACAAGAGGACTTACTGGGGCCAGCAGCAGAGCCCTCGGTAGAGGAGCAGTCCTGGTGGCCATCAGCTGCTCCCTCAGACAACCCCGTCTTCTTGCCCCTGGGTGCTGATCATGAAAGATATAAGTAAGAAAGAGACAAACATTGATGAGTGGTGTGAAACAATTAAAATATTGTAAAAAACGCTCCCAAAAACATTTATGGAAACAACAATTGCAATAAATTTGACCTATCTAATATGGTCGACTAGTAGTATTGCAGGATTCGCGTACCGTCTAGTTATTATTTATGAACATTAATCCAGTGTTCCATTCTAATTCCAGAATACTAACTAAGCCTAAGTACCACCTCACCTAGCTAGCCCACCTATTCCAGATGGGCCAATTGTTCCCTAAGTCTGCATTTCCATAATGCATAGATGGAAGACACATGCGTAAATTTGTGCATACACCAAATTGTTGGTTGGTTGCGTCTGATGTTCTGCTAGTGACACTGCTAAGCCTTACCACTCACTAAACAAACTACAAAAGGTTCTACTAAGGACTTGGGTAAGCAGCACTCAGTGACAGAGGATGCGTCACGCAGACCGCTAAATAATTACCAACTAATACTAACTAAACCTATCAATCTATCCACCACTATCTCTTCTTAGTCACAGGAGGACAAAGGAAGGACTAGAGTCTCTCTAGCAATAGCATTACCTAACTTAAGTTCTCTAAAGTAAACTCTTACATAATCAGCCCAAGCGAGCGCAAAGTTGCAAACAAGTAAGATTAGTAGCGCCGAGCACCTGTGTCCTACAATCACAGAAGATTTTGAAACGTAATTTACCTGCAATGTAAGCAGCAGCATTCTTGCTATTCGGAAAAAAATTATACACAATACTTATACTGCTAGTATATTAGCTACTCACCAAGCCCCACGACCTCGACACCTAGCAGGTCCAGCAGGTCCTGCTCCCGGTCCAAGACGTCTGACCACCGGTGAGCCAGCTGGTTATGGGTGCGCCGGACCCCTGAGCAGCAAAACACTGCCCGGCGCACCTTCGCCCACCGGCGATGATGCTCCTGGGTAGGGTACCCGGAGCCAGGCCTGCCGCCTGCTGCCAAGGTCAAGGGGAGGTGGTGCTGCACAAAAAAAACAAGGGCAGCCACCTCCACCTCGCAGAAAAGCTCCCGGGCCTGCACCCCTGCAGGGTGCAGTCTGCCGCAAGGCAGGCGGCTCTTGGGCGCAGGCGCCTTGCCCTTGGAACCGGTAGTGGTGGTACCCTTAGCCATGGTTCTGGGGTGTGCGGGAGGCGGAAAAGAAAATTTAGAAGGAAAAAATAAAGTTAGGGGAAGAAGTAGGAGCTTAAAGAAGGAAGTAATATAAAACAGTAGAAAAGTAAAAAAAATGCAGTAAAAGTAGAAATAAAATGCAAAATATAGACTTAGGGACAGAGAGGGATAGATAATAATTAAAAAAGATCAGAAAAACAGTGTAAAAACCTAAGGATTACAAAGATAGAGGGAGGATAGAAAAGCATGTCCAGAACCATAGCATAGAGTGAAAAACAAGATGGGTAAGTTCGTGCGATATTTCCCCCGAACACGAAAAAGCATCGTGAACACGTAAAGCGCGTTCCCGAACATGAAATGCGCATCACGAACACGCTATACGCAACCCGGAACAGGAAATAAGGCATCACGAATGGGCGGGACAGGTGAAAAACAAGATGGCCGCGCCCATTGGCGACCGCATGGGCAAGTTCGCGAGATACTATCCCGCGAGCACGCAAACAGCGTCCCGAACACGCAATACACGTTCCCGAACAAGAAAAACGCATCGCGAACGGGCGGGACAAGCAACTACGCACGCTTGCGTAGCTACGCGTAGCGCTTTTACAGCTTCGCGTAGCCTCGCGTAGCGCAACTACGCGAACTACGCCAAGGGTTATTGTAAAGGCCTCTCGTTGTTCAGCCTTCGTTGTAAAGGCTGTTTCCCTGGTAGTATATGTGGAGAGATTCACCTCTGAAAAACCTACCCCTCTGTTGAATGACAGGTGTGGATTGTAGCGTATGGGGACAGACTGCTTCTCTGCCACAACCTCTCTCTTGTGTGAGAATGCTCCATACTACAGTTTAGACAAGGAGTGATTTCTCTACTGAGACAGTACTATTACATCACAAATGAGTGTAGTACGATGTACAAATAATTGGCTTCTCCGTTAACACCGCTCTCTGGCAGAAAAGATGTGCATAGTACTGTTTAAATACACATACATGCAGGAGCACCCATGCAGTCCGAGCAGATGGAACTGCCAGTTTCAGTGAACATTTAATTACTGTAATGATATTAAAATCTAAAACAACTAGTAAGTAAATAAAATCACTATTATTTTACCAAACAAACCTACAACAACTATCCAACAAATGATTTCAACAACTCTAAAACAGACAATACAGCCAACTTCAGTCATTTATAGTATTTTTTTCTGAGTTTGATCAGCAGACACCAGCAGTTTTAGAGCATGAACAAAAAAGGTATCTGCCAAGTTTATAAACTGCAAACTTTGAAATAAAGAATTGAGCACAGTGACAAAGAAACGGAGCAGCTTAACCACTACTGCTATGTAAGTTCTACACATCCACAGACATTTGCCAGTACTCAGATGACTTCCTGTTCTGAAATAGTCCACACTTCATAAGCTTAAACATCCTTTCCACCTGCACATTCACTACCACCTCAAGTACTATCCAGTCAGACTGCTACCAATCCAGCCTTTTTAAAGAAAGTTGTATTTGTCTCCTTCTGTAAGCACATGATTTGTTCTTGTGATACAACTATGCCTTTCAGGATAGACTTCAGAGGAAATTAAATACTCCTCCAAGCAATAGTTTATTTCCCCTGATTTTCAACAAAAGTATTGTTTGCTGCCTCTTCAAAAGTGAAAAAGTTTCGTTTTTCTCCTCCATATATGTTCTCACATGGTAGTTTCCTTGTCGACAAGCTATGTTTTCCATTTTCCTCCCATAAAAAAAAGAAAATAACCCAAAAATTAAAAGTTACACGCTGCTCAACAAACAATAACAGTGATTCATCACTATATTGTCTAAACTTTTCTACGTTTTTCGACCACAATAACAATTGTATGTAGTATACCACTAACTTGTAATTCATTTCTCCTGAAAAGTTTCACAGCCTGTCTCTCAGTGCACCTTTCCTTTTTTCCAGATAAATTGAAGCATGGCATCAAATCGGTGATTGAGCTACCTACAAACATGTGCAAGATCAGTACCCCACAATTAACCAAGAGTTGTTTTAATGCATACCTGTAATGTTTAAATTAGCTGGCCTGAGAAACTCATTAAGATCATCCAAAACATGCAAGGCACAGATCAAACTGACAAAGCAGGCGAATGCACCTACATTGCATACCATTCACTTTAACTATTAACATCTCTATAGAAGGTAAAAGCTGGTTCCATAAAGGTTTACAGAATATCACATTCCTCTTGACACACCTTTCCTAACAGTGAACAGGGTGTTTAACTGTAGAAACAGCAATCTATCTAGTGAAACCTCTGATATGGGTAAAAGATGTGTGCAGTAAAGCTTAGGAAAATACTATGCCTTGTATTAACAAACTACAGTTTCTTTGCTTCATAATTTGAAAAACACTACCTTCTTTATTTGCAACTGTATACAGGGTGAACACTTCATTTTTTACATGCAATCCCTACTGACATCTCTCTACATTCTAATGCCCACTTATAAAAGGCTATACTAGGAAACCTACACCTCTACAAACAGCTTTTCACACAGTTATCATGGTGTAGAATAAGTTTAGAAACACTAGGCTTCCTAAGTAAAGGGCCTGTGTGCAATATGTCCTCTACATTATTTTAATTTTTTTAATTACTCATTTTCTTACTATTCACAAGTTAAATTAAAAAAATAATCACTAATCCCTCAACGCACATAATTTAAAAATATATTTAAAAAAAGAACATTATTCAATTCTGTATTAACAAACACCATTCTTTAAATAAACTATCATTTTAATTACCTGAAGTTGGAGCTGTTTATTAAATGCAGCTGAAGACACCAGTCTCTGTTACTTCCAAATAAAATCTGCTCTGCTGCTCTACTGAGCACAAGTCAAAGAGACTTCCTTCTCCTCCAAACCACCAAGCATAATCTCAGTTATCTGTGGTTGTGCAGCCAATCACATCACAGCAATTCTTTAATCATGCAGTGACAATGTTAACTATTGGGTGACCTTAATATAGCATTGTCCTTTTTTTCTACTTCTCACCATACGATCTCACAAGACTCTCGAGAGCTTGTAAAACACCTCATGGCAGGCTCCGTAATTTTCCATGTGGGTCGGACAAGGCTCAAGTGGCAAGTTTCACTCCCTGAAGCTTGCAAACTACTCTTGCAAGGCTCTTGTGGGTTCGTAACAGAATTGCAAATTTATTGAATCACATACTCCTTTACAAAACTGACACTCTTTAATCAATACATTTTGCATCTAATAACTCCCTTTTCATTGGTATGTTGACACCCACCGGACTCTCTCAAGAGTGTGAGCACATAACAGCTGACTCCCCCATATATGTATCTAACTCCAACAAGACTAATAATCCTAACATATAAAAAAAGACTCTGAACTGAAGAGACTAGGGGGCAGATTTACAAGCCCCTTGCGCCACTTTTGCATCACTTTTCCCATGTTAAAAATGATGCAAAAGTGGCGCAAGGACCTTCTAAATCTGTCCCTAGATTCGTCACTCATACAACTAGGGTAAATCGAGAGAGTAGCCTTTTACATGAAACCTTTCTCTCAGATGACAGATGTGCGTAGTAGGATGTCTGGAGGTACTAGCCTCTCCACTGAGATTCCTCTCTTGGATGATAGATGTACATACTACAGTATGGGAAGCACTAGCATCTCTGCTCAGATGCCTCTCCCAGACAACGGGTGTGAATAGTAGGGTGTGGGTAGGGACTGGCCTTTTTGCTGAGACCTCTTTCCCAGATGACGGGTGTCCATAGTAGGGTGGGGAGAAACCCGGGTCCCTCCGATCCTCCACTAACAGCTATGTATCAGATGATGGGCGTGCATAGTAGGGTGTGTGGAGGACTGCCTTCTATACTAACAACTCTCTCTTAGATGGCAGGTGTAAGTAGTAGGGTATTAGGAGAGACTGCCCTCTCCACTGAGATATCTCACTTGGATGACTGATGTTGTACTAGGATATGGGGACAGTCTTCTCTCTTCACTGAGGCCTATCCCTTGGATGAAAGATTTGCATAGGAGGATGTATAGAGGGACTGGCTTCTCTAGTTAGACCTCTGTCTCAGATGACAGATGTGCTAGAGGGATTTACCTCATCACTGAGATCCCTCTCTTGGATGATAGATGTGCTTAGTACAGTATAGGGAGGGACTGGTCTTTCTGCTCAAACCCTCTCTGACATGTCGGGTATGAATAGTAGGGTCTGGGGAGGAATGGCCTTTTTGCTGAGACCTCAGTCTCAGATGATTTTTGTGCATAGTTGGGGGTGTGAAAGGACTAACCTCTCCACTAACACTCCTCCATAGGGTGATAATCATGCGTAGTAGTGTGTGGAGAGGGACTAGCCACACAGCTGAAACCTCTCTCTCAGATGACGTGTATTAATAGTATGGTGTGGGGAGGGACTGGCCTCTCTGCTGAGACCTCTCTCTCGGATGACGGGTGTGCATAGTAGGGTGTGGGGAGAGACTGCCCTTTCCTCTAATGAGACCCCTACCTTCTATGACAGCTTTGCAGAGTAGGGTGTGATGAGAGACTGACTGCTCTACTAGCAGCCATGGACCAGATGATGGGTGTGCATAGTAGGGTGTGTGGAGGACTGGCATCTATACTAATGCCTCTCTTTTAAATGACAGATGTATGTAGTAGGGTATGGGGAGGGACTGGACTCTCTGCCGAGATGCCTCTCTTGGATGACAGATGTGTATACTAGGATATGGGGACAGACTGCTCTCTTCACTTATATCTCTCTTTTTGATGAGCTGTGCATAGGAGGTTATATAATGGGACTGGCCTCTCCACTGAAACCTCTGTCTCAGATGACAAATATGCATAGTAAGGTGTCTGGAGGGACTCACCTCTCTACTGAGATCTCTCTCTGGATGATAGATGTGAGTAGTACAGTTTAGGGAGGGACTGGACTCTCCGCTCAAACCCCCGCTGGTCTTTTCATTGAGACGTCTGTCTCAGATGATGGTTGTGCATAGTAGGGTGTGTGGAAGGACTAACCTTCCCACTTACACCTCTCCACTGGGTGATAAAAATATGTAGCAATGTGTGGGGAGAGACTAGCCTCACCGCTGAAACCTCTCTCTTAGATGACAGGTGTCCATAGTAGGGTGTGGAGAGAAACTGCCCTCTCCTCTAATGAGACCCCTCTCTTCAATGATGGGTGGGCATAGTAGGGTGTGAGGAGATACTGGCCTCTCCACTGACACCCATGGATCAGATGATGGGTGTGCATAGTAGGGTGTGGGGAGGACTCACTTCTATACTAACATTTCTCTCTAAAAAGGAGGAGAACCATTTTAGCACGGTGTCGGAGAGGCCCATCCTATGTTCTAGAAGCTCAAGTAGGGTAGCATGGTTGATGGTGTCAAAGGCTGCAGACAGATCCAGCAAGATCAGGAGGCAAGATTCATTTTGGTCGAGTGAGCACAGGGCATCGTCGACTATGTTGATAATGGCAGTTTTGGTGCTATGACCCGAACGGAAGCCAGATTGACAGTGGTCGAGGAGTAGGCATTGTTTAATGTGATTGAGGAGCTGCAAGTCTATACCTTTCTCTAGGAGTTTGGCCAGAGTGAGGACGTTGGAAATGGGGCGGAAGATGTTGGGGTCTGACTGGTCGGAGTCGGGCTTTGTAAGGGATGGGTGTAACCTGACCAATTTTTTTTTTTAACTCTTTTTATTGATCATATCAGAACAAAAAGCATAGCAATGCAGTTCATCCAAAAACATACAGTCAAATACAAAGTATGTATAGGTTATTTTGCATACATCAATGCCACCTTAACTCATCAGTCTAGTGTCTCTTTGGCAGCATTAAATGGGTCATGCAATCTGAATTCACTACGTCGTAGCTCCACCGTTGGAGATAAACAAATATCTCCCCTGTGTGTATTCCACACAGCCCACTTACGATCCCATTTTTTGGGGCATCCTCTGTGTTTAAAAACATCTTTCTCTGGAATCATGGCTCTGTCCATGTCAGCGGCCCAGTTTCTAATACATGGCATCTCCCCCACACCCCACCTCTGGGTGATATTTAGTTTTGCAATGGCCCATCCCAGTGAAACCCATGATTTCTCGGTATGGGTAAGGTCAGTGGCATCCCATATATTTAACGGGCATAATATCGGGGTAGCCGTCAATTTCTTCCCCCCAGCACTCTCTAATTGTTCGGTAACAGCTTTCCAGTATGTTTGGGCGACTGGACATTCCCAGATAATATGGAAGAAGGTCCCCTCCTGGTGACACTGTCTGAGGCAAGAAGGATCAGTCCTCCTGCCCATCTTAACCAACACTCCTGCGGCAAGATAAACTCGATGCAGGGTTTTGAGTTAGACCAGTCGCAATCTCATGGGAATGGCCACCTCTCTGGGGGAGGCCAAGGCGTCTCGCCAATCATTCTCATCCAACACACCCAGGTCTGCCTCCCAGTGCTGCCGCAAGCATGTTAAGAGATCAGGACGGATATTAATCAGTTTTTTATATGTGAGGGAGATGGCCTTCTTGACCATAGGGTTGAATATCAACCTATCTTCCAGTGGGGAAGCCTCAGGAGGTGGGTCGCCCCCCGGTATTACTGTTTTGAGCGCATGACTGATCTGTAGATATCTAAATGTTTTGGATTGTGCAAGGTCGTATTCTTTCTGTAGGTCAATGAAAGTGGTCAACCCCTTAGAATTCCACATGTCCCCCACCCTTGAAATACCTATAAGATCCCACTTATCAAACCCGGGGCAAGCACTTAGACAACCCAATTGTTCGGGTTCCCAGTGTGGGGTTGCGCGTGTGATTTTATTGTGCCAGCCTAATTTTTTATTAACCTTGTGCCAGGCTTCAACCGTGCGTGCTGTCGGTCCGGTAAGGCACAATTTCTTAGGATTCGTATAGAGTGCTTTGTTATATCTGCCTAGTCCCATGAGCCATCAGTCTGTGCGAAAACTCGGGTCCCTCCGATCCCCATGAGCCCAGCGGTTAATCACCACAAGTTGAGATGCTTGGTAATATGACCTGAGGTCGGGTAGTGCAATTCCACCATCATACCATCCCGCTGACAGCTTTTGCATTGCTATTCGCGGAGCCCGGCCATCCCACAACAAGGTGCGCACAGCACTATCAATACTGGAGAAATAGGAGTCAGGGATCCTATCAGGGGTATTCTGCAACACATATAGAAAACGAGGCAACGCCAGCATTTTAAAAAGGGCTGCACGGCCCAGAAGAGTCAGATGAAGGAAGCGCCAGTGCTTAACGTCGGCGCGAAAGCGCGTCAAGGGCCCTTGCAAGTTTGCTTCATGAAAACGGGCTGAATCCGTCGTTATATAAATACCTAAGTACCGGAAGCCCTCCAGTGCTACAGGGATCTCATTGTCCCCTGGTATACACGGTGTCAGGCCTTGCAGTGGATATAGTTGTGATTTGGACCAGTTTATTGTGTATCCTGAGTGATTGCCAAATATGCGGAAGATATGAAGGATACGATGAAGGGTGGATGTCGGAGAGGCTATGTATAACAGTATATCGTCCGCATATAACGAAATTCTATCTTCATGATTCTTGGTTCATTTGAGTCCACGGATCAGAGGGTCTCCCCTCACCCAGACCGCCAGGTGCTCCAGTACTAAGGCAAATATTAAAGGCGATAGGGGGCATCCCTGACGGGTTTCCCTTTCTAGTTAAAACTGCCTGGAAGTGTGTTGGTTCACCACCTCTTGAGCAGTCGGGCTGGCATATAATAGTTTGATCCATTTTATAAAATTGGGCCCAAATCCCATTCTTTCCAGGACAAACATGTAATTCCATTCAATGGTATCAAAGGCCATTTTGGCATCAAGGGACAACAGGGCCACATCTTCTCTGATCGTATGTTGTCTGCCCAACAGCCAACACCCCGTGTAGGCGTCGTAAATTCAAGGCTGTGTTCTGGCCAGGCATAAAGCCTGACTGGTCCGGGTGTATCAACCCAGTAATCAGGGGGATGAGTCTATTAGCAAGTAATTTTGCGAGTATCTTAGCTTCTGCAGTAAGTAGAGAGATAGGCCTGTAAGCCTTGCAATCATTAGATGGTTTGCCTTGTTTGTGGATAACCACGATTGTGCCTTATCGGATCTCTTCTGGCAGCATCCCTCTCTCATAGCTCTTTGGCAAAGATGGGGAGGCAGCTTGGAAGCCGTTGATTTAAAGAACTCGATTGGGAGTCCGTTGGGTCCCATAGCCTTGCCTGAACGGATGTCCTGGATGTCCAGCTGGATTTCCTCTTTTGTAGGATCACCTTCCAGGGAATCCCTTTCTTCCAACGACAGAGAGGAGACATTAATGGTCGAGAGAAGCTCCCGGGCCTCAAGTGGCAAAACTGTCACGGTTGACGTATAAACCGAGTCAAAGTAAGTGGCGAATGTTTCTGCTATCTGTTGCAGTTTAGTAATTTCTTCCCCCTTTGGCCCTTGCAACTGTGTACCCATCTCGATGATTGCTCTCTTTCTTCCAACCAGGCCAAAAGCTTACCCGTTCTCTCCCCATGTTCATAGATCTTATGGCAGATTGATTTTTGTTTTGCAGTGAGGAGCTGTTTATAGTCCAGTATTTTGACCGCCAATAACTGCTGTGCAACTAGGTCAGGGGACTGTGCTAATGCCGTTTTATCCTGTAGGATGTCTACCTCAAGTTGGTCTATACGTTTTGTTAATTCCCGCTTATGGCCTACCATCAGGGCGAGGGCCCTCCCCTTTATGACTTCCCCGAAAGCGCCCCACAAGATTTGGGCTAAGGTGACCGAGCTAACATTTTCTTTAAAATATAATTCAGTGTCTTTGATCAATGCCGTCTTAATATGTGGTATTTTGAGCGCCCATGGATTAATAGTCAGGGTCGCACACTTGGTTTGTGGACCCACCGTCATCTTGGTGAGAATAGGGGAGTGATATGAAATTCCTCGAGCAAGGCAGCGTGCCTCGCTGAATTCGGAAAGGTCCTGTGCATGTGTAAGCATGTAGTCTATTCGCGACTGACTATTGTGAGCTCCGGAATGAAAGGAGTATTGTGTGGTCGTGGGGTTGAGTTGTAGCCAGATGTCTACTAGGCCAAGAGCTGATAGAAATTCAACTAGTTTGGACCCAGAAGCAGGATCTCTACGCGGGGGCAAACGGTCCAATGAGCCATCCACTGTGAGGTTGAAGTCTCCCCCGATCACTAGCGTGCCAATTGGGAGATCAAGGATAAATTTACTAAGGTCCTGCAGAGTGGACTGCTGCAACGCGGGGGGGACATAGACCGAAAGCACATTTTGGGGCCAAATCCGATTCGGGCCGGAAAACCACCCGACCGACTCGGTACGGGAATATAGTCCGACCGACACGTACCGGCGCTGCCCGACCTGGGAAGTACGATGAAATGCATGTGAATCACGACCGACTCGTACGGAACTCAAGGCGAACGACCGACCCGGACGGAAACAAGCTATCCGGCCGGGAAACCACGCATATCGAACCGACCGACACGCACCAGGAATCAACCCGAACAAAACGTACCCGCGAACTCTGACCCGCGCACTACGATGCAATGGGTGCAAAATCAGACCGATTCGCACGGAGCCCAAGCCGTACCACCGACATGCATACAAAAGCCAGCCGAACAAACACAATACTCCGCGACCGACGCGTACGCCGCATATGAAACTGAGCTGAAACACAGCGGGAACGACTCGGAGAGGCGCGCACGAGACAACTGCAACGTCCTACTCGGTCAGAAGAATGACTCCTACATGCACAATAATCACAAATGAAAAAATACAAAAAAAGAGGGCCAAACAAGCAATGACAAAGCCAATAAATACAGGGGTGAAAAAAATGGAACAAGGACACACCCCCAACTCCACCTACAGAAAGGCCACAAATCCCTACCATGATCCTTTGCAAATTCCACTGACCTGCCAGCACAGAACACCATCAGACAGCAAACACAGACACACACACAGCTCATCCAACACAAAAGCCACACACCATTAGCACCTCAACAAATAGCACCCTCACACACACCCAGCAAAACCTACACTCACACACCCTCACTTGCACACACACACACATCAATCACCACCACCACCCATCACCATGCCCCTAAAGAAGAATCCAAAGTTCCTAGATAGTGAATTGGAAGTCATGGTAGCCGAGATCCTGAGGGTAGAGCCACAGTTGTTTGGCACATTGGTCCAACAGACCCCCATGGCGCAGAAAACCAAGATGTGGGCGAGGATCGTCGACAGGGTGAACACACAATCACCATGTTTGCGCACAAAGGAAGACATCCAGAACAGGTGGTATGATGTGCGCAGGAGGGTCAGGGACCTACTGAAGAAGGATTACCTCCTGAGCCAGCACACCGGCAGTGGCCCTCCTGCCAAACCAGTATACCTCAGGCCCTGGGAGGAGAAGGTGCGGGCCATCCTACCACCAGTGAGCATATATGGACTAACAAACATCCCAGAGCCTGGGAGTACACAACTAATATACACAATATTGTGTGCCAATACACACACATCACTGTCAAGGGGATAGTCAAACCATGCACCCCTAGCAAATCAACAGCAACAAAAAGATAATCATCCCAAGAAGTGTATGTTAGTCAGATAAACACAATACATGCCATGTCATAGTGATATGTAACTGTGTATTGACATGTACAAACCCAATACCAAATAGAGCTAGGCAGTGGCACAAATCTAACCAACAAACACTGTCAGATATTTAGCCACCACTAGAACACCACCTCACAGGGAAGCTCACAGAAAGGAAGGAATCCTGTGTATGCTGATGAAGTCAGTGTAGCCAAGAGCATGATGGGACTCGTAGTAACAGATAATGGGCAGCCTCACATTTGGACCATCAACACCACTCTGAATCATGCTCACAACACAGGGAGTGGAAAAGGACTGACAATATGGCTGACACTGGGTACTGCTGTGGGGAGCACAAGGCCCTGCTGGGAACTGGGCCTCAACAAACAACAGGACCACACTGTCAGCCATCTTGCCATTGCTGTCACACTCACACACAGTGAAGTCCACTCAAAAGGAAGGAAGTATGGGCATGCTGGGAAGGGGGTGTAGGCAATAGCATGATGGGAGTTGTAGTCACAGATAATGCTCACCCACACAATTGGCCCATCAACACCACTCTGAACCATGCTCACATCACAGGGAGTGGATAAGGACTGACAAGATGGCTGACACTGGGTACTGCTGTGGGGAGCACAAGGCCCTGCTGGGAACTGTGCACCAACAAACAACAGGACCACACTGTCAGCCATCTTGCCATTGCTGTCACACTCACACACAGTGAAGTCCACTCAAAAGGAAGCAAGTATGGGCATGCTGGGAAGGGGGGTGTAGGCAATAGCATGATGGGAGTTGTAGTCACAGATATTGCTCACCCACACAAATGGCCCATCAACACCACTCTGAACCATGCTCACATCACAGGGAGTGGATAAGGACTGACAAGATGGCTGACACTGGGTACTGCTGTGGGGAGCACAAGGCCCAGCTGGGAACTGTGCACCAACAAACAGCAGAACACCACTGCCTGACATCCTGAAAGCCAACTTGCACTCCCTGCAATGCAAGCATGTTGCATGGTGGGATATCTGGCTGGGTGGGAAGGAGGACTGACAGCACTGCCCATAGTTACAAGCAGCTCTCCTCACACACCCCCTCAACACAAACTCCACATAACCCACCTGGGAGAATGCAATGCCTCACACAACAAATGAAGATCCCACAAAGAACCACCACCCTGGGTAATGCTGTGTGAAGCACAGGGACACTCTTGGGACTTGTAGCCAAACAAACGCAAGGACAACACTGTCAGCCTTCCTGTCAGCACAGGCACACTACCCCACAGGGAAGCAGAGTCAAAAGGAAGGAAGTACGGGCATGCTGGGAAGGGGGGTGTAGGCAATAGCATGATGGGAGTTGTAGTCACAGATATTGCTCACCCTCACAATTGGCCCATCAACACCACTCTGAACCATGCTCACATCACAGGGAGTGGATAAGGACTGACAAGATGGCTGACACTGGGTACTGCTGTGGGGTGCACAAGGCCCTGCTGGGAACTGTGCAACAACGAACAGCAAGACACCACTGAATGACATCCTGAGAGTCAACCTGGCATGCTTCATTGTGGGATAACTGGGCTAGGTGGAGAAGGATGGCTGGATGTCCACCAAATACAACCAATGCTGGCCATGCACACACCTCAACATTCACATTGAAATGCCCCAGGTATGCAGGACAATGTGCTACACCAATATCAACCTCTTACTGTGACAACTTAGGACAATGCAATGTACATGTCCGCATCCAGAGGTGCAGTCACAACTGTCAGGTGTGTGAACCATTGATGCCTGTAGAAACATAACATACAATGTGTGTCTCTTCCAAATACAGGTGATGATGATGGGGACACAGCAGCAGGCGAGGAGGAGTCCCTGTCCCAGGCTCCGGGGGACACTGAGCTCACTGGTGTGGAACAGCCTCCGCCCTCCTCGGATGGCGAAGACCTACCTGGCACCTCCGGTGTGAGTCATCATGCAGCACCAGCAGGACCAACATCTGCACCCCCTGCACCCACCCCTCCAACAACTGCCAACACACAGACCACCCCCGCCGACACGGACAGACCAAGGACCACCGATTACAACAGCACAGGGCCCCAGGCCCACCGTGGAGCAACAGACAACAACACCACTAACAACCCCCAAGGGGGCCTCGGGTCACCTGTGCGTGCCACCGCAGGTCCTGCACGTGTCGCCAGGGGTGGTGGGAGGGGTGGTAGACATAGGTCGCTGCTTGCAGAGGGGTCTGGACTGCATGATGACCCACAACTGGCACGCATCGCTGATGCATACCAGAATAGCACCGGAGAGGTCAGACAGGTAGTGGGGATCCTCAAGGACATACAACAGCAGCAGGCTGCCCATCATGCCCGCTTGGACTCCCACATGTCCCGTGTGGAGACACACATGTCTCGCATGGAGTCCAAGTGGGACACATTGCAAGAACTCACAGTGGTGCATAGGGACATATTGACATGCCTCCGCCAGATTAGCACCAACATGGCCACACCTCCCTGTGTGCCCACAACATCTGGTGCTGCAACAACTGACACCGCCACAGGGAGGGAGGAGGACTCTGGCGGAGAGTCCCCTGCACCGCCGCAGCCTGCACGTGAGGGTCTCCCCCAAAGAAGAGGGGTCATCCGAGGAAGGAAAACTGAGAGGTTGATGGCCACGTACATCCCCCAGGAACACCTGTTCCGGAAATTCTCCTTTGTGTGCAAACTTTTCACCCTGTCGAATGCAACACAACTCTCCCACATGACATGGGGAGTTCAAGTTGAACTAATGTATCATATGACTGTGGACTTCACTCAGGACATTTCTGCTACCAAGACTTCCAACTCATCTGGGAACTTTGGATCCCAATCCCAATGTACAGCACCCACCATCCTGTGCACTATACACACACACATTTCTGTAAATAAAATCACTAGTACACCATACTTTCCTCTGTTGTTATTCAAATGTGGATACTGTTATGGTGATGATGATCTGCTAAATTACACTGTGTATGCTAACTGCTACAGCAAGTACAACACCGTCATGTGAGTCATGGTGACGTGACACATATGAGGGAGACACACCACTAGGGCTACACAACACAGAGACACCAGGGCCATCGGACTCATCGCCTACAGTGATGTTGCCAGGAAATACTGTGGAATGCACAGACACCACACCTATTCAGAGTCTGTGTCAACTAGTCCACAGGTGCAGTAAGCAAATGTCAGTCAGATGTGTGACCACAGACAACGCACATCCCAAAGTGAAGCACAGGTTTATTACACATTTGCAACATGTTGTTTCCACTACAAATGCAAGGTTTACCCACGTGGCAGTGGCCACACAGTCAACAAGTGAGGAAGATATGAAGTCCAGGGGTGTGTGGCACATCACCTGTAGGGAAACTACTGCTGCTACCCTGAAAGCTGAATCATGGTGTCGGGGGATCCAAGTTGACCAAAGTACTCAGTAAGCACCCTGTGAAGGACAGACATGACACACAGTTAAAACCACTGAAGAACAGGACAGAACTGCAATACTCATGCCCAATACATGTCACAAGACTACACAAAACCAAGTTAGCATGTCAAAACTGTTGGGGAGTACAGACTACCTGTAAGGACACATTGGTGCACGCATCCAGTCAAGTAGCACATGGCCACACTCAAACAGCACCAGAGCACCACCCACACATATCATGCAAACTCACATCATTCACATTACATCTCCCTGGATACTCACATTCAGCTGAAGAAGTTGGTGATGAGCTGTGTGCGGACATCACCATCATCATCATCATCATCATCATCACTGGCATCGTGGTCCAGGTCAGGATCCTCCACAGGTGGCGGACGTTGGTCATCGTCATCCAGGATGAGAGGCAACTCCTTCCGCACTGCCAGGTTGTGTAGCATGCAGCAGACGATGACAATCTTGCACACCTTTGCTGGGGCATATGGGAGAGCCCCTCCTGTCTTGACCAGGCAGCGGAAGCGGCTCTTCAGGAGACCAAATGTCCGCTCAATCACTCTCCTGGTCCGACCATGTGCCTCATTGTAGCGCATCTGGGCTGGTGTCACAGGGTTCCTGAGGGGTGTCAGCAACCACGGCATGTTGGGGTATCCGGAGTCACCTACGGACAGACAAGTTCACATTAGCTGATTTGGAAAAGTGGGCGGTATACTACAGAGCAGAACACACACAATGGTACAAAGTCAGTACACACCGACAAGCCAGGCACGCTGGTTCTGCATCTGTGCCATCATCCTCGGGATGCGACTACTCCTCATCACGTAGGCATCGTGTGCTGAACCAGGGAAACGGGCACACACATGTGTGATGCTCATATCTGCAAGACATACCACCAGAGCATTGATCGAATGGTAATGTTTCCGGTTCCGGTATGCCTGCTCATGTGCCTGTGGTGGTACCAAAGCCACATGTGTCCCATCAATGGAGCCAATGACATGTGGCATCCTCCCCAGGGCATAGAAGTCACTCTTGACGTCAGTGAGTTGCTGACGTGTAGGGAAATAGATGTACTGGTTCAGGCATCTCAACATTGCCTCTAAAACATCGCGTAGCACACGGCTGAACATAGTCTGTGACATCCCACCGGCAGTCGCCACAGTGTGTTGAAAGGTACCGGTGGCAAAGAAGTGTAGGGCTGCCATTACCTTCACCTTGGAGGTCAGCGCCGTAGGGTACGGCCGGCCAGGTTGCAAATGTGGTGCCAAGCGCACTGCCAAATCCTCAATCAGCTGCCTGGTGAAGCGGTACCATCGGATGCTGTCACGTTCCACCATCGTTGCCAGGTCAGGGAATGGTCTATGGACAGCTGGAGCCCTGCAGTGCATAGGTTGAAGAAAGAAAGATTGTCAGTCACCCCACATATGTGCCATTCACCATACTCAATTTCACATGATACATCATTACGAGACACAAGTACTTGATGTGTGTGCCGTTCTGTTCGGACATAACTCGCACCTACATGGCCATCATCTAACTTCTCAGTACAACATGTGTGGACAACAGGTTCCAGGTTGTGCTATGGGAAACCATTAGGCTGTGTCACAGTACCCATTTACTGCTGTCACGTTCCACACACACACCACAGTGACATGTCTGGACAGATGCGCCACAGGCATCACAGCTCATTGACAGGTAGATTCCCAGTGACCCTTTCTTGCCACATGGCCACTGGCATGACATGGCGTATCATGTACACGTCAGAAAAACAAACATGACTCCCACAGGTAGTGGCCCCTGTCGCCTCCGCAGGACAGACATGGACGCCAGTGACGCACAACATCAAAGTCCATGCACAAACAACGTTGATGTGGAGACTGTCTCCCATCGTGCACATGGAATCAGAGACATCAGAAACACAACATGCACACAGACTGTGGAGGGACATCACTATTGTGGCAATGGGTCACCCTGTGACGTACATGCCTTCCCCCATGGGACCCTGGGGGTATGTGACATGTCACACACATACACAACCTGGAAATGTGACCATGCCACATGCTCCGAAATGAACTGTTGCACATCACAGTGGTCATGTGCACAACACACAAAGGACCCTGTCCCCATGAACACATGCACAGCCTGGGTGTGGCTGCCCACAAGTGCCACCACAGAAACCACATGTTAATCCCCATACACAGAAAAGGTAATGCAGCCTTACATGCCTTAGGAAACAGTGTGGACTGGGTGTGGTGTTGTAGGTGTGCCTCTGGGTCTCTGGCAGGTATATGTGGCTGGCATACGTTCACCAGTGACAAGCATGGTGACATATGCGACTGACCTGTACAGGTACGCGTTGTACATCAATGGACCGATCGGTGTGCCCGCACGGCCCATTGCATCTGTTGGGAGCGGGTACGCGTTGTACAGCAATGGACCGATCGGTGTGCCCGGCCGGACCATTGCATCTGTTGTGAGCGGGTACGCGTTGTACAGCAATGGACCGATCGGTGTGCCCGCACGGCCCATTGCATCTGTAGGGAGCGGGTACGCATTGTACAGCAATGGACCGATCGGTGTGCCCGGCCGGACCATTGCATCTGTTGTGAGCGGGTACGCGTTGTACAGCAATGGAACGATCGGTGTGCCCGCACGGCCCATTGCATCTGTTGGGAGCGGGTACGTGTTGTACAGCAATGGACCGCTCGGTGTGCCCGGCCGGCCCATTGCATCTGTTGCTAGCGGGTACGCGGTGTATCCCGAAATACGCGTTGTACAGCAATGGACCGATCGGTGTGCCCGGCCGGACCATTGCATCTGTTGTGAGCGGGTACGCGTTGTACAGCAATGGACCGATCGGTGTGCCCGCACGGCCCATTGCATCTGTTGGGAGCGGGTATGCGTTGTACAGCAATGGACCGATCGGTGTGCCCGGCCGGACCATTGCATCTGTTGTGAGCGGGTACGCGTTGTACAGCAATGGACCGATCGGTGTGCCCGCATGGCCCATTGCATCTGTTGGGAGCGGGTACGCGTTGTACAGCAATGGACCGTTCGGTGTGCCCGGCCGGCCCATTGCATCTGTTGTGAGCAGGTACGCGTTGTATCCCGAAATACGCGTTGTACAGCAATGGACCGATCGGTGTGCCCGGCCGGACCATTGCATCTGTTGTGAGTGGGTACGCGTTGTACAGCAATGGACCGATCGGTGTGCCCGCATGGCCCATTGCATCTGTTGGGAGCGGGTACGCGTTGTACAGCAATGGACCGATCGGTGTGCCCGGCCGGACCATTGCATCTGTTGTGAGCGGGTACGCGTTGTACAGCAATGGACCGATCGGTGTGCCCGCTCGGCCCATTGCATCTGTTGGGAGCAGGTACGCGTTGTATCCCGAAATACGCGTTGTACAGCAATGGATCGAATGGTGCGCACGCGTTGGCTGGGGCCTGGCATGGCAACGGACGCGTATTCGAAGCTTCAACGAGTCTGATGCAGTGAATTCTGTTGGCCAGCCACAACAATGTTGCAAAATCATGGGTGTCATGAACTTGGATTTTTGAAGGATGATGTGGGTGTGTATTAGTGCTGCTATTCCATGGATTGGTCAGATTCAGAAGATGCAAATGACTTGGACCTATCACTTTGGACACATGGGACAGTATCTGCCTCTGCAGCACACATATAATGCTGGCTGTTCCCCTGAGAGCTCACTTGCCTGCACTACATGCTCCAGGACGACATCTGCCACCAACACTGCTGCTGTCTCTGCATCCTCTGGCTACTGCAATGGCACGTACTGTGGAGAGAGCCCCAGCCTTCAGCCTTGAGGAGAACCAGGCCCTGCTGGACAGCCTCCTTCCACAGTACAGCAAGCTGTATGGGACACCAGGGGAGCAGGTGAGTGTGCTGTCCACTGCCTTACTAATTTTGCATGTTGTCTGACTAGCAGGACTTACAGTGTGCACACCACTGGCTAGCATGCTCACTGAGTAGTTCTGACCCCCAAAGTGTGTAGTTACATGCACTGAACAGGTACAGTGCAGTAACAGTGCATTCCAACAAGGTTTACTTCCCATGCAATGATACCATGTAGTAACTGCTGGCAAACTGTTCATAGCCATCGTTGCGCTGCCTGTGTACATCATGTGCCCCAGTGATTGAGACATGTATATCCAACTGTGTGATGCACGTATATGTTGCATGTGTAGTAATGGCATTTTCACTTTGTCATCCTCACGGTTGATGCCCACCAGAAGCAGGAAATCTGTCTGACCATCGCCCGGGCAGTAAGATCCGTGGGGGACTACAAGCGCCGGATCCGCAACTGCCAGAAGAGGTGGCAGGACCTTCGAGGCTGGACCCGGAGGATCGCAAGGGTCCAGCTGAAGCTGTCGCCTCCTCGCAGGAGGGGCGGACACCGGACCCTGACCCCCACATTCTCAGGATCCTGGCGGTGGTCTTCCCTGACCTGGATGGGCAGCTGAAGGCCAGACAGCAGCAAGGAGGGGGTGAGTCCATGACAGCACTGTGCACTTTGTCTGACATGCTATGTGCCCTCCTCTGGCCTGGTTAAACTTCCACAGTACATCAGTCTTGTGGTCCAGGACCCATGTCCCTCTATTGTGACATACCCACTCCTCATCTGATACGCATATGTGTGGCCCTTACAGTCAGGAAATTGTGTCACTTGGGGACTGTGTCATTGCATTTTGCTTTGCTCAAGGTGGGGGACAGCATTTGTTTCGGTGACTATGTTGTGGGATTCATGGGTGGGTCAATTGCTCACACAATGCCCAAGTCCTGACATGTAATCTGGGTGTAACTTTGATATGTGGTCCACTTGCTGATCTGATTCACCACATGTCCCTGGGGTATTTGGCACCCCCCCCATGCTGCGGGTGGGAACAATGTTTGGGCCTCAGGAGTATGTATATCAAGTGTGTCACACATGCTTAGACACCTGCCTACTGTCCAGGACTCATCCCTCTTACAGGTGGAGCTGGACAGTCATGCCTACTCCAGGGCATACAATAGACTCTGTACTCCCACTCCCGTGGATCATCTGACATGTTGTGATCAGTGACATGTTCCCTCAGGTGTCTGCCTCTGTGTCATTGTGCTGTGGCTTCCTTGTCAGGACTACTGGGATGTTTGTTGGTTAGGGTTCAGCATGCCATCTGTGATGTGACCATGAGAGATGATACTTCTGTGACTTATAGATGTTTGATCACTTGACTGTGCACACAGGTGTATGCGACTGTGACATTCAGGCAGCTGTTATTCATTCACAGCACACTGTGAGGTGCTCAGGTTCTGGGAGTTGTGTTTCATGTCCCCCATATGTCCAATTGGCATGACGTGGACAAATACTAGTTCAGATGATGTGGTGTGTGGGGGATGGACATGTGCACTTGTCAGTTACATAACTTGCATTCCCCATGTCCTAGGATTGTGACACAGTGCAGACTGTTGTTGGCAGGCTGCCATGGCCATGTGACTGGAGACAGTGATGTATGACTTTGCACGCATGCCTGTGTCATGGCATTAAACTTCCTAAGAGTGATCCTGCAGGGGAGTGACATGTGCAACATGCACCCCATTGTGGCATGGACTATCCGGACATGGGTGCATCATGGTGTCTGGTGCTGGTATGCATCACATGCATTTCTATTTAGACTCTGGCCATCCCTTTCTCCGGACACCTGCACTGACTCAGTGGCAAGAGATGTGATGTGTGCATGTTCACATACTTCACCGTGTTCCCTGCAATGTCCAACAACTGTGTAGGTGGTGCATGTGTCCACACTGGGGTCTTACCATCAGACAGGCACCAGACAGATGGGTGCAAGGGCAGGAGGGGTGTGTGTCCCATGGTTGACCATCAGACTGACAATTGGCTTCTCCAAATCTGTGTGAGGAGTTTTGGCAATGTTCAACTAAGGATGCCACGGCTGGCTCTGTAAGTGCTGTACTTACTGTGGTGTGTGCGGTCAGTGCAGGTGACTGATGTTTGTCTGTTTCCCTAATTGTTTGCAGATACATCCACGGCCACAGGAGGGAACACCTCCACGGACCAGGAGGAGCAGCGGAGCCAGACTGGGTCAGCATCCGACGAGTGGTCAGAGGGACCCAGTGGCACATCCACACTTCCTGGCACCCTACCTGTCCAAAGCACATGCACACCTGCACAATCACCCAAGCACACAGACACGAGCAGCACAGACACACCCAAAAGAAAGGCAAGACGTGCACACAAGCATCCTCAGGGGACCGATACCACACACACATGGGATGGGGAACAGACACACACACAGGCATCCACAGTCACTCCGCAGTTCTCCAAATCCTCTCCCTCCAAGACCCCTTCCCTTGCCTCACCTGCAACCCCACCTACACAGCAGGTCTTCCTGTGTGACCTCGGCCTCTTCCTCTCCGATCCTGCAGATCCGGCATACCGGGGGAAGAGGAAGTCCACCCACACGGAGGGGAGTGCCCCTCGCCCCCGGACACCCTCCCCCAGGTGCAGGCAGACTGAGGACCCCATTCGGAAGTCCCCCGACCAGGAAGGGCAAGACCCCACCACCACCACCACGCAGCTCCACCACCCAGTCTCTCTCCTCCATTCCCCAGGCCACCACTCCACAGGTTCCACCGCCACGCCCTGCCCCAGGTTCCCCCACACACCGATACCGCATCCCCAAACTGCTTAGGCCCCCCTGCCACTTGCTCTTCCACCCCCAACCCAGACACTCAGCCTGTTTGTGCTACTGGTGTGTAGACCGGGTCCCCCCCTCTGTCCTGCCCACCTCATCTGCCCCCCCTTCCACTCCCTTGGAGGCATGCACTGCAGTGGAGTCCACAACCACCCTGTCTGACTCGGGCACTGCAGTGGGGACCCAGTCCACTCCATCAGACCAGCCCACTGCAGTGGTTGCAGCACCAACACCATCTGACTTGTGCCCTACAGTGGTGCCGGCCCCCCCTGAGTCAGACACCTCCACTGCAGTTGCTGATGACACTCCTGCACCCACCACCCCTTCACTGCCTCACTCTGGCATCCCCTGATCCTGTCCCTGCGGTGCCTGGCCTGCCCCTTGTATGCCCCTCCAAGGGGAATGTCCCCTGTCCCTACCAGTGCAGGCAAGCAATGGGTGACAAGTTGTCACATATCACCCTGTTGGGACTGTGTATTTGGACTGGCCATTGGCCTTAGTTTAATTTGGACTTCTGATTTTTTATTGACATTTGCTGAATAAAGCCTATTTTTGTTTACTTGTGGTTTTTCTTTTGATCTACATGATGTAGATGAGTATCCTCATGCATTTGCAGTTGTAATAGTGTTCAGATCAGGGAAATGAAGTGTTGCAGTGATGGACTCCATGTGGTCCATGGGATATGTGTCCTGTTGTAGTCTGGATCTATGGCATCCTCTGCTGCAGTCTGAGGGTGTGATGTTCAGCATATGACACAGGGATGTACGTTTTGCATTTGTAAATTAACTTCTTTGTCTTACAGTGATGCACATCTGGTGGGCTTACCACTGTTCAATGTTTCTATTTCCCTGACTGTGTGCCCATCTCCACTGGACATGCAGTTTAGCACACCAATGTTGAAGGACTCATCAGTGTATACAGTGCACCTTGCTTGACACGTGTTTTGGGTGTATGCAGATGACTGACGTGACACTCCCGTACCCAGGCTGATGTGAGCAGAGCCTTCAGTGTGTTGTAGTTGTTGACTCACTGACTGAGTGTTCTGCCGACATGTTTGAGTCGTGCACAGACAAGGTTTGGCACAGCGGACCTTCCACAACAGTGGAGTGCCCTCATGGCAGTGTGTAATCCTGTGACATTGCCTGGGCCCGTGTTTTGTGTTGTGTAAGCATGTCTGTGCGTGTACCCTTCCCTTTTCCTACACAGGCTGTGTCCCTACGGATGTTCCTGTTTCTGATGCTTGCTGAGTTGTTCTGTGTTCATCCAGCATCTTGGACCTGGTTACTCCGGGATGTGGGTGCATGGCAAACTAAGGTTCATCAGGTTGTCATCCCAGGTTGTCTTTGTTGTCAGGGCTGGGGATGTGGGCAAACGCAGATGGGACACATTCAGGATTCCCCTTGGCACTTGTTGGTTACACATGTCATATAATTTACAGTCTGTGGTAGCTTTCAGTGATTGTGACACGTTGTGTGTGTGACTGCTGCCACTCCTCAGGGTCAGAGCTGCAATGTTGGAAGTTGTGTACGTGTGTTCTTTGTGTGTCACCTTGTCTTCTTCATTGGTGTGTGACTATGGCCAGGATCCCATTGATTGTGGTGGATTTCACGTCATGCCCATGTACCGCGTAGTCTGCAGTGTGTCAGACATTCACGAGTCTTGTTGACTGGCCATGCGTGATGGGTTTCTGCACCTTAGTTCCCACCACCACCCCTGGGATTGTCATGGGTGCATGTGCAATGTCACCAGTCCATGTGAGCTTCACTGCTACACATTGGTGGAGATCAAGGTGTGTGGTGTTGAGTGTGTGCAAATGTGAGTTGTTGCACGGCTAGACCCCTACCTCCATATTGGCCATGGCTGGCAGGCCGTGCTGTTTGATTTGTGCTTGTGTAGGTGTGATGGTAGTTTGTTGCTCAGGACACATGGCTGTGGTTCACAGTGTGAATGACATCTACCTTTGTCATCACAGTGGGATTATCATGCAGGCTAGTGTCACCACAATGTGGGGTCCCTGGGGGTAGTGCTGTGGTGGGTCTGTCCCTTGCTGTGTTAGTTGCTGTTCCTACTAGCTTGTGTGACCTGTGTAATTTGGGCTCCCTCTCATCTAACAATGCCTCTTTGCCCACATAGGGGAATCCGATCCATGAGTTACTTTTGTATGGCACTGTATACACATCTGTGTAATTGGAATTCAGGCCTCCTCATGTGTTGTGTGGTTGCCTGGGGACACTGGCAAACACCCCCATCACCTGTTGTGTTTGATATGCAGTGTGAGTCTGCCTGTTTGTGTTTGTGCATTTGCACCACTGCACTGGCATATCTTGAGTGTGCCATTGGCTGTATGTTGTTTGGTGGCTTTCCCCTGCTGTCCCTGGGACTCCTAGGTCATCAGTCAGCACAATAATCATGGTTTGTATGTCCCATTGCTGCCATGGTATGGTATTTGTTCACCTGACATCTACAGTCTCCACAGGATATCTACATTTGTGTGTCCATTGGTGCAGATATGTGGGTCTGCATTATGATGGTCACTTCTGTCATTGTGTTATTTGTGAATGTTGACAATGTGAGCCCCCATGGGTGATGTTTGTATGCACATGGCCAAAGGTATGTTTTATTTGCACTGCACTGTTTGCCTCACCCAATCTATGTTGCTATGGGACACAACAAAGCACTACTATGCCACTGATGTGTTTGTTGTTGTGTGACCAGGAATCATCCATGCAGTTTGGCTTTGGCAGCTTTTACCCTGACTACACTTCCCTTTTGGTCACTGTGGTGATGGGGCTTTGGGCCCCATTGCCACACTGTTCAAAAGGTGCATCAGCTATGGACCCCACACCTACCTTTTGGTCACTGTGGTGATGGGGCTTTGGGCCCCATTGCCACACTGTTCAAAAGGTGCATCAGCTATGGACCCCACACCTACCTTTTGGTCACTGTGGTGATGGGGCTTTGGGCCCCATTGCCACACTGTTCAAAAGGTGCATCAGCTATGGACCCCACACTTCCCTTTTGGTCACTGTGGTGATGGGGCTTTGGGCCCCATTGCCACACTGTTCAAAAGGTGCATCAGCTATGGACCCCACACTTCCCTTTTGGTCACTGTGGTGATGGGGCTTTGGGCCCCATTGCCACACTGTTCAAAAGGTGCATCAGCTATGGACCCCACACTTCCCTTTTGGTCACTGTGGTGATGGGGCTTTGGGCCCCATTGCCACACTGTTCAAAAGGTGCATCAGCTATGGACCCCACACTTCCCTTTTGGTCACTGTGTTGATGGGGCTTTGGGCCCCATTGCCACACTGTTCAAAAGGTGCATCAGCTATGGACCCCACACCTACCTTGTAGTCACTGTGGTGATGGGGTTTTGGGCCCCATTGCCACACTGTTCAAAATGTGCATCAGCTATGGACCCCACACTTACCTTTTGGTCACTGTGGTGATGGGGCTTTGGGCCCCATTGCCACACTGTTCAAAATGTGCATCAGCTATGGACCCCACACTTCCCTTTTGGTCGCTGTGGTGATGGGGTGTTCAACCCCATTGCCACAGTGGCCATGGTCGGCTTGCATTGTGGAGGCCACACACATTTATGTGTGACACATGTGCTAGGGGGTCACATTGTATGTTCAATGTCATGTTCAGTGTTGTAGGCATTTGTCACAGACTACACACGCTTGTCATGGTGTTGGGGGGATGTCATTTTCAGACATTCCTTATGTGGGAGTATGCTGGTTGTGTCATGCATTACCCGTCCTATGAGTAGGGGTGGAGGTAGTGGCAGGCATCCAGCCCACCCTGAGTAGGGGTGGTGGTAGTGGTAGGCATCCATCCCCCTAAGAGTGGGGATGGTAGTAGTGACAGGCAACCAGCCCCCCCTGAGTGGGGTGGTGGTAGTGGCAGGCATCCATCCCCCTAAGGGTGGGGATGGTAGTAGTGATGGGCATCCAGCCCCCTATGAGTGGGGATGGTAGTAGTGATGGGCATCCAGCCCCCTATGAGTGGGGATGGTAGTAGGGATGGGCATCCAGCCCCCTATGAGTAGGGGTGGTGGTAGTGGTAGGCATCCAGGCCCCCCTGAGTAGGGGTGGTGGTAGTGGCAGGCATACATCCCCCTGAGTAGGGGTGGTGGTAGTGGTAGGCATCCAGGCCCCCTGAGTAGGGGTGGTGGTAGTGGTAGGCATCCATCCCCCTAAGGGTGGGGATGGTAGTAGTGACAGGCATCCAGCCCCCTGAGTGGGGTGGTGGTAGTGGCAGGCATCCAGCCCCCCTGAGTAGTGGTGGTGGTAGTGGCAGGCATCCAGCCCCCCCTCAGTAGGGGTGGTGGTAGTGGTAGGCATCCAGCCCCCTGAGGGTGGAGATGGTATAAGTGACAGGCATCCAGGCCCCCCTGAGTAGGGGTGGTGTTAGTGGTAGGCATCCAGCCCCCCCTGAGTAGGGGTGGTGGTAGTGGTGGGCATCCATCCCCCTAAGGGTGGGGATGATAGTAATGACAGGCATCCAGCCCCCTATGAGTGGGGATGGTAGTAGTGATGGGCATCCAGCCCCCTATGAGTGGGGATGGTAGTAGTTATGGGCATCCAGCCCCCTATGAGTGGGGATGGTAGTAGTGATGGGCATCCAGCCCCCTATGAGTAGGGGTGGTGGTAGTGGTAGGCATCCAGGCCCCCCTGAGTAGGGGTGGTGGTAGTGGCAGGCATCCAGCCCCCCCTGAGTAGGGGTGGGGGTAGTGGTAGGCATCCACGCCCCCCTGAGTAGGGGTGGTGGTAGTGGTAGGCATCCATCCCCTAAGGGTGGGGATGGTAGTAGTGACACGCATCCAGCCCCCCCTGAGTGGGGTGGTGGTAGTGGCAGGCATCCATCCCCCTAAGGGTGGGGATGGTAGTAGTGACAGGCATCCAGCCCCCCCTGAGTGGGGTGGTGGTAGTGGCAGGCATCCAGCCCCCCCTGAGTAGGGGTGGTGGTAGTGGCAGGCATCCAGCCCCCCCTGAGTAGGGGTGGTGGTAGTGGTAGGCATCCAGCCCCCTGAGGGTGGGGATGGTAGTAGTGACAGGCATCCAGGCCCCCCTGAGTAGGGGTGGTGGTAGTGGTAGGCATCCAGCCCCCCCTGAGTAGGGGTGGTGGTAGTGGTGGGCATCCATCCCCCTAAGGGTGGGGATGGTAGTAGTGACAGGCATCCAGCCCCCTATGAGTGGGGATGGTAGTAGTGATGGGTATCCAGCCCCCTATGAGTGGGGATGGTAGTAGTGATGGGCATCCAGCCCCCTATGAGTGGGGATGGTAGTAGTGATGGGCATCCAGCCCCCTATGAGTAGGGGTGGTGGTAGTGGTAGGCATCCAGGCCCCCCTGAGTAGGGGTGGTGGTAGTGGCAGGCATCCAGCCCCCCCTGAGTAGGGGTGGTGGTAGTGGTAGGCATCCAGGCCCCCCTGAGTAGGGGTGGTGGTAGTGGTAGGCATCCATCCCCCTAAGGGTGGGGATGGTAGTAGTGACAGGCATCCAGCCCCCCCTGAGTGGGGTGGTGGTAGTGGCAGGCATCCATCCCCCTAAGGGTGGGGATGGTAGTAGTGACAGGCATCCAGCCCCCCCCTGAGTGGAGTGGTGGTAGTGGCAGGCATCCAGCCCCCCTGAGTAGGGGTGGTGGTAGTGGCAGGCATCCAGCCCCCCTGAGTAGGGGTGGTGGTAGTGGTAGGCATCCAGGCCCCCCTGAGTAGGGGTAGTGGTAGGCATCCATCCCCCTAAGGGTGGGGATGGTAGTAGTGACAGGCATCCAGCCCCCCCTGAGTGGGGTGGTGCCAGGCATCCATCCCCCTAAGGGTGGGGATGGTAGTAGTGACAGGCATCCTGCCCCCCCTGAGTGGGGTGGTGGTAGTGGCAGGCATCCAGCCCCCCCTGAGTAGGGGTGGTGGTAGTGGCAGGCATCCAACCCCCCCTGAGTAGGGGTGGTGGTAGTGGTAGGCATCCAGGCCCCCCTGAGTAGGGGTGGTGGTAGTGGTAGGCATCCAGCCCCCCTGAGTAGGGGTGGTGGTAGGGTGGTGTTGGTGGTAGGCATCCATCCCCCTATGGGTGTATATGGCATTGGTGATGGCCATCCCACCCCTATTGTTCTGCTGTTGCTAGTGTACGTCATTTGTGCATCCCTATGTGTGTGTGACATATTTCGGGTACGTGTCGTTTGTTTGTATTGTTGGTGTTTTTTATCTTGCCGTACGCGTCCGTGCCGGTCCCGGTAATAGATGTAGAGTATAGGTAGGACCTGCGCAATGGGATTCATGCTTGGATCGTCTCGTTCGGGTTTCTCGTGTCTTCGAGTCGTACTCGTAGCAGGCTTGTTCGTCTCGTAGCCGTGGATCGTCTTGTGGCGCGAAACGGAGCTTATGTACGGCTCGCCCGGATGCTCAAATGTCCCGGACGTAGCGACGGGTTCGGCGCGTACGGAGTGCGCATCATACTTGTCCGGCCGGAAGGTGCTGTGTATTTGCTTCCGTACGACTCGATTCGGCGTTTACGGATCCGGCTCGGGCGGGGAACAGGAGCTGGATTGGGTAAGTACGGCTCGCTCGGAAACTGGGTTGTTATACTCATCGTACTTGTTCGTCCGGACGAGTGTTCGAATCGGTCGGGAAACACGCAATCAGCTGGGTTTTTTTCCGGACGAATACTGTTAGGTGCGCTTCCGGCCGAGATCGGAATTGATCCCTTAGTGTTTTCCCTTCCCAGGCACCGGACACCGCCACAAACCTGCCCTGTTCATCAGTCCAGGTTTTCTTTACCATGTAAGGGCAGTTTCTCCGCAGAAGCACCCCTGTCCCACGGGAACCTGAAGTGAACCCCGCATGCACAATCAATTGATAGCCCCATCTGCTTAGGGCCCTACCAGTATTACCAATCAGATGGGTTTCCTGCAGAAGGGCCAAATCAGGAGCCTGTCTCTTTAGGTATTGGAGGACTATTCCTCATTTCAGTTTGTCCCCAAACCATGTCAGGAACTTAAGTTCCACTTTTGATCCCATTAGTGAAGACACAAGTGCAAACCATGTATATCAGTAACAGAATACCCCTCTCGCCGGAACTACAGTGGTGATATAGAGTGTAAGTACTCGTGTTGCGTGTTTGCCGAGGGATCAGCGACCAAGTGTTACATGAAAACAGGCAGAAGAAACAATCCCAAGACCTCATTGTGTGATTATCGAACATCCATGTACATGAGTCAAGCATCAATTGTGACCTTAGCTTAATGTTGCATTGCTGTGCTAGACTAAGACTACAAACTAAACTACAACCCCTCCCACCCATAACTCCCTCCACCCCCTCCCTGCCTCCCTGCATAACGGAATCTGGTGACCCGCTTTCCCAACAGTGCAGTGTGTCCGTCGCCCTCCCACCCCTGGATTAGAGGAACGTGGGCTCAACTCGTCCCTCCCATCCCTTCCGTAGATATTTAAAGTTATAAGCTACAAGAACCTTTTGTATACAGTAAGATAAACTCATCGCATTCCCAGAAAACGACTACTCAGGTCCATAGTGCAGTCCTGCTCCATCTGAACTGGTGGCCGGGCCATATTGAACATCGATATATTAAGGGGTCCGTATCAAACTCACAGCCCGCCCTACTCCCTCACTGATGATGCAGCATAGTGTGAGTCTTTAGGTGATTGACAACGAGTCAAGTCTGGGTGCAGGTTACCTGGGTGTATTCAGGGGTCACCTCGATATGCAAGTCATCCCATCTGCAACCTGGCCAATTTTAAGACAGTCGGGTAGGGAGCCTTCGGTGAGAGAGGCATTGATTATTATGGTCCATATTGGGATTGTGAGGTGAATCGACTCATTGAGGAGATTGGTGGGAAGGGGATCAGTAAAGTGGTTTGAGTATTTCAAGATCAAAAGGTTGAGAGTGCCAATCTCATCGAAGATTAAGAAGCTAGACCAAGAGGCGTTGTTTTTGGGTGAGATAGGGCGATTATACGGGCATGCTTCATTATGCATTGTGGAGGGGTGTTGGAAGGGTTGGTGCAGGAGTTGATTGAATAAATGCGATCTGGATGTTATTGGTGATTTGCTATGTCTACTCAACAAAAAGGGAGGCAAAGGTCTCACAGTCAGGGGGTGTATATAGTTAGTAGAAGCAACGTCGCTCCTTCAAGAGAATTAGTTTCTGATAATTTCGAACAGTTTCTTGGGCCTTTTAGAGGCACTGTTTACTTGGATTTGAAGGAAGGCTGCTGTGGAGTTCCTAATGTGCCTGTTGTAGGCGCTGCGCCTTTGACGCAGTAGTGAGAGGTTGGCTAAGGAGGGACTGTGTCTCCATGCTCTTTTAGCAAGTCTGAGGTGTCACCGTTCTTTGTTAAGGTTACTGTTGAACCAGATGTTGATCATTTGGAGGGAATTCCGTTTAGTTGCTTAGGGGCTATGGTGTCCATTATTTTGGACATGGAATTGAAATATAGATCCGTGAGGTCCTGGGCATGTTCATGGTGGGAGCAGGACCAGGGTCTCGCTACTGATCATTGAGAAAGTGTGCAAGTTTATGTTTCTGGTGTCAGGGATCCAGTGTTTGCATTCTTTGGTTGGCCTTTAGATGTGATTTCCACTATATTTAGGGAGAAGGTGACACAGTGGTGGTCAGTCCAGTCGCATGGGAGAATAGAATCAACTTGTACGGTGTTCTCTTTAGCAATGATTAGGTCAAGAGTGGCTCCTTTTTTATGTGTATGGCTATTTCAGACTTGTATGAAGTTGAGGTCTTGGAGGAAGGATTTAAAGAAATTCACGAGCGGGTCAGTGGCATTGTTCCAGTGAATGTTGAAGTATGATTGTCAATGTTGGAGGAGATAATCTCTATGGCCTTTTCAGTGAACAAGCGATTACCGCCAGGAGGGTGATAGAACGCGTGGAGGGAGCACTTTGAGTTGCTAGTTGTGGGGATGTCGATCAAGAGGTATTCACAGGTGGGCAGAGATGTGGTGTGTGCCTGTTTCACCGAGAGTGAGGCTCTGTGTATACAGTCTAAGCCACCCCCTATGCGTCCTGGGAGGTCTAGTCTAATAATGCCATAACTAGGAGGGACCAGGGTGTCCAAGGAGGGCCCAGTAGAGTCATTTAACTGGGATTCTGTGAGAATGAGTATGTCGAGGTCCTGGTAGAGGATGAGAGCAGCTATGTCAGCTGCATGTTTAATAGCTGAGCTGCAGTTTAGTAGTGTGCAATCAGGGACGAATTGGAGGTGGTCCTATCAGAAGGTGAATGAGAGAGGGGAACCTTAGTGAGGTTCGATTTGTTCATAGTCCTAGAATTGGGGTGGAAAGACCTGAAGGGTGGGAAGTAATAGTTTTGGTTTTGGTGCTGTGTTGGGTAAGAGCAGCCGGGGTAGGGTTATAGGAGTCTAGGAGGTCAAGTAGGTCGTCGTTTGATAGCTCTCTGACTAGTCTATTGTGTTGGGAGGAGAGATTCTGGATGGGTGCAGTCATGTAGCCAGGTTGTGTGCTCCATGAATGGGCAGGGACACGGTCCAGTAGTAGCTGTTAATTCTGGGGGTGTCATCAGATAGGTGCTGAGAAAAGTGTGGGGACCACATGTGTTAGAGATTGGAGGTGATGCAAAATATTTTGAGAATGTCTGCACAGATCTGATGCAGTTCTGAGTTTATATTGTCAGGCATTATGTCAGGGTACAGGTTTCTAAGTAGTCCCTGGTAGGGTGAGGCATCAGAGTGGGGGATAACTAAGCAATAGGGGGAGCTAGTGATAGTATGGTTTGGCGATGTAGCCTTGGAGGTGGGTGGTTGAGCGGAGGTGGTGTCGAGGTGGAGCTTGTTAATGGGAGTGTGGATTCGGAGGGCATTGGGGGAGTGGGAGCATCCGACAGGTTTCGAGGAGGAGGAGGGTTGGTGTTGGAGAGGAATTGTCAGTGGAGGAGGGAAGCCAGCAGGGACTGCAGGGGCATTTAGGCTCCCCCCGCAGTCCCCAATGGTGGTGACTGGGTGCCTTGGGTAGGGTCCAGTACATTCATCAATTCAAGTCCAGGCCCCGGGGCCGAAATCAGCCGGGGAGGGGAGCAGAGCGGCCCCTCCCCCATTTGTTTGTGGCCGGGCCTCGGGGGATGGGATCCTCAGGGCCAAAATTGGCAAGGGTAGGGGGGCCTACTGTGTTAAAAAAAATACATATTTTAAGGCCTGGCCTCAGGGAATGGGGTTCCAAGGGCCGAAATCAGCCCAGGGAGGGGGGCTGCATGACCCACTGCCACTTTAATGAAAGTATTTAGCCCCAGGGAGTTTGTGGTCCTGAGGGCCTGGGGAATTCACCCGGCATGCATAATATTAAGTTAGCCCTAGGAAGGTCGTGGTCCCCAGGACACATGAAAGTCCCAGGAAGGGGGGAGTCTGTGCAGCCCTCCTCCTTTAATAAAAATAAAGCCTCAGGGAGATGGAGATCCCCTGGGCTCTTGTGGTTTGATGAAGGGGGTCCCAGCATCCCCCTCCATAATATCAGTAAAGCCCCGGGGAGGTAGTGGTTCCCGGAGCTTTTAAGTGGAAAAACAGAGGGCAGAAAGACAAAACAAATGGCAGAAAAGTGACAAGGAAAGGTAAAACAGAAAAACTAGCAGAAAAGGCAAAATAGAAGGTAGAAAAATTAGCAGGAAAGGCAAAACAGAGAGCAGAAAAACAAGCAGGAAAGGCAAAACAGAGCAGAAGAGGGCAAAACATCGAGCACTCAGACACACACACCCACTCTGAGAATCATGCATTCACTCACAGACCCAATCAGACACTCATTCACCCACTCACAAACCCACTCAAAGATTATGCATCCACTCACAGACCTACTCAGACACTCACACACCCACTCACAGACTCACTCACATACCCATGCGCCCAATCACACACCCACTCAGACACTCACACACCCACTCACAAACCCACTCAGACTCACACACCCACTCACATACCCACTCAGAGACTCATCCACTTACTCACAGACCCACCCAGAGACTCATGCACCCACTCACAGACCCTCTGACACTCATGCACCCACTCACAGACCCACTTTGAGTTAGGCTCACATTTCACTCGTAGACTTTTATTTTAATCAGGTACGTTGGCAAGACCTTCAGAAATCCACTGTATTTAAGGAGAATGCAGCAAATGGCCAATTTCCATTTCAATTTAAAAATATGTTTAATTGTAATTAATTCTTTATTGCTTGATTAACAAAAATCATTGCAATTAAAACATTAAAATCTTGAATAAAAAACCACAATTCCCATTTTTTTCAAACAATGTGCATCTTTATAAGAAGAATGTTTCTATGGTTACATGCCGTACTACAACATTGATACCACATAAAAACATCTTTTATCACAAAAACACTGTAATCATAAAACTGATAACATATTATGGTTACAGTCCCAGGAATCTACAATAAAAACTATAAACATTATGTTACATTGTGCAAATATGCTATAAGGTGCCTAGGTGCACAAACTGTAACATTATGGACCATTGTGCAAATGAGCAATAAGGTGTTTCTATATACTTTGAAACCTGTAATCTGAAATTACCTGAAGGCCAGAGCTTTGAACAATGTATGCCAATGTGCAAACGAGCAATAAAAGTGCTTCAGTGTTTTCATATATTCTTTAGAGCCTGATTACCATAGTAGCTTAGACACAAGATCATTCAAGGTGTCAGCAACCTAAAAACAGCCACTATAATTTCTAATTCATTAAAACAACCCTTAGGTTGTAGACACCAGCGATTTTTCAGCATTAGCTAAAAATGTTATCATTTGACATAACAATGGAATCGACTCGCCTGATAGACATAAAATAAGGGCCTGAAGGGCTGATCTTACCCCAGCCTTAAGGAATAGAGGTTTTAAAAGTGTGCAGCGTATTTTAAGCAGTTTAGGACACACACATGGTATGTGCAATAAGGTTTCATGTGGCCACCCACACAGTCTACATTTAGTACTTGGCCATTGTTGGATCCAAGTCGGCGTACCCTCCTTGGTTGAATTTATGCCCAATCTTATTTCTAAGAATGTTTCTTTCATTTGAACCTAGAAATGGGCATTCAGATAAGGCTGGATTTGCAGAGACTGGTGTGAATAAATCACAAACCATGCATGGGTTTTTGCAGCTAAGGCTATCTTATCCACATTAAATGAGTTGGTTTTAATACATTTTTTTAGGATTTGTTCAAGACTGGAAATTGTCAATCCTGAGAGCCCTATCTGCAGATCAAAACTCTGGAGGAATATTGAAATGTGGGATTGCTAGGTATCTATACAGACAGAACTAATTATTTCATGCCAACAGGTTTTAGCTAAAGAATCTGGGTCAGATGAAAACAAAGAGTACATACATTTCAGAAATGACCCTTGTTACACCACGGACTGTCTTTAGAGGCCAAACTCCAGTCTAATTTTGGCTTGACCAATTGACCTAGAGATCCCAAAGATTGATTTATAGGCCTTAATTACGAATAGGTCCAATAATTTTGCATCTTTCCCCCTGGTGATAGGCGAGCCATATGTAATAGTTGCTCTCATAACTTTGAGGAGATGCTCATATGATTGGCATCTCAATAATTTATGTGAACATTTAAATGCATAAATATGTATAGTCCTAGACTTTGTAAACCTATTGAAGTAAAAAGACACTTTGATTTACTAGTAGACTCCCAATGTTACAAAAATAAGGAAGGAAAACAAAGTTCCTTTCTGGGCTACTTAGAAAATGCATGCACTGGTGAGGGCACAAGTATCAACCCACAAACTGTATTGGAATGTCTTCAATTGCACCTTTATACAAGAGGCAAAAAAAACAATGTGGTGGAGGAATGGCATAACTCTGCAAGATACACTAGGAAGATACCATCGTAACATGTACCAATTCATTATCATTTGCACAAAGGGCAGAAACAATTTCTAGCCTTTACCTTAAGTCCAAACGTTTCTACACATTTCAAGCAAATAGAATTCTTACCAACAAAGTTAAACAGGCCCTCATGTACAAAGAATCTTGTTAAGTAATCATAAATAGCAACATCCAACAATTCGGATTTTGTGATTTCTTAAAAGAAATGTACAAAAAAATGTATTTGATAAAAGCACACCGACTTTTACCAATTGCATTTCTATTTTGCAAACTGACCTCAGTACTATTAGACCAGTTCACAAAATACAGAATCGTACTGGCTCGCAGTTCTACTTAGCTTATTAATATGCATGAGGTAGGTCACAAATTGTGACCCTTTATGATTGGCGACATTCACAGGCATGGTGGCCTGCTGGGGTCAGCAGCCTACCATGTCTGTGATTGTTTTTAAAAGCAGTCCTTTTTTAAATGCAGCCCATTTTCATTAGAGGAAAATGGGATGCATTTAAAAAAAAAAGAACAATTACACAAACCTTCATTAGGAGCATGAACCACTGACTGCTACTAAAAACATTTTAATGAACATTCACAAGGGGGAATAGGTCACTTGGGAACCCCTTCTCATTTTAGAATGGCTTACCACCTCCTTTGAGGAGTTGGTAAATATTAATGTTTTAATGTTTTGTGACCAGATTTCAGTCGCAAAACAGTAAAATCTCCCTAACAGAATCGGTATCTGGAAAGGACACACTAAACATGCTCCTTCCTCCAGAATCGTTATCTATTCCCAAACCCAAATCGTTATTTAGTAATATTTTAAAAAATTGCAAATTTGGTTTGATGAATTAAAAAATGCCATTTTGTGGTCAGAAAGGCTCCTATTTTATGAATCAGAGCCTTACCGACTGAAAAATAGCTAGATACATGAGGGCCTCTATGTCTAGATTACTCCTCCATAGCACACCATTATCCTAACCAGGACTGGGCTCTTTATAGACCAAACCAACAAATCTACAAGCTGATCTGTGACTTTTATAAATGAATCTTAAACAATTTACACCTATAATTAATTTTATTTCATTCCAGTTTTGATAATCAAATGTAAACTGCATGTCGCAGTACAGAATACAATATTATATAAGATAATACAGTTACAAATCATTAAAGTAAAAAATAACATCTACACTTTAAACCCTTAACAGATACGTCTTTAAAATGTAAAAAATAAACATCAATAACCAAATAATAAGGTAAAAGCATTTAAATTAATCAACACCAATGTCAAACAAAATAGTTTAAAAAACGCTTTCGGATCCAGCATAAGGGGCCAGATGTCCAAAAAGTAGGAATTATGATTTCCTAATTGCGGTTCCTACCAAATTGCAATTAGGAATTCTCAATTCCTATTGTAAGAAAATGTACAAGTATTAAATAGCAATTCCTAGTGGGTCACGAATAGACCTACCTCATGAACATTAATGAGGTAGGTCAACGTTTGTGACCCATTAGGAATGATCTCCATCACAGGGTATTGTGGCTTGCTATGGTCAGCAGACCACTAATTCTGTGATTGCTTTTCAATAATGCAATATTTTTTTTTAAATGCAGTCCATTTTCTTTAAAGGGAAATAGGAAAAGGGAAATCTAGCGGTATTTCTGACACTGCACTGGCCTGGATCAAGTCCTTCCTGACCAACCGGAGGAAAGCGGTCCCTCTCGGCCCCTTCCTGTCTACAGAACCCACCATTACTGCAGGAGTCCCACAGGGCTCCTCACTCAGTCCACTTCTGTTCAACATATACATGGCTCCGCTTATTTCCCTTATTTCATCATTTGGGATTGAGATAACATCTTATGCTGACGATACTCAGCTGATCCTGTCCCTTGACAAAAATTCCACGGATGCAGAAGAAAATTTTAAACTCTGCCTTACGGAGGTCATCCAATGGATGAAAAACAACCACCTCCGATGTAATACAGACAAGACAGAAATCCTGCGGATAGGAAAAGACAATCCCTTTCAACCTAAGGCCTGGTGGCCTGAGGATGTGGTAGCCCCCCCATCCACAGTGGAAGTGGCTAAAAATCTGGGAGTTTTGTTCGACTCCTCTCTCTCCTTCAAACCCCATGCACTTAGGGTGGCTGGGACCTGCTTTGGCCTAATTAAAACATTAAAAAAATTCTTTCATCTTATCCCCCTTTCAGCTAGGAAAACAGTCGCGGTGGCGCTGATACTTTCGCGCCTAGACTATTGTAACAGCCTCTTGGCAGGTGCCAACAAATCAACCTTGAAGAGGCTACAGGTAGTGCAGCATGCAGCAGCCCGATTGGTCTTGAAACTTCCTCATAGGGCCTCCACCTCAGCAGCTCTGAAATCTCTTCACTGGCTTCCGCTACATAAGAAAATGTTATTCAAACTCCTTGTTACCACCTTTAGAGCTACCCGCCAACTGGGTCCAGTATATCTTTCAGCAAGATTCACACCATATACTACAACGAGGCTACTTAGATCTTCGTCAGCAAACCTCCTCAAACCGCCGGGTTTCAAACTTAAAACGCGGGGAGGAAATCTGCAGCCATGTTAGGTGCAAAGGCTTGGAATCTAATGCCAAATAAATTGAGATCTATAGAAACTGAAATGCAGTTTAGGAAGGCCCTAAAGACCTGGATCTTTGGAGCATCAGATGAATTCTGTCAAGCCCTCATCTAGGTTTTATATTTCACTGCTAAGCTTTTCTCTATCCGTACAGCGTCAGGAGGCTCCTTCCGGAGTGACAGTATGCGCTTTATAAATATTACATTACATTTAAAAAAAACGAATTTTAGCGTTTAAGTTTCAATTTTTAAGAGCAGGCAGTGGTCCATTGGAAAACTAACTACTAATACAAAATATTTATTTTAACATTCTCAAAGGTAAAGGTGGTCCTATGGGGACCCCTTCCCATTTGCAAATGGGTTAACACCTCCTTCGAGGTGTCGGTAAAATATTAATACTTTGTGACCGGAATTTGTACGCAAAACATTAATACACTCATTCAGATTTGGTATTAGGAAAAGGATGCCCTAAACACAGCCTTTCCAAATACAGAATCCCTATGTATTTGTAATTCCAAATTGTGGTTCGGTAACACGCTACTGAATAGCAATTTGGGATTCATACATATCAAAATGCATTTTTGCATTTGTAAATGGCCCGATTTTGTAAATCGGCCCTTTTGCGACCAATAAATAATTTTTTATATCTAGCCCAAGATTCTCAAATATATATTTTTTTAAAATAAGAAAAAGTATTCAGTGCACAATTACTGAGCTTCACCTAGGCTACACATGGGCATTGGCTTGCGTGGCAGGTTGATAGCACAGCCTGGCCACTTTCCAGTCCCTGCAGCCAACACCCACTGCGCAAATATAAAGGCTGTGAGCAGGTAGGGATTGGCCATTAGAAACAGATTGGTTCCCTGCAACTAAACCCAGCTCCATTCAGCTTTGCACAGCAGAGGTTGACTGCACATTGCAATATGGATATAGAGCTGACTGCCTGTGGCCAACCTCCACTTTGCATGTTTGAAGTCCAGGTGTAGAGCAGAGTTGGCCTCCTGTGAAGTGGCATGCACCAGGCCTTAGTTCGGAGCAAGTGTGGTGTAGCACCCAAAATATAAAGGGCCAACGGTTATGCACAGTGGGGACAGACCACTTATGGAGGGTTGGGTGCAGGGCCTGGTCAAAGGCCAATCCTTGCAGCCAACCACCTTTGCACATGACTGGTGTGAGGAATTGGGTGTGATATATGATATGGTTGTGGGGGCATATCATGAAGTACACTTGCAAATACCATCATGGGTCCAGTCAGTCTTGTTTACTTAACCTTAGCTTAAACCTGGGTACCTGTCGCTGTGAGCAGTAAGGCTTGGCAAAAGACCTTAGTTTAAAGCATTTAACAGCACCAAACAACGAAATAAGGAAGTCACATACCAATGAAGATAGTGAGTACTTTTATCAATTCTTAGAGACCTTAATCACCAATATCCACCAAAGGGTTCCAGAGATACAGATTTTAGAAGGTTTTTTTCACTTTTTAATGCACCCACAAAAAAGGATTGGTCAACAAAAAGTTTGTAAACTTTTCAAAAGTGTGAAAGAGTTAGAGAAGGTACTCCGGTCTGGATTGGGGAACTAAATCCAGCAGGGAAAAGGTCTAGGGGGCCAGGGAGGATTCTTTGGACAGTTACCTGGCCTCCAGAGTGTTTTTAAGGCTAATTCCAAACTTTACAAGACCACCGCCATAGACCTCAATGGAGTGGTCCTGATGCTGAGAATACAGGCATACAATGCCCAAAGGATGCTCCAGTTGTGGTGTGGTCGATGTGGGTGTCTTTGTGGTGGTCCCTTGGTCCACGGGTGAAGAGTGGCAACTTTGGCCACAGAAATCGGGGTCCCTCGAAGTCCTCTACGTTGCTGTGGTGGGCCAGCCAATGCTACGATATTTGCCTCCTTGCACCTCATTTGGGGTGAAATTCTTAGGTGGGGGCTAGTGTCCCTTAAGTAAGACAAATCTAGTCTTTGATAGCACTCCTGGGTCCAGCAGACACAGGTGCAGCTTTTGGCTATCTCAGATTTGTTATTTTGTGCACACAGGGACTGGTAGCAGCAAAACTGCTGCAGTGGCTACCAACTTGTCGGTTTGGGCTTCTTCAGCTGCAGGCACAGTCCAAACTTCGGAAGCCCACAGTGCAGAAGGTGCAGTGCTTGTGACGGTGCAGCATCTCTTTGTGCACTTTAAAGGGCAGCAAGCCAGTCCTTCTTCAGTCTGCTCTTTGATTCCAGCATGATCTGAGGGGCAGTGTGCCAGGGGTGTAACAATTATCCCAGGAAAGAGCTCCAAGGGGACCACTCAGCCACTAGCCAATGGGCTGCTGGGTTTCCTCCTACCTAGTGACGTGTTTCCTGCAATGTGTGGCATCTAGCTATCCCAGAGTGCCCCATTCTTGCCCCTTTCAAAATGGCACAACCCTTCCTTGGTAATCAGGAGCACGATAGCCCACCCTAGAGGTGTGGCTACCAATGGGCTACATGCCCACGGGAAAACCACCTGTTTGTGGATGGGTTTCCCTCTCTGGCTCTGTCTCCTACTTGTCTGCAGAAACAAATTCATCCTGCTCAAGAGTGTTGTAGCAGTCAGCTCTTCAAAGGCGGCTTCCCATTTGTAGCTCACCTTTTGGGCTAACACCCTTAGTGACCATCCTCAGATAGGAGGTCACACCTCTCTCTGTGGCATCTGCCTTTGTTCCTAGGCTGAGGAATCATTCACATATGCGGGCCGAAAGCTGTCTGTGTGCCAGGGCCATTGTGAGTATTGTGAGGTAGCTGGACTAGCTGGAGTGCAGAGTGACAGCTTTCTAAAAGTTGCTTTCTTTGAAAGTGACATTAAATTTGACCAAACTGGGGTGGCATAGTGAGCAAAAGAATGATGGATTAAACTCAGATCTCTTGACTGGGGGTGAGTGGTTGAAAAGTTTCAGCACTCCGTCCACCATCTTGTTGTGTTTGCTATGTTCGCCCTAAGTGACAAAGGGTATGCCCAGATGTGGGTCCCTTGCTCGCTGTGCCACTGGATTCAAGCAGGCCTGGCTGATATGGGGTAATACCCCAAAACCAGTCCGAGGATGCTCCCAAATCGATGCAGGGAGGACCTGCCCTGGCAGTTCTGGATTGACTGTACCCATGAGGAGCAGGGTCAAGAATGATTTGCATATGGCTGGGTCCAAACTGGGGTTATGTGGCGAGAAAAATAATGATGGATTAAACGGTTAACTGACAAAATATTGAGGTAAAAAATATGGAAGTAAAAAATATAGATGAAAAAATATAGAATGCAAAAATATCGACTCCTATACTTAAACAGGTAAGTACAAAAATATCTGAAAAAAAATCAATGTAAAAAATATAGTTGTACAAAATATCACATTTTATATATATATGAAATAAAATAATAAATATTAAATATATTAAATAATAAAATTAATATAAAAAATAAAGTATATTTAATATAAATTAAAAAATATATAATACATTAACTTAATTAAAAAACACATGCATAATAATTTATATATATTTACTTTAAAACAATTAATAAACTAACAATTAAAATGTATTTTATCATTTTAAAATTATATAAAATTTTACAGATATTTATATATATATATATATATATATATATATATATATATATATATATGTGTGTGTACCAATAACATAAAATATTTTTAAAAATTCTATTACAAATTAAAACATTAAAATATTTAAAAATCTTCAAACTTAAATTTCCCACTCCAGTGAGTGCAACAGTAGGGAAAGTGTTGGATAGCGGAGGGGTAAAAATCACTATTCCCATTCCAGTGAGTGCAACATTAGAGAAAGTGTTGGATAGCGGAGGGATAAAAATTACTATTCCCACTCCAGTGAGTTCAACAGTAGGGAAAGTGTTGGATTGCAGAGGAGTAACAATTAATAATCTCACTCCAGTCAGTTCAAAATTAAAAACAAACAAAATTTTAACAACAGCAAAAATATTTAAAAAAAGAAAATAAATTACAAAATATATAAATATGTTAAAAATTAAAATACAAATATATGTAATATTTAAAAAAATAAAAAAATATTATAATGTTAAATACATATGACAAATACCTACAAATGTTATATTAAATAAAATAAAAAATAATTTCTAAACAAATACATATTTTTAATTAGAAATTATTTAGAAACAAAAACATTAATTATTACATAAATTTGCTTTTTTATTTCCTACCCTATAACACCACACAATTCACAACCCACATCTAAATTTAAAAATGTACTTCCTTAATTAACATAATTAATTACCAATTAAAGAATTATTATTAATTAAGACACAAATTAAGGGGTGTGTGACTTGAGCCGCAGCAAAATGGCCGCGATTCCTTGAAGCTCCTCATAACGGCTGAGACCTTTTTCATTACGGAGCGGCAGCGTCTCTCCTCCGAATTCATGGATGGGCGTATTTGACAGTATTGACGCAGGAGAGCAGGTAGCTACCGTTCTTTCCTCTCTATGTGCTGTTTTTCGCTCCTGCTTCTCCCGCGTCACGTTCCCCTCAGGGGGAGCAATAGCGGCTGCCATTTTGTCTGCCGCGGGTCGTGGCGGTGACTGGCTGCCCACAGACGTTTTGCAGCAGGGTGGGATTTGTTCTGTTAAAAGCGGACGAGGAGCATTAAAAACAGATGTTGGCATCAGAGCCCATACTATCCAATCTGTGGAAGTGCCTATCATGCCCATAACACCGTTGCTATCTATAACCACCATTTGTGCATAAAACACATACTGGCTGTAATGTGTGCACCATCCAAGTGTCTCTGCTGACCCCAGTGGTTTATGCTGCTACTTGCTGTACTTACCACCTACGCTGTTTTTTCTTCTCACAAAGACCGACTCTCCATTTTGTTAATTTTTCCCATCTGCAAGCGCAAGATGATGGACCTGGCATTATTTCTACAACAGACAATGGAATGGTGAATATATACTTTTTGGAGATGCTGTTCTGGCCGTTTTGTTCCTCATTTTGCTGATATTAGAGCAGTTCTCTCTTTGAGGGTTATCAGTGGCATATCTGCAGTCTTTCTCCATTCTTCTCTGTTCTACATTAGTTACCAGCAAAGGAGGGTGAAAAAGAGACTAAGGGGCCGATTCCGATTCGGGCCGGAAATCTCTCCGACCGAGCCGGACCCGGAGAGATTTCCGACCGAATCGGACCCATGCAGCCCGACCGAACGAGTACGATGCGCACGTATGCCATCAGACTCGAGTCGGTCGGACTCCCATTGAAGTCAATGGGAGCCTGTCGTACAACGCGTACGCAGGCTCCCATTGACTCAATGGGTGCGAGGCGGACAAGGGCGCCCCCTACAGCGTGTACGCGGCAAAGCGACTCACGCCGTACACGCACAGGTAGGGGGGACCCATGGGTCCCCCCTGTGTGCGACTCGTGCGGGTACGCGTACAGGGGGGTCCGACACGGTCCCCCAAAGTACGGCTCCGACTGCTCTTTCGAGCCGTAGTGCGCGGCTCGGTCAGACTGCTCGCGGCGCGCATCGTACTTACCCGGCCGGGGAACGTCTCCATTGCGCGGTGCGAGTCGAGTCCGAGTGAGTCGGTCGGTGCGGTTCGACCCAGGAACGAGTCGGTCGGAGCGGTCGGGATGCCCGGACGAATCGGTCGGCGATTTCGCATCGTACTCGCTCGCCAGGACGCGCGTACGAATCGGTCGGGCAATAGGGCTCCGAATCGGATCCGGTTAAGCCGAATCCAATTCGGAGCCCTACCGGCCGAGATCGGAATCGGCCCCTAAGTAGAGAACTGTATATGTTTCCCTCCAAGTTGGGTTCTTTTGCTGCATGTCATTAGCTCTGCTAACTTTACCAACATTGGTGTCATCTTTTCCTTCATATGTATATGGATCCTCCTTCTTCCCTCAGTCAAAAGGTTGCCTCCGCTACTATGTCTTCCATACGTAAAGTCTCCACTGCGGCTGCGTCAAAACGCCAAAAGAAAGAGCCAGGTTCTCCCACACAATCTCCATTACCTATAACACTGGACGATCTCATGGAGGAGATAAAGCATTTAAAACCATTTGTAATTGATACCAATGCTACCGTTCAGAGACTTGAGGAGAAATGGTCCAATCTAGAGTCAAGGGTTGGGGTGGTGGAGCAGAAGATTAGTGACACTCAGGATGTGATCCCTAAGGTGGAAGCTATGTCTAGAGAAATAGCTCTTCTTAAACAGCAAACGGAGGACTTGGAAAATCGCAATAGGCGCAACAATCTTAGACTTTATGGTATTCCTGAGGGGGAGGAGGGCCCTGACATGATCGCATTTCTTAAGCTCCATATTCCTAAGCTTGTTGGCCTTAAGGAAGGTATTACTCTCAACTTGCAACATGCGCATCGTATTGGCCCTAAACCTTGGGGCTCCCCCTCCACTTCGTCAGTCAACCGCCCCAGAGGGATAATTGTCCTTTCTTGGAGTATACTGAATTGTTGATGGTTTCGTCTGCAGCAAAACAAAGGAAGCAGATATTAAGGTCTGGTCACAGAGTTTTTCTCTCACAGGATGTGTCCCGTGCCACTGTCGCTCGTTGTAAGGAATTCCTTTCCTTTCGCCCTGCTCTACGTTCCATGAACGCTAGATATGGTCTTGTTCATCCTTGTTTTTTTAAAGTCACCTATAAGGAACGGACTCACTCTTTTGACCGCCCTGAGGATTTAAGACAATTCATTTCTCGTCACAAAGGAGAAGAACTGGACCTTGGGAAAACCTGAATTCTGATTTTTCTAGCATGTTTTTTTTCCCCATTTGCTTAACTATTTTCAATTTACAGGTTCAGATGTTTTTTCTTTGTCTTTATTTGTTTGTTTATTTTGTGATTGTTATATGTTTACCCTCTTAAAATACCATCTTCTAATGATCTTGTGGTTTTCCTTCATAGATGTATCTTGTCTAGTACGGACACCCCTCCTTGCTGTTCTCTCCTCATTTTGCCTCCCCTCCTACTCCTATTGTTTATAGTTCTTCACGTATTGGTAAGTGTTTCTTCCTCCTTAAAGTATGCACGTTTCCTATATTTGTCCTCATTATATTTCTCTCTTTAGGCCATTCTGGTCTATCTCGTTTCTCTGGCTGCTGCTCCCTATTCTTTTATATTCTTTTTTCTCTCCCTATCTATTGGTCTCTGTCATTTCTCTCTGACTTCGTGGATTCTCGTTTGTCCTCCTTTGGCAGTTCCCCACCTCCCTATGTTAATCTTTTCCACCTGGCAATATGTTCTGGTTACTTTGACTGGAGTCTTCCGGCTTCTTGTCAACCTCTCTTTCTCTATCACTTCTTTCTTCTTCTGTTTTCTTTCACTCTCTTCTTCTTCTCTCTTCCTTTTTCTGTTCTCTTCTATTTTTCAATGTATCATTTTTGATCACTTTCATCTCTTTCTTTTTTCTTGTTCTTTACTCTTTTAATATCTCTTTTCTTTATTTGATCTCAATGCTTGTTATCCTGCCTGTTGGTTCTCAAATGTTCGCATGTTCAATTTTCAGCTTTATCAATTTTATAATGCTCATGGTGTTGCTTAATGTTTCTCCCCTCTCATTATGACTGACAATGTTCGCATAATATCCTGGAATGTGAAGGGTTTGCGTAATCCCGTCAAGAAGCAAAGGGTACTTACCCATTTATCTAGATTACATTGGAAAATTTCGATGCTTCAAGAGATGCATCTTAATGAAAATGATATTAGTTCTCTTAAAAAACAATGGGTAGGTTATGTATACTGTTCCCCAGCTAAGGATAGGAAGAATGGAGTGGTGACATTATTTCATAAGTCCCTTTCTCTTACTATAGAGAGGGAAGAGAAGGATGCTGATGGCAGATGGCTTCTTTTACATCTCATTATAAATGGTTCCCCTATTTCTCTTCTTAACATTTATGGTCCCACTGGTGTTGATTCACAGTTCTGGCAGTCCATGTCCCATACTCTTCACTCCTGCCCTGATTCTAACCTCTTGGTGGGTGGGGACTACAATCAGGTCATGGATCCCTTTAATGACAGGAAATCCACTGCAAAATACATTCCCAATAAAATGCAAAAAACCTTTACCAAAACTATTCGTTCGAGAGGTCTGGTGGATGCCTGGAGAGTTTATAATCCGGACAGCTTGGAATTCACTTTTTATTCTCCCACCCATAATTCCACATCCAGAATTGACTAAATGTTTTTGAGTCCTCATCTCATTCCTAATTTAATTCACGCTGAAATTGGGTCCATACTTATTTTCGATCATGCTCCTGTTTTTATTAATTTAGATCTCCCTTCGGAGGCCTCCAAACCCCGTAGATGGCGCTTCAATAATTACTTACTCAAAGATCCCACCTTTATTGGACACTTCAAGGATTTTCTGTTAGAATTTTTTCTCATTAATGCTAGTCCTGACATCCCCTTCTACACCATCTGGGACACTTTTAAGGCGACTGCCAGAGGTTTTATCATTGACTATGTCGCTGTCAAAAAGAAACAACTTCTCAAGGAATCAGCCTCCATATTATCCTCCATTAAGCAGTTTGAGCATACCTATTTCTCTTCTAAAAATGATGATACTCTTAAGAAATTAATCCAAGCAAAATGTAATTTTAATAGGAAATCGATGGAAGAGGCCTCTGGGGTGCTACTTAAAATTAATTCTAAATTTTATGGTGGTCGTAATAGAGCCAGTAAATTGCTCGCGAATTACTTGAAGGTCAAATCTCAAAGATCCAAAATAATTAATATTACTGATGATAAAGGCGTTAATCATTTCAAAGATGAGGAGATATTAAACTGTTTTACTAATTTCTATAAGACCTTCTACACTCCCGAATTTTCTCCTTCTGATACTGCTTTGGAGTCATTTTTTGAATCGTTACCCCCTCGCTCCTCCTCCTCTCCTGATTGTTCTTTATTAGAGAAGGATTTGTCCCTATCTGAACTTAAGTCAGCCCTAGCTCAATTACCTAAAGATAAGGCTCCTGACCCAGATGGTTTTACCGCTGAATTTTATTCCTGCTTCTCACAGACTCTTCTCCCGTATCTTCTATCTCTCTTTCAGCATTTTATTTCTCATAATGAGGCTCGTGGCTCCTTTCTTGAAGCCATGATCTGCTTAATTCCAAAGAAGGATAAAGATCCCTCATCCTGTGCCAATTATCACCCTATCTCTTTAATCAACTTGGACTGCAAAAGTTTTGCTAAGGTGCTGGCCCTCCGCATTAATCAGGTTATTCCTGATTTGATTAGCTACGAGCAGACTGGGTTTGTCAAGGGCAGAATGCTGGCAGACAATTCAAGAACTTTTTTAAATATTATTCACCTTGCGTCCAAGATTTCCTCCCCTGTTGCAGCCATCACCTTGGATGCGGAGAAAGCTTTTGATCGTATTCACTGGCTTTTTATGATGCGTGCACTCAAGTGGCATGGTTTTGGCCCTGTTATTTTATCTTTTATAAGTTTGTTAAATTCCTCTCCGACCACCTCTGTTTTTGTTAATGGATTTCAATCTACTTATTTTACCCTTCAGCGAGGCACTCGTCAAGGCTGCCCTCTTTCACCTTTGCTCTTTATTTTATCTCTTGAACCTTTTCTTCATTCTCTGTGACACTCCTCTGCATTTCGTGGTTTTACACATAAGTCAATTGAAATCAAGTTCACTGCTTATGCAGATGATATTCTGCTATATCTCTCTGATCCTTCTTCCTCTTTGCCCGCTTTCATGGATCTTTTATCTTCCTATGCTGCTTTGTCCGGATATAAATTAACTTTTTCTAAATCCAAAGTGCTTCCATTAAATAAGTACTGTTTAAGAAGTATGTTCGAAGGGACTGATTTTAAATGGAACACTAATTACATTACCTGTTTGGGAATAAAATATGCCTTTTCCATTGCTAAAACGGTTCAGCTCAATCTGGATGATGTTCTACTAAAGCTATCTGGTATGGCAGAGAAATGGTCTCCTTATTTTTGTCATGGTGGGGCAGGTTGGATACTTCCAAAATGATGATGCTCCCTGTTATTAACTTCTATTTGTCCATGCTACCAGTGAGACTCCCATTAAAAAAAATGTAAACTCTGAATGGTGTTTTAAGTAAATTTCTCTGGAATGCCCGGAAATCTCGTATTGCGATATCTTCCTTGTCTGCTCCTAAAGATAGGGGAGGTGTCAATTTTCCCAACTTTCGTCAATCCCACTCCTCCTTTTTAATCCGTCAGGTTTTACCTTATCTGTCTTCTTGTGAGGAACCCTCCGGATTATCCAGGTTAAACACTTATTACAGGATATGCATTTTCTATCCTCTCAGGAAGTGCAATCTAAATTCCGTTTGCCTGCCACTTCCCTTCTTAAATATGACTCTTTAAGACTGCTCTTAACTCAACAGCTTTCTCTTATCTCTAGATCATCCTCGTCTCCGTCTGACCCCCATTAGAATCACTCTCTACTTCTCTTTCCGTTCGGGCCTCAGATATATATATATATAAATATCTCCATTTCTCTCTTCCCTCTCTCGCCCCAAGAGTAAAACTGAATTCTTATGGGAATCTGACTTGCAACGTACTCTCTCTATACCCACCTGGAACTCTATTTGGACACGAATTCACCACACTTCCTATAATGCTAGCACTACTCAGACTCTTTATTATTTTATCAAAGGTTGTTTTTAACCCCATTATCTATCTCTAAATTCAGTTCCAACCTATCCCAACTGTTGGTCCTGTAAAAACACTCCTGGCACATACTTACACTCCTTTTTCCTCTGCCCTAATATTTCTCTTTTCTGGACAAAGGTATGTAAATTAATTACCTCCATTTGCTCCATCAATTTTCCTTTTTATGTCTATTCCATATTTTTGGGCAGTAATTCCATACATTGGTTTGGTGCTCGTAGGATGGGCTCCTTTGTAGATTTGTTACTTGCCATTGCCTTTCAGGTTATCACTGGAAGGATGCCTCTAAAGTCACTTTTTCTGCTTGGTGGAATCTTCTCTGTTCCCATCATAGGTTAGACAGAGCCTCTGCAACTACTTCTCAGCAGCTCCTTCGAAAAGAAGCCTTCTGGTCTCCACTTACTAATTATTTGTCTTCTTCTGCATTACGTAACAAAGCCAGTAACTTTGTTTTTCAACCGCCATGAGTATACTGTTAAATCTTTCTCATAATGTTCATATTTGATTGAAATTAATTTAGTACCTGAGATTGTACAATGTTCATTATTGGATATCTCTATTTAATATATTTGGTAAGGATGTTGATTTTTTGCTGTTTTCTTATCTTTTTTTCTTCATCTTTTTCTCTCTCTCTATTCTTTCTTTCTTATAAAAACCTAAAATGCTAACTTGCTATGGTACATAACTCCTTAATTGCTCTTAGCTTGGCTCTTTTTTAGATAAAGTTTGTTATATTAAGTTTTCATCTTTCCTTTATCATATACATTTTATGATATCTTTTGTACCTCTTTTATGACTGTTGATATATTATTGTACCTTGTTCTCTATTTGCTTCAATAAAGCTCTTTAAACTAAAAAAAAGAAAAAGGCACAAATTAAAACTCATAAAAGTTATTTAACTTCCCACTCTTTACCCCTACAATCCCCACAACCCAGGAGCCAAAAATAAACTGTAACAAAATTAATTACACAATTAAAACCTATTTTCAATTAAAAAACTAATAGTATTTAACAACTAATTATAAAGTAAGTAAAACTGATTTACTCCCCACACTGTACCCCTCTAACAATAAAACCCACGCACAAAAAATATAAACAAATAACTTAATTAAATATACATTAATTAATTAATATTAATGATCAACTAATTTTTAATTAATTAAACATAAATTACTTCCCGACCTTTACCCCTATAAACCACACAACTCACACCTAAAACTAAGTACACAAATTCCATATTTAATTTTCAATTAATTAATTATTATTAATTAACAACTAATTATTAAGTTACTTAAACATAAATTACTTCCCACCCATTACCCCATAAACCCCACAACCCACACCTAAAAAATATCATAAAATTACCATCATTAATTATCAATTAATTAGTATAAATTAACAACTAATTATTAATTAATTCAACATAAATTACTTCCCCCACTTTACCCCTATAAACCCCACAACCCACACCTAAAATTAATTACACAATTTTCATAATTAATTATCAATGAATTAGTTAATATAAATTAACAACGAATTATTAATTAATTAAACATAAATTACTTCCCACCCTTTACCACTATAAATCCCGCAACCCGCACCTAAAATTAATTACACAATTTCCATAATTAATTTTCAATTAATTAATTAATATACATTAACAACGAATTAATAATTAATCAAAAATACATTTTCTTCCCCTATAAACCCCACAACCTGCACCTAAAAAATTACGCAATTACCATAATTAATTATCAATTAGTTAATTATTATTAACAACCAATTATTAATTATATACAAATAAATTACTTCCCACAATTGACACTATAAAATCTAAATTAAATAAATAAAAAATGATCATTAATTTATTATAATTGAATTACTTCCCACCCTATTCCCCTATAAACCCACATCCCACTACGGAACAAAAAAAATACAAAATTTAATTGAAATAAAATTCATAACTACTAAAAATTTAACACATATATTAAAAACATAAACAATACTTATACAAAAAAACATACATCACATACATTTAAAATATAAACTAAAATACATAACACTAATTAAAAAATCGATATTTTAAACAACTATATTTATGACTTCTATATTTTTTAAACTATATTTCTTACCTTAAATTCGATATTCTTGACCACAATATTCTTGCTGTCGATATTTGTGAATCACAATATTTCCAACTCAATATTTGTGCAAATCGAAATTTTCAACTCAATATTCTGTCTCAACACCGGATTAAACCTAAATCTGTGATTGGGGGTGAGTGCTTGAAATGTTTCAACACTCTGTCCATCATTTTTATGATGTTACAATATTAAATGTAGCCTATTTTTACATATCTATACCTTGGCCTGTGGACAAGGCACATTTTAGAAGTGACTTATGAATATTGAAAATTAGATTTTTCGACATGGCAAAAGTACTTTTCCTTGCAAAAAATCACTGTAGTGAATTTAAAGTGCAGCATACAGAGGTGCTCCTGGAAGGCATATCATTTTGTCACATATTTGGGTGGTGTAAATGCACACTAAGGGGCCGATTCCGATTCGGGCCGGAAATCTCTCCGACCGAGCCGGACCCGGAGAGATTTCCGACCGAATCGGACCCGTGCAGCCCGACCGAACGAGTACGATGCGCACGTATGCCATCGGACTCGAGTCGGTCGGACTCTCATTGAAGTCAATGGGAGCCTGTCGTACAACGCGTACGCAGGCTCCCATTGACTCAATGGGTGCGAGGCGGACAAGGGCCCCCTACAGCGTGTACGCGGCGAAGCGACTCGCGCCGTACACGCACAGGTAGGGGGGACCCATTGGTCCCCCCTGTGTGCGACTCGCGCGGGTACACGTACAGGGGGGTCCGACACGGACCCCCAAAGTACAGCTCCGACTGCTCTTTCGAGCCAGAGTGCGCGGCTCGGTCGGACTGCTCGCGGCGTGCATCGTACTTACCCGGCCGGGGAACGTCTCCATTGCGCGGTGCGAGTCGAGTCCGAGCGAGTCGGTCGGTGCGGTTCGACCCGGTCGGAGCGGTCGGGACGCCCGGACGAGTCGGTCGGCGATTTCGCATCGTACTCGCTCGCCCGGACACGCGTACGAATCGGTCGGGCAATAGGGCTCCGAATCGGATCCGGTTAAGCCGAATCCGATTCGGAGCCCTACCGGCCGAGATCGGAATCGGCCCCTGAGTCTACATATGACATTTGACCTCACTGCAATGGATTCATTTTATGCACCATTTACAATAGTCTCATAGCAATGTTAAACCGGCCAAACTGGGTAAAACTAATTTTAGGCCAGGGCACATGTACTGTGGCACTGATTAGAATGTCACAGGGCACAGAGTACTAATGCCAGAAAAAGATAAGGTCCAAAAATGGCAAAGAATCTGGGAGGACCATGCAGAAAAAGACATAGATAGATAGATAGATAGATAGATAGATAGATAGATAGATAGATAGATAGATAGATCTTTTTAAATTTAATTTTAATCATTTTTTAAAATCTTTATAAAATATATACATCATACTAATTGTAAATAAAAGAAAACAGGATACACATTTTTCTTTGCTTGTATTAAAATTGTATTTGAATGTAATTGTCAATAATTGCTATATATATATGAATATATTGAACATACTTGTATCAAACTTCAAATGTTTGGGAATATTGCAGAGATTGTGCGGGACCTACTTTACTGTTCTAAGTCAAACTCCAAATGTTTTTTTTTTAAAGACAATAATTAGGGGTGATTTATCTTTTTGATTTCATTCCGGCAAATATTTTGCAATATTGTTATATTTGAGTGGGTCTGATTTAGTCTTCTAACACCAATCCCACACATGTAAAGTATATATTTGATGGTGGGTTCTATAGATTTGGGAGGGGGTATGCTAATCTAACTACAGTCCCACAAACATAAGCGAAAGTGAATATATTGGGGGGGTAAGATTCACCATTTTAACTCCAATCCAATAAACACAGGGGAAAGTGCATGCGCTTATGGGGTGATCAGATTTACTTTTCTAACTTCAGTTCCACAAACACTGAGCAAGTGCATATGTTTGTAGGGTTGTGCAATAATACATTAATGTCAATCACACAAACATTGGAGACTTGGTCAAGACTGATTTTCATATGGCTGGGTTTAAACTGGAATGGCATGGGGAGAAAAACAACAACAGATTTAGGCCCAGATCTATGTACTGGGGTGGATAATGTTTGATATTGTTCAACATTCTGTCCATCACATGTTCTTTTTGCATTCGTCACCCCGAGTGGGACAGGTATGCCCAGACGTGGGTCCCATGCTCTCCATTCCACTGGAGTCAAGCTAGCCTGGCTGATGAGGAGTGAAATCCCGAAACTGGTCCTAGGATGCTTGTTTTCCAGTCCAAGGAGAACCTGGCCTAGTAGTTCGGGCTGGGCTGTTCCCATGGGGAAATGGGTCAAGACTGATTTGCATATGGCTGGGTTTAAACTGGAATGGCATGGGGAGAAAAAAAACAATGGATTTAGGCCCAGATCTCTGTACTGGGGTGAATGTTTGACATTGTTCAACATTCTGTCCATCACATGTTCTTTTTGCATTTGTCACCCCGAGTGGGGCAGGTATGCCCAGACGTGGGTCTCGTGCTTTCTATGCCACTGGAGTCAAGCTAGCCGGGCTGATGAGGGGTGAAACCCCACAACTGGTCCTAGGATGCTTGTTTTCCTGTCCAGGGAGAACCTTGCCTGGCAGTTCGGGCTGGACTGTTACCATGGGGAACAGGGTCAAGAATGATTTGCACATGGCTGGGTTTAAACTGGAATGGCATGGGGAGCAAAAAAACGATGGATTTAGGCCCAGATCTCTGTACGGGGGTGAATGCTTGACATTGTTCAACATTCTGTCCTCACATATTCTTTTTATATTTGAGGGTAGGGCATGGAGATTTACTATTCTAACTCCAGTTCAACGTACAGTAGGAAATGTGAATATATATGGGGAGGTCAGATATACTAATCTAACTCCAGTCCCACAAACATTACATATATTTGGGATGGTGGATATTTACAATTCTATCTCCAGTCTCACAAACAATGTGGAAAGTGCAAATAGTTTGGGGATTTATTGTTCTAATTCCAATAGCATCACCATTCAGAAATTGTATGCATTTGGTTGGTGTCAGATTAACTATTCTAACTTAGGGGCTGATTACGATGGCGGGCGGAAAAGCATTCCGACCGCCGTGCTAGCGGGAAATTTCCACCCACAGGTACCGCGGCATAACCGCTGGCCAGATTAGGATGCACCGCCAGAAACCCCCTACCGCGGCGGTCGGATTCCAGGATTCAGCGGCGGAAAAGCTGAAAATCCGTCCGCGGTGGTCGGATTTGCTGCGGAGAGGCCAAAGACCGCCGTTTCCCCAGCGGACTGGAACACATGGAGCTATCCGCAGTATTGCCACCGCCATCCTCGAATGGCTGGATTCTCCGCCGCGGTGTGGTGGGCTGTTTGAGGCATCGTGATTTGACCGGCGGTCGTCACCGCATTCCGCACTGCGGTACCTCTCTTTTGGCTCCGTCCGCTACCGGTGCGGACGGAGATTTTCGGCGGAACCTGGAACACCGCAGAGGACGGAAAATGGGCTTTCTATGCCCATCATAATACAGTGGATGCAAAGACCACCAATGGAGTGCGGAAAGGGGCATTTTCTGCCACCGCAAGCATGGCGGATGTGCCTCCACCCACCATCGTAATCAGCCCCTTAAGTCCCACGAATATTGGGAAACATACATATATTTAGGTGGGATTAGATGAAAAAATACGTTTTTCTCCAACTCCACAAACATTGTGAAAAGTACATACACTTGTGAGGGAGAAATCAGATTGACTCTTCTAACTCCTTGTTAAAAAAATTATGGAAAGTGCATGTGTTTGGAAGTGGAAGGCAGATTTAGTCTTCTAACTCCCATTCTAAAACATTGGGAAAGTATATATATTTGGAAGGCATAAGATTTAATGTTTTAACTCTCATCTCCAAACAATGGAGAACGTGCATATGTGTGGTATGTTTACATTTAGGGGCCGATTCCGATTCGGGCCGGAAATCACTCCGACCGAGCCGGACCCGGAGAGATTTCCGACCGAATCGGACCCTGGCAGTCCGACCGAACGAGTACGATGCGCACGCATGCAATCGGACTCGAGTCGGTCGGACTCCCATTGAAGTCAATGGGAGCCGGACGTACAAGGCGTACGCGGGCTCCCATTGACTCAATGGGTGCGAGGCGAACAAGGGTGCCCCCTACAGCGGGTACGCCTCGAAGCGACTCGCGGCGTACATGCACAGGTAGGGGGGACCCATGGGTCCCCCTATGTGCGACTCACAGGGCTAGGCGTACAGGGGGGTCCGACACGGACCCCCAAAGTGCGGCTCCGACTGCTCTTTTGAGCAGGACGGCGCGAGTCGGTCGGACTGCTCGCGGCGCGCATCGTACTTGCCCGGCTGGGGAACGTCTCCATCGCGCGGTGCAAGTCGTGTCCGTGTGAGTCGGTCGGAGCGCGTCGGACCCGCGAACAAGTCGGTCGGCGATTTCGCGTGCGCTCGCATCGTACTCGCTCGGCCGGACGCACGTACGAATCGGTCGGGAAAGAGGGCTCCGAATCAGATCCGGTTCAGCCGAATCCAATTCGGTGCCCTACCGGCCGAGATCGAAATCGGCCCCATAGTACTATTACCCCAAAGTACCAAACACTGGGGAAATTTCAGAGGAGATCACATTTACTATTCTAATTCCAGCAGCCCTAACCTTGGGGAAATTAGCAACACAGATAAAGTTAGTTATTTTATTCTGCTAACTACACACCAATGGTTTAATAATTTATAATATATTAGGTAAACATTGTTCAATCGTATATGTTGAAATTAATTACTGAAAATCAATAATATTGCAAGAAATTACTGTAAAATTAAAGTAATTTGTGATTTGTTTTTAATAAATTGTATGCACTGTTTTTCTAGCTCATATCTAAATTTAATTTCAAATTAAAAGTTTGATGCAAACAATTTTAAAAAAATCAGCACCCCAATATAATTTTTAACTTAAAGAGTAAAATTCCTTAACAAGTATATATTATCTTCCCTTCTACAGGAAACAACCATTTTAATAAATGCTACTGTTTTAATATTTTTTAAAAATCACTTCAATCCCCCAATATTTATGCAAAGTAAAATTTGTAATGATGATGAACTACCCATCCAATCCGTCACACAATACATGAGAAAATCTAGAACTAAAAGTCTATGCACCCTCATATATTATGTAATGATTAATAAAATGATTTTTATGTTTTTCATTAACTAAACACTTTAAATAATATCATAATAAAACTAAATATTTACTTTTAGTTAGTATATCTCTTTAGACTAAAACACCACTCACCCAATCCCCCATTAAATACATAAACCAAATTATAATTAAAAACAAATAACTTATAAATCAATAAATGAACATATAAATGAAATAACACTTAATAATACAATAACTAGTTATTTTAAATTCATAAGTATTAAAAAACCACACTCAATCTTCCAATACAACAATATTTTTACATACTAAAATTACAAATATTTCAAAATTATGTTATTTTTTAAAATTCTAATGGAAATATATACAAAAAAAACCAATGTTATATTTACCACAATATGTATGTATATTCCATTTTAACAGTGTTTTTGTTGGTGAGGCCTTTGGAGTACCAAAATACTGAGGTGTTCAGCTTGCATTTGTGTGTTTTTGAAGGAACATGCGTGGTCACATGGTTCTCCAGAAAAGGGTTGAACCCATTTAAAAAGGAGTTGAAATTGTATGTTGGGGTGCAGTTGTTAGGGCGAGAGATGAGCTTTTGCTTTACGCTGTGCTTATTGGATTCCATGAAGGATCTTACAGTTTATTGTTCTCTTTTGGGTTGACCTTGGTGTGTTGTTTTGAGGCTTAGCAGGGTAATGAGTATGGTGAGGTAGTTGTTTACATACAGAGGCATAGGCAGTTTGCACTGGATGGCTGGCGGTTTTGAGAAGACAAGTATGTGGTATTTTTAGTGTGTTGGTAGTTTGAAAAACTGTACTATGTTGATGGTGTTAATGGGAATAAGGAGGATATATCTTATTTTCTTAATGCTTGATGCTTGATGCTTAATGCTTGATTTGTCTGCAAGGTTGGAGTCACCAAAGAAGGTGGAGTGGATAGAGGTTGTTAGAATTAATCTATTGTTAGAATTAATCTAACCTTGGGGCTGATTACAATGGCGGGCGGATGTATCGGAAACGGGACCGCCCAACATGCTGTCGGCGATCCTGTAAGAATCATTACAATGAGACCGCCACCAAGGAGGTCGCAATGCCTATGTTTTGCATTGCGGTGGGTGCTGCCGGCTGCAGCACCCACCGCAATGCAAATTAGGGACACCTGGCATATCCCTGCACTACGTGGCAGGCACCATGATGAGGGATATGTAGGAGGCACCATAGGTGCCGCCCAGTGCTTAGAGCTTAGGGCCAGGGGGGAAGGGGGACCCGCTATGGGCCCCCAAAGTCCCTTTCCACCTGCCTGTTCATGGCGGATTAACCATGAACAGGCAGGCTTAAAGGGACATCATAATCCCTATGCTGTGCCTGGTAGGCACCGCCACCGTTGTAAGGATATGATTCCCCTCTGACGGTCCGACGGGCTCCTTGAGCCCATCGGAACCATGGAGGTCAGTCTTTCTCACCGCAAACAAAACGCCTGCCATTGTAATATGGCAGGCATGAAACCTGCTTATGATGGCTGTGAGACCACACTGACAGGCTGTTGTGGCAGTCTCACCACCATCGTAATCAGGCTCTTTGTTCTGTCAGGGAAACCTATAAATGTGATGGAAGTGGCAGACTGTTTGCAGAGAGTGGGATGTTGTGTTTGAGGAGTTTAAGGAGTTTTCAAGAAGCTGTGCTGCTTATTTGTCTAGAGTGTAGGACCAAGTTAGCTTATGCGAGACGCCAAGGCCTCTCCTTTCTTTTTGTTTTTTTAAATTAAATTTCATTAGTTTTCACACTGACAAATATTCAACTAGCTACCAACATTACACATTAGTCTCAAGCTTTAACTGTCAATGAGAGCGTTAAAGATTGATATTAAAAAAAAAAAAAACACAACACATCCCCATCATAGGGGTGAAATACCCTCCTGACCTCCACCCTTCTTAAGACAATGATCCACATGCTGGATTTCTTAACCTGGGTGAACAAGGATGTCTAGAATGTACAAGGCTATGGAAGTCAACTATGTTTCTATGATGAATGGTGCATTGAGGTTGTGACAGGTGATGAGGTCCGCAAGGGCTGGAACATCCAGTACTGCAGACATGTTGATGATGGACATGATCTGGAGTGTGTGTTTTGTGGTTTGAGGGTGTATGGTGGTTATTGAGATGTTTGTGAGGATGCCCTGTGTGTGTTTTTGAGTGGTCCTAGTTTGTATTTGATTGTGGAGATAGATAGTAACGATACAGGGCTCACTGTGCCACTGGAGTCAATCTATCCTGGCTGATTTGGGGTGAAACCCCGAAACCGGTCCTAGGATGCTTGTTTCTGGTCCAGGGAGGACCTGGCTTGGCAGTTCGGGCTGGACTGTTGCCGTGAGGCACAGGGCCGAGACTGATTTGCATGGAGCCAGGTCTAAACTGGGGTGGCATGGTGAGCAAAATAGTGATGGATTTAACCCAGATCTCTTTATTGGGGGTGAAAGTTTTGATTTGTTCTGCATTCCGTCCATCAAATGTGTGTCTTTTGCTTTCTCGTCCTAAGTGCGCCCGGTTTGCCCAGACGTGGGTCCCGGGCTCACTGTGCCACTGGATTCAAGCTATCCTGGCTGATACGGGGTGAAACCTCGAAACCGGTCCTAGGATGCTTGTTTCTGGTCCAGGGAGGACCTGGCTTGGCAGTTCGGGCTGGACTATTCCCATTAGGCACAGGGTCAAGACTGATTTTCATATTGTCAGGTCTTAACTGGGGTGGCATGGTGAGCAAAAGAATGATGGATTTAACCCAGATCTCTTGACTGAGGGTGAATGTTTTGATTTGTTCTGCATTCCGTCCATCAATTGTGTGTCTTTTGCTTTCTCGCCCCAAGTGCGCCGGGTATGCCCAGACATTGGCCCCGGGCTCACTGTGCCACGGGATTCAAGGTATCCTGGCTGATGAGGGGGGAAACCCCGAAACAGGTCCTAGGATGCTTGTTTCTGGTTCAGGGAGGACCTGGCTTGGCAGTTCGGGCTGGACTGTTTATTTTTTTATTTTTTTTATTTTTTTATTTAGCATTTGAATATACATGTACACAATTTTGCAAGGTGAATAGGAGAAAATATAACAGACGAGGATATAACATTACAGTGCATCAGCCCATAATATCACACAGGTTCAATCACAGTGTTGCTGAGGCTTAAGGGCCAGTCTTACCAGTATATTACTCAGTGTGAACAGTTATGCAGTGCTATGGACAGAGGGAACATACCCGTCATCGTGCATCCCCAGCCTGCTGACATTGTTAGTCAATTGCATTTGATTCAGATTTACATTATACGCATGTCCTACATTTAGCTGTTGTATGCCTCATACATAAAAAAAACTGGCCGGGATGCCACCTGCGCTCATTCATTAGGACCCACCAAGCCTGGACTCATCGCTTCCTTTGCTTCCACATACCTTTGGTATAAACCCCCCCAAAAATTCGGACGGCTCTGGGGGGGGGGAGTAGCTCACTGTATAGTTCTGTTTGCGTATTACAATACACCATATCCTTAGACCAGCTAGCCAAAGTAGGAACCGGCCCCCGGGCCCAGCACATCGCAACTCTGCGCTTGGCTAATAGTAGCCCCATATCAACTAATCGCCTAACTTCTTTCGGCAAGTTCTTTGAGTATTCCAATCTAGCCAGTAAGGGGTCTGGGCTTATCTTCATGTCAATAATTTCCCCCAGCGCGGCGAATATCGACTTCCAGTAGTTAGCAATCCCTGGGCATAACCAAGCTAGATGGAAAAACCCTGCAGGGCCCACTTCACACCTTTCACAGTCCACCGTGTCTCATAGCCCATAACGATGCAACCTTTCTGGAGTGTAGTAGACTCTATTCAGGAATTTAAAATGTATTAATCTGTGACGTCCGTTCAATGAGATGCACTTCGTGCTCTCGCAACAGTATTTCCATGTGTCGTCGTATAAAATCTCTCCTATTTCATTCTGCCATTCTAGTCTGGCCTTCGTGCAGTTGTTTCTCCAGTAATCTTGTGTGATTTTATATATGTTGGAGACTATCCTAACAGGTGAATCTGTCCTCAATAGGAATGTAAGGGCTGCCAAGCCAGGCGGTTCTAATAATTCATTACCTAACATTTCTTTCAGAGCATGTCTCATTCGATGAAATTGGAATCTTATAAGCATTGTATCTACTTGCCCTTCTGTCTCTACATCTGTCCACTCTTTCGCTTTGCCCTCCATAAACAAATCCCCGATTGTCTTAATGTTTATTGATTTTAAAGCACTTATCACTCCCTTGTCTCCACAAATCGGTAACCAGTGGCACCATTATATTGGAGTCAATGGAGAATATAGTATGGCCCCTGCCTGCAGTTTGAGTAAGTGTTGCCAGGCATGTACAGTAGCATTCACTGAGTCCAAGACTCCAGTTCTTCTTATGGAGGGTTGAAACATCAGTACCGGTAGTGGAGAGGGAGACGTCACCATTTTCTCAATATGTAAATGGGGGAGCTCAGGGGACCCATGCACCCAGCTGTGTGCGTGCGAGCTTTGCGCCACCCTATAATACAAATCCAGGTCTGGGGCACCTAGATGCCCCATGGTGTATGGGAGCATATCCCACCTAACTCTTGCGTGCTTACAGGCCCATGCTAACCTAACCAGCATTGATTTGACTGTTTTAAAAAAATGTCCCAGAAGCACCATCGGGATATTCGTAAATAGGAATAAGAACCTTGGCAGGATTACCATCTTCATGAGGGACACCCGTCCCATCAGAGATAGGGGCAGACTAATCCATCGTTCAATATCTTCCTCTAAGTTGCTGACAGCTCTCCCAAAATTCTCTTTAAAAACCACTTCTGAATTAGTATGTACTTTCACACCCAAATATCTTACAGGCTCACTTGTCCGCTGTAGCGGGTATTCAGGTTCAAAAGGCTCTGCCGCAGGGTCAGCTGGAATATGAGTGATTTAGACCAATTGAGTTTGAGCCCAGACAACTCCCCAAATTTGACTACTTCACGGAGTACTGGAGACAAATTGTTCTCTGTGTCTCATATACAGTACTGTATCATCAGCATAAGTGGATAGAATCAAGTTATACCCTGGGAAGCATATTCCCCTATGGCTATGATATTCTCGGAGAGCACAGGCCAGGGGCTCTGCAGTCAGTGCATATAGCAGCGGTGATAGAGGGCACCCCTGTTGCGTGCCTCTAGATATCTTAATAGGGGTAGTAACCGTGTCTCCAATTCGGATTCCGGCTGTAGGCGAGTTATACAGGACTCCTATCATTTGTAAAAACATCTCCACCAGCCCCATTCTTCTCAAAACCTGCCTCATGAATGCCCATTCCACAGAATCAAAGGCTTTTTCCATATCTTAAAACACAGTGGTAGCTTTTATCTCTGGTCTGGTGTGCTGCATAGCCCCAAACACAGTTCTTAGGTTGTATGTCAGGTTACGCCCTGGGACGAATCCGGCCTGCTCTGGCCCCACCAGCAGTGGCACCAATGGGGTCAGGTGGTTAGCCAGGATTTTGTCATATATCTTTGTATCTACGTTTAGGAGCGAGAGCGGCCTATACGATGAGCGTGCGCTAGGCGACTTCCCAGGCTTCAGAATTGTTACTATTAAGGCTTCCCTTATCGAAGGGGGCATCTGTCCGTCCTCGCACATTTCCTCCAACAGTGTTATTAAATGTGGAATAAGTTGTTCTTTAAACTCTTTATAAAAAGAAACAGTCAGTCCGTCTATTCCTGGGGCTTTCCTCGCTCTCATAGTTGTTAACACAGCTCCTATTTCGTTAGTATCTAGTGGTCTCAGTAGGTATTCTCTATGTTCGTCAGTCAACCATGAAAGTTTAATATACTCTAGGTACTCTTGGATTTCCTTGTCTCCTGCTGTCGCCTTAGTGCTGTATAATGCAGAATAATACTGTTTAAATCTATTGATTACATCAGTTGGATCTTCCAGAATTTCTCCACCCTTCGCCTGTATGTCTGCCACTCCAATCATCCCACGCCTATTTCTCAATATAGAGGCTAGGACAGCTCCCAGCCTTTCTCCCTCCACATAGATATGGGCTGTGGCATATTTTCCCATATGTTTTACCTCTGCATCCGCCGTGTCATGGTATTCTTCTAACGCTGATTTTAGTGCCTCCTCAGCACTGTCCCCTCCCCCCCCAAGGATGTCTTGCTCCAGTGACCTCAATCGGTCCTCCAGGCTAGTAAGTCATTTTCTAAGTGCTCGAAGGATGCCTGAATGTTTGGCCATGGCTATTCCTCGTATATACACTTTGAAAGTGTCCCACACCATCGAAAATGTGTCTACAGAGCCTATATTTATGTTGAAGAAAATATCTATGGCCTCAGAAATTTCTGTTTTAAAGACGTTATCAAGTAGTGAATATGGTGGGAATCGCCAAATGAAGGGAGAGATTCTTTTCTGTGGGCAATCCACGACCATCATTATCGGGGAGTGATCTGAGTATGAGCGGGGGTAATTGTTGCACGACCGGATCTGAGCATATAGTGCCCTCGAGACGAACCAGTAATCAATTCTGGTGTGCAGATCGTGGTGGGCAGAATCGTGTGTGACGTATGGCGAGCCCGTCCGCCATACGTCGCACAGGTTCAGCCGAGCAGCCGCATCCTGAATAGCTCTAGCAGCTGCTGAGGCACGTCGGGGGGACCCCCGATCAATCCCGAGCCGGATCCATCACACAATTTAAGTCAACCCCCAGATTTGCGGGTGAGTCCCATACTTACATAATTTCATCAATAGATCTAGGTAAAACTGTGGATTGTCATACTTTTGGTCCATATATGTTCACTGCTATCATATCCAGCCCCCTCCCATTGCATCTAGAGATGGCTTATCTGCCCTCTGGGTCCATCTCAAGCGCTTCCAATTTAATCCCAGATTTCGGGCCTACCCATGTTATTACGCCTCTGGCGTGGGTGGTAAACCCCGCTGCATGATAGGTTCTGTGCAGGCATCTGCTAGTCAACATTTTGCTACTAGTGGGCAGGTAAGACTCTTGTATGAGCGCAATGTCTATCTCATGTCTAGTAAGATAGGCAATTACTTTTCGCAGTTTTCTATGGTCATTAAGACCACGGACATTCCATGTTATTATTTTTATACTACCGCCCTGGTGCTGCATCGTGTTCGGTTACTTTGATTAGTCTTCCACCATATTTGCGTAGCTTGTTGCCTCCCTGTCCCTTATTACCTTGCATTGTACCGTACATGCCAGTAACTCGCCATTTTGTCTTTATGCTTGCCAATAAACTAGGTCCCTTAACAGCCCCCACCACCCACGCTATGCGTTCACCAACTTTGCATAGTAGGTTGCCCCCCCTCCCCCCTTCATCAATGTTGAAACAAATCAATGTGACTAATTCCATCAAAAAAACATTTTCCGGCTTTCAGCCACAGTGTGGATCACACTCGAGGGCGGATGTTGCCGGCTCGCCCTTAACGTCACCACCGATTTTTGGGTGTGTCATAACCTTGCCATCTAAGCTGTGATATTGTATACGGTTGCTAACTTTGTACCAATTTAAATAATAACATTAACTTATAACCTCTTTCTGACTGAGTTGCCAATCTGGCTATGTTGTCACCTTACCATTCTGTCTTATGTTCAGAGCATATATGCACGCCTCAGTTTGGCCGTTACCCACCCGCTACCCACACTGCTATAATTTACATCAATACATTTCCCCCCAATAATTCCAGGAGCTTAGCTATGAGTGTATGTAGTATCTCAGTTAGTCCTGTTCGTCTAGGTCTCCTCCATGTGCCCCTTCTTGCTCCTCTGCCTTTTTGCGTCTCTCTCCATTTTTAGTCCATTCTTTGAGAGCTTTTTGCAGGATTTTTGGATCTGTGAAAACCTTGGATTTCCCTTGTATATTAACCCTTAGCAATGCTGGGTACAACATGGCGTATTCCAAGTTCCGTTCACGTAGCTGCCGCTTCAGGGGAGCAAATTGTCTTCTTGCTTCTTGTACTCGCATTGTAAAGTCCGGGAATAGGGATATTGTAGATCCTTCGTACTGCAAGTCACATTTCTCTCTAGCCACCCTCAGCGCTTCATCTCTATCCCTGTAATTCAATAGTTTGGCTATAATCGGTCTTGGAGCGGCACCAGGCGGAGGCCTCGGGCCCAGCGAGCGGTGCGCACATTCCACCACAAACATGGTTGAGAAGGTTTCCCGGCCTAGAAGTGAAACCAATAATTCCTCTACATACAGCTCCATATTACCCATACTGGTGGTTTCCGGAAGGCCCGTAATTCGGATATTGCTTCTCCAGGAACAAGCTTCCAAGTCTTCTGCTTTGTCCTGCAATGTGCTTAGGAGCTTCCCCATCTGTTTTTGCGCGGTGTCCGTCTCCGTCTGGGCCTCTTCTACTTCTGTTACTCTTTTCTCCGTCATATCTAGTCGCTCAGCGTGTTTGTCCAGGCGCTCAGTCATACGGTCCATGCGGTATGCTAATAAGTCTATTTTGCCATCTATTGTGAACAAGCTCTTTTGCATTGAGGCTAGGATATGCCTTATGTCTCCTTCTGCTGTTTCCGGCTCTTCATTTGGTGTTTCGGCCACCAGGTCTGTTTCAGCATCTCTTTGCCTCGATTTTCGATGTTCGAAGTGCAACTTGGGTTGCGTTTTGTCTACCTTGTCCATGGCAACGTATTTCTCTCTCGCCTGTCTCGACCTATAGAGATTGCTCCTGTGTGCACTTGTTTCTCTCGTGCGCTTCCAAGGCTTATCTCTTTTCCTCCCCCCCTCTCTTCACCCAAATCCATTACACAGCTTCAGTCCGCTCCAGAAGGCCTCCAGCTGTTTGCTCCCATTAGGTGTACTATTACAGGCTCTGCCGCCCCAGAGTCCGTATGATTCAGTGCGTTTCTCTCCCTGGACGAGCAGTAGGACTGCACCTCGCTGCGGTTTGCAGAGACTTCTCTGTGGCAGCGTAGATCGTTGTAGCTCATGCCTCCCCTCTTCTTTCCCTCATAGATTAGCTTACTATATTGATCTTGACTCTTTAACTGTTAATCGGCATGAGTCATGTCTTGTTTCTCACTGCTTTACCCACAGCGCATCTCCCTGCGTTGCAACCTGCACTCCCCTTGCGCTCCAGAGTGGTGTCCTGTGATCACCTGGTGCCAGGCTTGGTTCGTTATCTCATGCTCCAGATCTGTGTCCTATTATGGCACGTAGGACCGCTGCACCTCGCCAGGGGAATGTATGCCTCTATCTCCCATCCTCTGATTTCTCCGTTAGCAGCCAGGCTCAGATTTGTACTCCTTTCACAAGGGGAGAAGGTCGCCCAGTAGCGCTTGGCATGCCCCTGCCCCTCTTCGTCGCCCAGCTCAACAGCAGGTAATCTTTTTCGCGCTGCACCACAGGAGACACAATCTGTCCCCGTTCCACCTCTAGACAGCGAGGTCGCTCTGCGTCACAGCCGAGACTAGGCCTCTCCCCTCCCGGCTCCTCGGGTTTCACTCCTCTCGCTGCTGGGCAATCAGGACCGGGGAGGGCGGGGCAACATGAACAATGCAGGCGCTTCCCTACCAGTTCGGCATCTTCTCCAACCGCTTGGGGTCTGGTATCACTGCAGGCCGACTTTACACCCTCGGTCCTCGCGGCCCGCGTTGTGTGTCGCCGGCCTAGGGTAGGGCGCGGCCAGGATTTCTTCAAGTTCCGCCCTTCCGTTCCGCCTAAAAGTCCCCCGAGCAGATCGATCGTCAGGGCTCTCGCAGCGCTCTCTCAGGGTTATCAGTAGAGGTGCCTATTATTACTCAGATGCAGGTTTTTTAACTGATTTTCTGATGGCGTAGTGGAGCTCGCTCACTTTGCGGCCATTTTGAGCCCAGGCAAGCTCCGCCCCCCATTCGGGCTTGACTGTTCCCATGAGGCACAGGGTCAAGATTGATTTGCATATGGCCAGGTCTAAACTGGGGTGGCATGGTGAGCAAAAGAATGGTGGATTTATCCCAGATCTCTTGACTGGGGGTGAATGTTTTGATTTGTTCTGCATTCCGTCCATCAATTGTGTGTCTTTTACATGATGCAGTCTTACCTTGTAGGTTCTTTCCAAGGTGGCAGGAATTTTGGCACAAAACTACTTCTGACCCTAAAAGTTTCACAAAAAGACAGCTTGTCTTTGTTTGCCCTTTGCTGGTGATGCCAAGAAACTGGGAAGCCCTAAGGTCTTACCTATAGCAAGAAAGAAGGTAAGAGGTTTTAGATGGGAGATACAGTGATGACACAACATTCTAAGATCAATGCAGACAAGTAGTGTCAACGTGTTCGCTTTCTTCTTTTAAAGACAGTTTTGGCAGGAAATCCACAATCTGATATAAAGGAGATTGTTGCCTTTGAGGAGAGATTGTAAATTGAATCTAAATATGTTGATAATGGATTCAAATAAGCTTACCCATAGAACCTAAATTTAGACCTTGATTTGTCCTATTTCATGGAATTTGCACAGAAGTGAAGTAGGTTGTAGAAAAGATTGGGATGTCCTGCTTGAATTAAAACGGAGATGATAGGGAATTAGACAGCTGTTTAGGTACTCAAGGAACTTGCTTTCGTAGTGACTATAGGGTTATGATCACTGAAGGAATGAACGAATGGGGTGGAGTTGAGGGACATTTTGAAGATTATTCTGTCACTCCCCCTGGCCACTCTCACATTTACATCTAAAATGTAGAGCTACTTGGGGAGAGTTCTAATCCCAAGTGGTGGAGAACTCCACACTTGAGAGATAGGATAGGCATTGACAGAGATCTCCATTCATACTTTTGCGGATTGCATTTATGGTTATATGAAATAGTACCAACAGTAATATCACAAATACTCTTAGAAGGTCCTTTTGTGTTTTACCCACAATGTTCTGCAAACATCAAATGAAGGCTAAAAACATACTTCAATCGCCTTGCATTTATGGAATGTAAAACTAGAGAAATTGTGACCAATGGAAATCCTTTGATTCTACCCAAAATACCATGTGAATACTGAACTACAAATTAAAAAAAATATTCTTACAGGTATGTTACAAAAAAAAGTCAGGACACTTCTCCCGATAAAACCAGTATCCCCATGTGTGGTTGGTTATTTTGTACTTGTCAGGAAAGGACCAAACTTCAAACATGGTAGGTGCCATTGAAATGTGAAGAATAGAAAAATCTGCGATGAAACTGGCTGTATTTTTTGACCCCAGGGTCAGCCAACACAGGGAGCTGTACCGAACCTTGAAATTTTTTGAACCCTAGAGACTAGAAAAATTCAAAGGGGCCTATTACGATGTGGGTCAGAGTTTCCTCCGACTGACACTGCGGCGGAAACGAGACCGACTGACGTCCGGTCGGCGGTCCCGACCACCTAATTATGAATGAGAGCTAGTGTTACGGTCATAAACCGGCTGTAACACAAGCTTCCATAGAGAAATGGGATATTGTGTTAATCTTTGCACCCGTGGCAGGCACCTCAAGGTGCCTGCCACAAGGTGCGGGGATTAACAGGGGGGCACCATTGGTGTCCCCTCTGCCCCCAACAGGAGGCTGCAAGGGAAAGGGACCCTGCTAGGGGCCCCCAAACACGCTTTCTGACAGGCTTTCCATGTCGGAAAGCCCGGCATGGGAAGCCTTTCAGAAACCGTGCATCGTAATCCGGACGCCGTAAAACACCATCCATATGGATTATGGGCCGGTTCCGACTGCCCGACGGGCACCTTCGGGCACATGCATCAAACCATTTTGCGATTGCATATAGTGCGAATCGCAAAATTCAGCCATTTGCGATCGCAAAATGTCCTTTTGAGATGCATGTACATTTTTTGCAATTCGCAATTAAGGAAATCACAATTTTTTGCGATTCCCTTAATTGCGAATGCAGTTAGGGAATCGCAAATTGTGACCCCCTAAATGTGATGCATTATGCAATGGCAAATTGTGTTTTCGCAATTTAGAAACGCAAATTACCATCAACTTCAAGTTGATGGTAATTTGCAATTCCTTTGAAAAATGCATTTTTCAAAGTGCATTGTGGTGCACACACATGCCCTTAGGGCATGCGTGTGCACCACAAGTGCATTCCTACATTTTTTTGTGGGTGCATCAGTGTGGCCTTTTGGCCCCCTTGCACCCTTCAAATTGCATGCGCAATTTGCGAGTACCTATTTGGTATTCGCAAATTGCGCATGCAGTCACATTCATTCCTATGGGCCTCTAGGCCCATAGGAAAGAATGGGAAGCCATTCCTTAAATGCAAATCGCAAATTGCTAGTCGCAATTAAGGAATGTGTAGGAATCGCAATTTTTTTTGCGATTCCTACATGCATAAGAAATTGCTATTCCTAAACTGCGATTCCTTAAAAATCGCAATTTAGGAATCGCAATTCCTTACTTTGATGCATGTGGCCCCTTGAGCCTGTTGAAAGCCAGCCGGAATGACCGGCAGGTTCCAATTCTGACCGGCTGTATTGTAATCAGCCAGTCGGAATTGAAACCGACAATGTCGGTAGTAAAGCCACTGACCTTTACAACCGACATCGTAATATGCCCTGAAGTGTTTGAGCACTTGCCTTTTGTTAGCACAAATGCACTGCAAATGCCATGCTATTTCTAAAAACTTTAACTTCATCACATTTAAGCAACTGAAAACTCTTGGCAAGTACCATCTTGAGTTCCTGATAAGAACGGTATCTCACATGTGTGGTTCAGACTATAATATGGAATGGGGAATTGGCCAAAACCTCAAACATGTGAAGACAATTTTGACTTCACATAAGGGTAGCGGCAGCATTTGGGCCCAGGGTCATACTCCTTTGTGAGGTAAAGACAGATGACAGATATATCCAGCTTTCCACTACCATTTGGGGTGGGAGTTTATCAGTAGTTACCACCCAAATATGCCTCCGCTAGTCAGGGAAACATTGATTCTGGATTTGTGGACCCACGTCCTGTGAAAAGGGTCTCTTCACTCATTGAAAGTGTCTAGGCAATCTTTTCTGGGATTGTAATACAACCAAACGGCAGAGCAGAGATCCTTCCCAGTAGAGTCCTGAGGCTTTTAATGTCTGAACAGCTGCTCTTCTCCCTCCTTCCTACAGTCCTCCTGTGTTTACCTATCATTATAATGATCGTATTGTACCCTATAATCACTCATTGTATAGTGTCCAAAAACACAAAATACCTAGAAGCAGACTGAAAAGATTGGCTACCGTTTGGACATGTGAGCAACCCAGTGGGGTATTTTACTTTGGACAGTATCAGGGGGTACAACGGTACACCCACTTAGGGCAATACCTACAGATGTACTACATCGACCAGAATGCTTTGCCACTGGGGCGGAGCACTTAAGAGTGTACAGGTGCGCTTAAGCAAATCTGTTGAACTCCTGAAGCCCGAAGCCAGTGACCAAGGGTAGTTGTTACCAGAAACGCGTTTGGCAAGGAATTCTTTTAATTGAAGGGCATTACTGAACATGTGCTCATGTGACAAAGCGGATTTCTTCCCAAGCTGCCAAATAAAAGGAGAAGTACAAACACGCTGTGTGTGGCACCTCATTGCTGTGAGCAAGGTTCTTTTGGATTTATTGCGGTCTGCTCAGACCGCGGGGTCGCCCTGCTGCATACGAGGCGGATTGGCAGCACTGAGGAAAGGAAAGTGCTTCAAAAACAGCGTGTCCTGTTTGGCGAGCGGAAGAAGGTGGAGGCTCCGCTTTTGGACATGTGAGTAACCCAGTGGGGTATTTTACTTTGGACAGTATCAGGGGGTACAACGGTACACCCACTTAGGGCAATACCTACAGATGTACTACATCGACCAGAATGCTTTGCCACTGGTGCGGAGCACTTAAGAGCGTACAGGTGCGCTTAAGCAAATCTGTTGTACTCCTGAAGCCCGAAGCCAGTGACCAAGGGTAGTTGTTACCAGAAATGCGTTTGGCAAGGAATTCTTTTAATTGAAGGGCATTACTGAACATGTGCTCATGTGACAAAGCAGATTTCTTCACAAGCTGCCAAATAAAAGGAGAAGTACAAACACGCTGTGTGTGGCACCTCATTGCTGTGAGCAAGGTTCTTTTGGATATATATATATATATATATATATATATATATATATATATATATATATATATATATATATATACACATATATATATATATGTATATATACATATACATATATATATATCCACATGAAAATCCAAGAGTGTCCAGTCACACCGGCACTACACAAGGACACAGACTCCACAGCAGTTGAAGTGGCAAGGTGTTTATTAATTAACCATCATTGTCCAAAGACGCGTTTCGGCCGCCAGACATGCGGCCTTGTTCACATAGTGCACTGCAAGTGAAGGTGATCTATATATACATGGTGAGTAAGCAGTAGTCTTTCTACAGTGGTATTCGTTCAGATAAGCACTTTACAACATGATGTGGCACTTTTACTGCAGTATCATTGCTTTACTGCAGTGTCATATTACTGTAATCTAAGTGCTGACCAATGACTGCATACATGGTGCTATAATGATATGGAGGTTGAAGGCATCTGTAATGTCATTCTCCTAAAGGCTAGCGCTGGTGTGGTAACTCGCGCTCGCTCTTGCCATTGCAAATATTACAGCGTTGGAAAATCCAAAGTAGCTGCGAGCTTGTGAGTATAAAATGTATCCTAAAACTAGGATAAAGTATTTAATCAGTCGCGCAAGTCGCATAACTAAATTTGATTGACCATCAAATCGGCCAGCCCGTATTAAGTATTAAAATGCGGGGCTGAAGGGCGCAAGATCAGCAAAGAGATAGATAAAAAAAATACCACGAGTGAATTGTAGTGCCTGTTAGTATTGTAGCGAGTACATGCTGTTGCTGTTACTCATGAGTGATTAAATTTGTGTGTGTGTTCTGTGAAAGGGAGGGAGGTGTTTGGAAATGTGAGTGAGCCCGTGAGTGCATCTGGTCGCGCAAAAATGTACTAAACCCAATGGTTAATGTGACAACATCTGCACACAGGGTGTTATTTAAAACAAAAGACACAAAAATTGATAATCATTATAGTGCCTCTACAGTACATATACACATGGGTGTATGCCACCCTATAGATTTCTAGGGGGAACATTAGGTTAGGGAGGGAACAAAATTAGTAACATTGTATGGAGATTCAACTGCTGCAGTTGCATGAAACTATGATGGACATATTTAAGAAGTGTGGCAAAAACGCAAGGATTCCAAAAATACATATAGCAAACCAATAACACAATAAATAGCTTACTGTTAGAAATATAAATATAAAGCCCGCAAATTGCTAAAATAAGCATATATGCGATTTCAACCTAGATATTGTGCAAATAAATAGTTTATAAGCAGATAGTCATGGCGAGAACATATTGAGCCATTGATACCCATTCTCTATCTAATAAATGGTTTGCTAAAGCACCTAGTGTGCCATAAATATTGTGGTGGAACTAAACATAGCAGAATCAGTGGGGCATTGGTAACAAATCTATGTGTCATCGATGTGTATACGTATAGCCTGTTCATACAGTAAGAAATCATAGGAAGTTATGCAAATCTTCACTCAAGTTTAACCCAGATGGGGCCTTGGTGTTGAACTCGATGATGTGTTTGCTCTCTAGCTGTTTAAGGAGTTTTTCCCGATTTCCACCCCTCACTAGCATAGGTTTCAATCAATGACCGAGTACTGTAAATGGGCCAAGTTGTTGCTGTGCTTGTCACTAAAGTGCCTTGCTACAGGGTAAGTAGAATCATTGTTAACTATGGCCCTAAGATGTTGTAAGATGCGCTGGTGCACCGGTAGCTTTGTGCTTCCAATGTACCAGAGGTTACATGAACAGACAAGTAGGTAAACTGCAAACTCAGTTTTGCATGTGAGGCGATGCCTTATGATGAAGGGATGTTTCTAAATACTGAATCTACCTGGGTGATGCTTCTGCCAAATTTGCAAGCCCTGCAACTGTTGCATTTTTTGAATCCCTTGATATCAGATAACCAGTTACTCTTGGAGATGATTTCTGGACTGTTTTTCACAAGGGCATCATGCATAGATGGTGCTCGTTTGTATGTGATGTCTGGTTGATTTGACACTACTGGGCCTAATATGGGATCAGATTTGATGATGCCCCAGTGCTTGTTTATCACTGCTCTGATGTTGCGGGCTTCAGTGTTATATGCCGTGATGAATCTGGTTGTGACTGTATGTAAAGGCTCTGGACTGGGGATACTAGTGTTTGTGTCATCCACTCGGGTGTCTTTGAGTAGGTCTTCCCTTGGGATCTGATTGGCCCTGTTCATTGCTTTTTTAATGTTGGCTATGGAATAACCTCTAAGTTTGAAACGTTGGAATGACTCTTCCTGGCATATTGCTAGATCTTATGGTGAGCTACAGATCTCTGCGTATGCGCAGCATTTCCCCATAGGGGATGCTGGCAATGAGATGCTTGGGATGAAAGCTGGCCGCGTGGAGTGTAGAGTTCCCTGCTGTAGGCTTTCTATGTAGTTTTGAGTTAATTTTTTGCTCTCTCACATATATTTCTACATCCAGAAACTCAACGGATGTCGCACTGATGGTGGCATTGAATTCTAAGTTCAAAATATTAGAATTAATATCATCAATAAAGGACTTAGCGCTGGTCGCATCACCCTTCCAAATCACAAAGACATCATCTATATATCTTAGCCAAGTTATGACATTGTTGTTCCATGTTTCACATAACTGACCTCTAAGTGTCTCCTCCTCCCAGGCTCCCACATGTAGGCAAGCATAACTTGGCGAAAAGCAAGACCCCATAGCCACTCCCCTTAACTGTTGGTAGACTTTGTTGTTAAATAAGAAGTAATTGTGGCATAGGCACCATTCAATGAGGAAGAGCAAAAGTTCGTTATGTTTGTAGCAATTGATCGGTTTAGGCAGCAAAGGCAACAGCAGGAAACCAAAATCAGTGGTCCCAGCCGGATAAATGATTCTGAAACAGAATTAAGCTCAGAAGTAGGAACAAGCAATGAAGACCTAAGTGGAGGACAAGGGCAGGGCACTGGTGCAGCGTTGAAAAGGGAAATTACTATCTCTGACGAGTTGGATTTTTTTCGTCTAGACCACAGAGCTACCTTAAGACCCGAAATCCAAGGGCTCCAAAGCCCACCGGAGGAGGCAACGCCGAAGGAGACAACGGAAAGAGACAGGAAAACAAAACAAAAATACGAATACGAATTGAACATGGGAACGCAAGTAATTGAAAATAAAGAAGAACTGGAAAAGTCTATTATCAATCTCACGGAGCTAACTTTATCCAGAGCCAATAAAGACATTTTAATGTTGGGACTTTCTTTTTGCCCTGATAATACCATGAACTACCCCCAAGCAGGAATTGATACATTCAAATATATCAGAAAATTAAAATTACAAAAAATTCATATCTCTACCAACAGGCAAGGCAGTACCATGGAACAACTAAACCAACCACTAGCCACTATGACTAGCACCACTATTGCAGATTTATCAGTCCTCCGGACCATGAGGGAACTAGAACTGGAGAATGAGGCCCAAGATGCCACAATATCCATACAGGACATCATTACGGAGCAAAACCTGCAATCAGAGGATACGGTAGTTACACCATTTAAACCACGATCAAGAGCAACTCCAACCACTATAAAGGACAATATTGATATATTCCACGAATTAATTATCGATGGTCTCAAAATAATCAAAAAGGAAATCAATGCGAAAAATATGAAACGTACCACTAAGGAGTGGAAGTTCCATGAATTAGTGGCTGAACTCAGAAATAGCAAACAGGTTGTGGTACGTAATTCCGATAAAGGTGGCAATGTGGTTCTTTGGCCCATGGAAATGTACTTGCAAGAGGCCCGCAATCAACTCAATCAAAGATATTGCTACAGAAAGTGTAAGCAGGAAACAATGATCAAAGCGCAAGCTGATTTCACTATGGATCTGAAACAATGGTTTGGAGATAACCTGCTCTCTCATGATGAATATAAGTTTTTGTGGAATGAAACCCCAAGAACCCCCGTGTTATATCTAATCCCAAAGGTGCACAAAAACATATCTTGCCCACCTGGTCGCCCAATCATTTCAGCCAATGGAAGCATGATGGAGAACTGTTCCAAATATATTTACTTTTTTTTTAAACCCTATGTTGAGAAGCTTCCATCACATGTAAGAGATAGCAGTGACTTTCTCAAAATGGTATATGATATACCAATGGAGCAGGACTATGTTTTAATTGCACTAGATATCGCTACCCTTTACACAAGCATCGCCCATAACGATGGTCTGAGGGCTATGGAATTCTACCTGAGTGACAGACCAGGCAGCTTGTGGAGACATACTCAGATGATGATGAGCAAGGCAAAAAGATGTTTGGAGGACAATTCTTCTTGTTTGATGGGTCTTTATACCAACAGAAGAGAGGGACTGCGATGGGCACCTGTTTCGCCCCCAGCTATGCGTGCTTGCATGTAGGTTGGTGGGAGGAGCAGGTGCTCCGTAAAGAATATGCACTCAACTGGGAAAATAACATTATATTGTGGACCAGGTTCATTGACGATTTATTTGTAATGTGGAAGGGAACAACAGAATCTGCAGAACTTTTTGTAAATCGTCTAAGCTGCAATGATGTAAACTTGAAGTTCACACACACAATAAGCACACAACAGGTGTCATTCCTAGATGTAGAGGTATACGTAGAGGCAGGCAAACTAGAAACCAGACTTTTTAGGAAATCAACGGCATGCAATAGTACTTTGCACGCCTCGAGTTTTCACCCCACCCACACCAAGCAAAGTATCCCTTACGGTGAGATGCTACGAGCCAAGAGAAATTGTAGTACACTTAAGGAGCTATCAAAATGTCAGCAGGAAGTGAGCAAGACATTCCATGAGAGGGGCTATAGTGAAGCAACCATTGAGGCAGCAAGAGATGCGGCTAATAAAAAGAAACGCGAGTAGAGCCTCAGATGCCTTTTCTAGTTACAAACAATCGCCAGAACAAGGAATTTAGAGATCTGCTCAACAAAAACTGGCATATCCTTAAGAGTGATCCGGTGATTGGGCAACTGCTCCCCAATTACCCACCACTCACATATCGCAGGGCACCTTAGCTGAGAGATGCTGTGGTCAAGGCAAACCCAGAAAGCGACAAGGACCCAGGATGGTTAAGACCTTCCCCTGGGTTCAAAAGGTGTAGTAAGTGCAGAGCCTGCAGTATAGGTAAAAACACAACAGTATACTCCACCCCCTTCAGCAGCAGGGAGATGAAGATTAGAGGGACATACAACTGCAAGACAGAATTTGCAGTATATGTCCTGACATGCACCTGCAATCTACAGTACGTAGGCAGTACTACGCTGCAAGTTCACAAGAGGATCTTACAACACATGAGGGCTATAACCAATGCAGATAGATCATATCCCGTAGCCTGTTACTGTGAAACAATATACCACAAAGATCCCACACAAGTCACCTATTTTGTAATAGATGCGATCCCATCGAACAGAAGAGGGGGAGACAGAGTTAGGGCGCTAAGTGAGCTTGAGACAAGGGTTATCCTTTTACTCGACAGTAAAACACCACAAGGGCTTAATCATGACGAAGAATGTCACTCATGCCTGTGAATTCACGCTGTGTAGTGGGAAAAGGCTCGAAAAAGAAAGTAAGAAAGCAATTGTCTGTAAACATGTAATGGCTTCATCAATTATTGAATCCAAAAATGAGAGAAAAATGACTCCTTGTAAAGCTGGCAAATATCATGTAGCAATTGGGCAATTGTTATTATTCAGGCACTTGCCATGATTAGTGTGATGATGATAGGAGGATTTCTTTTTTAAAAAGTTGTATGATTTACTTGGCACTTGCCATTGTATTAACTGTTTTACAATAGTGACGCGCTACGACTCAGGAAAAGGTCATGTTTAGATACTTGTCTAAAAATATTTATGTGGTATATAGTATTTAGTGTACCCTCACTGCGCACGGGAAATGTATATCCCTGATAAAACAATGGCACTAGTCTGGTCTATAATAGTATCAGCGCAGTGACAAATTACAGTATGAAATGCCTGAGGGAAAAGTTAAAAGCGCAACACTTTTACAGTTTTTTTACAAAATATCCAACCTCCCTTAACACTCATGAGTGATTATTTTACTCGTCAAGGCAAATTGTTAAATATGATGAAATGTAAAAAAGCGTAAAACAAATGCGAGTCTGTCCTCATTGCCAGTCAAGCACATGATATGTAAGGGCCATTGACATAGATGATGCAAAACTGTGTGAAAAAGGCCGCTGTCGGCTGAAAAGTGTCATGGCTGACGTGCTCAAAAATAAATGAAGAATGGAGAATTGCATTTGAAGTTGGCTCCGTTTGTCTCTTAAGATTTTTTTGCCAAGCATTTGACCGATATATATATTCACTGAAAAAACCATAGGTTTCAGACACGTTATAGTTAGAAATTTGCATTTAAAAAACCTTACAAATTCACTGAAAAAACCATAGGTTTTAGGGACAGTTATAGTTAGTTGGACATTGCACTCGTACAAAACCCGTGAAATTCCCCCGTTATAGTTAGTTCAGCTAACTATAACTCGCGCCCCACAATGCACTGCTGATGACGTCACATATTACATCACTCATGACATGGTCAGTGACATCACTGATGACATCACTGATGACATCTCAAATGACATCACTGATGACATTATCCAGTGACTGTGTGTTTCTGTAAAGTTTAAATATGTTTAATATATATAGGGAAAGGCGTATTGAAGAATGAGTGGGTGTATAAGTGTCTGTATGGATGATTTAGTAGGTGCGTGACTAACTCTATAAGTAAGTGATTAAACGTATCTTACTGAATGCATGGGTTAGTGACTAAACTGGGTGAATGTCTGTATCCGTCTGTCTGTTGCTGTGTAAGTGGCTGCATGGGTTTGTGAATAGCTACATGAGTGTCTACATGGGTTATTGATTGATTGTCTGAGTATCTGTATGGGTGCCTGAGTGTTTGTGTGGGTGGGGTGGGTGCGACTCTGTGCATAGATGTGTGAGTGGGTGATTCACTGGGTGGATGGTTTCAAGAGTGCATCTGTGATAGACTGTATGGGTGGGTAAGTGTGTGTAAGAGTGTATTAGTGAGTGAATGTATGTCCCAGTGGTACATGTGTGAGTAACTACATATGTGAAAGGCAGTATATATGTGTGTTGGAGTATATAAATAGCTATAAGCGAGAGTGTGTGATTGTGAGAGTGACTGTATGGATGAGTGTGTGCTTGCATCAGTGATTGTATAAGAGCGTAAGAATGTGCTAGTATTTGTATGAGTAAGTGAGCTGGTGTGTGTATAACTGTATAGGTGAGTAAATGGCAGTGTGTTTAATTATTTGCATGACTGACTAGGTGTGTGAGTACCTCTATGGATGAGTGGCGGTGTTTGAGTGTCTATATAGGAGTATGAGTGCATATGATAGTCCTGTACTGAGTGACCGTAAGTATGAGTGACTGTACAGGTGAGTGAGTGGATGTGTGTGTAGACCTAAGAATCAATGAGTGGGTATGTAGTTATTGGTGTTGGAGTGTCTATGGTTTTGCGAATGGCAGTCTGTAATTTAGAGTGGGTGTATCAAAGGTTATATTAGGGTGTGAGGAGGTGCATCAGATTATCACGTGGATGATGTCATCAGTGATGTCATCAGTGATGTCATTTGAGATGTCATCAGTGATGTCATCAGTGATGTCACTGACCATGTCATGAGTGATGTAATATGTGACGTCATCAGCAGTGCATTGTGGGGGCGCGAGTTATAGTTAGCTGAACTAACTATAACGGGGGAATTTCACGGGTTTTGTACGAGTGCAATGTCCAACTAACTATAACTGTCCCTAAAACCTATGGTTTTTTTAGTGAATTTGTAAGGTTTTTTAAATGCAAATTTCTAACTATAACGTGTCTGAAACCTATGGTTTTTTCAGTGAATTTCAAAGGTTTTTTAAATGCTAATTTCTAACTATAACGTGCCTGAAACCTATGGTTTTTTCAGTGAATTTCAAAGGTTTTTTAAATGCTAATTTCTAACTATAACGTGCCTGAAACCTATGGTTTTTTCAGTGAATTTCAAAGGTTTTTTAAATGCTAATTCCTAACTATAACATGTCTGAAATCTATGGTTTTTTTCAGTGAATTTCAAAGGTTTTGTAAATGACAATTTTTAAATGTATTAATTGTTATATTTATTTTTTTGATACTGATTTACTACATTTTTTTAAACTATTTATTTTTAGATATTTTATTTTTTAAATTACATTGTAATTACATTATACATTACATTACAAAATATACTTTCTCAGAATGAATTACTTTAGTTTAAATACTTTGCAAATAGGCAATAGACTTTTAAGTACAGTAGTTACAGTTGTTGCAATGGGCAACACAATTTCAAACACAATGCAACATTGAGCTCAGTATGAATTTCTAGTTAAATGCAATTAGTTACTTTATGGATTACTTTTCTAACCACAGGACTGGATCCTAGATTCAGTCCTGGGACATCTCCTGTAAACAGTTGAGTAAAAGCGTTTTGGTTACAGTAGTGATTTTTAAGGAATATTATTGTATTTTAAAAGTTGACACAGAAACTTTTTCACATAGAATCACCAATGTTATCCTATGGGAGGAAATTCACTTAGCAGGTAAGTAGTGTTATCGTTATTTTTTCTTACTCAGTGGTGGATCCTGGATCCAGCACTGGTGCATCTCCTGTAAACAGTTGAAAGAATGCGTTTAAGTCACACAGGTGATTTTTAAGGAATATTTGTAGTTTGTGAAAATCGACACTGAAACTTTTCTGCTGAAAACCAGACAATGGATTCCTATGGAAGGAAATTCAAGTTACTGGTAAGTACGGTTAGAATTACTTGTCAGGGTCAGTGCTGGACTAAAAGATGCAGCACTGGGTTCTCTCCTGATAACAGGTGAGTAAATCGGAATTCATAGTTCGGCTGATTTTAGAGGAATATTATAAAGTTTCAAAACTCCACACTTAGAAGAATTTCCAAGTGAAACCAGTCAATGTTAGCCTATGGAAGGAAATTCAAGTTACTGGTAAGTACGGTTAGAATTACTTTTCAGGATCGGTACTGGGCGCAAAGATGCAGCACTGAGGTCTCTCCTGATAACAGGTGAGTAAATCTGAATTCGTAGTTCGGCTGATTTTAGAGGAATATTTGCACAATGGTGAATAAAGGGGGTGGGCCCTGTGGCGCTTTTTAAGTTGGAGAATTAATTCCTCCTCAATCCCGAGGGTTCCTAGGGGCCAACTAGCCCACCAGGTACCTCCAGTATGCGCCAGAGAGCTGCATTGCAGAGAGGTGTTCAGCGGCCACGCCCCTTTTTACAACACTCTGCAACGCAGCTCTGTGGTGCTTACTGGAGGTACCTGGTGGGCTAGTTGGCCCCCAGGGACCCTCAGGATTGAAGAGGATTTAATTCCCCATCTTAAAACACGCCACGGGGCCTGTTTGCACACATGTCACCTGAAGCCCCGCCCCCTCCCTTCACCACTGTGCAAATGTGCCCCGTGGCGCGTTTTAAGTTGGGGGATTAAGTCCCCTTGAATCCTGAGGGTCCCTGGAGTCCAAGTAGCCCACCATGTACCTCCAAAAAGCACCACAGAGCTGCGTTGCAGAGAGGTGTAAAAAGGGGCGTGGCCTCTGTACACCTCTCTGCAACGCAGCCTCTGGCGCATACTGGAGGTTCCTGGTGGGCTAGTTGACCTCAGGGACCCCCAGCATTTAAGGGGAATTTGTCCCATCTGCAAACGGGCCAGGGGCGCGTTTGCAGAGTGGTAAAGGAAGGGGGCGGGGCCAGCAGCCCGATCTTTTTTTTTCCCCGAAGGGGGCTGTGTGGCCCCCTACCTTTTTCCTATTTTTGGGCCCTGGGGACCCCATCCCCCAGGGCCTTACCCTTTTTTTTTTTTATTAAACGGGAAGGGGGCCGCGTGGCCCCCCTCCCGTGGCCGAATTCGGCCCTGGGGACCCCATCCCCCGGGGCATGGCCACACTTTTAAATACATTTTTATGGAGGGGGCTGCGTGGCCCCCTCCTCAGGCCTCCTTTTGCCCCGGGGACCCCATCCCCCGGGGCAGGCCTTTATTTTTTATTTTTAAAATTTGTTTTAATTATTTTGGGGAGGAGGGCCGCGTGGCCCCCCTCCCGGGCCACTACTTGCCCCGGGGACCCCATCCCCCGGGGCTGGCCCTATCTTTTGGGGTCCGTGGGGGGACCCCAACTCCCCCACGGACCCTGCCGGCTCCCCGCCTCCTGTTTTTTTTCAGTGAATTTCAAAGGTTTTGTAAATGACAATTTTTAAATGTATTAATTGTTATATTTATTTTTTTCATACTGATTTACTACATTTTTAGAAACATTTTTTTTACATATTTTATTTTTTAAATTACATTGTAATGACATTATACATTACAAAAATACTTTCTCAGAATGAATTACATTAGTTTAAATACTTTGCACATAGGCAATAGACTTTTAAGTACAGTAGTTACAGTTGTTGCAATGGGCAACACATTTTCAAACATAATGCAACATTCAGCTCAATGTGAATTTCTAGTTAAATGCAATTAGTTACTTTATGGATTACTTTTCTAACCACAGGACTGGATCCTAGATTCAGTCCTGGGACATCTCCTGTAAACAGTTGAGTAAAAGCGTTTTGGTTACAGTCGTGATTTTTAAGGAATATTATTGTATTTTAAAAGTTGACACTTAGAAACTTTTCCTCATAGAATCACCAATGTTATCCTATGGAAGGAAATTCACTTAGCAGGTAAAAACTGTTATCGTTACTTTTTTCTTACTCAGTGTTGGATCCTGGATCCAGCACTGGTGCATCTCTTGTAAACAGTTGAAAGAATGCGTTTAAGTCATACAGGCGATTTTTAAGGAATATTTGTAGTTTGTGAAAATCGACACTTTGAAACTTTTCAGCTGAAAACCAGACAATGGATTCCTATGGAAGAAAATATAAGTTACTGGTAAGTACGGTTAAAATTACTTTTCAGGGTCAGTGCTGGGCTAAAAGATGCAGCACTGAGGTCTCTCCTGATAACAGGTGAGTAAATCGGAATTCGTATTTCGGCTGATTTTAGAGGAATATTTTAAAGTTCCAAAACTCCACACTTAGAAGAATTTCCAAGTGAAACCAGTCAATGTTAGCCTATGGAAGGAAATTCAAGTTACTGGTAAGTACGGTTAAAATTACTTTTCAGGACAAGTACTGGGCTGAAAGATGCAGCACTGAGGTCTCTCCTGATAACAGGTGAGTAAATCGGAATTTGTATTTTGGCTGATTTTAGAGGAATATTTGTATGTTTCAAAAATCAACACTTAGAAACTTTTTCAGCAAAAAGCAGACAATGATATCCTATGGAAGGAAATTCAAGTTACTGGTAAGTACGGTTAAAATTACTTTTGAGAATCAGTACTGGGCTGAAAGATGCAGCACTGAGGTCTCTCCTGATAACAGGTGAGTAAATCGGAATTCATATTTCGGCTGATTTTAGAGGAATAATTTTAAAATTCCAAAACTCCACACTTAGAAGAATTTCCAAGTGAAACCAGTCAATGTTAGCCTATGGAAGGAAATTCAAGTTACTGGTAAGTACGGTTAAAATTACTTTTCAGGACCAGTACTGGGCTGAAAGATACAGCACTGAGGTCTCTCCTGATAACAGGTGAGTAAATCGGAATTCGTATTTCGGCTGATTTTAGAGGAATATTTGTATGTTTCAAAAATCAACAGTTAGAAACTTTTTCAGCAAAAAGCAGGCAATGATATCCTATGGAAGGAAATTCAAGTTACTGGTAAGTACGGTTAAAATTACTTTTCGGGATTAGTACTGGCCTGAAAGATGCAGCACTGAGGTCTCTCCTGATAACAGGTGAGTAAATCCGAATTCGTAGTTCGGCAGATTTTAGAGGAATATTTGCACAATGGTGAAGGTAGGGGCGGGGCCTGAGGTGACATCTGTGCAAACGCGCCCCGTGGCGCGTTTTAAGTTGGGGGATTAAGTCCCCTTGAATCATGAGGGTCCCTAGGGGCCAACTAGCCCACCAGGAACCTCCAGTATGCGCTAGGGGCTGCGTTGCAGAGACGTGTAGAGAGGCCACACCCTTTTACACCTCTCTGCAACGCAGCTCTGTGGCGCTTTCTGGATGTACCTGTTGGGCTAGTTGGCCCCCAGGGACCCTCAGGATTGAAGGGGATTTAATTCCCCATCTTAAAACGCGCCACGGGGCCTGTTTGCACACATGTCACCTGAAGCTCCGCCCCCTCCCTTCACCACTGTGCAAACGCGCCCCGTGGCACGTTTTAAGTTGGGGGATTAAGTCCCCTTGAACCTGAGGGTTCCTGGGGCCAACTAGCCCACCATGTACCTCCAAAAGCGCCACAGAGCTGCGTTGCAGAGAGGTGTATAAAGGGGCGTGGCCTCTGTACACCTCTTCTGCAACGCAGCCCCTGGCGCATACTGGAGGTTCCTGGTGGGCTAGTTGGCCCCCAGGGACCCCCAGTATTCAAGGGGAATTACTTCCCCCATCTGCAAACGCGCCAGGGGGCGTGTTTGCAGAGTGGTGAAGGAAGGGGGCGGGGCCTGCGGGCCGATCGTTTTTTTTTTTTTCCTGAAGGGGGGCTGTGTGGCCCCCCTTCCTTTTTCTTATTTTTGGGCCCTGGGGACCCCATCCCCCAGGGCCTTACCCCCTTTTTTTTTTTGAATTATTTCTGGGGAGGGGGGCCGCATGGCCCCCCTCCCGGGCCACTACTTGCCCCGGGGACCCCATCCCCCGGGGCCTGGCCTCTGGTTGGGGACTGTGGGGTGGTCCCCAAACCCCCCACAGTCCCGCCGGCTCCCCGTGTCCGCGCTTCAATTTTTTTTTTTATCGGCAGGATCCGCGCACCCTGAGCACATCCTGCAGATTTAAAAAAAAAATAATGCTTTTTTCTGCCCAGGGGGTCCTTGTGGGACCCCCTGAGCAGACCTAGGGGGTCAGGGTGTTTCTACCCTGCCCCTTTGTGCGTTTTGCACACTTTTTTTACTGCTTTCTTGTTCCTCGGTTCTACCGAGGAATAAGATGGCTGCCAACACTTCCTGGTTTGGAGTGTTGACAGCCAATTAGCAGACAGCTCGTGATCGGGAGGGTGCGCGAATCCGACGCGGCCATAGATATATATGTACTTTTACTTTTGATTTTCTCAGCAACTACTGAACGGATTTACACCATTTAACAAAAAGGATTCTTTCTGAACCAAGAACTACCTCTTTGCCAAATTTGGTGTAATTCCGTTCAGCAGTTCGGGCTGGAGCCGTGTGTAAAGTTTCCTATGGGAAATTGATTTTTTGACTCTTATTTTTTTAATTTCTCCGCAACTACTGAACGGATTTACACCATTTAACAAAAAGGGTTCTTTCTGAACCAAGAACTACCTCTTTGCCAAATTTGGTGTAATTCCGTTCAGCAGTTCGGGCTGTAGCCGTGTCTAAAGTTTCCTATGGGAAATGAATGGGGAAAACACGTTTTGGGACCCCCCTTTTTTCTCGGCCCCCGCTTGACGAATCACCCTGAGACTTTCAGGGTAGGAGCGGACCGGAGCGGGCCATAAAGTTTGAAAATTTTGCGAAGATTCGTCAACCGACGCAAGAGTTATTTCAAATAGAATGTCGCGGATTTCCTATGGAAAATAGGTCCTAACTATAACTATCTACTGGCGACCGCCAGTAGATAATATATATACATATATTACCTACTGGCGATCGACCTAGTTTCCATAGGAAAAGCGGTTTTTGATTTGCCAATATCTTTGGCGCCGTTTGACGAATCTTTGCGAAATTTTCAAAACTAATGGGGCGCTCTGGTCAGCTCCTGTATTGAAAGTTTCGGGGTGATTCGTCAAGCGAGGGCAGAGAATAAAGGGGGCTCCCAAAACTCCTTTACTCCATGTTAATTTCCATAGGAAGCTTTTGTCACAGCTACAGCCTGAACTGCTGAACGGAATTACACCAAATTTGGTAGAATGGTAGCTCTTGGTCCAAAGTGCACTCTTTTTGTCAAATGGTGTAAATCCGTTCAGTAGTTCCTGAGAAATTCATATATTTAGAAATATTGATATCTAGTGACCGCGGTGGATCTGCGAACCCTCCCGATCTCGAGCATTACTCTGATTGGCTGCCAACAGTTCCAACCAGGAAGTGTTGGCAGCCATCAAAATATTTTTGGCGACATTCGGCTAGGGTCTGCGAATCCCACAAAAAAAAAAATGAAGTGCGGTCTTCTGCGCTTCGTTTAAAAAAGCCCCTGGGTGGGCCAGGTCCTGGGGGCAATGCCAAATGTGATGTGGGGGCCTACGGGGCCCCTCCAGCACCGGGGACCGCCACCTCCCCGGGGCTAATTTAATAATATGTGGGGGGCATGTGCCCCTCCCTGCAGCCCGGGGTCTTCCACCACCCTGGGGCTTTCATCTTTAAATGCTGGGGGCCTCACACCCTCCCGCAGCCCCAGGACCGCCACCTCCCAGGGGCTTTTTTTAACTAAAAGGTGTGGGGGACTCCTGCCCCCCCACACTGCCCAGGGACCACCACATCCCCGTGGCATAGATTATGTAACGCGGGGGTCCGTTCCAGATTCCTGTCCCCGGGGACCACCACATCCCTGGGGCTATGCAAATGCTGGAAAGGGGGCCGCGTGGCCCCCTAGTTTGCTATTACAGGGCGGGAGCACTGCTCCCGCCCTGCCACAGCAAACTTCTGCTTCGCTTCATGGAAGTGAGAGCAGAAATACTGCTCTCGCTGCCATGAAGCAAAGCAGATTTGCTTTTGGGCAAAGGGACCTGCATGTTTGCAGCTCCCTTTGACCAAAAGCAATGCCAGCTCCCACAGGAGGCGGGGAGCTGGCAGGGACCGTGGGGGCATTGGGGCTCCACTCACGGTCCCCAACACAGAGGCCGTGCCCCGGGAGATGGGGTCCCCAGGCCGAAAATGGCCCGGGAAGGGGGACACTCGGCTCCCCTCCCAAAATCAAAAACTAAGGCCGGGCCCTGGGAGATGGGGTCCCCGGGGCCAAAATTGGCCTCATGTGGGGCCACATGGCCCTCCCTCCAAACTTTTTTTTTAAAAAGGCTGGGCAGGCCTTGGGGGATGGGGTCCCGGGGCCAAAAGTGGCCCAGGGAAGGGGGGGCCTCACAGCCCCCCTTCTATAAAAAAAACTTTTTGCCAGGCCCCGGGGATGGGGTCCCCGGGGCTGAAATCGGCCTGGGGAGGGGGGCCTCGTGCCCCCTCCCTTTTCAATTCAAATAAAAAATAAAAATTGCTCCGGTTCCAGGGGATGGGGTCCCGGGGGCCCAAAGGGGTCAAGGGAAGGGGGGCCACACAGTCCCCTTCCTAAAAGAAAATGAAAAAAAGGAACCGGCAACTCGCCAGAGGCGACGCCCCTGCCCTCCACCACTCTGAAAATGCACCTCCAGGCATTCTCTGGGTTGGGGGATGTAGTCCCTGTCGCTACTGAGGGTCCCTGGGGGCCAGCTAGCCCACTAGGTAACTTCAGTAAGCCCCACACAGTTGGATTGCTGAGAGGTGGTCCGAGGACACAAACCTTTTTACAACACTTTGCAAACGCGCCTCTTGGTGCACTGGTGGTGGGGCAATGAGGTCCCTTTGTGTCCTGAAGACCTCAGGACTGTAGTGGACTTCATCCCCCAAGCAGCAGTGCGCCAGGAGGCGTGTTTGCAGAGTGGTGTAAAAAGGGGGGGTGGCCTCTGACCACTCTCAGCAATCCAGCTGTGTGGGGCTTACTGGAGGTAACAGGAGGGCTAGTTGGCCACCAGGGACCCTCAGGAGGCAAGGGGACTTCATCCCCCAACCAAAAGTGCACCAGGAAGTACATTCGCAGATTGGTGGAGAAAGGGGGTGTAGCCTGAGGCCACCTCTCAGCAATCCCACTGTGTGGGGCTTACTGAAGCTAACCGGTAGGCTAGTTGGCCCCTAAGGACCTCCAGCAGTGAAGGTGACTTCAATCCCCATCCAAGAGTGTGCCAGGGAGTGTGTTTGCAGAGTAGTGGGGAAAGGGGGCGTGGCCTGCTATGAGAACATAGCAATCCTGCTGTGTTGGACTTACTGGAGGTAATAGGAGGGGTAGTTGGCCCCCAAGGATGCAAACACCCCTCCTGGCACACTACTGGTTGAAGGATGAAGTCCACTTTACTCCTGAGGGACTTTGGGGGCCAAGAAGCCCTCCTGGTACCTCCTGTAAGCCCTACGCAGCGGAATTCCTGAGCGCTGGTCGGAGGCCCAGCCCCCTTTTTCCACCACTCTGCAAACGCGACTACTAGTTAAAGAAGCATTTGAAATGTAATATGTCTCGCATTTGCGAGAGTTAGAGCTATTGGCATTGTAAATGAAAAATGTTACTAATGTTTTTGGGAGTGGAGTGTTTGTACGTTATGTGTTGTGGAATTATGTGGTATGTTGTGCAGTGAAATTATGTGGATAGAAAGCATGTGGTATATAGTGTATAGGAATTATGTAGAGTGGGATTATGTGTTATGGAGAGTAATTATGTGGTATGGTAGTCTGTGTTGTGGAGTGGTAACCTCAGGGTTAGTCTTCCTTGTTTCCATAGAAGCTAAACTATAAACTCAATGAGACAAAAATAAGAAGGAACCACTGAGGAGCACTTTTGAACCTAGTCAGAGGTATGAGCATGGTCACCAGAATTATGTGACTGTTTGGCTGCACTGATTTTTGCACAATTATACATTTTCCGCATTTGCCACATTATCCTTCATCTGCTGCATAATCTGCAGATTTGAACAAAAAAACCTTGTTTCTATCTCAAACGGCTCAAATGTTTCCAAAAATGAAGCGACAAAAGTTACAGCGTGGTGGAAGGCTCTTTGAAACCTGGAATTGGTCACCTGTTATTTATTGCTAAATGTGGGTGTTAAATTGGTACTAATGGTGCACAAGCCATTCTTGCTTCTTCTGTGCCTCTCTTGCCTCTTTCTGCATTTCTCTTGCTTCTTTCTGCACCTTTCTTACTTTTTCTGTACTTCTCTTGTCTCTTTCTGCACATCTCTTCCACTTTCTCCTCCCTTCTTTCTGCACCTCTCTTGCTTCTTTCTGCACTTCCCTTGCTTCTTTCTGCACCTCTTTTGCCTCTTACTGCACCTCTCTTGCCTCTTTCTGCACTTCTCTTGCCTCTTTCTGCGCCTTTCTTCCTCTTTCTGTACATGCCCTACCTATGTAGGCATAGTTAGAAATTAGCATTTAAAAAACCTTAGATATTCACTGAAAAAAACACTGGTTTCAGGGTCGTTATAGTTAGGAATTAGCATTTAAAAAAACCTTAGATATTCACTGAAAAAAACCATAGGTTTCAGGGACGTTATAGTTAGGCTGCCATTTCACTCGTACAAAACCAGAGAAATTCAGCAGTTATAGTTAGCTGAGCTACCTATAACTTGCGCCCCGCAACGCACTGCTGAAGATGCCACATATTACATCACTCATGACATGGTCAGTGACATCACTGATGACATCACCAATGACATCTCGAATGACATCACTGATGACATCATCCACTTAATAGCTGATGCATCTCCTCACACCCTAATATAACCTTTCATACACCCACTCTAAAATGCAGACTACCATTCTCGAAACCATAGACACACCAATATCAGTGAGAACATACCCACAAACTGATTCATAGGTCTACACACACATCCACTCAATCATCCATACAGTCACTCAGGCACGCAGTCACTCATCAATACAGCCACTGATATATGCACTCATACACCTATACAGACACTCGCACACTTCCACATATCCAGAGTTACTCACACAGCTAGTCAGTCACCCAAAGAATCAATCACACTGCCATTTACTCACCTATACAGTTATACACACACCACCTCACTTATTCGTACTGATACTAACACATACTTACTCTCTTCTGCAATCACTGACACAAGCACACACTCATGTATACAACCACTCTCACAATCACTCAATCTCACATATAGTCACTTATGTACTCCAACACTCACATATACTGCCTTTCACATATGTAGTTACTCACACATATACCACTGAGACATCCATTCACTCACCAACACAGCCATACGCACACTCACTCACCCATACAGCCCCTCGCAGTTCCACTCATGAACCTATACACCCACTGAATCACCCACTCACACATCCATGCAGGGAGTCACACACCCCACCCACCCACACCGACACTCAGGCACCCATACAGGTACTCAGACAACCAATCATTAACCTATATAGACACTCATGTCGCTACTCACGAACCCATGCAGCCACTTACACACCAACTGACAGACTGATACATACATTCAGACAGATTAGTCATTCACCCATGCATTCACTAAGACACGTTTAATCACTCACTTATACAGTCAGTCACACACCCACTAAATCATCCATTCAGACACAGACATACATACACCCAGTCATTCTTCAATGCACCTTGGCGTATATATATATATATTACATTCTTAAACTTTTTAGAAACACTCAGTCACTGGATGATGCCATCAGTGATGTCATAAGTGATGTCATTTGAGATGTCATGTGTGATGTCATGTGTGATGTTACTGACCATGTCATGAGTGATGTAATATGTGACGTCATCATCAGTGCATTGCAGGGGCACGAGTTATAGTTAGCTCAGCTAACTATAACTTCTGAATCTCTCTGGTTTTGTACAAATGGAATGTCGGCCTAACTACAACGTCCCTGAAACCTGCGGTTTTTTCAGTGAATATATATATATATATTATCTACTGGCGGTCGCCAGTAGATAGTTATAGTTAGGACCTATTATCCATAGGAAATCCGCAACATTCTATTCCCAATAAGTTTGGCGTCGTTTGACGAATCATCGCGAAATTTTCAAAACGAGTGGGGCGCTCCGGTCCGCTCCTGTTTTGAAAGTTTCGGGGTGATTCATCAAGCGGGGCTGAGAAAAAAGGGGGGTCCCAAAACGTGTTTTCTCCATGTTAATTCCCATTGGAAATTTTAGCCACGGCTACAGCCCGAACTGCTGAATGGAATTACACCAAATTTTGCAAAAAGGTAGCGCTTGGTTCAGAAAGCGACCTTTTTTTTAAATGGTGTAAATCCGTTCAGTAGTTGCGGAGAAATTCAAAAAATAAGAGTGAAAAAATCAATTTCCCATAGGAAACTTTATGCAAGGCTACAGCAAAAACTGCTGAACGGAATTACACCAAATTTGGCAAAAAGGTAGTGCTTGGTTCAGAAAGCACCCTTTTAAAAATGGTGTAAATCCGTTCAGTAGTTGCTGAGAAAATCCAAAATAAAAGTTTCAATATCTATGGCCGCGGTGGATCCGCTCAGCCTCCCGATCACGAGCTGCATGCTAATTGGCTGTCAACACTCCAAACCAGGAAGTGTTGGCAGCCATCTTGTCCCTCGGTAGAACCGAGGCACAAGAAAGCAGTGAGAAAAACACGAAAAACGCGAAAAGGGGGCCGGGTAGAAACACCCTGACCCCCTAGGCCTGCTCAGGGGGCCCCACAAGGACCCCCAAGGCCCAAAAAAAAAGTATTTTTTTTTTTGAAAAAATCGGCAAAACGCGCTGGGTGCGCGGATCCAGCCGATAAAAAAATCGAAGCGCGGTCTCCCGCGCTCGATGCTATTTTGCCACCGGGTGGGCCAAATCCCGGGGGCATGCGGGGTGGGTTTATGTTTTATGTGGGGTGCCTCTAAGGCCCCCAAGCCCCGGGGACCGCCACCCCCGGGGCTTTAAAAAAATGGTGCGGGAGGGCTCTCCGCCCTCTTGCAGCCCCGGGGACCGCCACCCCCGGGGCTTCTTTTTTTTTTTTTTATTGAAATAACCTGTGTGGGGGGCTCGAGCCCCCCCACACGCCCCGGGGATTGCCACCTCCCCGGGGCACTAACATGTAAATTAGGGGGTCCGTTGAGGACCCCCGAGCCCCGGGGACCACCACCTCCCCGGGGCTGTGCATTTGGATGGGAGGGGGGCCACGCGGCCCCCCTCCTGGAGCCATTGATGGCCCTGGGGACCGCCACCCCCCAGGGCCGGCTCCTGCAGTGTCCCGGGGTGCCTACCCCCGGGACACTGTAGTTTGCAATGACAGGGCGGGAGCCTCGCGGCTCCCGTCCTGCCATTGCAAACTGCTTTGCTTCATTGAAGCGAGAGCAGGGAAACCTGCTCTTGCTTCAATGAAGCAAAGCAGATTGCTTTTCCACATGTGGAGCTGCATGTCAGCAGCTCCTCATGTGGAAAAGCAATGCCGGCTCCCGCAGGACGCGGGGAGCCGGCTGGGACTGTGGGGGGAGAGGGCCAGCCCTGGGGGATGGGGTCCCTTGGGCTACAAGTGGCCCGGGAGGGGGGCCACGTGGCCCCCCTCCTCAGAAATAAAGAAAGAAAGAAAAAAAAGAAGAAAAAAAAAAGGCCGGCTTGGGGGGATGGGGTCCCCGGGGCCATAAATGGCCTAAGGAGCCCCCCTCCTAAAAGTAAAATAAAAAATAAAAAAAAGGCCAGGCCCCGGGGGATGGGGTCCCCAGGGCCAATTATGGCCTCGGGAGGGGGACCACGCGGCCCCCTCCAAAACTAATAGTTTATTTTTAAAAAAAGGGGTCAGGCCCTGGGGATGGGGTCCCCAGGGCCAAAATATTAGGGAAAGAAGGGGGGCCACACAGCCCCCCTTCTTAAAACAAAAAAAAAAGAAAAAGACGGCATGGCGCCGGAGGCCACGCCCCCTTCTTGCAGCACTCTGCAAACGCGCCCCCAGGCGCGTTTGCAGAGGGGAAACAAATTCCCCTTGAATACTGGGGGTCCCTGGGGGCCAACTAGCCCAGCAGGAACCTCCAGTATGCGCCAGGAGGCTGTGTTGCAGAGAGGTGTACAGAGGCCACGCCCCTTTTTACACCTCTCTGCAACGCAGCTCTGTGGCGCTTTTTGGAGGTACATGGTGGGCTAGTTGGACTCCAGGGACCCTCAGGATTCAAGTGGACTTCATCCCCCAACTTAAAACGCACCACGGGGCACGTTTGCACAGTGGTGAAGGGAGGGGGTGGGGCTTCAGGTGACATGTGTGCAAACAGATCCCGTGGCGCGTTTTAAGATGGGGAATTAAATCCACTTCAATCCTGAGGGTCCCTGGGGGCCAACTAGCCCACCAGGTACGTCCAGAAAGCGCCACAGAGCTGCGTTGCAGAGAGGTGCAAAAAGGGGCATGGCCTCTGAACACCTCTCTGCAAGGCAGCTCCCTGGCGCATACTGGAGGTACAGGGTGGGCTAGTTGGACCCCAGGGACCCTCATGATTCAAGGGGACTTAATCCCCCAACTTAAAACGCGCCACGGGGCGTGTTTGCAGACATGTCACCTCAGGCCCCACCCCCTTCCTTCACCATTGTGCAAATATTCCTCTAAAATCAGCCGAACTACGAATTCCGATTTACTCACCTGTTATCAGGAGAGACCTCAGTGCTGCATCTTTGAGCCCAGTACTGATCCTGAAAAGTAATTTTAACCGTACTTACCAGTAACTTGAATTTCCTTCCATAGGATATCATTGCCTGCTTTTTGCTGAAAAAGTTTCTAAGTGTCGATTTTTGAAACTTACAAATATTCCTCTAAAATCAGCAGAACTACGAATTCCGATTTACTCACCTGTTATCAGGAGAGACCTCAGTGCTGCATCTTTGAGCCGTGTACTGATCCGAAAAGTAATTCTAACCGTACTTACCAGTAACTTGAATTTCCTTCCATAGGCTAACATTGACTGGTTTCACTTGGAAATTCTTCTAAGTGTGGAGTTTTGGAACTTTATAATATTCCTCTAAAATCAGCTGAACTACGAATTCCAATTTACTCACCTGTTATCAGGAGAGACCTCAGTGCTGCATCTTTGAGCCCAGTACAGATCCTGAAAAAAATTCTAACCGTGCTTACCAGTAACTTGAATTTCCTTCCAAAGGCTAACATTGACTGGTTTCACTTGGAAATTCTTCTAAGTGTGGAGTTTTGGAACTTTATAATATTCCTCTAAAATCAGCCGAACTACGAATTCCGATTTACTCACCTGTTATCAGGAGAGACCTCAGTGCTGCATCTTTGAGCCCAGTACTGATCCTGAAAAGTAATTCTAACCGTACTTACCAGTAACTTGAATTTCCTTCCATAGGCTAACATTGACTGGTTTCACTTGGAAATTCTTCTAAGTGTGGAGTTTTGGAACTTTATAATATTCCTCTAAAATCAGCCGGACTACGAATTCCGATTTACTCACCTGTTATCAGGAGAAAACCCAGTGCTGCATCTTTTAGCCCAGCACTGACCCTGAAAAGTAATTCTAACCGTACTTACCAGTAACTTGTATTTCCTTCCATAGGAATCCATTGTCTGGTTTTCAGCAGAAAAGTTTCAAAGTGTCGATTTTCACAAACTACAAATATTCCTTAGAAATCGCCTGTATGACTTAAACACATTCTTTCAACTGTTCACAGGAGATGCACCAGTGCTGGATCCAGGATCCACCACTGAGTAAGAAAAAGTAACAATAACACTACTTACCTGCTAAGTGAATTTCCTCCCATAGGATAACATTGGTGATTCTATGTGAAAAAGTTTCTAAGTGTCAACTTTTAAAATACAGTAATATTCCTTAAAAATCACTACTGTAACCAAAACGTTTTTACTCAACTGTTTACAGGAGATGTCCCAGGACTGAATCTAGGATCCAGTCCTGTGGTTAGAAAAGTAATCCATAAAGTAACTAATTGCATTTAACTAGAAATTCACATTGAGCTCAATGTTGCATTGTGTTTGAAATTGTGTTGCCCATTGCAACAACTGTAACTACTGTACTTAAAAGTCTATTGCTTATTTGCAAAGTATTTAAACTAAAGTAATTCATTCTGAGAAAGTATATTTTGTAATGTAATGTATAATGTAATTACAATGTAATTAAAAAATATATATATCTAAAAATAGTTTAAAAATATGTAGTAAATCAGTATCAAAAAAATAAATATAACAATTAATACATTTAAAAATTGTCATTTACAAAACCTTTGAAATTCAATGAAAAAAACCATAGGTTTCAGACATGTTATAGTTAGGAATAAGCATTTAAAAAACCTTTGAAATTCACTGAAAAAACCATAGGTTTCAAGGACATTATAGTTAGAAATTAGCATTTAAAAAACCTTAGAAATTCACTGAAAAAACCACAGGTTTCAGGGACGTTATAGTTAGTTGGACATTTCACTCATTCAAAACCAGAGAAATTCGGCTGTTATAGTTAGTTGAGCTAACTATAACTTGCTCCGCAATGCACTGCTGAGAATTTCACATATTACATCATTCATGACATGGTCAGTGACATCACTGATGACATCTCAAATGACATCACTGATGACATCATCCAGTGACTGTGTATTTCTGTAAAGTTTAAATATGTTTTATATATATATATATACACCAAGGTGAATTAAAGAATGTGTGGGTGTATAAGTATTTGAATGGATGATTTAGTAGGTACGTGACTGACTGTATAAGTGAGTGATTAAACGTGTCTTACTGAATGCATGGGTTAGTTACTAAACTGTGTGAATGTCTGTATCAGTCTGTCAGTTGCTCTGTAAGCAGCTGAACGGTTTGGTAAGTAGCTACATGAGTGTGTATATGGGTTATTGATTGGTTGTCTGAGTATCTGTATGGGTGCCTGAGTGTATGTGTGAGTGGGTGGGGGGGTGTGACTCTGTACATAGATGTGTGAATGGGTGTTTCACTGGGTCTATAGGTTCAAGAGAGCATCTGTGAAGGGCTGTATGGGTGGTTGAGTGTGTGTATAGGTGTGTTGCTGAGGTAATGGATGTTTCAGTGGTACATGTGTGAGTAACTACATATGTGAAAGGCAGTATATGTGAGTGTTGGACTATATAAATGATTATATGTGAGAGTGAGTGATTGTGAGAGTGGCTGTATGGATGAGTGTGGGCTTGTATCAGTGATTGTATAAGAGAGTAAGTATGTGTTAGTATCTGTATGAGAAAGTGAGGTGGTGTGTGTATAACTGTATAGGTGAGTAAATGGGAGTGTGATTGATTCTTTGGATGACTGATGTGTGAGTAACTCTATGGATTTGTGGCGGTGTGTGAGTGTCTGTATAGGTTTATGAGTGCATATGATAGTGCTGTATTGATGAGTGACTGCATGTATGAGTGACTGTATGGGTGAATGAGTGGATGTGTGTGTAGACCTAGAAATCAGTGAGTGGGCATGTAGTAACTGGTATTGGTGTGTGTATGCTTTCGAGAATGGTAGTCTGTATTTTAGAGTGGGTGTATCAAATGTTATAATAGGGTGTGAGGATGTGCATCAGATTATCACGTGGATGACGTCATCAGTGATGTCATCAGTGATGTCATTTGAGATGTCATCAGTGATGTCATCAGTGATGTCACTGACCACATCATGAATGATGTAATATGTGATGTTATCAGCAGTGCATTGCGGGGGCACGAGTTATAGTTAGCTCAACTAACTATAACGGCCGAATTTCTCTGGTTTTGTACGAGTGAAATGTCTAACTAACTATAACGTCCATGAAACCTGTGGTTTTTTCAGTGAATTTCTAAGGTTTTTTAAATGCTAATTTCTATCTATAACGTCCCTGAAACCTATTGTTTTTTCAGTGAATTGGTAAGGTTTTTGTAAATGCTAATTTCTAATTGTAATGTCAAAAAAATGCTTTTTCTAAATTTTTTAAGTTTTATAAAAATAATGTAATGTTTCTCCTTTCTATAATATGCTTTTACCTTTTTTTTTTTTATAAAAAAAAGTGGATTCGCTTACCGATCGTGTACCAATCAGGGTGGTTGCGCGAATCCAAGAATTTTGCCGCCATATTGCTTAGGTCGTGTACGATGCACGTTGCGTATGCGGAAGGTGTGCGGTTCTTGACCCCGCGCAACGTCACGTATGTATTTCCGGGGGTTGTGCCGGGTGCGCGAATCAATCACAAATCTTTAAGTTTTAAAAGTATATATATATAACTTTATTATATATATTATACCAAGACATTATTTAAGATAATTGTAACTATCATTAATTTGTAACTGGAATAAAAATATATTATAGTTAAAAATATTTTTCCGGAATCGCACCGGGTGCGCGCTAGTTGCGCGCCGGGTGCGCGAACCCATCTGACTTCAAAAGAAAGTATTTCAATGGTGAAGAAGCTTTTGATTCTAGAACTTAAAGGATCCCACCAATTTTTTTTCATTTCTTTAAGAGTATCTTAGCAGAGACACCTGTTGTCTTCTGCTCCTCTTATTTGCCTTTTTTTGGTGTTTTTTTTCACAGAACTGAAAATGGCAGCTGGTGATGCACCTCAACAGCTTCCCCCTGAAGAGGAAGAAGACCTGGAGGAACCTGTAAAGAAGAGATATGAAAGTGTTTTGTGGGCATTTTCTCCATTCCACCTGGAGAGAAAAAAGTGAATGCCCGAAAAGTCACCTGCACTGTTTGTGAGAAAGTACTCTCACGAGGTTCGGAGAAAGAATATTCCTGTGGGACGTCATCAATGTTGAAACATCTACAAACAATACATCCTCGACGTCTTGCTAAGGAACAGCTTAGACGGGAACAAGAGAGGCAGGCAAGTGACAACAATGCTGCTGGACCTAGCACGTCATGTGCTTCAACATCATCTGGCACACCAAACATCATCCCTGACTTCGCTAGAGTGGAGCAGCATTGTATAAAATGCAAACAAATTCTCTGTTTTGGTGAGCAATCACTGGATGCTGTCCTGGTTGCTATTAGGAACCACCAGTGTTAATTTTTTTTTTCTATTCAATGAGTTTATAATTGCATAATTTTTTCAACATGTTCACTGTTGGTTCTGTTTATTTTTTCTTTTCTTTTTTTAAAAAAACACCCAAAAAATTCAAAAAAGAGTTAAAAAAATACAAAAAAAAATATAGATGAAAAAAAATGGTTCTTTTTAGAACCGCCTAATTGGTTAAAAATAGAAAAACTTGTATGTGTTCTATGAATGACTGCAATAGTAACATCTGAGTCATTGTATGAGTGAATAAGTACTGTCTGAGTGAATGAATGAGTGCAGCAATATTGCCTGAGTCATTGGATGAGTGCATGGATAGTGTTTGAGGGAATGAATGAGTGCAGTAGTAGTCCCTGACTGATTGCATGAGTGTATTGGTAGTGCCTGGCTTATTGCATGTGTGAATATACAGTGCCTGGATGACTGGAGGAGTTGAAGGGGAGTGCCTGAGTTATTCAATGAGTGCATAATAGTGCCTGGGTGATTGCGTGACTGCCGGGGTAGTGCCTGAGTGATTTAAGGAGTGCATGCGTAATGCCTGAGTGATTGCATGAGTGCTTGGGTAATGCCTGGGTGCATGGAAGAGTGTATGGGTAGTGCCTGGGTGCATGTAGGACTGCATGGGTAGTTCCTGTGTGATTGCATGAGTGCTGCAGAAGTGCCTCAGTGCATGTATGACTGCATGGGCACTGCCTGAGTGATTGAAGGAGTGCATGGGTAATGCCTGTGGGATTGCATCAATGCAAGGGTAATGTCTGGGTGATTGAAGGAGTGCATGGTAATGCCTGGGTGCATGGAAGAGTGCATGGGTAGTGCCTGGGTGCATGTAAGACAGCCTGGGTAGTTCCTGGATGATTGGAGGAGTGTATGAGTAGTAGCAGGGTGATTGTATGAGTGCAGGAGTAGTGCCTGGATGATTAGAAGACTGCATGGGTAGTGCTTGGATGATTGCATGAGTGCTGCAGAAGTGCCTAAGCGCATGTATGACTGCATGGGCTCTGCCTGAGTGATTGAAGGAGTGCATGGGTAATGCTTGGGTGACTGCATGAATGCAGGGGTAATGTCTGGGTGAATAGAGGAGTGCATGGGTAGTGCCTGAGTGATTACACAAGTGCATAGGTACTGCCTCGGTGATTTTATAAGTGCATGGGTAGTGGCTGGGTGATTGGAGGAGTGCATGGATAGTGCCAGGATGACTGGAGGAGTGCAAGGGTAGTGCCTGGGTTATTGGATGAGTGCATAGGTAGTACCTGGGTGATTGTATGACTGCATGGGCACTGCCTGAGTGATTGAAGGAGTGCATGAATAATGCCTGGGTGATTGCATAAATGCAGGGGTAATGTCTCGGTGAATGAAGGAGTGCATGGATAGTGCCTGAGTGATTATACGAGTGCATAGGTAGCACCTTGGTGATTTTATAAGAGTATGGGTAGTGGCTGGGTGATTGGAGGAGTGCATGGATAGTGCCTGGATGATTGGAGGAGTGCAAGGGTAGTGTCTGGGTTATTCCGTGAGTGCATAAGTAGTGCCTGGGTGATTGCATGACTGCATGGGCACTGCCTGAGTGATTGAAGGAGTGCATGGGTAATGTCTGTGTGATTGCATGAGTGCAGGGGTAATGTCTGGGTGATTGAAGGAGTGCATGGTAATGCCTGGGTGCATGAAAGAGTGCATGGGTAGTGCCTTGGTGCATGTAGGACTGCCTGGGTAGTTCCTGGGTGATTGGAGGAGTGCATGAGTAGTACCAGGGTGATTGCATGAGTGCAGGAGTAGTGCGGGGATGATTGGAAGACGACATGGGTAGTGCTTGGATGATTGCATGAGTGCTGCAGAAGTGCCTGAGCACATATAGGACTGCATGGGCACTGCCTGAGTGATTGAAGTAGTGCATGGGTAATGCCTGGGTGATTGTATGAATGCAGGGGTAATATCTGGGTGAATGGAGGAGTGCATGGGTAGTGCCCGAGTGATTACACAAGTGCATAGGTAGTGCCTTGGTGATTTTATAAGTGCATGGGTAGTGGCTGGGTGATTGGAGGAGTGCATGGATAGTGCCAGAATGACTGGAGGAGTGCAAGGGTAGTGCCTGGGTTATTGCATGAGTGCATAGGTAGTGCCTGGGTGATTGTATGACTGCACGGGCACTGCCTGAGTGATTGAAGGAGTGCATGGATAATGCCTGGGTGATTGCATGAATGCAGGGGTAATGTCTAGGTGAATGGAGGAGTGTATGGGTAGTGCCTGAGTGATTAGACGAGTGTATAGGTAGTGCCTTGGTGATTTTATAAGTGTATGGGTAGTGCCTGGGTGATTGGAGGAGTGCATGGATAGTGCCTGGATAACTGGAGGAGTGCAAGGTTAGTGCCTGGGTTATTCCATGAGTGCATAAGTAGTGCCTGGGTGATTGAATGACTGCAGGATTAGTACCTGAGTTATTGAAGGAGTGCATGGGTAATGCCTGTGTGATTGTATGAGTGCAGGGGTAATGTCTGGGTGATTGAAGGAGTGCATGGGTAATGCCTGGGTGTACGAAAGAGTGCTTGGGTAGTGCCTGGGTGCATGTAGGACTGCAAGGGTATTTCCTTGGTAATTGGAGGAGTTCATGAGTAGTACTTGGGTGATTGCATGAGTGTAGGAGTAGTGCCTGCATGATTGGAAGACTGCATGGGTAGTGCTTTGGTGATTGCATGAGTGCTGCATGTTTTTATAGTAGTGTCTGCATGTTTTTATAAGTGTATGAATACTGCCTGGGTAATTATATGAGTACACCAGTAGTGCCTGGATTATTGGAAGACTGCAAGGGTAGTGACTGAATAAAAGAGTACATCGATAGTGCATGGCTGATTGGAGGAGTGCATGGGTAATGCCTAGGTGCAACGAGGAGTGCATCAGTAGTGCCTGTGTGATTGCATGAGTGTATACGTAGTGTCTGCTTGTTTTTATAAGTGTATGAGTACTGTCTGGGTAATTATATGAGTACAGTGCTTCTGCCTGGGTTATTGGAAGACTACAAGGGTAGTGTCTGGGTGATTGAAGGAGTACATGGATAGTGCATTGCTGATTGGAGGAGTGCCTAGGTACTGCCTGAGTGATTTTGAAACTTGAAGGGTTCTGGCTGGTTGATTGGAGGAGTACAGGAGCAGTACCTGGGTGATTAGAGGACTGTATAAATAGAGCTTGGGTGATTTTATAAGTGTATGTGTACTGCCTGAATGAATAGAGCATTGTATAGATACTGCCTGTATGATTGAAAGAGTGCAAGGGTGGTGTCTGAGTGATTGCATCAAAGCAGGGATAATGTTTAGGGGATTAGAGAAGTGTATAGGTACTACCTGGGTGATTGGAAGAGTGTAGGGATAATGTCTAGCTGAATGCATGAGTGTACAGATAGTACCTGGGTGATTGGAAGAGTACATAGGTGGTGTCTGGGTGATATTATAACTATATGGATTCAGGCTAGGTGATTGGAGAAATGCATGGATAGGCATGGGTGATGGCAGGAGTGTGGTAATAGTGCCTAATTGTATAGATCAGTGCATGGGTAGTGTTTGAAAAAATGGATGAGTGCAATAAAAGTGACTGTAAACATTACTTCATATTATTATGCTTATTACATTATTTCATCTTACCTTCTTTATTAAAGTAGATACCAAACTCAGTGTAACTATTTTACAGTAGTTTTTTTTAAAACTGAATTTAAAATCTTTTCAAGCTTTACTATTACTTTCTGTAATAAAAAGAAGTAAACTGTTATTACATATAATATTATGACTTTAAGAACACAACATAATTTTAGAATTACATAACATATTCAGTTTCCCTTTTTGCTGTTTTCAGATTCTACTGAATTTCACCATACACAGTGATTTCAATGTAGATCATCATATAACAGCGGGGAAAAAAATACAATCAATGAAATTGTAAAAAAAAACAAATCTGCGTTGAAAATATTTACAACAAATTCAACTATCTGTTTACCTATCTACAGTTTCTAAATTACATTCTTCAACTACATCAAATCATTTATTTCTCTGACGTACATTTTCTAAAATATACACTCTCATTTACATCGGGTATAATATAAAGATCAAATATATAAACTACTTCCTTCAAACACAATTTTGCAAATGCAATAAGAAATAGCACAAACAATAATCCAAACAGTAATTGTTCACATCTTCCCAATAGGCCGGATAATGTTTTCAAAAGTTTGGCATCAAAAACATCAGATATGAATTTGGTAATTCGTAAGGTAACCTACATTTGAATTCCAAATGGGCATCATTGCAATGTGTCCATCCTTTATTGCACTCTAAATACACAGTATAGTGTCCAGATGTTGTAGTAGGTCCATCATGGAAAATAATAGCCACTCCTTTAAAAGTTCTTCCTGAAATTGATACTTGGCATGCCATAAAATTTTTAATTTTGGTTTCCAATTTTCTTCCATTTGCTCTACAATGTTGTAGCATTAAAATGACATATTTTCCAAATCTTTCTATATATGATGTTGACAACATTTCTGATTTACAATGAGAGCATTTAACCCCTTTACCGCGGCCGAAATTCCGCCGCGGTGCGGCGGCTTTGAAGAGTGGGCGGGGCCGTGTCGGCCAACGGACGTGCCCAGCACTACGGAGGTTGTGCTCGCGACGGCCGTTGGCCGACAGAAGCAGCGAACGGGTTAATATCTTGATTAGCTGTTTTTACTAATTTGTTAAAAGGCACTGATTTGCAATCTGGTATTGTCAAATATATGAATCGTTCAGTGTCTATTTCAGTGGAAGAAGAAAATGAACACTCTTCATATTTATGATCCCATCAGTAACTTAGTCCAAACAAATTTTTAATTTCTATTCCTTCATCTTCCAATACTACAAGCATAAACATAAACATAAGAAATTCTTGTGCATCTTGTTGTATATTCAGTGTAAATTGCTAAGAACCAGTACATATATCCTAAAGATGCCGAATGACAGAAGCAGTAAGGATTTTACTTCTATCAGTTACCATCTTTTGAAAAATATAATGTAATAAAGAATAGAATCTTTTTCTCGATTTCCATAATTTCATGATGAAGGTCTTCTAGATAAAAGACAACATTCACAATTACATTAGCATAGCAGTTGATACCTGAACTATTTTCTAACTGGTATCCTACAATATCATCAACAGTGTCCATTTTCATTTTCTTTGCAGCTTCATCATTTTCTTGAATTGTTTTCTTTTTTTGAATCTCACTAGAATGTTTCTCATATTTCTGTTTTGGACATACTACACGTTTCTCATATATGGGATATTCACCTAAGTTAGGAGCATACAGTCTTCTTAACCGATTATACTCTCTTACACAATTTGCATCAGCACTCATCTTTTTCTCATCAAAATCAATCAAATACAAACCAGATAATGTTCTTATTCGAGACAATGCAACGTATGTAACCCTGGGCGGAGTTCGCAGAGTTGCACTATGCGAAACACCGCGAAATGCAAAAAAAACTCTGCCGCACTACGCGGAGCTCCACAAGCGGCGGAGTACGATAGAAAAATGCAGTTCGGGGTGATTGCACAGTGCCGGATGCTTGTCCGCACTGTGCAATCATCGCAAACGGCACCATGCACATCGCAAGCGGTCCCTGCTTTCCTTTTCTGCCGCTTGAGTAGATTTTTACTCGAGAGGCAGCTTTCTCAACGCGAACGGGCTGTTTCTCAATGCGAGCAGTCGCGAGCATATGTGACCACTCGCAATGAGAAACCTGACCCCCCCGCGTTGAGAAATCTCACCTGGGAGATTGATTTTCCACGCTCGCGCTCGCCAACTTGATGATGGCGATCGCAAACGAGGAAAAATCTTTCTGGGAGGTTGATTTTCCTCGGTCGCCGTCACCAACTTGACGTTGACGAATGCGAGCGAGGTAAAAAACTTCGCTCTGCTACGCGGGGCGGAGTTTTTTGGAACTCCGCAATCTTTGCGTAACGCAGAGTGCGTAAAACTCCGCAAACTCCGCAAGCGGAGCGGAGTTCACTGCCCAGGGTTAACCGTATGCCATGCCCTCTTTAAACACTGTACTTCCAATATTTACCAAAGCACTGTCTACACTTAAACCTTGAGATTTATGAATGGTCACTGCATATGCTAAACAAAGAGGAAACTGTTTTCTACGAACATACAAGTCTTTTACAAGCAAAAAACGAACAGCACAACGTCCAATCTGCTTTACCTCTTCAATCTGATAATTAACAAAATCAACAACTTTTCCCATTGCTCCATTTATTAAACCTTTTTCTACATCCAAATTATGCCGTAATATTACCCGACAGTTTACACATACATATAAAGTCTTTTCTAAACCAGCAGTCTTAGATACAGACTTCTCCAAAGAATCCAATTTTGACTGTAATTTCTCTGAGAGAAGAATAGTAACTCCTTTGTGTTCCATTTTATCAATGGCTTCCATTTTCACTATTGGTTGTTTTTCCAGTTTCAAAAGTTCTTGATTGAATTTAGAACACTCTTGCAGTGTTGGTACTAGGCAAACTATAGACTTCTTTTCTCCAATTTTTTTGTACATTATTTCAGGTGCAATGTTTTCATTTGGAAACAAGTTTGTTTGTTGCCGACTTTGTAAAGCTGCTTTACCATGTTTTGTCAAAACACCAATTCTAATATCTTGAAGAATGTTTCCATAATGTTCATCACTTGCTTGTCGCATATTCTTAATAAGTTCTTTATATTCAAAATGAGACCAAATGTTTACATTTCCAATACTTTCCAAAGATTTTCTAGTGTCTTCATGGACAAGTGTTTTAAGAACTGGTTGTCCTTTCACAGGAGTAAGTTGTGGTAAATCACCGAATACAATTACATGTTTTCCTCCAAATAAAACATCATAATCTGTTTTTAAAATCTGTTGCATTCTTAAATGTACAAAGGCAAGCATTAAGTTTGAGACCATGCTCACCTCATCAATGATCAAACGCTTAATTTTCTTTAGTACTCTTGAGACTTCATAACAAGCTTCTCCAGATAGCTTGTGATATTCCAACTTATTTTCACGTTCAACTGGTAGCATGAGTAATCAATGTAATGTAATCCCTTTAATGTTGTGTGCTGCTAACCCAGTTGGAGCGGTTACAACACAAGAGTGGTTTTCTGTAGATAACTGGTCAAAACTTTAATTAAGAAACTTTTTCCTGTTCCAGCTTGACCACTGATATACATTCAAATAGGTTTAAATGATGTGCAGTTGCATTAGTTTTTATATGCAGTAAACCATGCTGTATCTGTTGTGTCGCTTGCTGATATAATTATTTTTGTTGAAGTTTAGTTGTTCTTCCCAACTCAATAATGTCCTGATGTGCTTGTTGCATTGCCGTTTCTACTTCATTCATGGCTGTTGCTGCTTCATTTTCAAGAATTGGTTGCCCTAATTGATCTTGACTTAGTGGAGCAGAACATTGACTATCTTGAGAACTGTCTCTAGCTATTTCAGCTGCAATAGTAGTTTCTTGTTCAATCTCTTCATTTAACATTTGTAGATAATTTGGAAAAATTGGTCATTGAATACTATCTTTACATGCATTAAAAGAATCTTCATAGCAGTCAAAATCTCCAAGCAATTCCAATTCACTACGCCAAGGCTTGAAAAGTTGCAGAAGTGCTAAATAGAAAAATTCCCTTTTATCTGGAGTTTTGCAACTGAGTTTCCTGTGATTAATAAGATTTCCTGTGGCATGTTTCACCAAACATCCTTCACATCCAATTACTGCATATTTTTCTTCATTTATATTTTCTGTAACATTTCTCTTAAAGCTGTAATGTTGCAGTACTTCATAGAGACATATGTTTTCCAGATGTGGACTTCTTTTAGGATAGTACGTATCCAATATATTAGTTTTTACAATATCTGTACTTTCTGGTTCATTCAATGCTAAATATTCAATTTCTTGTACAGATTTCAATACTCAATTTCGTGTTGCAGCAAGACCTAGACTTACCCAAATGATTCCTCTTGACTTTGAATTTAAAATTGCAGAGGCCAACCGATCTGAAAATTCGTAGGATCCAATCTCTCGATGGGAAAGCATCTTCAAACTAAAGCTGTACAATTTGTTAATAAGAGTCTTCTCTTGTGAAATTTCTTCCCACATTTCTTTCAACTCCGTCTTTTCAGATTTGGTTATATATGACGTAACATAGCGAGCAACAGCAATTGAATTATCTGCAACATACTTCCACATTGTCAAAATCACTGGATTGAAGTCATTAATATACTTTGATTCTTCAGTTCTTTTTATGTTGTAAGTATTTTTCGGAGATTTTCGAGTGATAGTATGCCTTACTGCTGACATGAAACTGTTGACTCTTCCTTTTGAAATTACTGGACATGGGAATCCAAAACGACATTTTATATAAAAGTTTCCCTTTGACTTGTTTTTCCGTCGACAATATTTTCCACATCGATGACTTTGAAACCCTAAAACTTGTTGTCTCAAGTTGTTTTCTCCTCCTTCTTTTGGAATGGTACAGGAAGCATACTCTTCAATGAAAGACAAAAAACTTTCATCAGTATCAGTTCCAAATTTTGGTGCATTCTAGATCCATAACAGCATGCGTATATGAGGTGCACCTCTAGCTTGGTACTCCTTTCTCCAAAAGAAATCAATAACTTCTCCAAGAGGTGGATTATTTTTATTGCAGATAAAAGACATCATAGCTTGAAACCTATGCTTAAAATATGTGCACACATTTACAGGATCCAAGGAACACAGGGGCATATTAGCAAGGGATTTATCGCCGCTTTAGCGGCACTTTTTGCCGCCGAAGCGGCAATTTTTTTATCGCCCTATCAGCAAGCTGTCGCCAACAAGCGTTAGCGACAGCTTTCTGGCGATAGCGGCCGGTTTTCCCATCGCCTTGCATGCCAGCGATAATTATCGCTAATGACATGCAAGGTAGGCATTCCCAACTAAAAGTGACTGAAAACAGTCACTAACACAACTTCCGCCAATTAGCAACGCAGGCGAAGCGATAAAAAAACTCGCGCTAAACGCGATTATCGCTAGAATTTAACACCTGCTAAAAACATGACTTACCTGTTTGTTCAATGGGAGGTGGATTGTCAGGCTAAGTCCCCCATGGCGTTAATGCGTGAATATCGCTGGATTTCCAGCAATATTCACGCATTTCGCTGCTATCGCTGGATATTTTATTGCATTGGAGATAAACGTTGCTAATAGCGTGTTATCTCCGCGATAAAATCCAGCGATACGCGGCGATTAAAAAAAGCGCGCTAAGCGCGGTTTGCGATAATTATCGCAAGTTGTTGCTAATATCCCCCACAGTTCTCCAGCTGTCTTCAATTCAATGGTTTTTACATTTGAATTTGCTTGTCGTAGAAATGCAAGTAAATCGTCCCATGCGTACTCAACACAGCTAAGTGTAACAAACCATGTAGGGGTGCCTAAGTTCCTTAACATTCATTTAAGTTCCCCTTGACGACAATACCAATACTCATTAGTACCACGTTGACACGCCATCAAATTAATTAACTGAGATTCTAAATGATCGTCTCTTTGTTGAACTTTGTCCAAATATTCCTTTACAGAAACATGTGTAAGATGAACTCCTGTTTTTAATATGTGGTTCACTGCATATGAAAGTCCAGACAAGTCACTTTTGAACAGAAGATGAAATAAATATGGAATACACTGTCGAAATCTTGGATCTTCTGAGTACAATCTAGTTGTACGATATTCTGAAGCTGGAATCTGTACTGGTCGTTCATCATATCGTCCACCTTTTCCAGTGGGGAAGAGCTGTGGAAAACAACGAGCTTCCAAACTATTTTCCCATACACTCATGGGAGTTCCCTTCGCTTTCTTCATTTGGAATAATTCAATAGTGTTTCATATCACTTCTTTTGAATGTAGAGGATGTATACTATAATGTTCATAAATTTCTTCAGACCTTGAGTTGTCTACTTTTTCTATTTGGCCAGCTGACATTTCTCTTTCATCTTCTAAAGATATTTTTCTTCTTCCAAATATACATTTTTATAATAAATATTGTTTTGTACAAGATTTAATGTTGCCTTTTGAAGTTTGGTGGCATCTACTAACTCTTGCAATATTTTCCGACTCTTTGTTGATACACCATTAACTAGAATAACTACAGGTTCAGTTTCCTCTCTCTCTACACCAACAGTTTCAATATTTTTCTTAAAATCAAAAGATAAATACACAACTCTTCCTTTTAAACTTCTTTGTAAATCTGTTGGAGGCAGCTTACCTGTTTTAGGCTCCATGCGAACTATAGCCTGAAACGGGTGCACAGATTGAATAAGAATGGACTCATATGTATTTAAATCGGCCAGTTCCGGAGGAATAGCTACCAACTCTAAGTTGTGATGAACTGCTCTAGCTGGCATTTTGTTCTCTTCTAATTTGTTGTAACAATATTTACAAATACGTTGATCAGTACCCAACTCAAAACGACCTTCCACCAACAAATAAGCACCAAATTGCTCCAACTTATCATTATTTTCCTTTTCACTTTTTAAATATACATCAACATTCCTAGTTTGACTTCTATAGTAAGTACGTCGACAACAAATACAAACATAGTTTGGTTTTTCACAAGAAACTACCTTAAACTTTGTAATTTCTTCTTCAAACTTCAGAGTAGTAGTATCTTCCATCTCTTCTTCAACACCTACACTTATCAAAGTCTCACTTTCTCTACACTCCTCTTGAGGGCCAAAGAAACGAAACTGTATATCATCAGAAACTTTTTTTACATCCAACACTGAACCATGCAAAAGAGCTGTGTTTATTTCATTTAGAAATAATGCAGGACTTTTTACGTAGTACAATCTTCTTACTAACTTCCGAATTTCTGAGTGATGTACTGCTAACATTCTTAAATGATGAAAAGTACTTCGACACACTTTTCTAGAAAGACAAGCCAGAGAATGACTGTGCAAGTTAGTACATTTTCTCACTTTACAAGGATCTAATCCTTGCAACATCTTAATCTTCTGTTTAACACTTTTTTTTACCATAATCTCGTAAAAAATGTCATAATACATCAATAGATTCCTGTTGTATACTACAAATACTACTACAATCCCACTCATACACTGGAGCTTGTGTACGTCTCCCTTGAACTTCTTCAGCTATTACTTCTTCCACATTTCTAGGAACCATCTTTTTTTTTTCAATTGGACAACCGTTTTTAACCTCATAACAACGACCACTGGTATCAACTGCATGAACTAATGAATTTTGTTGAAAATAGCTTTCTTCATTAAAAAAAGGTTCCGTACTAGAAGTGTGCTTCCATTCACCAGAAAAGACTTTTGCAAAAGTTAGTTCTATTAACCAGTCTTTTTCTGTTACTTTTCTCCTTCATAAACTGCATTATTTTATTCAATGTTTTCATTCTCTTCAATACTAATATAAACAATTTTCTTTTCAATTCAAAAGCCTTTTAAACTACACTTTCAATCTGTTGTTTTTTTCTTGAAAAATGCTGATCTTCTTTTATATTTTTTGAAATCTTTCGATAAATTTTGTAGTACTCTACTTTTATACATTCTCTTTCTAATGTCTTTAAATTGTTTCATCCTTCTTTCAACATAGATTGTTTTCCCATAACCTGATTTTCCATTAATTTGTCCCTTTTTCGTTTCCTTCTGATTCGTTGTACTACTTTTCTTTATCTTTTCTCCATTTTGAAAAATATTGATATTTTTTTAAAGTCTTTTAACAAATTCTTTAGTTCTTTTACCAGAAGTCTTTTTCTTCGATGTCACATATTGCACTTCATCTAATTTCTGCTTTTCTCTTTGATTTAAATAGTATTGTTGTCTTTGTTGTTTATTCTTTTCAACTTTTCTAGGCATACTGAATCTTTCTTAATAATAATGGAGAATATCTGGAAAAAATTGAAAACCATTGTAAAAATTATATAATATTATTAAAATAATTATATACAAATATTCTCATCTGTTACTAAAGAAATACCTTAGGTACAAACATACGCATATATGGTTTTTGGAATATGGTGAGACTTACATTTCAAATATGCCACATAAATATAGATGTGTGTTTCAAATGAAAAGTGCAATCTGTCAAGTTTTAAAACCTTTATACTCTTGTGACTGAGGTATATGTCTACTTACATAGATATGTTGATACATATCATGCATATTAAGTTGATAGACATATAAAACACAGCTATACATCTATTTGTATATTACTTTCATATATGAATTTGCTAGGAAAAGGAACAAACATATGTATACATTATTGCAGGAATGTGGTAAGACCTACAGCTGAGACATGTGATAGTGTCTGAGTGATTGCAAGACTGCAAGGATAGTGCCTGAGCTATTGCATAAGTGCATAGGTAGTGCCTGAGTGATTTTATAAGTGCATAGGCACTGGCTATGTGATTGGAAGAGTTCATAGATCCTGACAGGGTGATTGAAGGAGTGCAAGGGTAGTGCCTGGGTGATTGAATCAGTGTATAGCTAGTGCATTGGTGATTGCATGAGTGCAAAGGCAATGTGTGGGGGATTAAGGAATTCATAGATAATGCCTGGGTGATTGCATGAGTTGAGGGCTAATATCTGGGGGATTACAAGAGTACATAGGAAGTACCTGGGTGATTTTATAAGTGTATGGATACTGCCTGGGTGATTGGAGTAGTACTGTGGTAGTGCATCTGTTATTGGAGAAGTGTAAAGGTACTGCCTGGGAGATTTTATAAGTGCATGGGTACTGGCTAAGTGATTGGAGGAGTGCATAGATCCTCACAGGGTGATTGGAAGAGTGCAAGGGTACTGCCTAGGTGATTAAACCAGTGTATAGCTAATGTATTCATGATTGCATGATTGGAGAAGTAATGTCTGCTGGATTAGAGGAATACATATATAATGCTTGGTGATTCAATGAGTGCACAGGTAATGTCTGGGGGATTTCAGGAGTACATAGGAAGTACCTAGGTGGTTTATAAGTGGATGGATACTGCCTTGGTGATTAGAGTAGTATTATTGTAGTGCCTGAGACATTCAAGGAGTGCTAAAGTACTGCCTGAGTGATTTTATAAGTGCATAGGTAGTGGCTGGGTGATCAAAGAACTTCAGGGGTAGTGAATGGGTGACTGAAGGACTGCAGGGGAAATGCCTGGGTGATTGCATGAGAGCAAGGGTAGTGCCTGGATGATTGGAGGAGTACTACGGTAGTGTCTGAGTGATTGCTTAAGTGCATAGGAAGTGCTTGAGTGATTTTATAAGTGCATCGGTACTGGCTAAGTGATTGGAAGAGTGCATAGATCCTGACAGGGTGATTGAAGGAGTGCAAGAGTAGTCCCTGGGTGATTGAATCAGTGTATAGCTAATGCATTGGTGATTGCATGAGTGCAAAGGCAATGTGTGGGGGATTAAGGAGTTCATTGATTATGCCTGGGTGATTGCATGAGCTGAGGCGAATCCAACGCGATGTTACACGAGGGGGCCGCGCTGAGAGCCGTGTTAGATTCGCGACTCCAAAATAGAAACAAAAAAAAAACGCCCCACTTCTATTATTCGGTATTCGCCGGGGCCTGGCCAACATTTATTTATTTTATTAATTTAACATATATATAAAGGAGGGGGCGTGTGCCCCCCCCCCATCCCTGGGCCACTATTGGCCCGGGGACCCCATCCCCCGGGGCCAGGCCAGACTTTTTTTTTTTCTTGGAGGGGGACCTCGTGGCCCCCCTCCTGAGGCCAATTATGGCCTGGGGACCCCATCCCCCGGGGCCTGGCCTCATGTTTGGGACCATAGGGGGAGCCCCAATGCCCCCATGGTCCCAGCCGGCTCCCAACCTCCTGAGAGAGCCGGCATTGCTTTTGGGTAAGGGGAGCTGCTAACCGGGCAGCACCCCTTGCTCAAAAGCAATTCTGCTTTGCTTCTTGGAAGCGAGAGCAGGTTTCCTGCTCTCACTTCCAAGAAGGAAAGCAGTGTTTGCTATGGCAGGGCCGGAGCCGAGCTCCCACCCTGCCATGGCAAATGGCATTGTCCCGGGGTGGGCACCCCGGGACATTGCAGGAGCTGGCCCTGGGGGGTGGCGGTCCCCAGGGCCATCGAGGGCTCCAGGAGGGGGGCTGCACGGCCCCCCTCCCAACTGTTTAAAGCCCCTGGAAGGTGGTGGTTCCCCTGGCCAGGGGTCCACAACGGACCCCCAACCTTAATTTAAAGTTTGCCCCGGGAGGTGGTGGTCCCCGGGGCAGTGTGGGGAGGGGCAGGAGCCCCCACACTTCATTTATTTAAGCCCTGGGGAGGTGGCGGCCTGCGAGGCACCCCCTCATAATTACATAATGCCCTGGGGAGGTGGCGTTCCCAGGGCTTGGGGGGTACACGAGGCTCCCCTCATAATTACACAAGTCCCGGGGAGGTGGCGGTCCCCGGGGCTGCAGGGGCCCCTGTGGGCCCCTGCTAGTTATTTGGGCATTGCCCACGGGACCTGGCCCACCCGGGGGCTTAAGGAAAATGAAGCGCGGCAGCCCGCGCTTTGTTTTTTTAAAACTTTTCTCTGCCGGATTCGCGCACCCGGTGCGACTTCGTTGATTTTTTTTTAAAACAAAATTATTTTTGGGCCCTGGGGGTCCTTGTGGAACCCCCTAAGCAGGGCTAGGGGGTCAGGGTGTTTCTACCCTGCCCCCTTTTCTTGTTTTTTATGCTTTTTTCTACTGTTTTCTTGTGACTCAGTTACCGAGTCACAAGATGGCTGCCAACACATTCTGGTTTGGAGTGTTGGCAGCCAATCAGAATGAAGCTTGTGCTCGGGAGGGTTCGCGAATCCTCCTCGGTGCTCAGATATCAATATTTTTATTTTTTGAATTTCTCAGCAACTACGGAATGGATTTGCACCATTTAAAAAAAGGGCACTTTCTGAACCAAGAGCTACCTTTTTGCCCAGTTTGGTGTAATTCCATTCAACAGTTCAGGCTGTAGCCTGTTTCAAAATTCCTATGAAAAATAACATGGGGAAAACGCCTTTTGGGACCACCCTTTTTTCTCGGCCCCCGCTTGACGAATCACCCCAAAACTTTCAAGACAAAAGCTGACCTGAGTGAACCATTAGTTTTGAAAATTTCGCGGAGATTCGTCAAACGGCGCCAAAGATATTGGCAAAAGAAAAAACGCTTTTTAAATAGAAACAAGGGCCTAACTATAACTACCTACTGGCGACCGCCAGTAGGTAATGTATATATATATATATATATATATATATATATATATATATATATATATATATATATATTCACTGAAAAAACCATAGGTTTTAGGGACAGTTCTAGTTAGTTGGACATTGCACTCGTACAAAACCCGTGAAATTCCCCTGTTATAGTTAGTTCAGCTAACTATAACTCGCGCCCCCACAATGCACTGCTGATGACGTCACATATTACATCACTCATGACATGGTCAGTGACATCACTGATGACATCACTGATGACATCTCAAATGACATCACTGATGACAACACTGATGACATCATCCAGTGACTGTGTGTTTCTGTAAAGTTTAAATATGTTTAATATATATAGGGAAAGGCGTATTGAAGAATGAGTGGGTGTATAAGTGTCTGAATGGATGATTTAGTACGTGAGTGACTGACTCTACAAGTGAGTGATTAAACGTATCTTACTGAATGCATGGGTTAGTGACTAAACTGTGTGAATGTCTGTATCCGTCTGTTTGTTGGTGTGTAAGTGGATGCATGGATTTGCGAATAGCTACATGAGTGTCTATATGGGTTATTGATTGGTTCTCTGAGTATCTGTATGGCTGCCTGAGTGTTTGTGTGGGTGGGGTGTGTGTGACTCTATACATAGATGTGTGAGTGGGTGATTCACTGGGTGCATGATTTCAAGAGTGCATCTGTGATGGACTGCTTGGGTGGGTGAGTGTGTGTATGGGTGTGTTAGTGAGTGAATGTATATCTTAGTGGTACATGTGCGAGTAACTACATATGTAAAAAGCAGTATATATGTGTGTTAGAGTATTTAAATGGCTATAAGTGAGAGTGTGTTATTGTGAGAGTGGCTGTATGGATGCGTGTGTGCTTGTATCAGTTATTGTATAAGAGCGTAAGAATGTGCTAGTATTTGTATGAGTAAGTGAGCTGGTGTGTGTATAACTGTATAGGTGAGTAAATGGGTGTGTGATTAATTTTTTGCATGACTGACTAGGTGTGTGAGTACCTCTATGGATGAGTGGCGGTGTGTGAGTATTTATATAGGTGTATGAGTGCATATGATAGTCCTGTACTGAGTGACTGTAAGTATGAGTGACTGTACAGGTGAGTGAGTGGATGTGTGTGTAGACCTAAGAATCAGTGAGTGGGTATGCAGTTTTTGGTGTTGGAGTGTCTATGGTTTTGAGAATGGCAGTCTGTAATTTAGAGTGGGTGTATCAAAAGTTATATTAGGGTGTGAGAAGATGCATGAAATTATCACATGGATGATGTCATCAGTGATGTCATTTGAGATGTCATCAGTGATGTCATCAGTGATGTCACTGACCATGTCATGAGTGATGTAATATGTGACGTCATCAGCAGTGCATTGCGGGGCGCGAGTTATAGTTAGCTGAACTAACTATAACAGGGGAATTTCACGGGTTTTGTACGAGTGCAATGTCCAACTAACTAGAACTGTCCCTAAAACCTATGGTTTTTTCAGTGAATTTCAAAGGTTTTTAAATGCTAATTTCTAACTATAACTTGTCTGAAACCTATGGTTTTTTCAGTGAATTTCAAAGGTTTTTTAAATGCTAATTTCTAACTATAACGTGCCTGAAACCTATGGTTTTTTCAGTGAATTTCAAAGGTTTTTTAAATGCTAATTTCTAACTATAACGTGCCTGAAACCTATGGTTTTTTCAGTGAATTTCAAAGGTTTTTAAATGCTAATTTCTAACTATAACGTGCCTGAAACCTATGATTTTTAAGTGAATTTCAAAGGTTTTTAAATGCTAGTTTCTAACTATGCCAACAGAGGTAGGACATGTGAAGAAAGAAGAAAAAACGCACAGAAAGAAGCAAAAGATGTGCAGAAAGAACCAACAGAGGAGCAGAAAGAGGCCTTGTTGCAAAATCATCCTGTGCCCACAACTTTTTCAGACGGGTACTGGTGGTAACTGACTCTGATTAACCAGAGCCAGTGCGCGTTTGCACAGTGGTGAAGGGAGGGGGGCCTGAGGTGACATGTGTGCAAACGCGCCCCGTGGCGCGTTTTAAGTTGCGGGATTAAGTCCCCTTGAATCCTGAGGGTCCCTGGGGCCCAACTAGCCCCCAGGTACCTACAGTTAGGACCACAGAGCTGAGTTGCAGAGAGGCGTTCCGAGGTCACGCACCTTTTTCACCTCTCTGCAACGCAACTCTGTTGTGCTTACTGAAGGTACCTGGTGGGCTAGTTGGCCCCCAGGATTCAAAGGGAATTAACTCCCCAACTTAAAACGCACCACAGGGCGTGTTTGCGCACATGTCACCTGAGGCCCCGCCCCCTCCGTTCACCACTGTGCAAACGCGCCCCGTGGCGCGTTTTAAGTTGGGGGATTAGGTCACCTAGAATCCTGAGAGTCCCTGGGGCCCAACTAGCCCACCAGGTACTTCCAGTAAGCACCACAGGCCTGCGTTGCAACACCTGTAACAAATTGTGCAGTTGTGTTTAGGTAGTGAAGAGGGTCGTGCTGGGGGTAGTGTTTTAGGGTTTAGGGTAGTGCAGTGGTGTTTGTGTAGTGTAGGGGGTCATGCTGGGGGTAGATTTAGGGTTTAGGGTAGTGCAGTGGTGTTTGGGTAGTGTAGGGAGTCGTGCTGGGGGAGTGTTTTAGGGTTTAGGGTAGTACAGTGGTGTTTGGGTAGTGTAGGGGGTCGTGCTGGGGTTAGTGTTTTAGGGTTTTAGGGTTTAGGGTAGTGCAGTGGTGTTTGGGTAGTGTAGGGGATACTGCTGGGGGTAGTGTTTTAGGGTTTAGGGTAGTGCAATGGTGTTTGGGTAGTGTAGGGGGTACTGCTGGGGGTAGTGTTTTAGGGTTTAGGGTAGTGCAGTGGTGTTTGGGTAGCGTAGGGGGTACTGCTGGGGGTAGTGTTTTATGGTTTAGGGTAGTGCAGTGGTGTTTGGGTAGTGTAGGGGTTCGTTCTGGGGGTAGTTTTTAGGGTTTAGGGTAGTGCAGTGGTGTTTGTGTAGTGTAGGAGGTCGTGTTTTAGGGTTTAGGGTAGTGCAGTGGTCTTTGGGTAGTGTAGGGGGTTGTGCAGGGGGTAGTGTTTTAGGGATTAGGGTAGTGCATTGGTATTTGGGTAGTGTAGGGGGTCATGCAGGGGTAGTGTTTTAGGGTTTAGGGCAGTGCAGTGGTGATTCGGTAGTGTAGGGGGTCGTGCTGGGTGGAGTGTTTTAGGGTTTAGGGCAGTGCAGTGGTGTTCGGGTAGTGTAGGGGGTCGTGCTGGGGGAGTGTTTTAGGGTTTAGGGCAGTGCAGTCGTGTTCGGGTAGTGTAGGGGGTCGTGCTGGGGGAGTATGTTAGGGTTTAGGGTAGTGCAGTGGTGTTCGGGTAGTGTAGGGGGTCATGCTGGGGGTAGTGTTCTAGGGTTTAAGGCAGTGCAGAGGTGTTCGGGCAGTGTAGGGGGTCCTGCTGGGGGTGGTGTTTTAGGGTTTAGGGCAGTGCAGTGGTGTTCGGGCAGTGTAGGGGGTCGTGCTGGGGGTGGTGTTTCAGGGTTTAGGGCAGTGCAGTGATGTTCGGGCAGTGTAGGGGGTCGTGCAGGGGTGGTGTTTCAGGGTTTAGGGCAGTGGTGTTCGGGCAGTGTAGGGGGTCATGCTGGGGGTGGTGTTTCAGGGTTTGGGGCAGTGCAGTGGTGTTCGAGCAGTAAAGGGGGTCATGCTGGGGGTGGTGTTTCAGGGTTTAGGGCAGTGCAGTGGTGTTCGGGCAGTGTAGGGGGCGGTGCAGGGGGTGGTGTTTCAGGGTTTAGGGCAGTGCAGTGGTGTTCGGGCAGTGTAGGGGGTGGTGCAGGGGGTGGTGTTTCAGGGTTTAGGGCAGTGCAGTGGTGTTCGGGAAGTGTAGGGGGTCGTGCAGGGGGTGGTGTTTCAGGGTTTAGGGCAGTGCAGTGGTGTTCGGGCAGTGTAGGGGGCGGTGCAGGGGTGGTGTTTCAGGGTTTAGGGCAGTACAGTGGTGTTCGGGCATTGTAGGGGGTGGTGCTGGGGCTGGTGTTTCAGGGTTTAGGGCAGTGCAGTGGTGTTCAGGCAGTGTAGGGGTCGTGCTGGGGCTGGTGTTTCAGGGTTTAGGGTAGTGCAGTGGTGTTCGGGCAGTGTAGGGGGTCGTGCTGGGGCTGGTGTTTCAGGGTTTAGGGCAGTGCAGTGGTGTTCGGGCAGTGTAGGGGGTCATGCTGGGGCTGGTGTTTCAGGGTTTAGGGCAGTGCAGTGGTTTTCGGGCAGTGTAGGGGGTCTTCCTGGGGCTGGTGTTTCAGAGTCTAGGGCAATGCAGTGGTGTTCGGGCAGTGTAGGGGGTCTTGCTGGGGCTGGTGTTTCAGGGTTTAGGGCAGTGCAGTCGTGTTCGGGCAGTGTAGGGGTCGTGCTGGGGGTGGTGTTTCAGGGTTTAGGGCAGTGTAGTGGTGTTCGGGCAGTGTAGGGGGTCGTGCTGGGGCTAGTGTTTCAGGGTTTAGGGCAGAGCAATGGTGCTCAGGCAGTGTAGGGGGTTGTGCTGGGGGTGATGTTTCAGGGTTTAGGCCAGTACAGTGGTGTTAGGGCAGTGTAGGGGGTCGTGCTGGGGGTGGTGTTTCAGGGTTTAGGGCAGTGCAGTGGTGTTCCGGCAGTGTAGGGGGTCGTGCAGGGGGTGGTGTTTCAGGGTTTAGTGCAGTGGTGTTCGGGCAGTGTAGGGGGTCGTGCTGGGGTGGTGTTTCAGGGTTTAGGGCAGTGCAGTGGTGTTCGGGCAGTGTAGGGTGTCGTGCAGGGGGTGGTGTTTCAGGGTTTAGGGCAGTGCAGTGGTGTTCGGCCAGTGTAGGTAGTCTTGCTGGGGGTGGTGTTTCAGGGTTTAGGGCAGTGCAGTAGTTTTCGGGCAGTGTAGGCGGTCGTGCTGGGGCTGGTGTTTCAGGGTTTAGGGCAGTGCAGTGGTGTTCGGGCAGGGTACGGGGTTGTGCTGGGGCTGGTGTTTCAGGGCTTAGGGCAGTGCAGTGGTGTGGGGGCAGTGTACGGGGTTGTGCTGGGGCTGGTGTTTCAGGGTTTAGGGCAGTGCAGTGGTGTTCGGGCAGTGTAGGGGGTCGTGCTCGGGGTGGTGTTTCAGGGTTTAGGGCAGTGCAGTGGTGTTCGGGCAGTGTAGGGGGTCGTGCTGGGGCTGGTGTTTCAGGGTTTAGGGCAGTGCAGTGGTGTTCGGTCAGTGTAGGGGGTCGTGCTGGGGCTGGTGTTTCAGGGTTTTGGGCAGAGCAGTGGTGTTCGGGCAGTGTAGGGGGTCATGCTGGGGGTGGTGTTTCAGGGTTTAGGGCAGTGCAGTGGTGTTCGGGCAGTGTAGGGGGTCTTGCTGGGGGTGGTGTTTCAGGGTTTAGGGCAGTGCAGTGGTGTTTGGGCAGTGTAGGGGGTCTTGCTGGGGGTGGTGTTTCAGGGTTTAGGGCAGTGGTGTTCGGGCAGTGTAGGGGGTCTTGCTGGGGGTGATGTTTCAGGGTTTAGGGCAGTGCAGTGGTGTTCGGGCAGTGTAGGGGGTCTTGCTGGGGGTAGAGTTTCAGGGTTTAGGGCGGTGCAGTGGTGTTCGTGCAGTGTAGGGGGTCGTGCTGGGGGTGATGTTTCAGGGTTTAGGGCAGTGCAGTAGTGTTCGGGCAGTGTAGGGGGTCGTGCAGGGGGTGGTGTTTCAGGGTTTAGGGCAGTGCAGTGGTGTTCTGGCAGTGTAGGGGGTCATGCTGGGGGTGGGGTTTCAGGGTTTAGGGCAGTACAGTGGTGTTCGGGCAGTGTAGGGGGTCGTGCAGGGGTGGTGTTTCAGGGTTTAGGGCAGTGCAGTGGTGTTCGGGCAGTGTAGGGGGTCGTGCTGGGGCTGGTGTTTCAGGGTTTAGGGCAGTGCAGTGGTGTTCGGGCAGTGTAGGGGGTCTTGCTGGGGGTGATGTTTCAGGGTTTAGGGCAGTGCAGTGGTGTTCGAGCAGTGTAGGGGGTCTTACTGGGGGTAGTGTTTCAGGGTTTAGGGCAGTGCAGTGGTGTTCGTTCAGTATAGGGGGTCGTGCTGGGGATGGTGTTTCTGGGTTTAGGGCAGTGCAGTAGTGTTCGAGCAGTGTAGGGGGTTGTGCAGGGGGTGGTGTTTCAGGGTTTAGGGCAGTGCAGTGGTGTTCGAGCAGTGTAGGGTGTTGTGCTGGGGCTGGTGTTTCAGGGTTCAGGGCGGTGCAGTGGTGTTCAGGCAGTGTAGGGGGTCGTGCTGAGGCTGGTGTTTCACGGTTTAGGGCAGTGCAGTGGTGTTCGGGCAGTGTAGGGGGTCGTGCTGGGGCTGGTGTTTCAGGGTTTAGGGTAGTGCAGTGGTGTTCGGGCAGTGTAGGGGGTCATGCAGGGGCTGGTGTTTCAAGGTTTAGGGCAGTGCAGTGGTGTTCGGGCAGTGTAGGGGGTCTTCCTGGGGCTGGTGTTTCAGAGTCTAGGGCAATGCAGTGGTGTTCGGGCAGTGTAGGGGTCTTGCTGGGGCTGGTGTTTCAGGGTTTAGGGCAGTGCAGTCGTGTTCGGGCAGTGTAGGGGGTCGTGCTGGGGGTGGTGTTTCAGGGTTTAGGGCAGTGTAGTGGTGTTCGGGCAGTGTAGGGGGTCGTGCTGGGGCTAGTGTTTCAGGGTTTAGGGCAGAGCAATGGTGCTCAGGCAGTGTAGGGGGTTGTGCTGGGGGTGATGTTTCAGGGTTTAGGCCAGTACAGTGGTGTTAGGGCAGTGTAGGGGGTCGTGCTGGGGGTGGTGTTTCAGGGTTTAGGGCAGTGCAGTGGTGTTCCGGCAGTGTAGGGGGTCGTGCAGGGGGTGGTGTTTCAGGGTTTAGTGCAGTGGTGTTCGGGCAGTGTAGGGGTCGTGCTGGGGTGGTGTTTCAGGGTTTAGGGCAGTGCAGTGGTGTTCGGGCAGTGTAGGGTGTCGTGCTGGGGCTGGTGTTTCAGGGTTTAGGGCAGTGCAGTGGTGTTCAGGCAGTGTAGGGGGTCGTGCTGGGGCTGGTGTTTCAGGGTTTAGGGTAGTGCAGTGGTGTTCGGGCAGTGTAGGGGGTCGTGCTGGGGCTGGTGTTTCAGGGTTTAGGGCAGTGCAGTGGTGTTCGGGCAGTGTAGGGGGTCATGCTGGGGCTGGTGTTTCAGGGTTTAGGGCAGTGCAGTGGTTTTCGGGCAGTGTAGGGGGTCTTCCTGGGGCTGGTGTTTCAGAGTCTAGGGCAATGCAGTGGTGTTCGGGCAGTGTAGGGGGTCTTGCTGGGGCTGGTGTTTCAGGGTTTAGGGCAGTGCAGTCGTGTTCGGGCAGTGTAGGGGGTCGTGCTGGGGGTGGTGTTTCAGGGTTTAGGGCAGTGTAGTGGTGTTCGGGCAGTGTAGGGGGTCGTGCTGGGGCTAGTGTTTCAGGGTTTAGGGCAGAGCAATGGTGCTCAGGCAGTGTAGGGGGTTGTGCTGGGGGTGATGTTTCAGGGTTTAGGCCAGTACAGTGGTGTTAGGGCAGTGTAGGGGGTCGTGCTGGGGGTGGTGTTTCAGGGTTTAGGGCAGTGCAGTGGTGTTCCGGCAGTGTAGGGGGTCGTGCAGGGGGTGGTGTTTCAGGGTTTAGTGCAGTGGTGTTCGGGCAGTGTAGGGGGTCGTGCTGGGGTGGTGTTTCAGGGTTTAGGGCAGTGCAGTGGTGTTCGGGCAGTGTAGGGTGTCGTGAAGGGGGTGGTGTTTCAGGGTTTAGGGCAGTGCAGTGGTGTTCGGCCAGTGTAGGTAGTCTTGCTGGGGGTGGTGTTTCAGGGTTTAGGGCAGTGCAGTAGTTTTCGGGCAGTGTAGGCGGTCGTGCTGGGGCTGGTGTTTCAGGGTTTAGGGCAGTGCAGTGGTGTTCGGGCAGGGTACGGGGTTGTGCTGGGGCTGGTGTTTCAGGGTTTAGGGCAGTGCAGTGGTGTGGGGGCAGTGTACGGGGTTGTGCTGGGGCTGGTGTTTCAGGGTTTAGGGCAGTGCAGTGGTGTTCGGGCAGTGTAGGGGTCGTGCTCGGGGTGGTGTTTCAGGGTTTAGGGCAGTGCAGTGGTGTTCGGGCAGTGTAGGGGGTCGTGCTGGGGCTGGTGTTTCAGGGTTTAGGGCAGTGCAGTGGTGTTCGGGCAGTGTAGGGGGTCTTGCTGGGGGTGGTGTTTCAGGGTTTAGGGCAGTGCAGTGGTGTTTGGGCAGTGTAGGGGGTCTTGCTGGGGGTGGTGTTTCAGGGTTTAGGGCAGTGGTGTTCGGGCAGTGTAGGGGGTCTTGCTGGGGGTGATGTTTCAGGGTTTAGGGCAGTGCAGTGGTGTTCGGGCAGTGTAGGGGGTCTTGCTGGGGGTAGAGTTTCAGGGTTTAGGGCGGTGCAGTGGTGTTCGTGCAGTGTAGGGGGTCGTGCTGGGGGTGATGTTTCAGGGTTTAGGGCAGTGCAGTAGTGTTCGGGCAGTGTAGGGGGTCGTGCAGGGGGTGGTGTTTCAGGGTTTAGGGCAGTGCAGTGGTGTTCTGGCAGTGTAGGGGGTCATGCTGGGGGTGGGGTTTCAGGGTTTAGGGCAGTACAGTGGTGTTCGGGCAGTGTAGGGGGTCGTGCAGGGGGTGGTGTTTCAGGGTTTAGGGCAGTGCAGTGGTGTTCGGGCAGTGTAGAGGGTCGTGCTGGGGCTGGTGTTTCAGGGTTTAGGGCAGTGCAGTGGTGTTCGGGCAGTGTAGGGGGTCTTGCTGGGGGTGATGTTTCAGGGTTTAGGGCAGTGCAGTGGTGTTCGAGCAGTGTAGGGGGTCTTACTGGGGGTAGTGTTTCAGGGTTTAGGGCAGTGCAGTGGTGTTCGTTCAGTATAGGGGTCGTGCTGGGGATGGTGTTTCTGGGTTTAGGGCAGTGCAGTAGTGTTCGAGCAGTGTAGGGGGTTGTGCAGGGGTGGTGTTTCAGGGTTTAGGGCAGTGCAGTGGTGTTCGAGCAGTGTAGGGTGTTGTGCTGGGGCTGGTGTTTCAGGGTTCAGGGCGGTGCAGTGGTGTTCAGGCAGTGTAGGGGGTCGTGCTGAGGCTGGTGTTTCACGGTTTAGGGCAGTGCAGTGGTGTTCGGGCAGTGTAGGGGGTCGTGCTGGGGCTGGTGTTTCAGGGTTTAGGGTAGTGCAGTGGTGTTCGGGCAGTGTAGGGGGTCATGCAGGGGCTGGTGTTTCAAGGTTTAGGGCAGTGCAGTGGTGTTCGGGCAGTGTAGGGGTCGTGCTGGGGCTGGTGTTTCAGGGTTTTGGGCAGAGCAGTGGTGTTCGGGCAGTGTAGGGGGTCATGCTGGGGGTAGTGTTTCAGGGTTTAGGGCAGTGCAGTGGTGTTCGGGCAGTGTAGGGGGTCGTGCTGGGGGTGGTGTTTCAGGGTTTAGGTCAGTGGTGTTCGGGCAGTGTAGGGGTCTTGCTGGGGATGATGTTTCAGGGTTTAGGGCAGTGCAGTGGTGTTCGGGCAGTGTAGGGGGTCTTGCTGGGGGTAGTGTTTCAGGGTTTAGGGCAGTGCAGTGGTGTTCGGGCAGTGTAGGGGGTCATGCTGGGTGTGGTGTTTCAGGGTTTAGGGCAGTGCAGTGGTGTTCAGGCAGTGTAGGGGGTCGTGCTAGGGGTGGTGTTTCAGGGTTTAGGGCAGTGCAGTGGTGTTCGGGCAATGTAGGGGGTCGTGCTGTTGGTAGTGTTTTAGGGTTTAGGGTAGTGCAGTGGTGCTTGTGTAGTGTAGGGGGTCGTGCTGGGGGTAGTGTTTTAGGGTTTAGGGTAGTGCAGTGGTGTTTGTGTAGTGTAGGGGGTCCTGTTTTAGGGTAGTGCAGTGGTGTTTGGGTAGTGTAGGGGATCGTGCTGGGGGTAGTGTTTTAGGATTTAGGTTAGTGCAGTGGTGTTTGGGTAGTGTAGGGGGTCGTGCTGGGGGTAGTGTTTTAGGGTTTAGGGTAGTGCAGTGGTGTTTGTGTAGTGTAGGGGGTCGTGCTGGGAGTAGTGTTTTAGGGTTTAGGGTAGTGCAGTGGTGCTTGTGTAGTGTAGGGGGTCGTGCTGGGGGTAGTGTTTTAGGGTTTAAGGTAGTGCAGTGGTGTTTTTGTAGTGTAGGGGGTCATGTTTTAAGATGCAATGCTCCAATACCTGACCAGTCTGCACTACATAAAACTGCAAAAAAATAAAAATAAAAAGTGTTTTGCACACTTTTGTCATTGGGCTATATGTGGGCTACATCTGGGTAATATTTGTGCTACATTTGGGCTCTTTTTTCACTGGTGGCCATCTTGGAAGACTTCTTTGTTATGAAGTTTCCTAATTTCCTCATTTACTGCAGTCTCCTCAGTAGGAAATGCTTTCAGTTTTTTACTTTGATTCCATCAAGAAGGCATTCAGATGTGTCTCACATCTGCCATAAATTCAGAATGTTAGCACTCTAGTTGCTCATTAGATCACTGGAGTAAAGCTACTGCTCACCAGGGAGTTAACTGGTAGTCTGCTGCTGGTATTGAAAGTGATTGTTTCAGTCTGCATGTCAGAATTTTCTAATGAAATAGAAGAGGATTTGAGATCTCACTTAAAACATGCCCTAATTTTTCTTTCTGCAGCACTAACCATAATTTCTATTTTCAAAAAGAACCCCTCATTTTGTTCCTTTTTAAATTAAATGTTTTAAGTGTTACCGGTTTATTCCAATCAAGATGGCTTCAGGTGTGCCATACTTTTGTCATAAGTAAGGCTGTTAGCGCTCTAGTTGTTCTTTAGAACACTCTGGGAAGCTGCAGTAGAACACAAAGGCATCAACTGGCAGGCTGCTCCTGTTGAAATATAACAGGAAGATATTTGAGATCACACTTTAAATATGTCTTAATTTTTCTTTCTACAGCACTAACCATAATTTCTATGACAAAATGAACCCCATCATTTTGTTCCTTTTTAAATTAAATGTTTTAAGTGTTACCAGTTTATTCCAATCAAGATGGCTTCAGGTGTGCCATACTTTTGTCATAAGTAAGGCTGTTAGCACTCTAGTTGTTCTTTAGAACACTCTGGGAAGCTGCAGTAGAACACAAAGGCATCAACTGGCAGGCTGCTCCTGTTGAAATATAACAGGAAGATATTTGAGATCACACTTGAAACATGTCCTAATTTTTCTTTCTACAGCACTAACCATAATTTCTATGACAAAATGAACCCCATCATTTTGTTCCTTTTTAAATTAAATGTTTTAAGTGTTACCAGTTTATTCCAATCAAGATGGCTTCAGGTGTGCCATACTTTTGTCATAAGTAAGGCTGTTAGCACTCTAGTTGTTCTTTAGAACACTCTGGGAAGCTGCAGTAGAACACAAAGGCATCAACTGGCAGGCTGCTCCTGTTGAAATATAACAGGAAGATATTTGAGATCACACTTGAAACATGTCCTAATTTTTCTTTCTACAGCACTAACCATAATTTCTATGACAAAATGAACCTCATCATTTTGTTCCTTTTTAAATTAAATTGTTTAAGTGTTACCAGTTTATTCCAATCAAGATGGCTTCAGGTGTGCCATACTTTTGTCATAAGTAAGGCTGTTAGCACTCTAGTTGTTCTTTAGAACACTCTGGGAAGCTGCAGTAGAACACAAAGGAATCAACTGACAGTCTCTGCCCTTGTTGGATGTACATGTTTTACTGAGAATGTCAGACTTCATTCTCACATGAGTGAGAAAGATAATGTGAATTTACAGAAAATATGCTCTCATTTTAGCTTCTGGAGCACCTTCCAAACCTACATGGGACAAGCATGAGAAAATAGTGTTCTCTCAAACATGATTCATGATATCCCAGCAGAAGGTTTTTCACATGGTAAAATCACCTTAGAATACACGACAATTCCTAAAATTAGTATGGTACCATCAACAAATAAATTCTAATGTAACTAAAGCCTGTTATCACCCTTTATAGTTCTCCTTTTGGTGACCCTCAAAATCTTCTATTCACTACAATGCATTTCAATGAGGTACTATCATTTATATTGGTCCCAAGATGGCTGCCAGCAATTCCAGGATGAAGTGCTGACAGCCAATCAGATCTCACGATGACATGTGTGGTTAGGCTCCGCCCAGATATATATGTGACTTTACTTTTGATTTTCTCAGGAACTACTGAACGGATTTACACCATTTAAGCAAAAGGCACGACACTGAACCAAGGGCTACCTCTTTGCCAAATTTGGTGTAATTCCGTTCAGCAGTTCGGGCTGTAGCTGCGACTAAAGGTTCCTATGGAAAAATGAATGGGGAAAACGCGTTTTGGGACCCCCTTTTTCTCGGCCCCCGCTTGACGTATCACCCCGAGACTTTCAGGATAAGAGCGGACCGGAGCGCCCCAACAAGTTGGAAACTTTCGCGAAGATTCGTCAACCGGCGCCAACGTTATTTCAAATAGAATGTCGCGGATTTCCTATGGATAATAGGTTTTAACTATAACTATCTACTGGCGACCGCCAGTAGATAAAATATATATATATATATATTCACTGAAAAAAACCATAGGTTTTACAGACGTTATAGTTAGAAATTAGCATTTAAAAAACCTTTGAAATTCACTGAAGAAACCATAGGTTTCAGGGACGTTATAATTAGTTGGACATTTCACTCATACAAAACCATAGAAATTCCACCGTTATAGTTAGTTCAGCTAACTATAACTTGCGTCCCCGCAATGCACTGCTAATGACGTCACATATTACATCATTCATGACAAGGTCAGTGACATCACTGATGACATCACTGATGACATCTCAAATGACATCACTGATGACATCACTGATGACATCATCCAGTGACTGTGTGTTTCTGTAAAATTTAAATTTATTTTATATATATGCCAAGCTGTATTGAAGAATGAGTGGTTGTATAAGTGTCTGTATGGAGGATTTACTAGGTACGTGACTGACTGTATAAGTGAGTGATTAAATGTGTCTTACTGAATGCATAGGTTAGTGACTAAACTGTGTGAAAGTCAGTATCAGTCTGTCTGTTGTTGTGTAAGCTGCTGCATGGGTTGGTGAGTAGCTTCATGAGTGTCTATATGACTTATTGATTGCTTGCCTGAGTATTTGTATGGCTGCCTGAGTATGTATGTGTGTGTGGGTGGGAGGTGTGTGACTCTGTGCATAGATGTGTGAGTGGTTGATTCACTGGGCGTATGGCTTCAAGAGTGCATGTGGAAACACCTGTATGGGTGGGTGAGTGTGTGTATGGGTGTGTTGGTGAGTGAATGGATGTTTCAGTGGTACATGTGCAAATAACTACATATGTAAAAGGCAGTATATGTGAGTGATGGTGTATATAAATAACTATATGTGAGAGTCAGTAATTGTGAGAGTGGCTGCATGGATGAGTGTGTATTTGTATCAGTAATTCTATAACAGAGTAATTATGTGTTAGTATTTGTATGAATAAGTGAGCTGGTGTCTGTATAACTGTATAGGTTAGTAAATGGAAGTATGATTGATTCTTTGCATGACTGACTAGCTGTATGAGTAACTCTGGATATGTGGAAGTGTGTGAGTGTCTGTATAGGTGTATGAGTGCATATGATAGTGTTGTATTGATGAGTGACTACATGTATGAGTGACTGTACGGGTGAATGAGTGGATGTGTGTGTAGACCTAGGAACCAGTCAGTGCGTATTTAGTAACTGGTATTGATGTGTCTATTTTTTCGAAATTGGTAGTCTAAATTATAGAGTGGGTGTATCAAAGGTTATATTCAGGTGTGAGGAGGTGCATCAGATTTTCACGTGGATGATGTCATCAGTGATGTCATTTGAGATGTCATTTGAGATGTCATCAGTGATGTCATCAGTGATGTCACTGACCATGTCATGAATGATGTAATATGTGACATCATCAGCAGTGCATTGCGGGGCGCGAGTTATAGTTAGCTGAACTAACAATAACGGTGGAATTTCTATGGTTTTGTATGAGTGAAATGTCCAACTAACTATAACGTCCCTGAAACCTATGGTTTTTTCAGTGAATTTCAAAGGTTTTTTAAATGCTAATTTCTAACTATAACGTCTGTATAACCTATGGTTTTTTCAGTGAATTTCTAAGGTTTTTTAAATGCTAATTTCTAACTATAACGTCTGTAAAACCTATTGTTTTTTCAGTGAATTTCTAAGGTTTTTTAAATGCTAATTTCTAACTATAACGTCTGTAAAACCTATGGTTTTTTCAGTGAATTTCTAAGGTTTTTTAAATGCTAGTTTCTAACTATAACGTCTTTAAAACCTATGGGGCATATTAGCAAGACCCACGTTAAAATTATCGCCGTTTTAGCGGCAGGAAACTGCCACTAAAACGGCGATAATGGGCTTGCTAATATGCGTTATGGCATTCCAATAGAAGCCCAGGTTAGATGTCCTGCACATCTAACCTGGGCTTCTATTGGAATTCTATAACGCATATTAGCAAGACCATTATCGCCGTTTTAGCGGCAGTTTCCTGCCGCTAAAACAGCGATAATTTTAACGTGGGTCTTGCTAATATGCCCCTATGTTTTTTTCAGTGAATTTCAAACGTTTTTTAAATGCTAATTTCTAATTATAATGTTCATTAAACCTATGTTTTTTTCAGTGACTTTAAATTATCATTCCATTCTCAACCTAGTGAAAGCAGCCAATATCGCCAGTTTTCCAGCAATAGCTTCAGCAAAAAAAAATTCCACAAATGAGAGCGACAACTAACGCTAATAATATGCAGAGTAGGCGTTCCCGTGCAAAAATAACACGAAAACACCACTTCCCGATATTTTCAACGAGCAGCCAAATCTGGGGTGCGATCCAAAAACAGGCGATAAGCTGCGTTAGCAGTAGGAATTTAACATCTGCCTTTTATTGGTGTAAAGCAGGATGACTACCTACAGTGTGAAAGGCAGCCCAGCCCAGAAACACATCTGAAGACCAACACATGTCATAGAGCTACTGACCATGCAGCTCCGACACCCAAAAAGGCCACAACACCCACTGCCATCACCCTCAGGACCTCCCCCCCGGACCACCCCCCTCACTACTACCACCGAGGCAGTGCAGAACAGGACAGCAGACCTTCCAAAAACGGCATTGTCCCTCAGCCACACAATAGCTGAATCTTGGGAGATGTGGCAACCAAGTATGTGTGAAGGACGCAAGTCACCCATCAATAAAAATGCACACAATACCAAGTGTAGCGGTGATGTGGTGGACAAACCTCACTATGCAGAGCACAAACCTCTCCATGTGGACATATACTGCTGGTGCTTGTAGTGTTGTGGACAATAGACGCAACCATGATACCTCAGGCAGTGGGGAAGATCTCGGTCATGTAGCTGTGTTGTCCCCCCCTGGAAGCGGTGTGGGCTGGTCCAACGTACGCCACTCCAGCGTAGGAGTATGAATAAATTGGCTGGGGCTCTGGGCGTGGTTCACTTGTGGGAAGGCCAAAGCGTCTGCCAGGGCGGCAGCCCTCACCCTGCCACGAGGCCTCCGCCGTGACCGCTGGCCTCCTCGACACAGGCCCCCTGCGAACCCAGCAGCAGAGCACGACAGACTTATGTCTGTACAGACTACTTCCTTCGATCTACACTGCGGACAGCAGGGCTCACAATTCAGATCGAGTCGCGATTGCAGATGACGCAGTCCAGTAGACAAGAGACATTGATCCCAGTGCGGCCCACCCAGACCACACATCATCGCAGACTGCGCACACACTGAGTGCTTCAGGTGCCACTATCTCAGTGCACCACAAGTCAATGCCACGTGGACTCATTAAGACAGAATTCATTAGGCAAAAGACATTGCTACCAGTGCGGCCCGCCTGGACCACGCATCATCACAGGCTCCACACACGATGGTTGCTTCAGGTGACACTAACTGTACAGCTCAAGTCAACGCCACGTGGCTGTGGGCCCTTGCTGACCGCTGCCTCCGGCCTACACTGTGGTCATCAGGGCTCATATTTAAAATTGACTCTTGATTCATTAGTTGCAGAGTCCAGTAGGCAACTAAGTATTACGTCCCTAAAACCTACATAATATCCTTTTAGTATTCTTGCTTCAAGAACTTGTTTTATATCAGTTATAGCTTTAGTACAATGACCAAATTCATCTTGCAAGTCCAAAGGAACACTGAATGGCAGTCTACACTGCGGACAGCAGAGCTCACAATTTGAGTTCAGTCTTGATTTATTAATTGCAGACAGAATTGTACTCTATGTCCTCGAATTTTGTCAAGAGGAAGTGACAAAAAGCATTCCTTGATGTCTGTGCTGACTACTGCCTTCGATCTACACTGCGGTCAGCAGGGCTCACAATTCAGATCGAGTCGCGATTGCAGATGACGCAGTCCAGTAGGCAAGAGACATTGCATCATCGCTGGCTGCACACATGCTGAGCACCATACCTATCAATAACTCTATGCAGCTCAAGTCAACGCCACATGGCTGTGGAGTCTTCCTGACCACTGCCTCCGGCCTACACTGCGGTCAGCAGGGCTCAAAATTCAGATTGAGTCGCGATTGCAGATGACGCAGTCCAGTAGGCAACAGACATTGCATGATCGCTGGCTGCGCACACGCTGAGCGCCACACCTACCACTAACTCTATGCAGCTCAAGTCAATGCCACGTGGCTCTGGGCTCTTCCTGACCACTGCCTCCGGCCTACACTGCGGTCAGCAGGGCTCACAATTCAGATCGAGTCACGATTGCAGATGACGCAGTCCAGTTGGCAAGAGACATTGCATCATCGCTGGCTGCGCACAAGCTGAGCGCCACACCTACCACTAACTCTATGCAGCTCAAGTCAACGCCACGTGGCTGTAGGCTCTTCCTGACCACTGCCTCCGGCCTACACTGTGCTCAGCAGGGCTCACAATTCAAATTCAGTCTTCATTCATTAATTTCAGAGTCCAGTAGGCAACTAACTATAACGTCCCTGAAACCTACATATTTCAACAGTGTATTCCATAAATGTTTCATCTTTTGTTCCATACACCTACACTGCGGTTAGCAGAGCTCACAATTTAAATTGAGACATGATTTATTTATTGCAGAGAGAATTGTACTCTATGTCCTCGAATTTTGTAAACAGGAAGTGACTAAAAGCATTCTTTGATGTCTGTGCTGACTACTGCCTTCGATCTACACTGCAGATAGCAGGGCTCACAATTCACATTGAGTCGCGATTGCAGATGACTCAGTCCAGTAGGCAACAGACATTGCTCCCAGTGCGGCTCGCCCGCACCACGCATCATCGCTGACTGCGCACACGCTGAATGCTTCTGATGCCCCTATCTCAGTGCAGTACAACTCATGGACCCTTTATGATACAATGTTTTGTGTATAATTTCACATCTGCTGCCCCTACCTCAGTGTACCACAATGTTGTAATTTGGCAGCACTTAAGTTAAGCATTAGCCGAAGACATCCTGTATTCAGAGGCTAAATTGTCCGCTTTGTGGAATCCATTTTGTATTTCTGGCAGCCATTTTGGTTGCCATGTGCTGCCATGTGCTCGCCATGTGCTCTGTCCTACCTTCCTGTTAACTGCTCTTGAAATCTGCCTAGAGACGAGTTATATTTAGCCTTTTTGCTTTGCACATGCTCAGTTGAGCTCGCAGCTGTCCATGCAGCTGTTCCAAGTTTATAAATGTCAGGATGTGTCTACTAGAAGTAGAAACTGTTAGCTCCACCCACTTGTCAACTGTGCATTTCTTGTATGACCTTATATGTACCTAAAACCAGCATTTGTGTTTGTACCGCCTTCATTTGAGCCCCTGTGTGGGTATAAAAGGACCAAGGTCCTTCCATTCAGTGTGCTACTTCATGCATTACCGAAGGGTGCTGTGTGAATGTAGCTCCACCTCATGAGGTTTAATAAACTCTGTCTTTTCTATTCCAGTTTCTGTGCCAACTTCTTCCTATTGGTCTGAGGACTCTGTGCAAGGAAGGGAGAACCCCTAAGCACTGGTAGGCCTTGTTGAGGCTCACCACTACAAATTGGCGCCCAACGTGGGACTCATCGGCGACTCGGATGCCCGAAGGACTGGTCGAGACGAAGGATTGGAATCTCGCTTTTGGACGCGATCGCTGCCTGAGGAGACCCGAGTCTTGGCACCCATGGCGTTTTTCCTTTCTTTCTGATCTGACCATCCCGGCGGCGCCGGTCCTCGACTGAGATCTCTTCTGTTGATTCGCCGTGCAGTGACCATTTGGTCGATTTGAGAACTTGGCAGTTGGAAACTGGACACCATTTGATTGGTAAGAGCCGTTTTGCGGCACTTGCTGTTGGTTTGATGCCTTTGATTGGTAAGGTAGTTTAGTAACACTTACTGTGGCTTTGTTTGTATGATTGGCCAATTTTGGAATCTGTTTTGTAATTATATATGTATTGCAATACATATAGGCAGGTAATGAGGAGATTTTCTCTAACTTTGAAAACTTGAACGGCACACATTGTGTTAAGTGTCACTTGGAGTATAATATTATATATGCTATAATATTTTTGGCATGCCTGCTTCTAGCACACTTCGTAGAAAGTGTTGCTGTTTTGGAGGTACCAATATGGATTTAGTAAGTACTCAGCTGACTCCCTCAGAGGGGATACCTAAATAGGTTTAGGTATAGTAAAAGATATTTCTTTCTTGGTGACTAAGTACCCCATGGAACTAAATATGTACATAAAACGGATCCTGATCTGTGCACTTAGTAACATTCATAAGTGGTGATATGCAGAGCGCTTTTTGAGTGTTCTACCAGCCAAAACTGGTGAATTTGGTGTATTTTGGCTTCTTAGCAGTCTTTTGGGCTGTTTTGGTGCAGTCTTTTGGACTACTTTTGAGAGCTCTTCTTGTAAATATGACTTACAATTAGTATTTACAAATAGTTTGGTTTTGCGTACAGTCTGTAGGCTGTCTCTTGTTTTTGCCCTAAGTGTTGATTTGTGGGTTAATTGTTTTTTTGTTGTATGTGGTTCTGGACTGACATGCTTGAAAGTACTTGTTTCAGTAAAGTAGACTATGTTTTTTGTGAAAGAATGGCTAGCCTTAAGCGCGCTGTGTTGTGTGTTATGAGTGTATGACCCCTTTCTGAAAATGTCTGGAATGAGCTAAATTTGGTTTTTGTTGTCATTCTGTTATGCAAATGTAATTTAAAAAACTACATTTTTTTTAAATTCAGGGAATGAATAATGTAACATATGCTAAATAGCTGCACACTACCATTAAAATTGATAAAGTAAGAAACTATAGATATGTGCAAATTGCCACACTGGTACAGATAAATCAGAATTTACATTCAATAGGAATAAAATAGGCCTCATAGAAAGGTAGGAAAAAACGAATTTGTGTGCTTTCACACAATTAGGACTAAAATGAAAAATGTTACAGTATTATCCTTATATATTAATATTGAAAAGCATTCACATCATCTGAGTGAATTGGTTGTTGCTGAAATAAACACCACATTACAGAACGATAGATTTGTGCTGGCTTGAAAGGCGTGAGATGTTGACGCCTGCTGGTCAGAACACAGCTGTGTCAACAACACATGGCTATTCTTGGTCCCAAGCTATAAGGAAACTGCCGAGTCAACTAGATTTTAAGTTAGTGCAAACATGGTTTGAAAACGTGCATTAAAAACTGCTGATTTTATAAGTCAGAAAAGACAGTTTCATTATTTTGGATAACAGAGAAAAGATTAAAAGGGATTTCCTTTCTTAATGCCTTTTTAACAAGCACATCCGTGGTTCTGATGTTAAATGATTACTGTCCTTTAAAAGTGACGCAGACTTTTCATGTTTCAGTAAGGCTTCTGTGCTTAGAGTTATAAATGAATACATTTAAAGGTGATAGGAAAGGAATGAGGCTTGCTTTTCATATGTGGAACCATCAAAAGGGTTGGTGATCATTATTAAAGAAAAAAAAAGGAATTTTGATTATATGAAAAAAAAAAATGTTTATTAAAAATAATTGCCCTAAAATTGTTTTTGATCTTTGTAATGTCTGATAATCATACTGTGAATAATATATAGCTCCTACATCAAAGTTAGATTTGAGTAGCACTTTACCATGATGTGGGGAGTGCAATGTGAAATTTCACTTTATCCAGGCATATAAAAACTTATTTTTTAAGGGTGTACCTTATACATTTCTGATCCCCCATCTCTGGGATATCTAGAGGACACCCTGGGGATACCTAATATGCCAAAATATTGTAGGTTATTCATTTTTAAGTGCCCCTACCACCAAAGTCGAAATTGGGCAAAATGTACTTTTTACAAAGCAGTTCTGCCACTCAGGGCAGCTTTCACACTGCTCTTAGGCTTCAGTAAATGCACACATTTAAGTATAACACAAATAGCTGACCTCTAACCTGCTAGAAAGCACACCATACACTGCACACAGATAGAGACAAGTATTGAACAAAAACACAGCAGAAGTTATTATCCTACCTTTAAATTATTGGCAAACAGGTAAGGGACAGGACTGCCTTTCAGCTGTGATTCTCCAGAGTTGCTTTGATTTGGAAAGACCGCATGGAAAGCCTTGCACAAAATGGGACAGCTGATAAGGGTCAAAGGTCGGAGGTCTGCATTTAGCAACCTAGCAGGGCTAAAAGTAAGGTTTGCTTTGACACTTCGACCTCCGAAAAGTTTTGAAAGAAGAGATGACAGCGCAGAGAGAGGAAGAGAAGCTTTGCTTACTATTTTTGGCAAAAGCGAGTTTTGCGCAGTTATATGAACAGAAGGAAAAGCAGTGACGTATGTGGGCCCTGAGTAGAGCATAGCTCTGCCATGTATATAAAAATAATGGTTTTAGTTTAAAGATTACTGTGCAAGGGCTGAGATAAGGAGGCAATGGATTTTAGTTTGCATTCATGCGCCCTCATGTTAATCTAGCAACATTGCTGAAGGAATTGGTAATTGGTTATTAACGCTTTCTAAAGTTAACTCAATGTGCTGGTGTTAGGCTGAATCAGAGAATGGCTACTTTCTAAGATATCTCCTACAAGTTTGTTTGTGCCCAGTTGACACAAATAGGGGTAAATAGTGTTGACAGAAGGTAAACCTGTTTTCAGGTTTTCCTACTGTCAAAATGGGGGAAGGAGGTTAGCTCCTAGGCAAATTAAGGGTAGGCAAATTTATGTTTTCTCTCTTCTTTTTCTCACTCTCTCTTGAGTCTGTCTAAGCTGTCTAGGAAATGGCCATGAGACATTTAATTGGCTATTCAGTAATACTGTTTTAAAATTGTTAGAATTAATAAAATGATGAAAAATATACTATGTTACTGCCCATCCTGTATGAAAGAATGAGTAGAACAGATTGATGTTCCCTTATTTGATCTTTAAAGGGAACTGTATAGTGGGGGTTTTTGTTCAACAATCTCAGGTGGCAATACCATTATTGTTTATGTTATTCTCATGTTCTATACAGTTTTGCAAGGGCATTGCTAGTCTTTTATTAGCTAGTCTGTGTAATTGAGCTGACAGCCCTTATTAGAACTGGAGATAGGGTTTTTTCCTTTTGAAAATGATGTTGCATAGTTCGGATCGTGAAAAGTAGAATGCAGGAAAGACGCCCATGTGATCCTTAGCAAACATTTTGAAGGAAAATATTGTTTTATAGGAGTTTGTTTGTCACAACATGTTCTGCTGGAGAAATTTATGTACCCACTATCTTGATTTTTTTTTAGAGTTATTTATGAAATAAGAATCCCTGTTAAATTAGCAGTTTTAGATTTTCCTGCTGCGCCTATAACATGAGAGCATGGTCCTAAGCATAAAATGTAGGTGCTTTTATTAAGAGAAATTATTTTAGAAGTGTCTGCAGTCCTATACAAGTAATGCAAGATTCATAAGTAGAAGTGTAGAGAAGTTCCTTTTTCTTGAGGTTCTTCAGATGAATAATATAGGAATACACAAATGTAAGGATTTGGAGTATGTCTGTATTGTTTTTCTTTTTCCTCAGAATTTAGTAAATGAACACAGACTTCCTTGGCTGCCTGGGATTGGGAGAAACAAATCAAATCGTGTAACGTATTACTCTTGTCAGTTCACCAGAAAGTTCCTTTTATACTTGCCAATAGGTCTAGGGTGTTTTTTACTCTCAGATAGATGAAGTGGTTCTTGGGTGCCTTGCTAATGAATGGGGCGCCCCAAGACTAAGGAAGTATTCTGAGACTATCCTCTCTGTTGATAGATTATTTTTGTGCCTTGTCTAAAGACCTTTTGTTCTGCCCACCAATAGATATTTGCTGCCCTACAACCAATGCCAGAGGGGCCCGGACATCAGATCCAGCCTGGGAGTCAGCACCAGTCCAGCTTGGAGCCAAGGTGAAGGGAACCAGCACAGCCATTGCTGGCAACTAGGACCTCAGTGAAGCCGGAAGCACTGGGACGTGAAGTGTGTACCCCTGCCACTGTCTTGGGCGAAAAGACGGGGTCACAAATCACAAAGGAGAAGTTGTGGATTCAGTTTTTGATGCCCAGCTGAGAGAGTCACAGACCGACAAGGAGGCTTTTGCTTGAGGTGACCCCCTTTGAAACAAGGGTTGCTTCAGGCCTTGAGTCCTGGTCCCAAAGTGAATGCAAGTCTGCTCCTCTGTTTGTTGATCAAGGGATGCCTGAGCATACTGGCTACACTCTGTGGCCCCAACAAAAGAGCAGTGCGCCAGCGGAGCAATACAGGAGTTAAGGAAGGACTTGAGTTTAGGGTACAGGTGCTGTACCCTTGGTGCCTGTTAGATTAAAGTGAAGAAAACTGATGCACTGCCTGAGACACTGGACAGGATCATTGAAAGACTTTTTCTTCTCAAACTGGGCCGTGATTCTTGAGTTGCGAGTTGTGCAGCTCCACCGTGGGAACAACAAGAGCCTGCCTGTGAAGCTCAAACGGACACAGGGAGAAGGCTCCCCTCTGGCTGGTTGTACAGCGGCTACAATTTCCCAAGGACTCTTTTTTTGTTAGTAATGTACCCCTTTTGATCGTCCCATTTTTGAGGGGGATCAGCCCTGCACTAGTGTAGTGACACCCGCCTTGGCCCATGGTGAAGAAATCAACGGCTGCCCAGGGAGAAGAGCTCCAACGATTGTTTTCAACAAGTTTTTAGAAAGATCAATCATTACTGTTGCTGAAATGAATAACAAAAGAATCATTTGTGCTGTAGGGTTTGTTGTTGCTATGGTGGCTATGGCAGCAATTACGTGGTACATCGAGAAGGTGGCTCCTGTTCGACAGCTTTTTGTTGCCACTACGCCAGTTCCAGTGGAACACTACTACTTCACTCTTCCCTACCATGAGCAGAAGCATCGACAATCCTATCTAAACAATACCTTTATCCAGATGTTGCACCATACTCACAATGCTACAAATACTATCAACTGTTGGGTGTGTGGGATGATACCTGCACATCAAAAGAAAGGAGGAACACCTTTTATTCCTCTTCCATTTTCTCACAATGGTTCTTGTCAAGCTTGGTATGCGCTTTTGTTTGCATCTAGAAAGCCTTCAGTAGGTGGGATTATTTTTCAACTTAATAAAGTGTGTTATCAAAATAAAGAAGGTTATCCACAAGCCAAAGGGACTAAATGGGAATGGGAAGAGTATCAACTGGACAATATTTCAACACCATATGCCTTCACAAATGTGAGAATAATAAAGAACATTGGACCTTTTGTGATTTCTGTGACAAAAACTAAAGCAGATTTGTGTATCTGTAGTGTTGGAAGAATTCCAGTGGGGAGGAGCGAGTGTACTGTAATCCTGACCATTGAAGGTGCCAATAACAGCACTTTCACAGCCTCGCATAATACGTATTTTGTGTGTGAAAATAACGGATATTATCAATTACCTGTTGGGTGGTCAGGAATCTGCTATGTATCTTTTCTGTTGCCCCCTGTGTTTCTGGCACCTGCATTATAACACCGTAATTTTAAACTGTACAATGATATTTCCAAAAACAGAAATAAGAGGACAATAAGTATGGATGAAGTTGACCAAACCGACACTACCCTACAACAATATGTTGATTTCAACTTGGGCTTATTTTTCTTTGTGGGTGCTGCATTGAACAGTAGAAAGATCAGGCGCTTAACTCGTGTTGTGGAAGCTGTTACCAATCAGACAGCTATGGCACTTGGGAACATTACAGAGGAACTACAGATTGCAAGGATTGTAGCACTCCAGAATAGGATGGTGTTAGACGTGATTTTGGCTGATCGAGGTGGTGCATGTCGCATCATCGGTAGCAGCTGTTGCGTATTCATACCGGATCACTCACCTTCAGTATATGGCGCAATATCAGAACTGCATAAGATTGCTGCAGAAATTCATCCAGAGACTGGTACTTGGACTTTTACTGGATGGTTTTGGACTCTTGTTTCTGCTTGGGGCTGGAAGCTACTGACTATCCTGTGTGTAATAATTATGATACTTTTTCCATGCTGTGTATGTATCCAATGTGGTCCAATGCTTTGCTCCATTTGCATCTCTGCTTGTATACCTGCCAAAAGGAACGTTGCTGAAACAAAGGCCCAACAAATGTTGAATAAAGAGGTGGCCGAAATAATGTTAATAGATGTACGGGATGAATATTTAGATTACCCCAGATAAACGAATGTCTTCAGCTAATGCTGAAAGGGTCGTCTGTTGTAATTTGGCAGCACTTAAGTTAAGCATTAGCCGAAGACATCCTGTATTCAGAGGCTAAATTGTCCGCTTTGTGGAATCCATTTTGTATTTCTGGCAGCCATTTTGGTTGCCATGTGCTGCCATGTGCTCGCCATGTGCTCTGTCCTACCTTCCTGTTAACTGCTCTTGAAATCTGCCTAGAGACGAGTTATATTTAGCCTTTTTGCTTTGCACATGCTCAGTTGAGCTCGCAGCTGTCCATGCAGCTGTTCCGAGTTTATAAATGTCAGGATGTGTCTACTAGAAGTAGAAACTGTTAGCTCCACCCACTTGTCGACTGTGCATTTCTTGTATGACCTTATATGTACCTAAAACCAGCATTTGTGTTTGTACCGCCTTCATTTGAGCCCCTGTGTGGGTATAAAAGGACCAAGGTCCTTCCATTCAGTGTGCTACTTCATGCATTACCGAAGGGTGCTGTGTGAATGTAGCTCCACCTCATGAGGTTTAATAAACTCTGTCTTTTCTATTTCAGTTTCTGTGCCAACTTCTTCCTATTGGTCTGAGGACTCTGTGCAAGGAAGGGAGAACCCCTAAGCACTGGTAGGCCTTGTTGAGGCTCACCACTACAACAAGTCATGGACCCTTTACGATACAATCTTGTGTGTATTATTTCACATCTGTTGCCCTACCTTAGTGCTGCACAAATCATTGACCCTTTATGATTGAATCTGTGTCTCTGATCCAATGATTACTGTTGTACTTGTTGACAGCACCAACCATTCCCGGAGGGCTGGCTTACACTCACCCCACACGCATCTAGCACAGACGTCACTGGACATGTGACCCTGGTAATAAAAATGACTCCAGCGCACGTGCCCGTACCCAGTTCCACTATCTATCTGTGTCTGTGTGTTCATTATGTATGCAAGATGCCGCCCCTGGGCCCTACCACATTACATTGTGCTGTGGACAGCGTATGCAACCATGTTACCTCTGGCAGTGGGGAAAACTTCGGTTATGTAACTTTCTCTCGGTCATTGTACAAGTACGTACGTAGAGACTGGATCATTAGAGTACTGCAAGGAGAGTGTATAGTGAATCTATAAGTGCTTGGGGATTGGCGGAGTAATTGTATAAGTACATATGTTGGCGCAGCCTAACCCCGAACACAAGCTTGGCTCTAATTGGCTGCCCTCCATGTGCCAAAACTGAAACTTGAACTTTGCATGTCCCTGTATTGCTACAGCTGCAACACTCCACTGAATGTGCAATAAACATTCATATCCACACAGATGTGTCATGTCCACCATCTTTCATGTGTGGAACTATGGATGAATGTAGGGTCAGTGATTCCCTGTACCTTCCATGTTGGCCATGTTGTGGGACTTGGCTCACAGAGTGACACATTGGCGCTTGCGACCCGGGTGACGTCAGCACTACAACAGGGACACCTGCATCAGTTAATTCCTCATACAGCCCAGGACGGAGCCACGCCCATAGCTCCGGAGTCATTCTTCACAGCCTCACGCAGGACTGGCATTCGCCAGGCCAGCCCACTCCGCTTACGCTTACAGGGAAGGACAACAACGCTCCATGGCCCAGATTTTCATTGCAGTGATCTGCTGGTCACACCCTAGTTGTCAGTATGCCACAGCCACTCCCTCACGGCTAGTATACACCCACACCACACCCATCCAGCACAGGCGTCACAGGACACGTGACCCTGCCAATAAAAAAGACCGGGCGCACGTGCTCGACGCCATTTCAGAGTTGCTTGCACCGGATGCACTGTGGCCGGCACAGGCACACCGGCATGGGACGGTGACTCTCGGTCCACTGAGGTACGGGTACCGTAACTGCTGAGCGGGTGTGCAGCCTGCAGTGATGGCCCGTCCCGGCGGTCTGGACAGCTCAGGTTTTGTGTGCCCTGCTGGACCGCAGTGTAGGCCTGAGCCATCAGACACCGCAGGCCTATCGCCACGTGGCGTCGCCTCGCTGGTCACAGAGTTAGTGGCACCGCAAGGGCTGAGCGGGTGTGCAGCCTGCAATGAAAAGCCTGGTGCACTGGTATGTCCTCTGCCATGGCGAAATCAAGACCCAGCACCAAATGTGAGACCTGGTGGCCTGCGGAGCGGGGCTGCATGATATGCAGGGTGCCGTGTCCGCGGGCCCCGGGCTTGGGGCTTACAGCGGCACATGGTAGGCCCTCTTTTCTATACGCAGGTTGCGAAAGGTGAGCAGAGAGGCTTGTTAGCGCAGCGGCGGGCAGTCACCTCCGGGCAGTGGGAGTGGATGGGGTGCAACAGCCTGGTTGCGCAGTGGCGGACAGTCACCTCCGGGCAGTGGGAGTGGATGGGGTGCAGCAGCCTGGGTGCGCAGCAGCGGGCAGACACCTCTGGGCAGTGGAAGTGGATGGGGTGCAGCAGCCTGGGTGCGCAGCGGTGAGCAGACACCTCTGGGCAGTGGAAGTGGATGGGGTGCAGCAGCCTGGATGCACAAAGGCGGGACAGAGAATTAGGCGTGTGCAGTTGTATGTTCTCTGCCATTACTGATTCCATACTACGTTTCAGATGAGTAAGCTTGAGGGCTCCATTATGTCCCGGCACGTGGTTGGAGACACACCGGTGACGGAAAGGTGAGCTGTGAGGGTTTTGTCCACAGTGTGGGCACTCACTGTCCCTCTCTATCTCTTCCTTTCTCTCCCTCACACTCTTTCTCTCTCTCTTCCTCTCTCTCACATGCTATCTCTTCCTCTCTCTCACACTGTTTTTTTCTTTCTCTCTCTCTGCCTCTCTCTCTCTCTTTCTCTCTCTCACGCTTCCTCTGTTTCTCTCTTCCTCTTTCTCACACTGTTTCTCTCTTTCTCTCTCTCTTCCTCTCACTCACTGTTTCTCTCTCTTCCTCTCTCTCTCACTCTTTCTCTCTGTCTACCTCTCACTCTTTCTTTCTTTCTCTCTCTCTTCCTCTCTCTCACTCTTTCTCTCTCTCTCTCCTTTGATGGACGCATGACGCACAATCTTATCTTGCTTGTTGTCTAGCAGGCTGTGATTCACAGATTGACGACCCCCCCACCGAGACGGACCTCCCGCCACGAGGCGATGACTTCAGTTCCACTCAGTTAGTGCCACCAGAGCTGAGTGCGTGTGCAGCCTGCGATGATGCGTGGCCATCCTGCAATCAACACCCACTTTGAATTGTGAGCTCGGCTTGACCGCGTGTACGCAACACCTCAGGAGGTTGCTTCGGCACACCGGCATGGGACGGTGACTCTCGGTCCACTGAGGTACGGGTACCGTAACTGCTGAGCGGGTGTGCAGCCTGCGGTGATGGCCCGTCCCGGCGGTCTGGACAGGTTTTGTGTGCCCTGCTGGACCGCAGTGTAGGCCTGAGCCATCAGACACCGCAGGCCTACCGCCACGTGGCGTCGCCTCGCTGGTCACAGAGTTAGTGGCACCGCAAGGGCTGAGCGGGTGTGCAGCCTGCAATGAAAAGCCTGGTGCACTGGTATGTCCTCTGCCATGGCGAAATCAAGACCCAGCACCAAATGTGAGACCTGGTGGCCTGCGGAGCGGGGCTGCATGATATGCAGGGTGCCGTGTCCGCGGGCCCCGGGCTTGGGGCTTACAGCGGCACATGGTAGGCCCTCTTTTCTATACGCAGGTTGCGAAAGGTGAGCAGAGAGGCTTGTTAGCGCAGCGGCGGGCAGTCACCTCCGGGCAGTGGGAGTGGATGGGGTGCAGCAGCCTGGTTGCGCAGTGGCGGACAGTCACCTCCGGGCAGTGGGAGTGGATGGGGTGCAGCAGCCTGGGTGCGCAGCAGCGGGCAGACACCTCTGGGCAGTGGAAGTGGATGGGGTGCAGCAGCCTGGGTGCGCAGCGGTGAGCAGACACCTCTGGGCAGTGGAAGTGGATGGGGTGCAGCAGCCTGGATGCACAAAGGCGGGACAGAGAATTAGGCGTGTGCAGTTGTATGTTCTCTGCCATTACTGATTCCATACTACGTTTCAGATGAGTAAGCTTGAGGGCTCCACTTGTCCCGGCACGTGGTTGGAGACACACCGGTGACGGAAAGGTGAGCTGTGAGGGTTTTGTCCACAGTGTGGGCACTCACTGTCCCTCTCTATCTCTTCCTTTCTCTCCCTCACACTCTTTCTCTCTCTCTTCCTCTCTCTCACATGCTATCTCTTCCTCTCTCTCACACTGTTTTTTTCTTTCTCTCTCTCTGCCTCTCTCTCTCTCTTTCTCTCTCTCACGCTTCCTCTGTTTCTCTCTTCCTCTTTCTCACACTGTTTCTCTCTTTCTCTCTCTCTTCCTCTTGCTCACTGTTTCTCTCTCTTCCTCTCTCTCTCACTCTTTCTCTCTTTCTCTCTCTCTTCCTCTCTCTCACTCTTTCTCTCTCTCTCTCTCCTTTGATGGACGCATGACGCACAATCTTATCTTGCTTGTTGTCTAGCAGGCTGTGATTCACAGATTGACGACCCCCCCCACCGAGACGGACCTCCCGCCACGAGGCGATGACTTCAGTTCCACTCAGTTAGTGCCACCAGAGCTGAGTGCGTGTGCAGCCTGCGATGATGCGTGGCCATCCTGCAATCAACACCCACTTTGAATTGTGAGCTCGGCTTGACCGCGTGTACGCAACGCCTCAGGAGGTTGCTTCGGCATGTGGTGGACCGTCTGGACCCTCTTAGACACACGCCGGTGGCGGAAGGTGAGCAGAGAGGCTTGTTTCCGCAGCAGCGAGCAGTCACCTCTGGGCGGTAGGAGTGGATAGTGTGCAGCAACAAGAGCGGGCAGACACCTCAGAGCAGTGGGAGTGGATGGGGTGCAGCAGCCTGGGTGCACAGGAGCGGGCAGACACCTCTAGGCAGTGGGAGGGGATGGGATGCAGCAGTCTGGGTGCGCAGGAACGGGCAGTCACCTCCGGGCAGTGGGACTGGATGGGGTGCACCAGCCTGGGTGCACAGAGGTGGGCAGACACCTCTGGGCGGCAGGAGTCGATGGGGTGCAGCAGCCTGGGTGCGCAGGGGCGAAACAGAGAATTAGGCGTGTGCAGTTGTATGTACTCTGCCATTACTGATTCTATACTATGTTTCAGATGACTAAACTTGAAGACTGCACTATGTCCCGGCATGTGGTTGGAGACACACCAGTGGCAGAAAGGTGAGCTGTGAGGATTTTCTCCACAGTGTCAACGCTCACTCTCCCTCTCCATCTCTTCCTTTCTGTCACTCACACTCTTTCTCTCTCACTCTCTATCTCTTCCTTTCTCTCTCTCACACTCTTTCTCTCTTTCTATGTCTCTTCCTCTCTCTCTCTCGTTCTTTCTTTCTCTCTCACGTCCTCTCTGTCTCACTCTTTCTCTCTCTCTACCTCTCTCTCACACTGTTTCTCTCTTTCTCTCTCTCTTCCTTGTATCTCACTCTTTCTCTCTTTCTCTCTCTCTTCCTCTCTCTCTCACTCTTTCTCTCTTTCTCTGTCTTCCTCTCTGTCTCACTCTTTCTTTCTCTCTCTCTTCCTCTCTCTCACTCTTTCTCTCTTTCTCTCTCTCTCCTTTCATGGACGCATGACGCACAATCTTATCTTTCTTTTTGTCTTGCAGGCTGTGATTCACAAATTGTCGAGGGATGACACGCCATACCTGTACCTACTTTTATTTTGTGGTTTTGTTTAAATAAAATGTTTTATATGTAAATCAATAGATGACTGAGATTCTTATTTGTCCAACCTCACATGCATCTTCTTTACTATAATTGTGTGACATCAGCCAATTTGTTACGTTCCAGATTCCCTAAGGTTGCTGTCACATTTGTTTGTGTGGGGGAGGTGAGGGGGATGGCAGACAAGGGGCTGGTGGCGGGGGTGTCGGAGCAGTGTTGGGTGTCCGAGCTGCATGATCGTTGGCTCCATTGCATCTGTTGTCATTTTCTTATGGCTCTGGGCTGGGCTCCCTTTCATATTGCAGGTTGTAGTCCGACTTTACACCAGCTCAGAGCAGGTGTAAACTTTCTCCTACTAACGCACCTTCTCACCTGTTTTGTACTCTCTTCGATGATCTTGCTGGTGGTTGAGACACTTGCGAAGTGATGTGTTCGCTGCTTTTTGCACAGGAATGCCTACTCTACATCTCATTAGCAATATTTGCCGGAGTCATCCGTGACAATGCTTTTTCAGGCTGCTATCGCTGGTAAACTGGTGATATGGGCTGTTTGCTCCAGCTTGTGAATGGTGCGTTAATTTATCACCATTTTGGTTGCGATAAAGTGCCGTTTACTCGGCGATATGTCCTTGAGAATATACCCCTCGGTGTTTGAAAGACTTAAGAAGTACTCTAGTGCCGCGCTGAGAGCCGCGCACCCATCGCTTTCACAAGTTTGCTATGACAGGGCGGGAGAGAGCGAGGGAGAGAGACGGAGTGAGATAGCACAAGCAGCGCAAGGCCGCACGGGCACCTGGCTCCACATGCCAACATGTGTGTGTGCATCGCCATCCGTGCACAGGCAATTCCCCCACAAGTCGTCCCACACACATAGCAATCACAGAACATCAGCAATGAAGGCAATGTGGTACAAAACTCCCCTCATACGGGTTCTGTGTCCAGTGTGTGTGGCGGGGTGATGGCTGCATGGCTGTGTGCCCCTGACACATCAGACTGCATAGGTGATGGGGCTGCATCAGATGTAGTCCAGCACCTATGCAAAAACAATGTCTGGCTCACAGAGGCAGAGCTTGCCAAAGGGACACACCCCCGTTGCACATGTGACAGTCAGTTCTTCCCTGTGTTGGGACGAGGCTCATTGTGGCACACGAGTGGACAATCTTTACAACACACCTCACAGTTAGACACCAGTGGAGTGGCATAGGCTTTATTGGCATGTGCGTGTGAGTACGGACGAGGCAACGGCCACAACAGGCACGGACATGCTTAAGACACTTACACGCAGCATGGGTACATGTCGAGGGGCAGATGATGTTGGGGCTGAAATGGACAAGATTTATCACATATAGCAACGCTCACAGCCCACATTGCCTTGCTCCCCAACAACTTAGATTTCCTAAGAACACCCAAATGCAAAGCCTCGCAGTACCACACCAGCCTTGACTGACAATGAAATCTACCTCTCAGTGTAAAAAATGAGACCACAAAGTGTGCACATAACATTTCTTCTTTTTTGTGTGGAGGATATGCCACAGCTCTAAGCAATGATTTGAATGTGTGTGCAACGTTGTGGGACATGGGTTGCTGTTTTTGTGGGTGTCAAGGCCATCCCATGCGGGGGTACTACAGACAGGGGCTTCTATGTGTGGCTGTGGATAAGTCGGATGGTTTATTTGGCGTCTGCACAGTGCCCCGTGTGAGGGTTCACGACTCGTTGTACATGGGGTCTGCATCGTGCTCTGCCTCTGGGGTGCGGCAATTGTCTGCTCTGCCGACAGTGATCAGGTGTGAGGGTCCGACAGGTTCACATGTCGTGCTACATTGCCATGTGTGTGCTCTCACCGAGCAGTGTGTCCGAATTGGCAAAGTTCCCAAACGACGCTGTGTTGCTCGGACCATGGACCTGCGTCGCATTGGACAGGTGTGTGTGCACTCGCGTTATTTCACGCACATGCATCCAGAGCTCGACCGAAGGGAGACGTGTCTTCTGTTTTGGTGGGATATGTGAGCACTCCCCACTGTGCAACAAGTTGTTGGGCCATGTGCTGTGGGTGGCAATAGGATGTGGCTGCAGGTACGTAGTTACTCGTCCATGAATGCCCGTGCAGCTTCATGTGCAATGTGTTCCAATAGTACGTCGTTGTCGTGTTCAAGGAACACCAGGGTGAGCCAATCCATTAGGTGGTCCGGGCAGGTGTGCTCAGCCCACGCCGTCTCACCGATCCACAACACAGCCCAATAGGGGAGCGCCTCGATGTGGTCACTGCACACAAGAAATTGTGCCATCTCCCATGCACAACTACCAATACATACGCAGTATGTCAAGGCATCCCATGCATGGCTGTCTCGGTTACACTCCTGTTCGTGATCCAACAGGGGGCGCAAACACAAGTCATAGTCCAATTCATCAACAGTTGTGTTGGATAGGCAGACATCCATGGGACACTCGAATGTGCATGTTCGGCAGTGGAACCAGGGCTGGATGCAGGTGACGTGGGCAATGCGGAAGCTGAGCCTCTAACTGATCCACATTCCATCTCTGTTAAGTTAATAACACATGAATTTTCTACTGTCACCCCTTCTCCACTATTTCCAGACTGAGCATAATTTCCAAACGTGCCACATTCTGTTTATCTCGCCGGAATAAATATACAAATGGAAATTAACGCTACATCGAATTTTCAGAACCATACAGGGCCATATTCACAAGAATGGCGATAACATTATCGCTGCTTTAGCGGCAGGAAACTGCCGCTAAAGCGGCGATAATGTTATCGCTGGTCTTGAGAATATGGCTCACAGTCTTCTACAGATGACAACTTACACTTTTTCTTTGTGAAAAACTCCTAAACATATATAAAGTACTTGTTTAACAACTAGTTACACATTATGCATATTTTAGAACCAATAAAACACCAGACTTTACTAACACTGTTATTTAGAAATAAAAATACTTTCAAAGTTAAAAATATCGTCTCAAATACTTAACCACTACTACAAAACACATAACACACCTTCTTAATTTCTAATTTACCTTCGTAGTTGGTATGCAGATTTCAAATGTCACAAACGCATGCAATTCTTTTCTTGTCACACAGTTCATGTAATGCACCGCTTTCATCAAGAATGGAACCAGTAATGCCACAATTTCCCTGTTGCTCCACACATAAATACATGTAAAGAACAAATCAGAATAGTTCCTTATTTTTTTAGATTGCAAAACCTCTCTTTATTGGTTATTTTTTAACTTTCCATATAAACAGTTTTTTTAAGGACACATACAGGTGAAAAGTTCAAGGTATTGTATCAACACTTTCTAGAACATTCTACGACACATGCAGGTTAAAAGTTCATCATTTTTTTAAGCCTACCGATATTTTTTTTGCAACATTTTCTCCAACATTTAACGGCACGTGGAGGTCAAAAGTTCACCATTCTTTCAAGTTTGAACTGCACCTTCCAAATACAATTAGCAGGTGTGGTTGAGCTGAGTAAATTTCATCCTATAATATGTACTCACGTATAAACTGCTTTTTTATTAACCAATCACAAAGATGCTTTTCATCATAACTAATATACACCCTACTTTTTAGGACACAATACATTTCATCTCCCAATCGGTTAACGTTTTGTATGTAAAAAAAAGTAGTTCCCCATGTTTAAACATATCTCTTATTCTACGAACGGACTGCATGAGCTACAGACATTTATCCATATCTTCTAGCCATACCTTCAAAATGCTAGTGTGTATTGTAGGACATAGCTATGTTTTCTGGTGCAAGAGGTATGCAGAACAGAGACGTATTGACTTAGACCCAGGTTTACAAAATGTGCACATTAAATGGTTTGCACAGAGAGGATTGAAGTGGCACCAATTGCTCCCTTTGGTTAAAACCTGTTTGCATCTCCAACACCCTGATCTCATGATTGTGCACTGTGGTGGTAACAACCTAGGCACATTGACTGGGGTAGGTTTGGAAATGCTTATGAAGGACACCTTTGGACAATTGATGTTACTTTTGCCTCAAACTGTCTTTGTATATTCCAATATATGCCAAAGACAGAAGTGGAAATGGTCAAACCAATTTTGTCATAAGATTGAAAAATCTAGGAAGAATGTCAACAAAGCTGTGTCTGCATACCTCAGAGACCATAGAATGGGGTCGATTTACAACAACAACATATGTTTTGATATGGCTGATATCTACAGAAGTGATGGAGTACACTTCACAGATGAGGGAAACCGAGTTTTCCTGATTAACCTGAAGCTGTGCATTCGCACTTACATGTAGCTCCAACTAATAAACACAAGGGCTCTTATATTCCCAATTTCGGCTCGCAGAGTGTCAGCTGTGGTTCGGCTAGCAGAGGGACACCTGCGGGCCGTCGGGCAGGCTTGCAGAGGAAGAGCTGCGGCCCGTGGGCTCAGCTCGCAGAGGGAGACCTACGAGCCGTTGGCTCGCAAAAGCACAGCACCGTACTGGCTCGCAGAGGGAGAGCTGTGGCCTGACTCGCAGAGGGAGACCAATGGGCCAACAGGCCTGCTAGCAGACACACAGCTATCAGTTAATGGGCTGGCTCAAAGAGCTACAGCTGCGAGCCCTCCGAGCTGGAACCCAACGGGCTAACTCGCAGAGGGAGAGTAACGGGCCGACGGGCCTGCTAGCACAGACACAGCTACAAGCTAACAAGGTGGCTCACAGAGGTAGAGCTCCGGGCCCGATGGCTCGCAGACACAGATCTGCGAGCCGATGGACTGGCTTCTAAAGGCATAGCCGCAAGCTGATGATGTGGGGAGAGGGAGTGTAAAAGGAGTATCTCGCACACACACACCTGCGGGATATTTTCAGTATTGCCTCGCAGAGGTAGAATTACGGATCCGATGCCTTTTAGAGGGAGAGCTGTGAGCTGACGGACTGGCTTCTAAAGGCATAGCCGCGAGCTGGTGATGTGGGGAGAGGGACCGTGAAAGGGGTATCTCGCACAGACAGAGCTGCAGTATATTTTTAGTGTTGCCTCGCAGAGGTAGAACTACGGACCTGATGCCTTGTAGAGGGAGAGTTGTGAGCTGATGGACTGAATCACAAAATGGCTGCCAACACTTCCTAATTTCAACAGTTCGCAGCCAATGAGCCACAAGCTCGTGCTCCTAACGCTTCAGCCAATCAGATGTCAGAATTCTTAAAGATCGATATCTGGAAAATTTGATATTTCTCTAAAACTACTGAACGGATTTACCCGATTTAAACAAAAGCGTGATTTCGGGACCATGCCCTTTCTCTGTGCCAAATTTGGCGTAATTCCGTTCAGCAGTTTGACCTGTAGCCTTGTCTAAAGTTTCCTATGGAAATTGCATGGAGAAAACACATTTTGGGACCCCCCTTTTTTCTTAGCCCCCCCTTTACGAATCCCCCTCAAACTTTTAGGATAGGAGCTGAACTGAAAAGAGGAACTTTTTGGAAAATTTCGTAAAGATTCGTCAAACGACGCCAAAGTTATAAACACATCAAAAAATGCTTTTCCTATGGAAACGTGGTCCTAACTATGACTATCTACTGGCGACCGCCAGCAGATAATATGTATATATATATATATAAATATATATATATATGCCTCCCAAACCGGTTCACTTTTCCCCGGGTTGTTAGTGCTCCAAAAGGTGCGTGACCTACGTGGTTGAACCAAACCGCTAAACATGCAGCAAATCCTTCGTTTAGAAGAAAACAAGGTCGCACTCCAGCAGTGATAATCCAAGTGGTTAATTTATTCTTAAATAATTTTTCAGCATGCACAGACCAGCCAACGCGTTTCGGTATTGCAGAATACCCTGCTCACGGCTGATTTTTAGTGCGATCTACCTTATTTTTGAATTATTTCACAGGAAAAGCTAATACATAATTTCCTGTTTGTGACAGGGTATTACTACTCAGATTTCTGGGAGATGTAGTCCCCTGTTATTTTCTGTGATCAAATATATATTCATATACAAACGTGCACAGTGGTAGTACAAAAATTCATTCCTAACTCTTTAAGTGAATTAAAATCAATTAATAGTTGCATCACCATGAAGTAACATCATCATTGCATTTCACGGGTACTTTTACGGGTATTTTTTACAACTGTCTTTTTGATACTGCATGGTAGCATGTTAATAAATGTCCAGCTTGTATTTCGAGTTTTCTTTGGCTCCATTGCAAACCCCCAGTGGAGATTTACTCCTGTCCAAACTTTATTTTCACTCCTTTTGTGCCCGCCAAGTCGGATATCTCATATTTCAGTTACCAATAACCATTTTGAAATACTTTGATCATATCTCATTGGTCAGTTCTTTACCCCTCCAGTGGGGATATGTGTACCTTGTTAAAAGAGCCGAATGGATTTACTCAGTTTCCTTCATATTTAACTCCATTTGTTTCCCTTCAGTGAGTAAAATGTTCCCATGCAGGTACCCGTACTCCGACATTACTTGATGATGACTTCTAGGTGTGATTTACATCCTGTTGCACACTGAGGGAGACTATTTAGCTAGATGTGTATATACAGTTCCTCCGACTGATTTAAGCCATACGGTGTTATGCTTCTGAGATTTAAAATGTGGCGTGATTCTTTTTGCCGCAGTTTTTTCTCCCTATTTCCTCCTCGTACACTGGCAGGTATAGTTTCAATCCCATAGAATTTGAGAGTTTTCCAATTTCCATTGTGGTGTAGCTCCATATGTTTGGCCACTGCATTGTTCTATATATAGATAGTTATTTAGTAGCAATGATCTTACTCTTTTGTGGGTGGATTTTTGTGCCTCCCTAAACCCTTCTTTACCCCTCCCTTAATGCTTCTTACCACTCCCTAAACCCAACCAATTTAGGAGTAAATATTCCCCATTTTCCAGCCACTCACCCATCCCTTCCACATTTCCTACAAAAATATATACACCTGTGCGGAAATGTCCACAACAGAGGAGGAGATCTTTACACAGAAAAGATAGGAGCTGCGGAGGCAGAGACTTCCTCATCCAGGTTTAAGAATACTAGTTCGTAGCTCGAGTAGCACTATTGTAGCACTACTACATGTACTACAAAGGGCAGTTTGTGAATAAGCCCAATTGTTTTCTGGTTTAACATTTTAACTGTTCTACATTTCTTGTTAGGGGCATAGCCATCATTGTTGCTACGCAGCTGTTTCTTGTATGTAAATAAGAAAGCATTGAGTGCTCAAACTAGTTATGATGGAGAGTCAAGCTTATAAAGGTTATAACTCAGATTTCCAATTGAATTACAATAGAACGTGTGGCCCTTTGACGCTAGATTATTGTCCACCAAGGATAATGCCCCCAAACACTGATGGCTTCAGGACATAAGCTATCCATCTAGGAATCCAATCACAGAGGCCTACTCAGTAAGCCATTTTGGAGTATTTAAAGTGGTATTTCTCTAAAATGGCATTAAACTTAGAATATTCAGGAAATATTCATTTACAATTTGTGTGAAAAGAAAGCACTTTGCACTGTTTGCGCTTTTACTAATACAGTGTTGGACGTTTCAGACTGATTTACAAAGGCATGTAAGAGTCTGTAAAGGGGTGCTCCTTTAGTACTAATTTTTATACTAATTAATGAGTTTATAAAGAAGTCTCATTTAAAGAAATTTCACCCCACCCCAGAGATCCACTACATCCATATGCAAACTGCATCCCCATATATAAATCTGGCTATTTTGAATTAATCTCCATGGAATGTCGAGGAACTGCAAAATCTGAACAAAGGGCCCAATTACGATGGCGGGCGGAAAAGCACTCTGACCGCCGTGGTAGCGGAAATTAACCGTCCGCATGTACCGCGGGAAAACCGGCGGTCAGATTAGGATGAACCTCCAGAAAAATCCGACCGCGGCAGTCGGAATACCCGAAAGACCGCCGGGAGCATGCGGAGCAGGTAAAAATCCGTCCGCGGTGGTCGGTCCTGCAGCGGAAACACCCAAATCCGCCGCACGGCAGGCGGAGTGACCGCATGTTGAATTAGGATACCATTGCGGTGACAGCGGAACGATCAGCTTTTTCCGACCGCCGCGATCACAACCATTGATGAATCGGAGAGCCGGCGGAAGGGCCGTTGCATTCCGACCACCGCGATCGCAAGAATTAATGAATGGGAGAGCCGGCGGAAGAGCGGTTGTATACCCACCGCCGAGCTCGCTCCGGAACAGCAATGGCGGACGACAAAAAAACACACAACAAGGCTACCAAGTGTGTCTATTAACCTGGCTCAGCCTCAAAAAACACCTAACACACCCCAATGACACATCCCCATGGCAACAAAAAAATACAAATCCCAGGTCAACCCACACAACACACCTGACAGGAATACACCATTTTGACCCACCCACATAGCTGAGTGTAAAACCAGCCCCTTCCCTGAACAGAATTCTTTGCACTACTCCACAACTGAAGGGCCCAACCCCACAGCACAAAGGATAGGCAAATCTGCACAGATCACACCATCACAACAACACACACACCACACACATCACCACCTTAACACCTGCACCTCTAACCCATTTGCACATCACACACCATGTCACAGAAGAAAATGCCCAAATTCACTGACAATGAGTTGTCAGTGATGGTAGATGAGGTAATCAGAGTAGAACCACATTTGTTTGGAAACCTGGTCCAACAGACACCATTAGCCACCAGAACGCAAATGTGGGCAAGGATAGTCAGCAGGGTCAATGCAGTAGGGACCATCCCGCGCACCAAGAAGGAGATCAGGAGGCGGTGGCATGACCTCAAGAGCAAGGTGAAAGAAAAGAACAACAAGAACTGTGAGCTGGCTCAGAGGACTGGCGGTGGCCCTCCCATTCCACTACGAACATTAACAGTATGGGAGGAGAAGGTGCTTGGCATACTGCATCCAGAGAGTCTCACAGGAATACCCGGGGGAGTGGAGGCTGATAAGTACCAACAAAGTCTACCATCACACTGCTATGTACTGTCTTGCACAACTACAAAGCTACACCTCCTAGGTCAAAATGTATGCATGTGCACCACACTCTCCCCAACACATTTCTCACAGTTCCAACATCCACTCCCTCTGATTCACCCCAAAGGTAGCTAGCAATATTACCATGGGGGCAGGTGTACAGGCAGCCAGCACTACAACTCCCACCAGGCCCCCTTGTCCCAAAGCTCACCAGGATGGAGCTTATCCCACACCCCACCCAGAAGCATGTGTCAGCCATTGCATTGCCCACCTTCACCTAACAGGTAGGTAGCCATCTTAACAGGGAGGGGGTGGTTGCGTTTGGGAAGCCTGCACTACAACTCCCACCAGGCCCACTTGTCCCAAAGCTCACCAGGATGGAGCACTCCCCACACCCACAACCATGTGTCAGCCATTGCATTGCCCACCTTCACCCAACAGGTAGGTAGCCATCTTAACAGGGAGGGGGTGGTTGTGTTTGGGAAGCCTGCACTACAACTGTCACCAGGCCCCCTTGTCCCAAAGCTCACCAGGATGGAGCACTCCCCACACCCACAACCATGTGGCAGCAATTCCCCTCAATTGTGTCACAGTACAGGTAGGTAGACAGTGCATGCACCCTGCCATTCCTCTCAAAAAGCATGGAGCCATATGACCACACCACCCCTCACATGTCACCCAACATGGCATACATCCAATAGTCACTTCCTGTGTGCAGACAGCCAAGCGTATGCAACTGTCACAAAAATGTAACGTTAAGCCAGCAAGTCACATTGTGAAGAAATTCAGGGCACAATCATGTCCAGCACTGATTGCTATGTGTAAGTGCCATGGTGGCAGAGCATGAAGGCCCATATGAACACAAAACATGCATGGTCAGTTGTTTAAAGAAATTAAAGTGCATGATATTACAAAGGTATGCAGAAGATTACAATGGCTAGTTCTTGCTCAGATGTAACGTCTTCATTGCAGAGCAAACCAAAAACACAAATCACATAAAGTTGATGGGCTGCAAGTCGGTAGTTGACGACATGTCCTTGTAATCACACAATCTGTACGTGGAACATGGTATCTATTTACATGTCACACCATGGACAAGTAATGTATGTGCCTACACATCATGGCATGATGTGCAGTACCTTGCAGCCATACAAAGTGATATCAATGTAAACTGTGTGGTGTAATACATGTAACATCCAAACATCTAACACCATGCTTGTGGAGTGCACTTTAATGACCATTTCACCTCTGTTCAACAGGAGATCAGCAACTGACTGCTGCAGAAGACAACACCAACCTGCAGAGCCAGTCTCCACACTCAGAACATGGACTCTCGGATGCAGACTCCATAAGTTTCTTGGATGAGGAGCACCAACCTGGCCCGTCCGGACTGCCAGGGCGCACCACGTCCCAGGCCCCCACTGTCCCCACCACCACCACCTCAGCAACAACAACCACGCTGACCCCTGCTGCAAAGACCTGTGCGGCCTCAACAACCACCACCACCTCTGCCTGCAACACTCAACCCTGCCTCAGTGGTTAACAACACCATCACACAATCAGAGGAGGGCAGGGAGAGTCTGCGGGTGTGTCGAGTGGCAACGCCACAGGTCTGGGACAGCATGGCAGGTGGGAGGGAAACTGGGGGACAAAATTGAGAGGACACTGGGACCGAAGCCCTGGCCAACATCGCCAGAGTCCTTGGGGCATACGAACAAGCCCAAGGACACACGGGCCAGGCTCTGGAAGAATCGCGTGAGCTCCGCCTGCTGCTGAGGTCCATAGACACGCGTATGGGCCAAATCGTGGACCTCTTGGGCCAGCTTGTGGGTGTTCTGAGGGACAGACCTGTGGCCCAAACTATGGCTCAACCCCCCTCCAGTGGCCCGCAGGATGATCACCCACCAGCCCAGCTGCGGCCACAGAGAGGGGTGAGCAGCAACAGGATGACTCCTCAGACACCACTGACCCCGCAGCAGGAGCCCCCCCTGGAAAACCCAAGAGGGGCCATCCGAGGAACACCACGGGAGGATCACGTAGCAAAGCACCATCCAAACGCAAGTCAAAGAGACAGCCATGATAGCACCTCTGTACACATTGACTTTGTTGACTATCCTTACCCACACTGCCATGTTGATGGCAGGTGTCTGTTGGACTGTGTCACCTCATCAATGTGGTGACTACTCTAGTGTCTTTTTTGCCATCACTGACAACTAGAACTAGAACTTTTAAGACTACCTGCTTAACGCGATTTCGATACACGCTTACTCATGCTGGAAAGCACTTTTCCTTTGAATTTGTTTTATGCTGTTGCTCGTGGGGCTTAGGGTAACTGGGGGACTGTACTGTTTTACGCCAATGTGCTGATACTATTGTTTCATAGACTTTTAAAGACTTTTTAAAACATATATTCCACTTACTTGCACTTTAAAAATAACAATCTTGCACTCCGCTGCCAGGTGGGAATTAGCCTACCGGCACTTGTATTTTCGAGTCAGCGCCATCTTGGTCAGCGCGCTAGTTCATTGGTCGCCTAGCACACGCCTCCCTATTTAGGAAGAGTGATGCAAGCGCGCACAATCTAGAACTTTTAAGACTACCTGCTTAAAGCGATTTCGATACACGCTTACTCATGCTGGAAAGCACTTCTCCTTTGAATTTGTTTTATGCTGTTGCTCGTGGGGCTTAGGGTAACTGGGGGACTGTACTGTTTTACGCCAATGTGCTGATACTATTGTTTCATAGACTTTTAAAGACTTTTTAAAACATATATTCCACTTACTTGCACTTTAAAAATAACAATCTTGCACTCCGCTGCCAGGTGGGAATTAGCCTACCGGCACTTGTATTTTCGAGTCAGCGCCATCTTGGTCAGCGCGCTAGTTCATTGGTCGCCTAGCACACGCCTCCCTATTTAGGAAGAGTGATGCAAGCGCGCACAATCTAGAACTTTTAAGACTGCCTGCTTAACGCGATTTCGATACACGCTTACTCATGCTGGAAAGCACTTCTCCTTTGAATTTGTTTTATGCTGTTGCTCGTGGGGCTTAGGGTAACTGGGGGACTGTACTGTTTTACGCCAATGTGCTGATACTATTGTTTCATAGACTTTTAAAGACTTTTTAAAACATATATTCCACTTACTTGCACTTTAAAAATAACAATCTTGCACTCCGCTGCCAGGTGGGAATTAGCCTACCGGCACTTGTATTTTCGAGTCAGCGCCATCTTGGTCAGCGCGCTAGTTCATTGGTTGCCTAGCACACGCCTCCCTATTTAGGAAGAGTGATGCAAGCGCGCAGCGCGCGCGCGCAGCGGGCACGCCGCCGGCGCGCCAGAGGCGCGCCAGAGGCAAGCCCGTCTGCGCCCGTCCGCGCCTCGGTCGCGCTCGGCGCCGGACATGCTGATAATTCTACCACAGAGCACCATAGAATATGTTATTCCAGGGAACAACTTCTTCATATAGGTGAGCGGGAAGTCAGGGGGCCACAAGAAGCTACGGCTATTAATAATAATATTACTGTAGATGCTCAGATCCCGAGCAGATTAAAATGCGGCCTGATCAACAGTAGGTCCCTAGTGAAACATCATCAAGAGGTGTCAATGATGTTAGAATGCCTTGATTTAGATGCTGTGTTTCTAACGGAAACCTGGCTTAATGGTGACTCCTCAGTAGAGTTAGGATTCGCATGCCCAGAAGGTTACAAAATTTTTCATAAACCCAGGCTATCAGGGAGGGGAGGGGGGGTTGGGATGATCTTTAAAGAAAAATGGAATTTTACCCCGTTACATGTTGACGATGTCGAGGGTATTGGACTATTAGGCTTCTCATTACAAGAGGCAAGAGGAAAGGTATTAACAGGAATAGTATGCTATAGGCCTCCGAATTCAAATACCCAATATCAAGTCCTGTTTGATACTCTTATCAACCTGACCCTAACACACTCTAGGATGATCATATTGGGAGATTTCAATCTCTGGGACAATGGTAATTTAGGACCCCCTCTTAGAGATTTGAGGCAAATCTGTGAGAGTTTTAATCTGCACCAATTGGTACATCAGCCGACTCATCAGGGAGGGCACACCCTGGACCTTCTGTTTGCCAATCAAAGTGAGACAGAGGTGATTGAGGTACTACCTCAATGTTGGACTGATCATTTTTTAATCCATTTTAGGATAACATTGCCCAGCTTAGTCATCAATGTAAACCAGTCAGTGACCTACCGTAAGGGTAGAGAATGGGCTAAGCTGGTAAAGAATAGACAATATCCGACATTCCCAGAACAGAACTCTTTTACCTTTAATAATTCTGTGGAAAAAAATTATCAAGTCTACTGTGACTATATAAACTGTACCCTGGACTGGCTGGTCCCAGCAAAAAGGCTGAAGAATAGAAAGAAACCCTCAGCCCCTTGGTATAATGAGGAGTTAAAACTGATGCGGAAAAAATGTAGACAAGCTGAGAGGAAATGGAGAAGGCTGTATGAGGAGTCAGACAAAAATGAGCTGAAACTGCTGCAGGCCTTGTATAAGGAAACTATTTCTAGGTCCAAAGCAGAGTACTATGCTAAAACCATCTTGCAGGCGCCTAATAGTACAAAAATGCTTTTTAATATTATAAAGGACCTATCCAATCCAGCCTGTATGGGGAATAAAGTAGATGCGACGCAGAAGCTCTGCGATGATATTGCTGCCCATTTTGAGGAGAAGATTAATAAGATTGTTGGGGGTTTAAACACCAATAACCACAGCAGTCTGGATGAGACAAAGGAACCATCTCAGATATTGGAAGAGCAACAGGCAAAGGTATCCTATGACTGTCAGTCACCTGTTTTAGAGTGTTTTCAAACTCTTACGGAGGCTACATTTAATAGTATTGCCCAAAGTGTTTCCTCGGGCTCCCCTCTAGATCCTCTTCCACACGGGATATGGAAAGAGTTTCAGTTGGAGCTATTCCCCTGGCTGCGACAGATTTGCTGTCAGTCACTGGATAAAGGAATTGTTCCTGTAGTCTGGAAGCAGGCAGTGGTGACTCCGCTGCTTAAGAAACCGTCTTTGGACCCTAAAAGCCCAATGAGTTTCAGACCGATATCCCTCCTACCATATCCGGTAAAAATTCTAGAGAGGGCAGTTAGTAAATCCCTGTCCTTATACCTAGAAGAAAACCATCTGCTAGATAAGGACCAGTTTGGGTTTCGACCAGGTCATGGAACTGAAACAGCTCTGGTGACTGTATTAGACAACCTGAGAATGCGTGCCGACAATGGTAACTCTTCTGTTCTAGTCTTACTCGACATGTCGGCCGCATTTGATACGGTGAATCACAAGATACTGATTGAAAGATTAGAGAATATAGGAGTGAGAGGGCAGGCATTGAAGTGGCTGCAGTCATACTTGACGGGCAGACAACAGGTAGTGACCATTTCTCCGTTTACATCTTCGAAAACACCTGTGCGTCACGGGGTGCCACAGGGCTCAGCAATAAGCCCCATTCTATTTAACATCTATCTTCGCCCCTTGATCCCCATTATTAAATCCTTTGGAATTGAACTAGTTAACTATGCGGACGACACACAATTGGTGTTTTCTATGGAGGGAAATCAAGGGGTATCCATAGAAACATTTCAGGAGTGCATGTGTCAAACTTCCAATTGGCTTAGGACAAACTCCCTACAATTTAATGAAGGAAAGACGGAGGTTGTATACTGTTCCTCTGCCAAAATGATGCGGCCTCTGCCATCCGAGTTCAGACTTACCCCTTCGGACAAACCATTGGTCCAAATAAGAACAGTACGCAATCTGGGGGTCCTCATGGATGACAACCTCCAGATGGACTCACAAGCTAATAAAACAGTGAGTACTTGTCTCTCACTGTTAAGAGCACTACGCCAGATTCTTCCACTACTGCCTAGTGCCACTAGACCCTTAGTAGTGAGGAGTATAATTTTAAGTAGACTGGACTGTTGCAACTCTCTATATTTGGGAGCACCGCATTCAGTGCTATTGAAGCTGCAGAGGATCCAGTCCATAGCAGCCAAACTGGCATTAAATAGGCAGCGTAGGTCTTCAACGACGGCAGCACTAAAGGACCTCCATTGGCTACCTATTAGGGAGAGAATTCAATTCAAATCTCTCTGTATCGTGTTCAGGGCAGTGCATGGTTTGGGTCCAATCTCCATGCAGGAGAAATTCACCTGGTACAATCCAGGGAGAAAACTTCGTTCTTCCAGTACAAGTCTGGTAACCACCACTAGATTTAAGAAGACTAGGATGGGTGGCAGAGCATTCGGCATAGCTGCCTCACGACTCTGGAATGAACTCCCCTGCATATTAGACAAATTGACTCGCTGCTTTCATTTAGAAAAAGCTTAAAGACTTGGCTTTTCCCTAGGGATGAGTAATATGAGTTTTAAATCAGCGTACAGGCTATCTATTCTGCCTAGTGACAACTTGGTAAGTCGCAGCGCCAGGATACCCGTGGGGTGACAGTTTTTGCGCTATACAAATCTATGATACAATACAATACAATACAACTCATTGAGTCACTTAGCACCATTTCTTGAAACATCACTTGTCTGTCACAACCACTCAATGTAAATAAACACTCTTTACACACCTATGTCTTTGTGTCAGCTCCATGTTTATCACAATATGTACAATGTTGACTCAGAACACAATGTACCAGAAGCTCAGATCGTGACGAGGCATTGAGAGTCTGAAGGGACCTAGAGAGACACAAGAGAACGACATTTACTCGTCAGGTGTTGGCATCACAGCCAGTACACAACACTAGTCATCAAGGTACACAAACCAGCACACATCACAAGGAGAAACAATCTCAACATAGACATCATGTAGCTGGTCAGGACTACACTGTGCCACAAACATCAGCCATCAGCACAGAGCCAACAACAGGCAGCAGTCAAAACGCTCCTCTCGGCCTCATCACCACCATCAAAGACAGCAGACAATGGCACTGTTGTACAATGCTACTCACACTCAAGGGAAGTAGCGGTTGATGATCTGTTGGCGCAGGTCGACACCTTCCTCCTCTCCACTATCCTCGTCACTGGACATGTGTGGGCTTGCAGGGGGGGGCATCTGTGGCGCATCATCATCCAGGAGTAGGGGGATCTCCTTGCGCAAGGCCAGGTTGTGGAGCATGCAGCATGCAACAATTATCTGGCACTCTTTTGGGGAGATTACATCAGTGCACTTCCGGTCCTGTCCAGGCACCGAAACCGAGACTTCAGAAGCCCAAAAGTACGCTCCACCACACGACGTGTCCTCCCATGGGCATCATTGTGGCTGACTTCACCCGGGGTCCTGGGATTCCTCAGTGGGCTCAGCAACCAAGGCCGGTTGGGATATGCAGAGTCACCTAGGTGTCAGATACACAGAACAATTTTGTAATATGACTGTAGCCGCGGACAGCATGTCACATATACAGCACAATACTTGACTCAGCTAACTCACCTACAAGCCACGCACGGACAGGATGCAGATTTGCCATCATCTGTGGTACGATGCTGTTATGCAGGATGTAGGAGTCGTGGGCTGAGCCAGGGAATCTGGCACAGACATGTGAGATGATCATATCTGCCTGGCATACAACCTGAACATTAATGGAATGGAAATGCTTCCTATTCCTGTAGATGTGCTCACGTGCCTGTGGCGAAACCAGGCCAACATGGGTGCAGTCAATGGCACCAACAACATTAGGGATGTGGGCAAGGGCATAAAAATCCCCCTTCACAGCTGCCAAATCCTGTCTTCGTGGAAAATGGATATAGGTGTCCTTGTATACCATCATAGCGGACAGGACATCACGTAGCACCATGCTGAACATTGCCTGCGACATCCCACCTGCGCTGGCCACCGTGTACTGGAACGAACCAGTTGCAAAGAAATGCAGGGCCGCCATCACCTTACATGTTGGTGACACAGCAGTTGGATATGTCCTGCGAGGCCTCAGATGGGGCTCCAACTGAGCACATAGGTCTTGGAGGGTTGGCCGATCCAAACGGAACTTACGGATGATGTCCACATCCTCCATGTCCGCCAGCAAGGTGAATGGAAGATGCACGTTTGGTCGCCTCCTAAATATGATAAAAGGGGACACTTGTCAATTCAATTCCCCTATGAGATGTGTCCAACATCTTACGTCTTGACTGACACAGTGCCAACAATGACTGGCCTGAAACAACAGCTTACAGCACAAGTCACATGCAGAGACAACTTGACCCCAAGTAGTTGTACACGTGATCAGTATGTACAAACTGAGTACACCAGAGACAGATTCAGACTATGTGAATGTAAAATTGGATATTCCGACATCTTGTGTCACCAGCCCTGAGAGTACTTGACACAGCACATGTCTGAAACAGCAACACTGATGTCTCCTACATAGCTGCTGTGCCTGCCACACCTTCTTGCGTGAGTCGGACAGGACACACATTAACAACACAATGAGCACAGTGTGTGCATAAAGATCAAGTATCAACATGAGTTCAGCAATCTACACAGTGAAATATGCACATTATGTAGTCAGTCCATCATCACTGTATGTTGCTTAGCCATCTCACACATTGACATGTTTCCATATTTGAGAGTCCATCACACAACAGATCTGTGTATATGCACAACAACATCATCAGTGACACGTGAGGGAGTACATGCCAATGCAAGTAATCCAGTGCACCGACATGTCATGTGTAAACATCAGTGAGTTAAATGTCACACTAGCATTCAATTTAACTATCTGGTGGCATGATTCATTGTAAGTGTGGAGTGTTCAATGATGAGAATTGGCCATTGCTACAGCATGATGTGTCCATAGGTGCCCTAAGCGTGCACCGCCACCGCAATCACGGTCATTGGCACCAATAGAAAAATGACAAATTGCGGTACCGACCGCCTGGGCCCCGCGGTGTGACACCGCCAATGCCCATGCCCATTCAGCCAATGCGAACCGCAATCGCGCTAGTGGAATACACTTTTGAAAATCGCGGTAGGCGTGCTCCGTTACCGCAGGGCCGGTCATTGGATACAATTGTAAGATGCACGATTGCGGTAGTCCAACTGATTTTGATTTATTTAATGGTCGCCAAAATGTTTTCAAGTGAAACCTTGTACATATGTCACGTATTATGTCACTATTAGTTTAGGTTCCAATGTTTTTTTCACTGGGACACCGTTCACTATTTGTAATCATTGTTTGTTGTATAATCATATTGTGATTCTCAAGCCCTATGTATATATTGTTTATTTCATTTATTTATTATATAAACGGAAAAAAAAAGAAAAAAAAATTCACATTGACTATACCCTCAGTGTCAGTGGCCAGCTTTCTTTTTGACATCCTACTAACCCTGTATATTGCCATTGTGCAGAATTTCATTAGAAATACTGTATTATTATTCCACAGGAGCCAATGTTTCCCCATTAACTTACTTACCCAGGCTCCCCGTGAGTAGGGTTCCCTTGTTTTTTGTTCTCAGCCCTCAGTGTTGAGGCAGTGGACCTTTTGCACCAGTTGTGTGTGGGTCAGACTACTCTCCTGAATGCCTTCCAGGATCATGACAGGAAGTTGGCACAGGTAGTTGCCTTCATGGAGGGCATTCATTCTGACGTGGGTGGGCTGCACAGAACTGTCCAGTCTTTGTCCTCCACAGTGATGGCAGCCATTCAGCTGTCACAGGCTCAGAGTCCAGCTCCAGTCCCTTCGGCAACCACCCTTCCAATGGCAACATCTGATGAGAGTGACCACACACCACAGCCCTCAGGCTCCAAGTACTCAACACGCAGCTCACAACAGCAGCACTCCAAGCGGCCCAGAGCACAGACACCATCCCCCAAACCAAAAACAGGCACACAGGAGCGCAAAGGCAAAAGCCCTTCTGGTGACACTCAGGGGCATCAGGCCAAGAAGCAGGCCTCAGGCTCACATGCATCCAAATCACCCCCATCCAAAGGCAAACAAACAGTTGCCCTGCCTGCTGTGAAGCTGGTGCCTGCAAAGAGTCCGCACAAAAGCTCTATAAGGCAGATTCACCCACAATCTCAACTCCCACCCACACCCCTGTGAAGCTGGGACAGGAGAGCAATGTGGGGGGTTCACCTGGTCAACAGGGGATGGAGGGGAAAAGGCAAGGCCAGCCCAAGCGTAACACCAGATCTAGCAAATCCCCACAGAGAGAGCCACCTGCACCTGATGCACCTTTGGTTGAGAGTGAGGCTGTTGTGCCCGCCCCACTTGACACTCCTACCAAGACAATTCTTACCTATTGAATCCCCAAGAAGTGGAAAGGCAGCCCTCCACATTCTCCCTCACACACTGTGTCTCACAGCAGTATGTCTCCGCCTCCCTGTGCCACCATGCCACCCGATCCAAGCAGCCCTCCGGCTCACAAAGCCACTGATGCCTCTACCTTAGCTGGTCCTCTCTCTCCCAGGTCCAGTCCTCCAACTGGCCCTGGCAATCAGCCACCTCCCAGTTCAACTGACAGCCAAGTGTGAGGCAAAGTCCCCCTCCCAAACCCATCGCTCCCACAGCGGTGCATGGACTGCCCATTTGTATCCCCAGAGTTGTTCTGATTCCCATGGCAGTGTACGGTGTTACCCATTCCCTGTGCAGTTCCTCATGCACACATGTACATACTTTGAACTATGGACTGGCCACTGGCCTTGCTGTTTGTCACTTTGGATGCCCATTCCCTGTGCAGGTTCTCATGCACACATGTACATACTTTGAACAATGAACTGGCCACTGGCCTTGCTGTTTGTCACTTTGGACGCCAATTCCCTGTGCAGGTTCTCATGCACACATGTACATACTTTGAACTAAGGACTGGCCAATGGCCTTGCTGTTTGTCACTTTGGACGCCCATTCCCTGTGCAGGTTCTCATGCACACATGTACATACTTTGAACTATGGACTGGCCACTGGCCTTGCTGTTTGTCACTTTGGATGCCCATTCCCTGTGCAGGTTCTCATGCACACATGTACATACTTTGAACTATGAACTGGCCAATGGCCTTGCTGTTTTCTACTTCTGGTGCCTATCTGAGTAATATGTAATAAAGACAGTTACTCCTGTTGTCTGCTTTGGCTGTGTCCTTGCTAAATAAAAGGTTTTATGTATGGGTATGGTTTCATGTGACACATGCTCTGTATGCCACTTCAACATTGCCAATTGGTTGTTTTCATTTTCCGAGTTTGGCAGAGGTGACAGGCACTTTAGTTCTTCAAGACTGTGAGGCCTGAGGGTGCAATGATGGTTGTTTGTGATGATCTACTCTTATCCTAATCACTCTATGGTCAGGTTTGCTACATTCTACACATGTCATGTTATGATGCAATACCACAACAGAGGTGGTTTCTATCCACACGATTACTTGTGGGGTGGCCATGGTCCATCATATCTGTGTGATCTTTCTTGATGTGTGAACAGCAGTGTTGATGTGTGGTCATCTTGTGTTGGCCTGTCTTCCTAGGCACACGGGTACATTTGAATATGTGAACTTCAGTGGTCATACAGTGTGAATGGGCTGTCATTGTCAGTGGTGTTGATGTGTGTGTGCCCCTGCAATGCCAACTGCACACATGTATGATCCAGGTAATGAGTGCCTGTTTGTTTCAATTGTCTGCCATGTGCTTCAGATTGTGGGCACATGTAGGAGCTGTAGGTTGGGCACTGTGCAGTGTGTTGGTGTGTCCTTGCACTCCTGGGGGACAACTACTTGTTGTCGCTGCCAGTTGTGAGTATGCAGTGTGTGTGCCTGCCAAGTCTGTGTTGTGTTTTGTTGATCAGCCATGTGTCTTGTTACTGTTTGTGCTCACTGTGCAGACCTGCTCGGCCACACTGATATTATTTGTGAGTTTTCTCATGCATTGCTGTCACTTGACCCATTTTTGGCTCCAGTTTGGTATGTGGTATGTGGAGTGATCCCATCCCCTATATGTGCTTCTGATGCCTACACATTGTGAGTAACTCCTCTATGTGTTTGTGTACTGTTCACTCCTCACCTGTCCACTACTGACGTACGCACCACTTCAATCTCATGTCTTCCACCCCATGGCTTGCCAGTGTGTGAGCCTCCCCACCACTTCATAGTGTAACACTATGCTGTGTGTGGCTAAAATGTGTACAGGACCAATGTGCCACTCAGGACAGTTTCCCAAATTAGTTATGTGTTGTTTTCTTCAACTGTTTTGCAGTCATGGTTGCTCATGTGCAGTGCATATGTTTGAGCAGCACAGTCCTCTAGTCATGTTGTTTGCCCCTGGGTTTCCCTTAGTTGTGCATCTGTGGGTGATGGTTAAGCTGTATGTGTGTTTGCTGAGGTACTGCTACCCTTCCTGAGTTTGATGTTCTCTGTGTGCTGTGATGATTTGTGTTGTGGGAGTTCATGGTGTGGCCCTCAGATATATGTGCTACTGGTTTGGTTGGTGTGCACACAATGCTTGGTGTGCTTGCAGTGCTGTCAGTGTGTGTTGCCTTGTACTTGCCTGTTGTGCATCCCCCTGATGTCCAGCTGAGTTTGCTATGTGAGGGATTGGTATGTGCATCTGTTGTGTTTTTGTTGTGGATGTATGCAGTCTTTGGCCTGTGTTGGCTCTTTCTACTTACAGATGCTATGTGTGTGTGATGTTCTATTTGCATGAGATTGTGTGCGAGTAGTTGTTGCTGTGTGATACATGCAGATGTGTGTTGCAAGTATAGTGTGCATTACTTGTGTTTCTGGCACATGCAGCAAGGTGGATTCTCCTCCTATTTTTGACCTGTCACGTGTCAGGATTGTGCATGTGCATGCTTGTGGTACACTGTGACACCATGTTCGCTTGATGAGTGGTGTGGTGTCTCAGGCTGTGTCAGCTGATTGTCCCATTGATCCTAGTTGTTGTTCATGTTTGTTTTTGGATGATGCGATTCTTGTTTGTGTTGGGGTGTGGTGTCTGGGAATTTTCCCTGAGTGACAATGTTGTGTGCTCCTGTTCTGTATTGTATTGTATTGTATTGTATATAGCATTTATAGAGCGCAACAAACACCCTGCGGGTACCCTGGCGCTAAAGATACATGAATGCAGACCAACGTGAAGCGAGAAGGACAGAACCTAAAAGCATTACTCAAAAACGACAGGATCAATTTCTGGGGAACAACCACGTTTTGATCCTTTTCCTGAACAGGGACAGGGTACTGCATTGTCTAATTTCAAGTGGGAGTGCGTTCCAAAGTTTTGCAGCAGCAAAACTAAAAGATCTTCCTCCGAGTCTGACCCTGTTGAACCTGGGTACCTTTGCCAAGTAAGCAAAAGAGGAACGAAGGGTCCGGGTAGGAGTATACCAAACCAATTTCTTCTGTAACGGCCTAGGACCAAGTCCATGCAAAGCCCTAAACCCTATACAAAGGGATTTGAAATAAATTCTTTGCTGCACAGGGAGCCAATGTAGCTCCGCTAGGCACATTGAGGCGGAAAAGCCTCGTGGCCTAGACAAGGCCAATTTCGCAGCCGTATTCTGAACACGCTGCAGTCTCTGTATCAGATACTTGGGGGACTCCAGCAACAGAGCATTGCAGTAGTCAAGTCTACTTAGGATAACGCCTTTAACAACCAAGGCTCTAACCGAAATTGGGAGCAACGGGAGAATCTTTCTCAGAACCCTAATGAGGCCAAAACAGCACCCCACCATCTTGTTCACCTGCGTCTCTAGTGACAGGTTGGAATTAAACATAACTCCCAAGTTTTGCACCGTCTTAGATGGCGCCAAGACAATAGATGAATCAAGGGGCCAGAAGTTGTGAGGAAGAGGCAGATGGACCTTCCCAACTGCGCAGTGTACAATTTCGGTCTTATCCGAATTAAATTGTAAAGAGTTATTACATAACCACTGCGCAGTGTCATGCATACATGCATGAAAATCCTCCAGGGCATTGGGTAGGGTTCCATCAAGAGATAGAATGATCTGAGTGTCATCAGCATAATTTACCAATTTCACATTATGAGCCCGAATGATATTAATCAGTGGGCTCAAATAGATGTTAAATAAAATTGGGCTGATGGCAGATCCTTGTGGGACCCCATGACAGATATTAGTGAAGGCTGACTGGAAAGGGGGAAGAGCCACTGCCTGACACCTGCCAGATAGATAGGATCGAAACCAGTCCAGGGCGGTGCCCACTACTCCCACCTCCTCTAAACGTGTTAGCAAAATGTCATGGTTGACCGTGTCAAAAGCGGCAGACAGGTCAAGCAGAATAAGTATTGCTGATTGTCCCCTGTCTGCCAACAGACGCAGATCGTCCAACACGGTCACCAAGGCTTGACTGGTAGGTCGCTCCCCCACCACACAGCTCCGTCTGTGTGCCCTGCTGCTGCCCCTGATTGTGCTAGTTTTTTTCCTTTCTGTGCCCCCTTGCTGCCCCTGATTGTGCTAGTTTTTTTCCTTTCTGTGCCCCCTTGCTGCCCCTGATTGTGCTCGTTTTTTCCTTTCTGTGCCCCCTTGCTGCCCCTGATTGTGCTCGTTTTTTTCCTTTATGTGCCCCCTTGCTGCCCCTGATTGTGCTCGTTTTTTTCCTTTCTGTGCCCCCTTGCTGCCCCTGATTGTGCTCGTTTTTTCCTTTCTGTGCCCCCTTGCTGCCCCTGATTGTGATCGTTTTTTCCTTTCTGTGCCCCCTTGCTGCCCCTGATTGTGCTCGTTTTTCCTTTCTGTGCCCCCTTGCTGCCCCTGATTGTGCTCTGTTTTTTCCTTTCTGTGCCCCCTTGCTGCCCCTGATTGTGCTCTGTTTTTCCTTTCTGTGCCCCCTTGCTGCCCCTGATTGTGCTAGTTTTTTCCTTTCTGTGCCCCCTTGCTGCCCCTGATTGTGCTAGTTTTTTCCTTTCTGTGCCCCCTTGCTGCCCCTGATTGTGCTAGTTTTTTCCTTTCTGTGCCCCCTTGCTGCCCCTGATTGTGCTCGCTTTTTTCCTTTCTGTGCCCCCTTGCTGCCCCTGATTGTGCTCGTTTTTTCCTTTCTGTGCCCCCTTGCTGCCCCTGATTGTGATCGTTTTTCCTTTCTGTGCCCCCTTGCTGCCCCTGATTGTGATCGTTTTTCCTTTCTGTGCCCCCTTGCTGCCCCTGATTGTGCTCGTTTTTCCTTTCTGTGCCCCCTTGCTGCCCCTGATTGTGCTCGTTTTTTCCTTTCTGTGCCCCCTTGCTGCCCCTGATTGTGCTCGTTTTTTCCTTTCTGTGCCTGTTTCCCGCCGCTGCGTCCCTGCGGCCCCGCCCCCTCACTGCCCATTCGCTGCCCCATTCCCTGCTCCTCCCTCCCTCCTCCCCATTTATGGCGGCCGCTGGCGCGCCGAAGGCGTGCCTAAGGCAAGCCCGTCTGCGCCCGTCCGCGCCGTGGCCGCGCCCAGCGCCAGACCACGCCCGCCACATCAACAGACGCCGATACGACGCCAGCACCCTCCACGCACTCAACCCCGGAAAAGATCACGCCTGCTACCAGGCCACCCCGAAGCGCACCCAAGGGCCCTTCACCTGCCGGAACTGCAGCTTCGCCAGCACCCGCCCCGCCAAACCACCGCCCAGGAAAGAACCCAACTACCTCAGATGCATCCTCCTCAACACCCGCTCCGCCCGCAAACACGCCATCGAACTCTGGGACCTTCTCGACTCAACCTCCCCAGATGTCGCATTCCTGACGGAGACCTGGCTGAATCCCGCTTCAGCCCCGACATCACCATTGCCATCCCGGACGGATACAAGATCACCCGCAGGGACCGCACCAACGGAGTCGGAGGAGGCATCGCCATCGTCCACAGGAACACCCTCAGAGTCTCAACCAACACCGACGACACCCTCAGCACCGCCGAACACATGCACTTCCAGATCCACACCGATCCCAACACCACCCTCAGAGGAACCCTCATCTACAGACCCCCGGACCCCGACCACAGTTCAGCGATTCCATCGCTGACTTCGTCAGCACACACGCCATCGCCTCCACGGACTACATCCTCCTCGGGGACCTGAACTTCCACCTCGAGAACAACAAGGACACCAACTCCACCACCCTGATCGACAACCTCGCCACCCTCGGACTCAGACAGCTCGTGACTACACCCACCCACGCCGCCGGCCACACGCTAGACTCCATCTTTTCCGCAAGCCCACACGTCTCCTTCAACCACACCTCCGAACCCCACTGGACTGACCACCACTGCATCCACTTCACCTACAGGAAGCCCACCATGCACCACCGCACCGAACAAATGCCTCGCCGCTGCTGGAGCAGAGTCACGGAAGACCAGCTAACCACAACCTCGCCCTGAGCCCACCCGCCGAACCCTCCGACCCCGACCCCGCCGCCCGCAACCTCAGACAGTGGATCGATGACTGCGCCAACACCCTCGCCCCGCTCAAGAATCCGCCCAACAGCCACACCAGCAAGAAAGCCACCTGGTTCACCGAAGACCTCCAGGCCTCCAAACAAACATGCCGAAAACTGGAGAAGATCTGGCTCCACGAACGGACAGCTACGCCCCCCACAAGAGCGCCACCCGCAATCACCATCACCTCATCAGATCCGCCAAAAGGGCCTCACTCAAAGACCGCCTAGACAACAACGCACACAACAGCAAAGAGCTCTTCAACATCGTGAAGGAACTCTCCAACCCCAGCTCCAACACCAACGACATCCAGCCGTCGCAAGACCTGTGCGACTCACTGGCCACCTCCTTCCACCGCAAAATCGCCGACATCCACGACAGCTTCAACACCACGACCGCCCCGGCAACCACCGAGACCACTGCCCCCACAACCACCAACCGCCTGCTCTCCTGGACCAACATCAACGACGAGGACACCAGCGAGATCATGAACACCATCCACTCCGGTTCACCGCTAGACCCGTGCCCTCACCACATCTTCAACAAAGCCAGTACAGCCATCGCGCCCCATCTCCGGAAAATAATCAACATCTCCTTCGAGACAGCAACCTTCCCGGAAAGCTGGAAGCACGCCGAGATCACCGCCTTACTCAAGAAACCCAAGGCAGACCCCAAGGACCTCAAGAACTTCCGACCCATCTCTCTGCTCCCGTTCCCCGCGAAGGTCACCGAGAAAATCGTCAACAAACAACTGACCCGCTACCTCGAGGAGAACAACATCCTGGACCCTTCCCAGTCCAGCTTCCGCAGCAACCACAGCACCGAAACCGCCCTCATCGCCGCCACCGATGACATCAGGACCCTGCTAGACAACGGAGAAACAGCAGCCCTCATCCTCCTGGACCTATCAGCCGCTTCGACACGGTCTGCCACCACACACTACGAACACGCCTTCACGACGCCGGGATCCAAGAGAAGGCCCTGGACTGGACCACATCCTTCCTTTCCGGCAGAACACAAAGCGTCCGCCTCGCCCCTTCCGATCCAAGGCCACCAAGATCATCTGCGGCGTACCCCAAGGCTCCTCCCTCAGTCCAACGCTGTTCAACATCTACATGGCACCCCTCACCCACGTCGCCCGACAGCACAACCTCAACATCATCTCCTACGCCGACGACACCCAGCTGATCCTCTCCATCACCAAAGACCCTCACACCGCCAAAGCCCACCTCCACGAAGGAATGAAGGCCGTCGCCGAATGGATGAGGACCAGCCGCCTGAAGCTGAACTCGGACAAGACGGAGGTCCTCATCCTTGGTTCCAACCCTTCAGCCTGGGATGACTCCTGGTGGCCAACATCACTGGGAACAGCCCCGCCACCCACCGACCACGTACGCAACCTAGGGGTCATCCTCGACCCCACCCTCTCCATGACTAAGCAGGTCAACGCCGTTTCCTCATCCTGCTTCAACATCCTCCGAATGCTCCGCAGGATCTTCAAGTGGATCCCCACCGAAACAAGAAAAACAGTCACCCAGGCCCTTGTCACCAGCAGGCTGGACTACGGAAACGCCCTCTACGCAGGAACGACGGCTAAGCTCCTGAGACGGCTGCAACGCATCCAGAACGCCTCTGCACGTCTTATCCTCGACATCCCCTGACGCAGCCACATCACACCCCACCTGAGAGACCTGCACTGGCTCCCTGTCAACAAGAGGATAACCTTCAAGCTCCTCACCCACGCACACAAAGCACTCCACAACTCCGGACCAGCCTACCTCAACAGACGACTCAGCTTCTACACCCCCACCCGCCAGCTCCGCTCGACCAGCCTCGCCCTCGCCACAGTCCCCCGCATCCGGAAAACGACCGCCGGCGGCAGATCCTTCTCCCACCTCGCTTCCAAGACCTGGAACACCCTCCCCACCAACCTCCGACAGACCCAAGACCTACTGGCCTTCAGAAGACTCCTCAAGACCTGGCTCTTCGATCAGTAGCAGCACCACCCCCCTCTTCCCCCAGCGCCTTGAGACCCTCGCGGGTATGTAGTGCGCTTTATAAGTGACATGATTGATTGATTGATTGATTGACGGAAACCGAATTGTACATCTGCCAGACAGTTGTTACGTTCTAGAAAAGCTGACAGAGATTTGCTAACCAAACGTTCAAGGATCTTCACTGGGTAGGGGAGGAGAGAGATGGGCCGATAGTTACCCGGGCAGGTTGGATCAAGAGTGGCCTTCTTCAAGAGTGGCGTAACTACAGCCTGTTTCCAGCCAGATGGTACAACTCCACTAAATAATGATTGATTACAGATCTGTCGGAGCCTGGGGAAAAGTTCTGATGCAAATTCCTTCCAGATTTTGTGCGGAAGGGGGTCCAGTGGAGAGCCCGAGGAAACACCCAGAGCAAGCCTGTTAAATTCCTCATCCGAAAGGGGCTCAAAATGGTCCAAAAACTCAGTTTATCGGTCCCTTCACCAATCTGTGTTCCTGCACCAGGCACCCCTCCCGCATCAGCAATCGAAGTAGCTGCCCCATGAGTCACAGCCTCTGTCCCCCCAGAAAGGTTGGTTTTGAGACCAGAGATAATGGTTCTAATTTTATCATAAAAAAAAGTAGCCAAACTGTCACAGAGATCTTGAGTAGGCTGAACCTCATTTTGTAGGCACTGAGGATTAGTAAGGTCATCAACAATTTTAAAAATGCATTTTGACTTATTCAGCGATTTCAAAATGAGCTCTGCGAAATATTCCTGCTTCGCAGCAAGAATTTCTTTTTTGTAGAGAGAAATAGCCACTTTCCAAGCGATCTTATCCTCATTCACATAGTACTTTCTCCACTTCCTTTCTGCCTGTTTACATTTTGATTTCAGGGCTTTCAGTTTTTCATTGAACCACCTAGCAGAAGGTCTACCCCTATTTTTACAATTTTTCAAAGGGGCAATTTCATTGACAATTGTAGTAATGAGATTACGGAGGTCCATATAGTTCTCCTCCACTGACCTAAGCACATCAAAATCCCCATTAATAGAGAACGTTGGTGACTGTGTCGCCTTTTCCAATATCCTCTTCCAATCCCTTCCCAGGAAGCTCCTAACATCCCTCAAAGCGGGAGCTCCTCGACTGGGGATGGCCGTCAGAAATTTAACCAAATGGTGGTCAGTCCAATCTACAGGAAGCACCTCCATATGGTCAGTGACCCATTTCTCACTGAAAACAAGATCAAGCATATGCCCTCCTATGTGTGTAGGTCCAGTTACTCCCTGAAGCAGGCCAAGACTTTCACAAGATTGAAGAAGAGTATTAAATCCTGTATCTAAGGTCCCACTTAGCCAGAGATTGAAGTCCCCTGCAATGAGCAGTCTCGAGTGAGTAACAGCCATATTGTTAAAGACATCAATCAGCACCTGCAGTTGAGACAGATTGACCGCACCAGGGGGCCTATAGCACACTATACCATCTAATAAGTGCCCCTGGGGTCTTTTAGAGAGAACCCCAGAAGCTCGAAACCCTCTACAGCATCAATATCCATAGGGACAAAATCCCATCCTTCCCTAAACATAAGACCCACCCCACCGCCTCTACCTATAGTTCTGGGCTTGTGAAAAACGTATAGCCTGGAGGACACGCCAATCCTGGTTCAAGAGCGGAGTCAGGATAGGTCCAAGTCTCTGTCATGAGTAACATGTCAAGGTGATGCGTTTCAATGAGCAATTGGATCTCTGTAACATGTTTAGGGAGAGATCTGACATTGAGTAGCCCGCAGACCAGTGCCTCCTTCCTAAAGCAATCAGACCTTGGGCTGACCGGGTTCTCAAATATAGGCAATCCTACCCCGATACCACCATTCTCACCTATCTCCCGCAGTGTCCGGCTTGAATAGCAGAGTCTCCCAATATCACGCACAGCATGGCTGGCGCTGTGCGTGGATCGTGCGCGGACGGGCGCAGACGGGCTTGCCTTTGGTGCACCGCCGGCGCGCCGCCGGCATGCCCACTGTGCACGTCCGCTGCGCTCCCTCGATCTTGCCGGGTCTGTCTGGGGCTGGATTAAGTCTTTTCTGGAAGGCCGCACCCAGCAGGTCTGGCTTCCCCCATGTGCCTCCGTGCCCCAGTGGGTGGTCACGGGTGTCCCGCAGGGATCATCCCTTAGCCCCTTCTTTTAACATCTATGTTACTCCGCTGGTTTATTTAGCGGAGTCATTAGGGGCTAAGGTATTGGCCTACGCGGATGACACTCAGCTCCTGTTTTCGTGGGGAAGGGACGATGATTCAGTCCTCCCCGCTCAGCACTGTCTGGCTTCTGTTTTTCATTGGCTTGCTCAGGCACAGCTGAAGTGCAATGAAGAGAAGTCGGAGGTCCTCTTGTATGGCACATTTCCTGCCAATTTCAGAGAGAGGTTATGGCCCCCTGGCTTCCCCCTTCCTAGTGGAGGGGGAAATGCCGCTAAAAATCTGGGGGTCTGGTTTAATGAGAACCTGACCTTTTCTTCTCAAGTTAAAAAGCTGGCTGGGTCTTGTTTTGGCATCCTGAAAGCTCTGAGGAAGTTTCTCCCTCTCCTTCCTAGACCAGCCAAAGAAACTGTTGTTCGTGCTCTGATTCTGTCCCGTCTAGACTATGCCAACGCACTTTATGTGGGCATCCCTGGCTACCTCTTGAATAAAATGCAGGTAGTTCAAAACTCTGCTGCCAGACTATTGCTTGGTCTGTCTGGCAGGTGCAGTGTACGCGCTCATTTGCGCTCTTTGCACTGGCTCCCTGTTGAGTCCCGAATAAAATGTAAAACTCTGACCATTGCCCATAGAGCTCTCTATGGCCTGGGCCCTATTTATCTACAGAAGAGATTTGCTTTTTATACTCCAGTAAGACAGTTGCGTTCCTCCTCCCAACTTTTAATGCAGACCCCTAGGTTTAACCGCCAAAGGCTCGGAGGGAGCTCTTTTGTGCGGAAAGCTGCATTAGCATGGAATGCTCTGCCCCTTGAACTGCGTGGTATCCAGGACCCGGCGATCTTTAAGAAAAAGCTAAAAACTCTTCTCTTCTAGCTGACGCTCTGGCCTCGGTTTCTTTTCTCAAGTACGCGCCGGGACACTCTGTCGAGTATCTGTGCGCGCTATAAGTGTATATAACATAACATAACATAACATAAATATCCGGTGTTGGCGTCAGCTCCACCCCTCACCCGCTCTGATTGGCTGCCCTGGGGGAGTGGCACTAGGAGGCTACAACGAGGCTAGTAGCGCCGGTAGCGCTATTCACGGCAGAGTACAACGTTTAAAAAACACAATGTCAAATTCAGCAACAGTACACAAAGACTAAAAGCTTTGGTTTAAAATGGGTTCTGAAGAGCTCCCTAAGCGCTGGGCAGCAAACACACACTATGTGAGTGCTCCCGCGATCTTGCCGGCATAAATATCCAGTGTTGGCGTCAGCTCCACCCCTCACCCGCTCTGATTGGCTGCCCTGGGGGAGTGGCACTAGGAGGCTACAACGAGGCTAGTAGCGCCGGTAGCGCTATTCACGGCAGAGTACAACGTTTAAAAAACACAATGTCAAATTCAGCAACAGTACACAAAGACTAAAAGCTTTTGTTTAAAATTGGTTCTGAAGAGCTCCCTAAGCGCTGGGCAGCAAACACACACTATGTGAGCGCTCCCGCGATCTTGCCGGCATAAATATCCGGTGTTGGCGTCAGCTCAACCCCTCACCCGCTCTGATTGGCTGCCCTGGGGGAGTGGCACTAGAAGGCACAACGAGGCTTGTAGCGCCGGTAGCGCTATTCACGGCAGAGTACAACGTTTAAAAAACACAATGTCAAATTCAGCAACAGTACACAAAGACTAAAAGCTTTTGTTTAAAATTGGTTCTGAAGAGCTCCCTAAGCGCTGGGCAGCAAACACACACTATGTAAGCGCTCCTGCGATCTTGCCGGCATAAATATCCGGTGTTGGCGTCAGCTCCACCCCTCACCCGCTCTGATTGGCTGCCCTGGGGGAGTGGCACTAGGAGGCTACAATGAGGCTAGTAGCGCCGGTAGCGCTATTCACGGCAGAGTACAACGTTTAAAAAACACAATGTCAAATTCAGCAACAGTACACAAAGACTAAAAGCTTTTGTTTAAAATTGGTTCTGAAGAGCTCCCTAAGCGCTGGGCAGCAAACACACACTATGTGAGCGCTCCCGCGATCTTGCCGGCATAAATATCCGGTGTTTGCGTCAGCTCCACCCCTCACCCGCTCTGATTGGCTGCCCTGGGGGAGTGGCACTAGGAGGCTACAACGAGGCTAGTAGCGCCGGTAGCGCTATTCACGGCAGAGTACAACGTTTAAAAAAACAATGTCAAATTCACCAACAGTACACAAAGACTAAAAGCTTTTGTTTAAAATTGGTTCTGAAGAGCTCCCAAGCGCTGGGCAGCAAACACACACTATGTGAGCGCTCCCGCGATCTTGCCGGCATAAATATCCGGTGTTGGCGTCAGCTCCACCCTCACCCGCTCTGATTGGCTGCCCTGGGGGAGTGGCACTAGGAGGCTACAACGAGGCTAGTAGCGCCGGTAGCGCTATTCACGGCAGAGTACAACGTTTAAAAAAAACAATGTCAAATTCACCAACAGTACACAAAGACTAAAAGCTTTTGTTTAAAATTGGTTCTGAAGAGCTCCCTAAGCGCTGGGCAGCAAACACACACTATGTGAGCGCTCCCGCGATCTTGCCGGCATAAATATCCGGTGTTGGCGTCAGCTCCACCCCTCACCCGCTCTGATTGGCTGCCCTGGGGGAGTGGCACTAGGAGGCTACAACGAGGCTAGTAGCGCCGGTAGCGCTATTCACGGCAGAGTACAACGTTTAAAAAACACAATGTCAAATTCAGCAACAGTACACAAAGACTAAAAGCTTTTGTTTAAAATTGGTTCTGAAGAGCTCCCTAAGCGCTGGGCAGCAAACACACACTATGTGAGAGCTCCCGTGATCTTGCCGGCATAAATATCCGGTGTTGGCGTCAGCTCCACCCCTCACCCGCTCTGATTGGCTGTCCTGGGGGGAGTGGCACTAGGAGGCTACAACGAGGCTAGTAGCGCCGGTAGCGCTGTTCACGGCAGAGTACAACGTTTAAAAAACACAATGTCAAATTCAGCAACAGTACACAAAGACTAAAAGCTTTTGTTTAAAATTGGTTCTGAAGAGCTCCCTAAGTGCTGGGCAGCAAACACACACTATGTGAGCGCTCCCTCGATCTTGCCGGCATAAATATCCGGTGTTGGCGTCAGCTCCACCCCTCACCCGCTCTGATTGGCTGCCCTGGGGGAGTGGCACTAGGAGGCTACAACGAGGCTAGTAGCGCCGGTAGCGCTATTCACGGCAGAGTACAACGTTTAAAAAACACAATGTCAAATTCAGCAACAGTACACAAAGACTAAAAGCTTTTGTTTAAAATTGGTTCTGAAGAGCTCCCTAAGCGCTGGGCAGCAAACACACACTATGTCTGTGGTCACATTGCCTTTCCACTATTTGGCTGCACATGTCTGGGCTTGTTGGACTTCTGTGGATGTTGTTTGTGAGCTTTGTGTTTGGCTATTGTTTTTGTGTCAGCATTGGTTCAGGCATCCCTGAGTGCAAGTGTGAAATTTGTGGATGCACCACAGGGAGTGTGATTGGTTGTCATTGGACTCACAGGACATCATTTGAACAATTCTGTGTGTTTCTCACAGGTGTTGTGTGCTGCAGGTGTGAGGTGGCTAGAGGAGGGGTATGTGTGAAGGTCCTACTTGTGTTTGAAAGTCAAGGAGTGTGAAAATGAGCCATGTGTGTTGTGCTGATGACATACACATGTCAAGTAAGTGGAGACAGATGTGTTGCTGGTCACTGTATGACTTCAAACACTTCCTATCATTCCTGTGCCTATGCATGGCCTGCCTTGATGTCTCCCTGAGTTGTTGCACAGAGGTCACTTTGGCTTAATTTCATTCACTGTGCCAGCCATGTCTGAATTGATGGCCTAAGGGTGGTGTGATATGTTCCTTCTCTTGCATGTGATGTACAGATGCTATGTGGCTTGCTCCATGGTTTTCCAGCACTGTCCACTTCACTTTTGGCTGGCCCATTTATTGTCCTCCATTGCTGCTGACCTATGGTATGAGTATGTGGCTGGGTGTCAGTGTGGGGTGTTTGTGAGTGACTTGACAGGCAGTGTGAAAAGTTCATTGGATGTTCATAGGCAGTGTGAGTCTTTATTTTGTGATCATACACAGTTTGCTTCACAGGAGTGGAAGGTTGGTGTGAGGAGGAGGGTTGTCCAGCCCCTGAGCTTCTGTGCAGGGTGTTACTCTTCACCCCCACCTTCCCAGTCAATCTCCCTTGTCCTTTGATGTGTGAGGTGCAAGGTCTGGCTACACCTGGCAGGTTGATTGTGCAGGGGGGCACAGGAGGAGCACACAGCATGTTTACAGATGGCTGTGGGAGGCCTAGTGTGGGTAGGGTGAAGGTGGAGCCCTGGAAACCTGCCCAGACTGCCCATGCCTGGCGCCGGCCCTGCCTACTACATTGTGCGCAGGTTTTCCCGCGTCTTCACCGCTGCTGTGACATGGCCGGGACATTGCTGTGATTTCGCGGTTGATGGGTGACCCGGATGCGGAGGGGTGAGTTTCTGGCAGGTGGGAGATGTGTGGGTACACTGGGGGATGTGTTCCTGTCCCCACCAGAGTGTCTGATGTGGACAGGAACCGTGTGTCAGCACAGGAGTTGTGTGTTGTGGTTGTGTGCGGAGCTGAGTATTTGCGTACCTGCTGCGTTGTCCGTGACGGTGCATTATTTTCTGGTAGTGGATGAGGTACAGCACCATAAGGGCTTGGAGAGCTGGATCCATTGCGATCAGGACCGGGTGGAGGGGACCGGGAGTCTGGTTTCGCGCTCCGCTGTGGTGCTTCCGCCGTCTCCGGGTGGGTGGCTTCTCCGCTGCAGTGTGATGGGCTGTTTGCTGCATCGTGATTTGTCCGGCGGACGGAACGTCATTCCGCACGGCGGTGAGTCTCTATTGGCTCCCTCCGCCGCGGAGGCGGGCGCAAAATCCTGGCGGTTCACCTGACTCCGCAGCGGACGGAAAATGGGCTATGCTTGCCCATCGTAATATGGCGGACGGGAGGACTGCTGCTGGAGTGCGGAAAAGGTCATTTTCCGCCAGCATCACGGATGTGCCTACGCCCGCCATCGTAATCAGCTCCAAAGTGTGGAGCTGTTGAGGAGCAGGGTCTGAAGATGGGAGTGGGCAGTGTGGCAGTGGGCAAGGATAGATGTGGCCTGCCCTGCTCCTCCACCATAGGAGGAGGTCTGGCAGTGGTGTATTTAACTGTGGAGCGATGTCCCACCCCGGCCCAACTTGCAATTGAGCCCAAAGTAAACTATGTGCCTTTTTATAAAAACGTTTTCATAGACTAGAATGCTCAAGTACACAAGGATGCTTCTTGAGCAATATGTGCTCTTTGAGCTGAGGCATATTCATGTACTGGGTGGAACAAATGGTGCTTGGGTGGGTATTCCTCATCAGTCATAGTTGTGTAGGTTCTGTAACCATGATGATATTGAGAAAATTGCACATATTTTATTGCAGTTTTCTTATTTTTTTCAATAAGAGATTGCAATTTCAGAGCTATCTATTGAACAGAATTAGAAAGGAAGAAGATTGAAACGAAATCAATGTATTTATAAACTGAACTGATTACATGAGGAAAATGTCAATCTGTACATTTTGAATGGATTTGTTTATTCACTTGTCACTATAAAATTTACAGTAAAGTATCAACTGATGTTCTTGAGATTCGGATTAATACCACTCAAAGCATACAAGTACGACCGTCTGACTGGCACCTCGGATGTTTTATGTAGGCGCTGTGGTTTACAGCAGGAGATACTTGTACATGTTTTATGTCTGTGCCCTTTTTTTAAGTTCACCCAGAAGATATTATCTTTTTCCCATTTTCAGGCAGTTGAGCATTAGGGTTTGGATAACACATGTAATAGAATGTCTGAAAGGTGACTGGTATCAACTGATGGCAAGATTCTTTAAGTTTATGACAATTGCCTTGTAAACAATTTGTACACAATAATACACCGAAGAAATACATAAAAGATACCCTGGTAGTCACGGAGGGGCATATTAGCAAGACCGGCGATAAAATTATCGCCGTTTTAGCGGCAGGAAACTGCTGCTAAAACGGCGATAATGGGCTTGCTAATATGCGTTATAGAATTCAATAAAGCCCAGGTTAGATGTCCTGCACATCTAACCTGGGCTTCTATTGGAATTCTATAACGCATATTAGCAAGCCCATTATCGCCGCTTTAGCGGCAGTTTCCTGCCGCTAAAACGGCGATAATTTTATCGCCGGTCTTGCTAATATGCCCCATAATCTTTCTATGTGCAACTCCATTTGGAGGTATTTAAAGCACGGACACAATAATAATAACTCCTATTTGTAAAGCGCGAACATATCACCCCTTAAGGGTTTCAAGACACTGTGGGCTGTCGGGGAGATTAAGGGCATATTAGCAAGACCGGCGATAAAATTATCGCCGTTTTAGCGGCAGGAAACTGCCGCTAAAACGGCGATAATGGGCTTGCTAATATGCGTTATAGAATTCAATAGAAGCCCAGGTTAGATGTGCAGGACATCTAACCTGGGCTTCTATTGGGCAGTTTCCTGCCGCTAAAACGGCGATAATTTTATCGCCGGTCTTGCTAATATGACCCTAAGTGAGCTATTGCCCAGAGTCACATAATGCTGAGCTGAGCTGCCACTAGGGATCGAACAGTGAACCCCACGCTCCATGTCAGCCACTCTGGCCACTGCACTACACTTCTCCCCTCGATATATTCTTTCACAGTAAATTAACAAGGTTGCCAAGAAGCTGGTTAAAGCACGTGTGAACCAGAAGGTGAGTCTGGGAAATTGAAAAAAACAGTAACACGTAGAAGTAGCCTTAAATATTTTATTGGTCTCCTAATGAAATATATGGTGCTATATCATATAAAGTGAGCACAAAAAGTATCTGATTGGTTTTGGGCTGACTAGTGTCCTTCATAGTTGAAGAGCTGGAGCAGTGGTATTTTACTGCCTTATGCAGTGGTGAACGGCTGTTTGTCACTCAAACGTTAAAGTAATATGCTGTTTCTAACTGCCAACTTTGCAGCATTACTTAACATCTCTTAAGTAATTATGCAACACAAAAACAATAATAGTACACAAAACACAACAAAAAGATAAGTTACAACAAAAGAGTCAAAGGAAAACACAACAGCCACAGTACGCACAACAATAAAGCAACACATCACAACATAATGTAATGAAATAAAAATGAACAAATACTCCTGTCACACATTACCACCTCCAGAAAACTGCTTTTATAATACTGTTCCAAAAGATGTTAGCTCCAAGCACTCACTTACTTATAGACAAGGGCTTGTCATGTGATGCCGGTCAGAAATGTTTTGTGATCCGTTCTATGACCTTAGTTACTGTCCTCTGTAACAGGCACCAGGACCCCTGGCAAGGAGGATGAAACAGGAACCCTTTTTATTGTTTGGCCCTTACAAATGTATTTTTTTTAAATCTTTTGCTCTGTGAGACTTGAAGCTATAATATAGTGATATCTCTCGCCTTGTGATTTGTGGGGTAAGGTATAACGAAATCTACTTGTAGGAAAACAACATACACACCAAATAAAAAGTGCATGTTTATTTATCACCTCCCTGAGAGTGCTCTCTCTGACTTGTAGCTATGATCAGCTGTGTTTGTTGCTGCCCCGTTCCACTGTGTGCAATGAAAGGTACCCCGTAGTCACTGAGGCTTGTAAGAGATTTTTTTTGTTTTTACTTTCTTTCTAAATTGTTTTGCAACAATCACATTACAGAAACAATTCGCTGTGCGCTTTAAAATGATACTAAGCAGAAACAGAAGTTAAAAGCATGTTCATATTAAAATCTGTTTTACAGTTAAATTTAGATTTAATTTTAGATAAAATAACATTATCCACAAAAAATCTGATAAAAGTAATTGGATTTGTTTTCCTCCTGACTACAATATGCAATGCAAAAGTGTGGCAATACGCGAAAAAGCGTGTCTGGTGTCAGGGAAAGAAGATGTGCACTGTTGGCAAAGTGCTAAAAGAGTTAGTAGTGCCTCTCTAGTTTACTTTCCAGAAAAGATAGAGAGACGGAAGCAAGGTCGGACTGGGAACACAAACCAGCCCTGGCAATTCAGTCAGACCGACACGAGGGAGGGGGGGTGGGGGGCTGATGCTAGGGTGAAGCACTGCTGCTGCTTTTGTTACTGGAGGCCGATGTTGCAGCACTTCTTCAAAACCGGCCCCCAAGAACAAAAATGGACCCCACCACTCCAAATTGGCCCCCACTCTTCCAGCCCACTGGGAAAACGCCCAATGCCCGCTACGGCCAGTCTGGCCCTGGACAGAAGCAATAAATGGATGGAAAGGAGAGCATGCCTTTCCTTCCTAACAATAAGGCTGCATAGTCTTCAATCCCCCTTAGGTCTCTTTAATCCACTACCAGTCACCTACTTCCCCTTTATCTCACTTTTGCAGGTTTCTGCTTTCTCTCTTTGTGATGGCTTTTCTGTCTTTTTCTTGCTCTTGTTTTTCCCCTTTATATGTTTTTCTCACGCTTGCTCTCGGAACATGTCCAATGAGGAAAAATAAATGCCAGGCGCCAAAAATGAGTGCTGGTGGCCCTCACCGGCAACCACCGGTCAAATTAAGCAGTGATAGTGATATCAGTATAACTGTTGCTTGCTTCCTCTCACTTTGCATGTGTCCTCATTGACTGGCATTCTGTGAAAAAGAGTTCTGCAGCACCGCTCCAGTATAAGGTCTTTATTGAATGTGGTCTCACTCCTATTGTCACTTTACTTGTCAGTGCCAGTCATCATTTTGGACTTCTCTACAATGAAAGATACTCAGTAAAAAAAACTGCCTCTATCAGATAGGATACTCTGACATCCAAGTTTTGGTTATATCACCACCGTATGCTGCACCTAAGAAGTGTTCTGTTGTTTATAAATCCTTACATTTATATATTGTTAATTGTTTTTGATGCTTCTGTCTACTCTGATTACAAAAAAAAGAACCCCTGAGACTTGGCAAAATAAGATTGATTTCAAAATATCTATGCAGCACTTTGTGTCTTGGCCAAACTCTCTATGCTTGAAGCAGATGGTGGTGGTCTGACATGCTGCATGTAACCTGAGGGATAGCTTTGCAATCTAATACGTAAGATTTGTAACCTTAGAATTAAGGACCCAATTTTGATTTTGGCAGATAGAGTAATCTCTGTTGGTCTGGTGGAGGAATTTATGTCTGCCAAGAGGAGACTACTCCGTCTGCCAAATTGATAAATGACCGCCAAGATGGCAATAATTTATAATGCATTGGCAGGAGCCGCCATCACAGCGGTTCCTGTCAATACTTTTTTCTGTTTGGTAAAGGGCGACAACAGTGGGACAGAACCTTGCACCAAACAGGTTTTTTTTTTTACAGAAGTATTTTCTTTTTGAAAATGAATGATGCAATATTCCCTTCACCATGGGAGTCCTCTCCCATGGCGAGGGTAGCATTTAGCAGTTCTCACTGCCCCTTACTGCTTAGGGTTTTACTGGCGGTGATGGGCAGTGAAAACTGACCTGTAATATCGCCCATCTAAATTAGGTAGGTGGAATGATAGGTCAGCCTTCGACAGCCCTTACTCCTCAGGGCCATCAATGGGGATTAATCACGGCAGAGATGGAGTAGTCTCCCCCCTGATTAACCCTAAAGGTCCGCCCACATAAAAAATTGGCAGGCGGACCGCATTCTTGGTGATAAGGATACTCCATCACCATTGCGACAGAGTATCCTTATCAGCAAGAATTTAATCAGGCCCTAAGTTTTCTATTTGAAGCTGGAGGACCCATGTACACTTAAGTATAGTTTTACTGATCAGTAGATCTATGAAACCTGGGTAAATTAAATCTCTGCTGAAGCCTGGGTACAGGAACACATTGCTAGGATTTTCAATGCTCCAGGCATAATGCGATTTGTCTACATGAGCAACCATAAATGGGAAAAAAGGTTCTTTACAGGCCTTTTGTAGCAATTTGACATAATCAATAGATGACACCTGAACACTTCTGCCTTACTTCACCTCTTTTTTGATTGCCATTTTATATAGCGCAAACTCAACTCAAAGGTATTGGAGTGTGTTACATTACCAGTTACATTACACAAGGTCACATTCATTTTTTTTTAGGCACTGGAAGATTAAATGAATTGCCCAGAATCACGGGATGTTGAGCAATGCTGAGATGTGAACCAGGTTCCCCAGGTCCAAAGTTAGCAGCTCTGGCCTTAACATCACACCCTATCCCATTGTCCAAGTGCTGGTCCTGCCAATGTATGTGATAGATATGGTAAGCTGTGAATAATTCAATCTGAGAACAAATGTTGTAGTCTCAAGATATTCTTAGATGTAAACGTAGGTATAGTTAAATTGGCCAAAGACATAAAATGTATATCTAAAGCACTGTCTTCTTTACCCTGATCCTGTAAGATCCATGTAACCTGAACGGCAGCTCTGCTCAATCCTGGGCCCATGATATCAATGTAACCTGTGGCATAGATCTCCTGTCTGATAATTTGGGAACAAATAGCTTTAAATCCCACAGGATACTCCTACTGTCTGAGATCTGAACTTGGAATGTCCAAGTATATTTTAAGACATAACTATGTGTCAAAACCAAAAATCTGAAATATCTTTGTCGGGAAACAGCCTTAACCACGAAGGCTGAACAACGATCAGCCTTAACAACGATGGCTGAACTACGCAAGCCCTACCGTGCATATGTCTTAACCACGCATGTGCGTGGTTAAGGCGTATGCACGGTAGGGCTTGCGGACAGACGGAAGCAGGAAGAGATCGTTGTGAGATAAGTGGGGTTGGGGGGTGTGTCGGGGTTGATTTGTGGGCTTAGGGTGGGTCGGGGTAGTTTTCTGGGCTGGGGGGTAGGTCGGGGTATTTAAAGTTAGGCTAGGACGGGTCGGGGGTTGTTTTTTTGGCTGATTGTGGGTTGGGGTAGTTTTCTGGGTTGGGGGGTGGCTTGGGGTGTTTTGCGGGCTGGGGGCAGGTTTGGGTAGTATTCAGGAATTGGGGGAGTGTTCGTGATAGTTTTCAGGGCACGGGGTTGACGTTTTAGGGTTCAGGGCGGGGGGTAGGGATTGTGATAGAACTTAGTACTTGGGGGGGCAGGGACGATGTTAGGGCTTAGGGGGTAGTTTCGTTTTCAGGGCATGGGGGCCGTTTTAGGGTTCAGGGCGGAGGGGCAGGGTCATTTTTAGGGATTAGGGCGTAGTTTTTAGGGATATGGGGAGGGCAGAAGTGAAAAAGTGACTAGGGATGGGGGAGTGGGGTACTTTAGGAACTCAGGCCAGGTGCAGGGGTCAGGGGATTAAATTCTTAACCACAAATATGTATTTACCAAAAATGCCTTAACAACACATGATTCTTTGTAAAGGCATGCGTGGTAAAGGCATATTCGTGCTTAAGAATTTCGTTGTTTAGACTTCGTGGTTCCGGCATGCGTGATAAACGCATTCGTGGTTCAATCATACAATCATCTTTGTCAATCACAATAGTTCTGCTATCATAGATCTAGCTCTGCATGATATGTGCTTTCTGATCAATGGGAAACAGCCTTTACAACACTGTCTTTACCACGCAATGCCTTTACCACGCAGCCTTTATATTGCATGCCTTTCCCAAGCAGGTATACGTTTTTGTGCCTTTAAACAGCACACTAGCAATATGGTATGTTTACTACTCATGCCTTTACCACGCATGGTAAATATCGGTAAGGAAATTATACATATACATGCATATGTAGAGTTTAGGGCAATAAGGGGAATTTTAGAGTTTATGGGAAGGTATCGGGGAAGGGTGGTAAGGGTAATTTGAGGGTTTAGTGATGGGTAGTGGTACAGGGTGGTTGGGGTAATTTTAGCGATTTGGGGTGGGTAGTGGTAAAGTGTGGTAAGGATAAATTTAGGGTTTTGGGGGGGTAGCGGTAAAGGTTGGTGAGGGTAATGTTTAGGATTTAGGGGTGGTAAGGGTATTTTTAGGGTTTAGTAGTGATTAGAGATAAAAGTTGATTAGGGGTAGATTAATAAAGGGTGTTCCTACCAAAAAGAAAACTATATCTATCTATCTATCTATCTATCTATCTAACTAGTCTATCTATCTATCTGTCTATCTATCTATATATATACACACACACACACACATATATATATATATATATTATCCTCTCATTCGCATGAAATATCCACAAAATGGAACAGACTCAAATGTGGAAATGAAATTCAGTTTAATCCATCAGCCTATACGCGTTTTGGTGGCTGCAATGGCCTTGGTCACATGTCTTGTACGCTCTGTTTACTTCCTTTTACGTGCAGCATGAGTTTAACATATAAAAATACTTTTTCCTCCATGTGCTCCAATTACAGACAACAATTACAATTCATTGTCATCAACTCTTTTGTAAATGATCAGTAATGAGTATACACATTCGGGCAAACTTTTTCTTCATAAAAAGTATTAGGAAACTGCCTTAATATGGTTGACATTTCTGGTAATCAATAATCAGTCTCCACATATAATATCCATGATGGGCAGCACAATTCATTAATCACCAATGCAGCTATGTCGTAAAAAAATACTTTAAACATTCGATTTGTTTCAAAGTGCTCTAATACCATATTAATAACAGGCCAGTGCCCTTAACATTTCATCTGATTCTTTAAAGTAAATAAGCATTTGTTGTGCAAAATATGCATTGTTGTATACGTTTACAGTGCTTAAGTGAAGAAAATCTGAACTGTCATTCGGCATGTGCCAAAAGGATCTCACATATTCGCATCTGCATCCTGATAACATATCGAAGTTATATTGTGCAAAACCTGCATTGCTGTATACACAAAAGTGCTTTAGTGCTCAAAATTCATATTTCTATTCAGCAATTGTCATACAGCACTTGTCATAAACCATCCCTAAAATATATGTCTAAAACTTACTATTTTTCTCCTTACCACCATATCAATCATCAATGCCCAATCTCTTTCTTTATACATTTTACCATTTACGTTCTGCTTTCTACTTATTAAAGGGGTGGAACCTTAATTGAAATTCACTTCTTCTATAAACCCCTTATCCTTTAAGGGAGGTGAGCTTAATAACATTCTAGATAAAAACACATTTAATCTCCATAGTGCTCAATTCATCAGTTTATAAACAAGAGTGCAATTCCTCATCAAAATTTAACCCATTAGGTGTTTTGCTGTCTAATATGATTATGTATCTTGTTTCTACTTCACGCAGTATCCTTGTGTTGTTGCCTCCTCTCTTATTAAGTGGGACTGCATCAATCACAAAATAACTGATTGAAGTCAGATTTTTTTGATGATAAATCTCACAGTGCCGTGCCACTGGGTAAGATCGATCTCCGTTGGCTATTGCCCTCATGTGCTGTAAAATTTGTTTATACCCTTGCAATGTGGTGCTAACCACATACCTTAAATTGCAAGTGCATGTAAGCACATAGGGGCACATGCATCAAAGGTTTTTGCGATCGCAAACGGTGCGAATCGCAAAAATCGGCCGTTTGCGATCGCAAATTGGCCTTTGGAGATGCATGAAAGTGTTTCCTATGCGCAATTTAAGAATTCGCAATTAATTGCGAATTCCTAAATTACGATACATTAAGGAATCGCAATTTGCGATTCCTTAAATGCAATGCTAGAAGCACTTTCAAATAGCGATTTCGCTATTTGGGACCGCAAATTACAGACAAATCAAACTTGTCTGTAATTTGCAAAACCTTCGAAAAATGCTCTAAAATGCATTTTTTTAAGTTTTAGGTTACACACACACATGCCCTTGGGGCATGTGTGTGCGCAACATGGGTGCACATCACAATTTCAGGGTGCAACAGGGTGTCATTTTGACACCCTGGCACCCTTGAAATTGCATTCTCAATTTGCGATTCTCTAATTGCGAATCGCTAATTGAGAATGTCTTCCCATTCATTCCTATGGGCCTCTAGGCCCATAGGAATTAATGGGGAGGTATTCCTTAATTGCGACTCGCAATTAGCGAGTCGCAATTAAGGAATGTTTAGGAATCGCTATTTTTATAGCGATTCCTACATGCATAGGCTTTTGCGATTCCTTAATTGCGATTCCTTAATAATCGCAATTAAGGAATCGCAAAAGCCTACCTTGATGCATGTGCCCCATAGAACGCAAACTCTGTTTTGCAATTGTATGCACCCCTACTTTTTACCTCTTCTTTTGTAAATGGGGTGTAGTATGTGGTGGTGTTCTGGCCTATACTATAAGCCTTACAACAAGTACATTTCTTGAAACCACTTTGGGGTCTTAACAACTTTGTTAGCTCTCCATCTCTGGGCTGCTATTTACAATTGCATCTCTAAGGGATGGTGCTCTCCGATATGTAATAGGAGTATGTTTTGGTAATGCATTTCCTATAACTGGATCTGATCTTACTATATGCCAGTTTCTGTTAAACAGACTCCAAAGTTATTTGTCTTGCATATTATATGTCGTTAGGAATCTCAAAGGGGCCTTACTTTCCATTTTCCTTGATTTTTCTGTGGAAAATAGGATCACCTCTCTTTGTTTTCTGTTAGCTGCTTCACAGACTTTTTTAATTACAGAAATATTATATCCCCTTTCTAGAAATCTATTGGTCATTTTATCCTGGCACTGTTGTAGATCATTCTCCGTGCTACAATTTCTTCTCGCATGGAGCATTTCCCCGTAAGGAATGCTTTGTTTAGTGTGATTAGAGTGGAAGCTAGAAGCATGGAGAGTTGTGTTTCCAGCTGTCTCCTTCCTGTAAAGTCTTGTTTCTAGCTTACCTCCTTGGACAAATACTTCTATGTCAATAAATGTAACCTTTGTCACACTAATATCATGTGTGAATTTCAAATTAAGCTCATTCCTGTTAAGAAGTTTCACAAACTGCTCTGCTGTACTCGTAGTCCCCCTCCAAGTTACAAAAAGGTTGTCAATAAACCTGGTTCTCATCCCATATCCTTGCATGTTCCATGCATAGCACCTTCTCCTCCCACCAGCCTACATGTAAACACCCATAGCTGGGGGCAAAGCAGGTGCCCATCGCAGTCCCACGCTGTTGATGGTACAGATCTCCCCCAAACAAGAGAAAGTTTCCCTCCAAACCTTTCTTCGCCATATATATATATATATATATGTACATATTACATATGTACATATTACCTACTGACGGTCGCCAGTAGGTAGTTATAGTTAGGACCTAGTTTCCATAGAATTTTTTTTTTTGACTTGCCTATAACTTTAGCGCCATTTTACTAATCTTCATGAAATTTTCCAAACAAAGTGTCAAGGTAGGTTCTGGTTTTCATGGAAAGTTTGGGGGTGATCTGTGTAGTGGGGACCAAGAATTTGGGGTGTGAAATAAGGGTGCGTTTGTAATGTTAATTCCCATAGGAACCTTTAGCCACACGTACAGCCCTAACTGCTGAACGGACTTACACCAAATTTGTGATGTCATTAGTGATGTCACTGACCATGTCATGAGTGATGTAATATGTGAGGCCATAAGCAGTGCATTGGGGGGCGCGAGTTATAGTTAGATCAGCTAACTGTAACTGCTGAATGTCTCTGGTTTTGTGCATGTGAAAACTATAACGCCCCTGTAACCTTTGTTTTTTTCAGTGAATATATATAGATATATATCTATACATATATGTATATCTATATATCTATCTAAATATATATATAGGGACCTAGTGTTGTCAATTAACACGCTTTATATTTGTGGCCACGGCTCCAGTGTTGGTTTCTACTTCAATCAAAGAGTTGCACATTGGATTTTGTGTGGATATATATATATATATATATATATATATATATATATATATATATATATATATATATATATATATATAAAAGAATCCACACTCCTGTATCGCCACCGTCACGGCAAACATCAGCTACGGACCACAGCGTGCTTTTAGGTTTCATAAAGTGCGTTTATTGCAAGAATATCAGCTACCTTACATCGTGGCAAGTGCCCAGCATAACGCGTTTCGACAGTGAAACACTGTCTTGATCACATGACGTACTATGGGCCAATGAGCAATAAATAGTGAATACAATAGTGAAAAAAAACTGGTAAAAGGAAGCCCGCCATTTTCTTTAAGCATAAAACTAAAAGACATACTACAACAATCCAAATACAGCCGCAATGGTCTATTTGTTGAAGTATCCTGAAATGCCCAATGATTGCTTAAGCGGGCAACATTACGTGCATGACATAGTGATAAAGTGCAAGTGCTTGTGACTTATTTTAAAATAATATCATCTAAAAACCAGTTATTAAAATCATAACTGCCAATAACATGTGAGAATGGCCGGTAGATGCTTAGATTCATTATGAATATAAATTGCAAGTGCATTGTAAACAAATATAAATGTGCAACATGAGCTAAGTCCTGTAAACAATAATCAAAGTATTTCATTCTATTAGGCATATTTAACCCGTTATACATGGACATATCAATGTAAATATAAAGTGCTATTGCATTATTATAACAACATACAGTACAACCTGATAAGGATAAGGAATACATAGCTAAAACCTCTATGACTAAAAGAAGTTGATGGTAAAATTTCCAAAGTGACCATTAAAACTCCAGGCACAGCTATGCAATAATCCTGTAAAACCAGAGGTAAAACCAGGAAAAACCAAGTAAAACCAGAGGTAAAACCAGGCTAAAACACACCTAAAACCCAGAAATAAAAATGGACCACCTCTAAAGGAGACACATTAGCCTTAAGTCACATCTGAAAGTCCAATACATTACAGTAGGGTCTTGCCCAATTAGTTATAAAAAATGATTTAGGTCCTCCCCGTGTTGAGACCGTTGGGCATCTTAGTGTCAAGTATTAAAATATAATGAGACTCTAACTGTCTAAGTTTCTTCTCTCTGTTGCCTCCTCTGAGTGATCTAGGCACAGAGTCAATCACAAAGTAGCTCAGGTTATTGAGATCGTTGTTGTGCACATGTTTAAAATGTCGAGCAACCGGGTAACTTGGATCCGAGTTTATTATGGCCCGCAAGTGTTGCAATATACGGTTAAACACTGGTAGTTTAGTACTGCCTACGTATTTTAATTTACATGAGCATTCTAAGAAGTAGACTGCAAAATCTGTACGACAAGTTAACAGACTCTTAATCCTCATAGGTTTACTTTCAAATGCCGTAGATAACTCACAAGTATTTTTCCAGAATTTACATGCTCGACACGAGCTGCATTTATAAAATCCGGTTCTTTTAGACAACCAGTTGGATGAACTCGTGACCTCAGGACTGGTTTTCACCAGTGCATCCCTCATAGAGGGTGCACGTCTAAAAGTTAGCGCAGGTAACTCAGGCACCAATTGTGACATTGTTAAATCTGTTTTTACAATGGGCCAGTTTTTATAAATAATTTTCCTGAATTGCCTCTCCTGGCGACTGTAAGTTGTAATAAGTCTTACTGTATCCTTAGGTCCTGATTGGTCAGTTATATTATTGCTACTCATGGATGTAGTGTCGGTTTTAACACTATGTAGACAATCATTTCTGGTGTGACTATTAGCTTTAATCATGGCCAAATTAAGATCCTTATCCTTATATCCTCGAGCCTTAAACCTCTGAAATGCCTCATTTTTACAGAATTTAAGGTCCTGATCTGTGTCACAGATTCGCCTTATTCTTAAAAATTCCCCGTAGGGGATACTTTTAATCAGGTGATTAGGATGGGAACTGCTGGCATGCAGTACTGCATTACCAGCAGTACTTTTTCTGTGTAGTTTAGTATGTATGTTATCATCTTTAATATATACCTCAACATCCAGAAATTGTACACTTTCATTGCTAACCTGGGCTGAGAAATTCAAATTAAGATCATTCTTGTTGATGTCATTAACAAAATTAAAAGCAGATTCAATAGACCCTTCCCAGATTATGCACACATCATCTATGAAACGCCACCACTGTTTAACATGCATATCATACAGCTCCCCGTGGGTGGTCCTGAGGACGTGCTCCTCCCACCAGCCTACGTGAAGACACGCGTAGCTGGGAGAAAAGCACGCCCCCATCGCCACCCCCCGTAGCTGTTGATGAACCTCTTTGTTGAAAATGAAATAATTGTTGGTAAGACACATATTAATCATGGATAAAAGCATTTCGTTGTGTTGGTAACATTCAATATTGCGTTTAGATAAATAATGTTTGACCGCTGCTAAACCATCAGTGTGGTGGATGCTGGTATATAATGAACATATGTCCATGACAATAAGAACATAATCCTGTTTCCACTCAACCCCTTGGAACTTTGACAGATAGTGACCTGTATCTCGAATATATGTAGGTAAATTTTCCACGAACTCATGTAGAAAATAATCCACATATTTGGACATTGGTTCGAGTAATCCTTTTTGAGCAGATATAATGGGTCTGCCAGGTACAGGTAATGTGTTTTTATGCACCTTCGGGATGAAGTATAACACTGAGGTAGTAGGGTGGTCATTTAAAAAAAAACAAAATTCATTCTTGCTTATCAGTCCCATTCTTTTCCATTGTGATAGTTCTTTAAATATGGAATCCTTGATATGTTTGAGGTCATTAAAAGTGGCTTTTCTATAGCATGCATTGTCACTTAGATGCCTTTCTGCTTCTTGCATATACAAACCCGGGGCCAGAGCACAATATTTCCCCCTTTATCCGACTTGTTTATGATGATATTACCATTGCTCTGAAGTTTGCGCATGAGTGTAGAATATTGTTTTTCTTTAAATTTTCTTTGTTTGTCCTTGCGCAATACATTTCGATTCAGTTGTTTAAGATCTTCTACAACACAATCACTAAAGATATCTATCATCTTTCGGCATCAATGGTATATACGTAGATGGCAGCCGAAAAGGAGTTAGGCTCATTTGGTTACCTTGTATTCCGAGTTCAGAAAGGTCATCTTGAGTAGAACTAGTATTGTTATCATCATCTTGGGCTAAAGCATGCATAGATCTCAATAGATGAATGTCCGCTACCTGCAGATTACTGCCTGATGTAGTTATAGATTTATTTATCTTGGCAGTTTCATTGATTTTATTCAACTTGAAATGCTTTAAAAGTTTCAATTTCCGAATGAACTTGAATACATCAACACAAGTCTGTGCATATTTGAAGCTGTTTACAGGACAGAATGATAAACCTAAAGAGAGCAGTTGGAGTTCAGCGACCGATAGTTCAACATCAGAAAGGTTTATCACTGTTTTATCCGATTTGTTGATCTCATTCACTGTTGGGGCCACTTCTTGCCCCTGCCCCCTCTGCCTCTGAATTTTCTGCCTTTGTTTTCTGCGGTTGTTGCGCCGTCGCCGTTTTTCTTCATAGGGTTGTGAGAACCCTATGAAGCGGTCGTTATAGTTAGGACCTCGTTTCTATTCAAAAAGTGTTTTTTCTTTTGCCAATATCTTTGGCGCCGTTTGACGAATCTTGGCGAAATTTTCAAAACTGGTGGGGCGCTCCGGTCAGCTTCTGTCTTAAAAGTTTCGGGGAGATTCATCAAGCGGGGGTTGAGAAAAAAGGGGGGTCCCAAAACGCGTTTTCCCCATGTTAATTTCCGTAGGAAACTTTAGACAAAGCTACAGCCCGAACTGCTGAACGGAATTACACCAAATTTGGCAAAAAGGTAGGTCTTGGTTCAGAAAGAGCCCTTTTTAGCTCTCGCCTAGCGTTGCAGCGCGAATGTGCTGCCATCACTTTGCGATGTAGTAAAAGCAAGGGGTTTACCCAAATTACCCTCCTATACCTGGGTATAGAACATAATACGTAACCAAAGAAGGTGGGTACGGAGGAATTAATATCTTATTTATTTTATCATAGGGCACAATCAATTACCCTAACATTAGTATATAATTCTACACGATTCTCTTATCTAAATTAATTCAAAACATACAAATGCCATGGGACCGATCTTTGACCATAAATCATTCCAAAATTCATAAACACAAAAACATGCAAAAATACGTATACATTTAACACAAAAGGACAAAAGTAATAAACAAAACTCTATGTTACCAATACCCAAACAGGTTATTTGATGACTAGTGTTCACACACTAAGTCTGGGTGATACACTCAGAGGTAGTCTTTACAGCACATGAGGTATAACACCTCTCTATCCTTTACACTCTGTGTACTGACGTTATTATATTTACACTTTTAGATTTTAATAGAGACTCCTCTACAGAAAGTTGTCGACCCGGACGCGTTTCAGCCTTCAATTTCTTCTGGGCTCTTCAGGACAAGGGCAATGAAACCAGTCTTTGACAACTGGAATATCAAGAAAAGGTTGCACTTAAAGCACCATCTTCGTAAGGGGTACAATCCCTGAATCCAGACAACCCCCCTCGGGTTGAACCTCAACCCGAGGTACAATCACCTCTCTCAGGGGTGACTGTATGCTCCTAACGAGCCTTCGTATCCCTCATACCGACACCGTTTCCTATTGGTGAAGCAGTCTGCTATAGCAGAATTCTCGGTCCTCTCTAATAGCGTTTCCACGTGTGTCACGTGCGAGGCATGCAGTACACACTATAGTGTGGAAGCTTCGTGGAAGCTCCGCCCTCTCTCCGGCCCATCTTCTTCATTGGCTTAGGTTATAAATGCTGCCTTCCGATTGGTTTTAAGCTTGTTAGTCCCTCCCCTTGACAGACATGTCAGTCATTTGTGTCCTTCCATGGCTACTGGCCCTTCATAGCAAACTACTTTCCTCCCGTGCCCCCCTCCCGCAATCCGATGCCTTCTCACCGCCGCCCCCCATGCCTCGTCACCCGCACGCATTGCTATTTGCAATGCAATAGGTCTCGCGTAAATGCGAGTCCTATTGCATTGCCAATGCTTGTTTGAAAAGTTGACTCCCCTGAAGTATTGGCTCGGGAACGAGCACCACCGCACACGCAGTCCGTATGCACAGCTGTTCCCCGTGCCTTGGCATTTCCAGCGCAACTCTGTCTTCGGCATTGCTCTAAGTAGTGTGCACTTTACAGTGCCCCTGGGGCACAAGTGTACACTCTACGGTCCCCCGGGGCACAAGCAGGCATCCACTCCAGCACACCAGGGGTTTCGAGACCAAGGACTTGCACTACACGGATGCTGCGCGCTGAGTCCTTGGTAAACATGCTTCGTAGAATGCCGCTGCATGGTTTGTTTTTTTAAAGCATACATGTGATGCGCACTGGTCTCAATAAAGCAGCCTTTTGCACTCATGTGTCTGTAGTCAATTGGTGTGCGCCGTCTCGCCAGATTGCCTCTCTTGGCCCCTCCCACCAGGAGTCTCCCGGCATGATCGGGTATGCCGGCATGTATTGTGTGTGCGCCTTACCCAGCCCTGCCAAATACCACGAATCACCGTTAAAATAACGTGTTTTAATGTGGTGATCTGCATCACCGCATTAAAATGCATTATCATGCATTTTAGCGCCTGTAGTCCACCTGCGCGCACTGAACTAGTGGAACTATGCGGGTAGTAACTGCGACCGCCGGGTACAGCAGTGCGGTGTTAGAGTACTAGTACAGCTGTCTTTGTTTCTCCTCCACATGTTTAGTGCAATATCCAATCCACAGCTTGGCATGTGACATGACCACTACTTTAGGGGAACAAAAATAACACATAACCGATCAAAACGAGAGGTGTTTAAATGCATACCGTGATTGTACAGTGTCGCTGCTGGTGCTGTGCTCAGCTTTGTGTGGTGCTGAACATCACGGACGTGTGCAGCCAGACCAGCGCTTTAAAGTTATTTAGCAGCTGAGGGAGCTCTCTCAGCTGCAACCCGACTCGCCTCTTAGCGCTTCCTCACAAAAAGAATGGCTTAGGAATTAAATCAGTGGAGCCGAGGACTGATCTCTCATCACACCCATGGATTCCCAAGAAGGAGGGCTTCACAACCTGCCTGTGCCACTAACTCCGCTGCACTTCTGTGGCATTTATTACTCTGTCAGTGCACGTACTGAGGGAATGTGCCAGAAACCTCCCTGAAGGGGCATATTTGGCGACGCTGACTGCATTCATTAGCTGCTGAGACCCCGCCACAGCAGCCTGTCTGTCACGTGGCCTGTATTTCCTTCAGTGCTAGCCAGTAGACTACTTGATTTATCCTGGGTGGCACCTTCCCTGTTGCTGTTATTCCTGCAACAGGCACCACCCCCACCGGCACTGACAGTGACCTTTTCTTTTTGCGGCTTCCGGCATGATTCTGAATGCTGCCAGAGTCGAAGAATCATGAGCGCCGGCATCATGATCACCACTGTAATGCTGTATGTACAGTATTATTTCTATCTACGGCACCCATAGCCAGAATGCAGCCGCTGGCGCCTCTCAGGTCGGTGAGGTCCGCACTATTCAAGGTAGGATTGCAAGCATTCAAAAGATATACTGGCTAGTAACATTTGTTCATGTCCACATAAAGCCATATGTATGACATAACTTTTGTGTTTTTATTTATTTTACGTATCAGTCAGAGATCATCATGTGCAGCTCTAAATCACGTTAAAGTGCTTTCATCATTCCTTCTGTTTGTAGTATGTACTAATGAGGGAGAAAATACCTGTGTTCTGTGATTTTTTTCTAATTTTCTACCAGCTGGTACAGTAAAATGCGAGTTTCTGTTGCTCAAATTGGTGTAATTTTTGATATTTATGTTTCCCTGGTCTTCATTGCTTGATTTTGCTCACGAAAAAGTGTCACTCATAGTCGTTGAATGTCACTGATAAGTACACTGAAAAAAGGAAAATGTCACACATAAGCAATCTGAGACATTGGCAGCTATGCTTACCTTTGGAAATAGCTGGCGGAAGCCAGAAATGGCCCATTTATGGAAAAAAGGGGCCTCTTCTGATTTATGGCAAGTCGACTAATGCCAGACACTTATTTTATAATAATTATTTTGTTTTCATTTAGATGTCTTTATTTGTCATGTTTACGAATGTTCTGTTCTACGTGGTGATAATTCACGATGCTTACTGCCTGCCCTCTGAAAATTCAGCCTCCACCCATTAAACCTGTAGAGTGGTTAGCCCATGGCTCCGGGTGACTACCCTGGGTTTACATACATGCTAGTGGCTGCGCACAGCCAGTGGGGTACGTGCAATGTAATGTGGGTGGCTCCTTGCAACCCTTCCTTCTCACTTTTATTAAGTGTTTTGAATGTCTACTGCTCCAGGCGGTCTTGTGCAGGTTCTGCATCCATAGGATCTGATTACCAGTGGCTCATTGTTTTCAGACCCCTAGTTAAACCTCTGTTTGAGCAGGGGTCGGAGTTACGAGTTTTGTTATATTTAACTCTTCCGTTTCCCCCCTAGAACAAGGGTTCTTTACCTTTGGACGTTTGTGGACCACGACTTAATAATTACTGGATTCAGCCCCCCCCACCACCCCACCCACTGAATCATTATTGTAATCCGACTTAATTATTACGGGATCCAGGGGACCCCACCAGTGCTTGAAATGAAAAAATAGAACTCCCGCCATCTGGCTCACGCAGCTCCCGTGGCAGAGCTGCAGGGAGCACTGCTCGCACACCAGTAGCATATACTCTCTGCGAAAAGTCCTATATGGGGAGGTATCGTGTGCCCATCGTATTGTTTGCGCAATCCGGCATAATTGTCATACATGATTTATGTCATGAATGCTAGTCTTCTGTCTCATATGCAGCCCTCAGTGCGGGACCTATATATTGGCTATCACACCTATTTGCTGTCTTCTATGTATGGAAACTGTTATGTTAATAATGCATCCACTTCCTAGTGCATCCACTATAGGAATTTGTATTTGATGTCAAGATCACAGATTTCAATCCCGGTAGGTCAATTTAGCCTTTCATCCTTCTGAGGTCGATAAAATTAGTGTTATTGCGTTGGGAGGAGTTTATTCGCAATCACACACATTAGCACCACATTACAGACTTTGCCAGAGTGCCACTTTACCGACTTTGCCAGTGAACCGCTACTTTCATTTTCTCGTAATTCTTTAAACAACATTTATTTCCACAGTGGGGAAGTGCACCATTCCTGGAGGTACTACAATATCTGATTAATGCATAGAATGGAAAACATTTGATGTGATCCTGATCAGCTGTTTTCCTTATTTTAATTTATAGTATGTGTACCGTGGCTCTGTGTGCAGGGATGTGGTCTTTTTAAACCATACTGCTTACGTTTTGTGCGATAATGTGCTGCATTGCTAAATACATATAAGGTCCCAAAGGCGAGACCAATTGCATTGCAAATGCTTGTTGTTAAATGGTGTAAATCCGTTCAGTAGTTTCAGAGAAATTAGAAAAAGAAAAATATCAATATCTGAGCACCGAGGAGGGTTCGCGAACCCTCCCTTGCATGAGCTTCACTCTGAATCGCTGTCAACATTCCAAACCAGGAAGTGTTGGCAGCCATCTTGTGACTCGGTAGAACCAAGTCACAAGAAAACAGTGAAACAGAGGTTAAAAAACAAGAAAAAGGGGCAGGGTAGAAAGACCCTGCCCCCTAGGCCTGCTCATAAGGGCCAAAAAAAGAATTTTTTTTAAAAGAATCGGCAGAATTTGCGCTGGGTGCACGAATCCTGCTGAAAATTTTAAAAAAACAAAGCGCGGGCTCCCACGCTTCATTACTAAAAAAGTCCCTGGGTGGGCCAAGTCCCGGGGGCCATATAAAATTAGGGTGTGGGGGCCCGCGGGGGCCCCCACAGCCCCGGGGACTGGCACCTCCCCGGGGCTTATTAAATTGTATGCGGGGGGCACGCACCCGCCCGCAGCCACGGGGACCACCACCTCCCCGGGGCTCTGGTTCTTTTTTTTTTTTTTTAAAAGATGTGTGGGGGGGCAAGAGCCCCCCCACACACCCCGGGGACCACCACCTCCCTGGGGCACATACTGATTTAAATGTGGGGGTCCGTAGCAGACCCCCGGCCCCGGGGACCACCACCTCCCCGGGGCTATGTAAATTAAGGGAGGGGGCCGCGCGGCCCCTCCTCCAGGAGCCCTTGAGGACCTCAGGACACAAATGGACTTCATCCTCCAAGCAGCTGTGCGCCGGGAGCCGCGTTTGCAGAGTGGTGTAAAAAGGGGCATGGCCTCGGACCACCTCTCTGCAATGCAGATCTGTGGCGCTTACTGGAGATCCCTGGTGGGCTAGTTGGCCCCCAGGGACCCTCAGGATTCAAGGGGACTTAATCCCCCAACCCAGAACGTGCCAGGAGGTGTGCCTGCAGAGTGGTGGAGAAAGGGGGCGTGGCCTGTGTCCACCTCTCAGCTATCCCACTGTGTGGGGCTTACTGGAGGTAAGAGGTAGGCTAGTTGGCCCCTAAATGACCCCCAGCAGTGAAGGGGACTTCAATCCCCATCCAAGAGCACGCCAGGGAGCGCGTTTGCACAGTAGTGGGCAAAGGGGGCGTGGCCTGCTATAAGAACTTAGCAATCCTGCTCTGTAGGACTTATTGGAGGTAATAGGAGGGGTAGTTGGCCCCCAGGGATGTCCTTGGGGGCCAACTACCCCTCTTGTTACCTTCAGTAAGTCCCACACAGTGGGATTGCTAAGACGTCTTCGGAGGCCATGCCACTTTTTCTCCACCACTCTGCAAACGTGCCTCCTGGCAGACTACGGGATGGGGGATGAAGTCCAATTTTCTCCTGAGGGACTTTGGGGGCCAAGAAGCCCTTCTGGCACTTCCTGTAAGTCCTATGCAGCGGAATTCATGAGCGCTGGTCGGAGGCCCAGCACCCTTTCTCCACCACTCTGCAAACATGACTACTACTTAAAGAAGCATCTTTCTGCACCTCTGACTTAGAGGTAGTTTTTAATCCCCCTGCCCTATTATATACTAGGGCCTTACAGGGGAGGTCATGCCAATCACAGGGGTACCCCAACCCATAGTGTACCCTAGTGTATGTAGGTGTTTTCACTGTATTCTAATGAATCAGTGATGTCATTTGAGATGTCATCAGTGATGTCATCATTGATGTCACTGACCATGTCATGAGTGATGTAATATGTGACGTCATCAGCAGTGCATTGCGGGGGCGCGAGTTATAGTTAGCTCTACTAACTATAACGGCCGAATTTCTCTGGTTTTGTGCGAGTGAAATGTCCAACTAACTATAACGTCCCTGAAACCTGTGCTTTTTTATGTGAATTTCTAAGGTTTTTAAATGCTAATTTCTAACTATAACGTCCCTAAAACCTATGGTTTTTTCAATGAATTTCAAAGGTTTTTTGAATGCTAATTTCTAACTATAACGTCCCTCAAACCTATGGTTTTTTAGTGAATATATATGTATATAAATCCTGTGGGCACAACTTAAAAAAACAGAGCATTCTAATTGGCCGAGTGGCCTTTTTTCCCTTTGGCCCCCTTGCTACCACTGCAGTGAGAGTCCAGTGAGAGCGAGTGCTCGGATTAGCTGGCTGCAAAATGATAAAAAATGTTGTGTCGGCCATTACAGGACTCGGGGACTTAGGCCTCTTTCATGAAAAACTCTATAAAAATGAATATATGAGGGCTGGGTTGTGATACTCTGCCCCAAAGCCCTTGGGCCAAATGCAAAAGTAAATGTGTTTTTTTTCTGCTTTGATCCTGCTGTTCTCCTGTGGGATCATGGTAAAAAAAATGACGGAGCCATGTTTTTTTTTTAAGTGATCCCCTGACTGGGCCAGGTTCTGGGGGTCAGACCATTTTTATTATTTTATTTAAAAAAGAGTATGGGGCATGAGTCGTGCCCCCTCCCTGAGCTGATTTTGACCCTGCTGGCCCCATTCCCCGGGACCTGGCACATTATGATGAAGGGGAGGAGTGCGTGGGCCCCCTGAGCCAAATCAATTGCCCTATTATTAAAAGGAGAGGGGGCACACTGACCCCCTCCTCATGCCTCTATGATGCCCCGGAGATCCCATCCTGCGGACCGAATATGAAATAAAGGTGAGGGGGCATGTGGCCTCTCTCCTTGAGCCACTTTAAGCCCCTGGGCCATTTTTGTTCAGGGGATTCAGCTCTATGACACAGCAAGCATATGACCCACCTCTGGGCATTTCCGTCACACTTAGGGGTTGCTTTGAGAAATGCAAAAAAGTGATAAGTGGGTCACTTGAATTAATTTCAGCCACTGAAAATGGCCCCAATCACAAACCAGTCCATTGTTTTTGCCCATTATGCCACCTCAGACTGGAATCAGTGTTGGTCCTGCTACAACAGGAACAGTTCAGTCGCAACTACCAGACCAGGTCCTATCTGAACAATAACACAAGCAACCCAAGACCAGTTTCAGAGTATTTGGGCCTTGGGTGTAGCTTGAGACCTAGGGAACACAGCACACAGCACCCAGGTCTGGGCAAACCCATCTCCCTTAGAGCATCACACTAAGGAAAAAAACATTACTGAATTTCTTAGAGGCTCAGGTGAAATTTAGATTATGCTACGTATTTCACATAATGTCGGGAATTTCACATTATGCTTGTTATGTGAAATTCTGGAAATTACTTCATTACACCACTTTGTGTAATTGCAAAATTTACTACAAACACATAATTAACAGTAAAAACATACAGTGTGCACACAGAAACAACAGAATGTGATCAGCTGTTGTTCACTGTGTTTTTGTTTAAGTGGGTTCTGAAGCCAAAAATTGCAGTGAGGGCTCATTTCATGCTAAGATGTAGTACAAAATTATGGATCTGCATTTCGTGTAACAACACATAATTTCACACAATCGTCGTGAAATTTCATGTGCAATTACAATAAAGAAAATGTAATGATTTTTGCACACAGCTAATTTCCTGACTTAATCACAGCCACTGGTAATTACTCTTGCCCATAATCAAGTGTGTCATTTTTGCCCATCATACCAGCTTGAAGAGGAATCAGCTATTTGCAAAACTGCCTTGGACCTGTTCCAATATGAACAATCTAAACTAATCTACCAGGCCAGGTTCTCCCTGAAAGCTACACTAGGAACCCCAGAAGTGTTTTAGCCTGTTTGGGCTTCCTAAGTAAGATGCTGCTTGAGTCCAAGCACAGAACCCACATTGGGCATACCTGTCACACATAGGGCCTTATTAGGTTGTCGGGCGGACTTGCGTCTGTCGGACACCATCATGGATTGGGTCCAGCCGACCGTCCCGACTGCTGAACTATGATGCAACCGCACATGGTGCAGTTGCAAGCTCCCACACAGAAAAGGGAGTTTGTGTTCATCCCTGCAGCGCGTGGCAGGCACCTCAAGGTGCCTGCTACATGGTGCAGGGATCAACTGGGGGCACCATTGCTGTCCCCTCAGCCCCTAACCGGAGGCCGCAGGAAGAAGGGGGCCAATAGCAGGGCCCCCTAATGCGCTTTGCGACAGGCTTTTCATGTTGGACAGCCCAGCATGGAAAGACTATCAGAAACCGAGCATCCTAATCCAGACAGCGTAAAACGCCGTCCATAGGGATTACGTCTGGGTTCCGACTGGCAGACGGGCTCCATGAGCCCGTCGGAAGCCAGCTGGAATGTCCAGCCGGTTTCAAAACCAACAACCTTCATTGTAATGAGGCTGTCGGCTTTGAAACCGCGAAGAGGCTCGGAAAGCTTCCAAACTGCATTCGGAGGCTTTCCAAGCCATATCGTAATTGGCCCCTTAAGGTGTCGCAATAAGGAAAATAGAAGAGTGATGGATGGATTGATTGAACTAATGTCAGCCACTGGAAACTGCTCTTGCCCACTCTCCAGTCAATCATTTTTGACCCATCATTTCACATCATACAGGGAAGAACAATATCCAAATCAGCTTTGTCCTGCTTCAATAGAAATAGTCTAAGCTGAATTACGAGGAGAAATCCCCTCTGATAGGAATATAAGCAACCCTCATATCAGTTTAGGCCTATTTGGCCATTATCAGTAGGTTTCAGCTTGAGTTCTATGCCACAGGAAGCAGGGGATCCACATCTGTGTAAATCCTGCTCAATTAGGGCATTGCACCAAGGAAAACAAAAAGGTGGTAGATGAGTGCTTGAATTATTCTCAGCCACTGGTAATTATTCTGGGCTGCAATCAAGGCCATTGTTTTTTTTCAATCATGCCACCTCAGCCAGAATCCACTCACACACAAGTTAGCGTTGGTCTTTCTCCAAATTGAGCAGTCCAGGCCAAACTACCAAACCAGGCCCCATTTTAGCAGAAAGACAAGCAACCAGCAACTGTTTATGGCCTATATGGGCTTTGTCAGTAGAGTGCAGCTTGAGATCTATGGCACAGCAAGCACAAAACCCTTGTCTGAGCAAACCTGTTGAGCTTAGAGATTAATTCAAGCATTCCTTCAATTACCTTGATGTTTGTTGTAGTAGATGCCTTAAGTGTGATGTGTATGTCCAGAAGTTGGTCCCATGCTCACTGTGCCACAACACTTAAACAATACCTTACTGGCAAGATCTAAGTGGGTTGCAACCAGTCAAGGCTTGATTGTTAACCTGTCTGAAGGGTACTGGGCTGGACGTCAGGACTCCAACTGGAGCAAGAACAAGTCTGATTAGCATATGACATGTCTCTGTCTAGAGTGGTGCAGAGGGTACAAAATTCTGCTCTTGAATGCTGATTGAGAGGCTGAGATTAATTCAAGATGTCCTTCCATCACCTTTCTGTTTGTGTAATTCATGACTCCAGTGGCAATGTTTTTTTTGTCTCTGCTTGATTATTTCTCCCTTGATCTCCTTCTTCGGTTGTCTTTTGGGGTTGAGGGCTTAATCACAGTAGAAGAGGATACATCCCTAGAGACCCTTTGCGAATTATTCCTGCCCTTGGCTCTGCAGTTTTTGAAATTTTCTCTCAGGCAGATGCCTTCTTGATGCTTAAGTGTCCTTTTAAATATTTCTATACAAACTTCAAAGTCTGCTGTAGAATGTGAACTTGAAAGGCACACCACACTGAGCTGGCGGGAGCCAGAAGCTGCATTTATCTTGCCATATGAAGGGTAATTCACAAAATGTGAAGGTATTCCAACTGTTAATTAGCCACAAAAGCAAAACTTATTGGAGGTGACAAATGTCCAATGACGGTGATAAAGATATTCTCTTGACAGACAGCTTTGTATAAATGAGTAAAAACAACACTCTCAGGGGGTCATTACGATGTCGGGCAGAATAACTTCCCGCGACATCGACTCGGTCAGGGGACCGACCGGCACCCAGTCGGTGGTTCTGACTGCCCCATTAGGATGTGGCCGAACACTGTTCAGTCACATTCCTATATTTCACTATGGGAGCATGCAATACGGCTGTAAACCAGCCATAATGCATGCTCCCATAGTGAAATGAGAGGTGTGGTTCATCCCTGCACCCCGTGGCAGGCACCTCAAGGTGCCTGCTACAAGGTGCAGGGATCAACAGGGGGGCACCGGCCTCCAATCGGAGGCTGTGCACCAAAGGGGGCTCTGCTGGGGGCCCCCCAAACACGCTTTGCGACATGGCTTCCATGTCAGACAGACCGATATGGAAACCATGTCGGAAATCGTCCTCGTAATCTCAAGGGCGGAAAGGCCAGCCCTTGAGATTACTACCTGACTTCCGACTGGCGGACGGGCTCTCCGAGCCCATCATATGCCAGCCAGTAGGACCAGTCAGTTTCCTTTCTGACTGCCTCCATCGTAATGAGGCGATCGGAAAGAAAACCGAGCGGCCCGTTACGATGCGGCCATAAAGGCTCCGACCATAGGTCGGAGCCTTTACTATCCGCAGTATAATTGGCTCCTCTCATGAGATGGAAAAAAAGAACTGACTCTGGTAGGCAAATGACAGAGTAAGGCATCATGGGTCCAGGAGCCTCCAGAAATTTATTTTTCAAATTCTCGCATTGCAACAGAGTTTGAAGAAATTGCAGCAGAGTTTGAAGAAAGCTAGGTGTATATTTAGAAACTGAAAGCTGAGTAGCAGCAAGCTGTGAGTGGAATGGAAATGCAATTGGAAACATGTGTTCACACATGCCTTCAAACATACACACACACACACACATACATGCTGAAACACACTTGCAAAAACATACAAACAGATTCACCACACTCATCAAGAACCCAAGCTCAAAAACAGCACTAGAGAACACAACTGCAACTATTGGACACTGTGGCAGATCAGTCCTTAGCTTGCTCTAGCAGCTAGTTTGAACTGGCTTGATTCTCACAATTCTGTAGAATACTGCAATACCCATTACTAATTGAATATCCATTCATCTAGTTACTTTATTAAAACAAGATATGACCAAATGATTTTCAGATTACAAGCTAAGGCAAACACAAAGTTACAATCATTGGTTGTTCCTTAAACATGTCATAAATATATGTGCAATACCATAGTGGATTAATTGCTATACTCCCCCATACCAGTAGCTCACGCACTGAGCTAAATGCGGTATACACCGTCAATTTTCTTATATTGATATGCTCCATTTTTATATTATGTGCAATTGCAGAACAAAGTAAACAGTCCAGAAAAGTAAATCTGTAGTCCTCACATTCATATATAATCTTTATTTCAAATTTCCAAAACATTTTTGCAGGCAATGCATTTTGATCCACTTCAACAGGAACTTCTTCAAAACAATTCAATTGTCATAGCCCTCATTGAGCAAATTTGTATTCCCAAAAACATCATATGGACAGTTTCTTTGTCTATTCGAGGCAGAGTGCTCAAAAGAAGTATCGAAAAAGTAACTCTACAGTGCAGCAAATGGGGTCCAATAACATGTTGAATATATAAGGGGCTATTCACAAAGGTAACTTGCACTTGTGAGTAATTTACACATGTAATTTGCTCTTAGAATTTTGGCTATTCACAAAATCTGAGTGTAAAATTACTCAAAAGTTTAGACTTACACATCTCCATCCCCTGAAAAAGGTGGTGGAACCAAGTCTATGAGTGTAAGTTATGACTGTCAAAAAAAGAAACAGTAATAAGTCCATATCCACACCTGGCCAACCACAGAAAATGCAAAATACTTCCATAAAAGATAATGGAAGTAGGGATTTCCAAAAAGTCACATTGGAATTAATGTTAAATTAAATTACATTATTTAAAATGGTTAAAAATATAAAATGTTTTTTTAATTATTTGTTTATTAGTTAATCATAAAATATTTTAATATCTGTTTTTAAATTTAGAAATGAATGTAACACTAATAGCTTATTAAAATATTATGACATAACTGTCAATTAATTATATACATCACTTTCAGTCATTTTAAATGCACAATAACAAATTTTTTTTAACTATAGCTGGGAATTTATTTTTTTGATAAAACTTCTGAAAAATAATTTTAATTTAATTTAATATATTTAATGTACCAAATATTTAATGTAAAAGTAAATTAATGGTGTTGTAGCATTTTTTTATTTTGTTCCACATACAATTAAATGAATACAATTAATGTACAATAAATTCTAACATAAAATATTGTATTTAAAGTTTCTTAACTTTTTAAATTTTGTCTATATATTACAGTTAGCAGAGCTCCACCTGACTGTGGAGTCTTCCTATGGTAAGGTATAAGGAAAAGTAAAAATAAGTTTATTTAGCTCAAACAAATTGTTAAAAATATTTTTTTCTGATAAATCTTAATGCAAATTAAGTTTACATATTTATTTTCAATGCAGAATAAAACACAAAAAATGCCACAGCACTGATACCTTACTTTTTAATTAAATCGGTAATTAATTTAAATATATTACATTAAATTAAAGAATGTTTCTGAACTTTGAATTAAAAAATACATTTCCACCTGAAGTAAAAAAATTATTTTATTATGCATTAAGAATTATTAAAAGTGGTGTATAGAATTATTTAAATGAGATTTCATTATATTTTAATACAAGTAATGATTTAGGAATCATTTGCAGTTTTCAGTACCCCTTACTACCTGTTTTAACTCAGTGGTGACAGATAGCCAAAACTGGCCATTTGGCCGGCCACACTAAATCAGATGGGAGGTCAAATGGCCAAACCACCGATGGCCCATCAGAGGAGTATGTCAGTGAGGGAGAAGGAGTAGTCTCCATTGCTAGCATACTTAATGTCCGCCCATCAGTAAATCATGCGGGAAGACCTTTGACTTGGCAGAGAGGGCACTCTGTCACAGATGCAATTGAGTACTCCCTCCACCAAACTCTAAATTGGCCCCAAAGCCTGCATCACTACAGCCCGTTTCAAAAGGCTGAACCAAACTACCCCCCTTCATGGAGGGTGTTAAGGATAAGAGCAGCCACAGACAGCAGCAGTGAAGGTATAAGGAGTGGCCATCAGTTAATAGTGTTTCCTGGATTGTGAATTCCAGCCTCCAGGGTAGACAGAAGCATAAATGGTGCAAGCATGGTGAATTTGGGGATTAAGGGTGGCTCGGAGAGGAAGGGGGTTAAAAATCCCCAAGGGGTGAGTCAGTTGGGGTCTTTGTGACCCCGAAGCCACACCTTGCTTCTGCTGATCTGTGCTTGAGCCAGGGCATTTACCTGCAGGACATGGGCCACTGACTTGGGCAGCTGTAGAGTCTTTGCAGCATGACAGGTCAGGGTTTGAGGCTTGCTCTTGAAGATATTTGGAACTGTATATCTGTTGTACAATCTGTGCAGCTGTTTCTTTCTAAATTCACTCTTGATAATATTCAGAAATTGTATTTCAATTGTGAAATGTATACAATTGCTTGACGTACTACTCATTCAAACAGTTTTCACACATTTTCCATTTTCAACTGCCTGATCACTTAGGAACTTTTAGGGGCATATGATACCTGCCCCGTGTTATTTCTTTCATGCTAGCTGTATATTTACTAATTTACAATACAAATGTAGGAGTACATAGGGATTTTTGGGGGTCACATATTCATTGACCAGTGTTTTGCCACATGCTTGCTCAAGTAGACATACTAGAGTAGGGCTTCTACCACAATATTCTTTACAGGGCCATCAAGCAGGCTAAGATAAAAGCTAGAGAGAGTGGGATGCATCTTAACAAAGCCCCAGTTATGGATAGGCTTAAAAGCATAACTGAGCACCTTTCTGATTTGGGCCCCTACAGGGACCTCCACCCAAGGCACTCACACCGGTTACTGCTAAACCGATCGCCGCCCGTTTTAGAGAGTGCTAGAAAAAAATTGCCAGAGAAAAAGGCCAGCCAGGGTGAACTGGTGAGATTAGCAACTGTGCAAGGGGTATACTTTATTGAGCTGATACCTGTGGATGTTCTCATTGTCAATACTAATGAGCCCATTCCTTTTGGTTCAGCTACTTCTGCTGCTGAAAGCAGGGCTTCTCAAATGCAGGGGAAAAAAGGATATCTGCTCAAGATTTTTTCACATGTTTTTTCATAGTTGTCAAAGCAAGTGGCCAATGCAGCTGCTACCAACACTGCTCATCAAGCGTCAATGGCTGCCAAAATTAGTATGTCCACTGCAAATAATCAGGTTGCATAAGTAACAAAATAGCTCAGACAGTGGGGTCGATTCCGATTCGGGCCGGAAATCTCTCCGACCGAGCCGGACCCGGAGAGATTTCCGACCGAATCGGACCCGTGCAGTCCGACCGAACGAGTACGATGCGTCCGTATGTTATCGGACACGAGTCGGTCGGACTCCCATTGAACTCAATGGGAGCCGGTCGTACGACGCGTACGCGGGCTCCCATTGCCTCAATGGGTGCGAGGCGGACAAGGGCGCCCCTACAGCGAGTACGCCGCGAAGCGCTCGCGGCGTACACGCACAGGTAGGGGGACCCTTGGGTCCCCCCTGTGTGCGCTCGCACGGGTACGCGTGACAGGGGGTCCGACACGGACCCCCAAAGTACGGCTCCGACAGCGAGTTCGAGTCGGACGGCGCGAGTCGGTCGGAGCGGTCGAGGTGCGCATCGTACTTACCCGGCCGGAAAACGTCTCCATTGCGCGGTGCGGACCGGGTCCGACCGAGTCGGTCGGAGCGGTTCGAGTCCGAGCGAGTCGGTCGGAGTTGTCGGGACGCCCGGACGAGTCGGTCGGCGACCCGCATCGTACTCGCTCGGCCGGACCCGCGTACGGTTCGGTCGGGAAACAGGCTTTCGCATGGCTTTTTTCCCGACCGAATGGTATTGGGTCCGCCTCCGACCGAGATCGGAATCGGCCCCAGTGTGGGAGCAAAACCATACCACAAAATTTAGATCCCCGAAAAATGTAATACCCTTACATTTTACCACAGGCGGTTCTCCCACAGGCTGAATTGCGTGTCAGGGCATCTTCCTGAACATCAATAAGCAGATTAAAATGGAGATCCACAGACACATGTGGCCTAACTAAAACACACTAATAACTTCACTTCTATACATTGTACAAAATATGTTTAAATTGCAGCTATGTTAGTCTAGTCTGTTTATGCAGGAACATGTATAGAATTGTATTTTGCACAATATTATAAGTGAACAAAAATATAAACTTAAAACAATCACACAATAATCACCCTTCTAATATTTTATAATCACAAAAAAAATTAATAATACCTCATTAATATACCTTGGCCCCGCTCAGGGCTTCGTTGAATGCCGCTGCCAGACTGATCACTTACACAAAAAGAAATGAACACATATCCCCAGCCCTAAGATCTCTAAAGTGGTTACCCTATAAAGCAAGAATACAACTAAAGATTGCTTGTTTGACGCACAAAGCCCTCCACTTCAAAACCCCTGGCTCAAAAACTGGAACTTTCAGGAGGGGGCAGACCATCAAGAAGTGCAAATTCTCTACGACTGAAACCTCAGACCTTTTGCAAAAGGAGAACGAGGCTCAGAGCCTTCTCTGGCTCGGCACCGAAGATCTGGAACTCTCTCCCACCGGAAATCCGCAGAGTCTCCTACACGGCTGCTTTCAAACATGAAGTAAAAACAATCCTAATGAACAAGTTCCTGCCTTAAATGGCCATGGTTCTTCTGTTCGCTAAATGTCCTTTGATCTCACTTTTTTTTTTTTGCCTAACAACTGTAATGTCCATGATTTTCTGCCTTACCTTATTAAGTAATGTTTGCTCGCATCCTTGTACAATCTTAGTAGCTCATTATGTTACCCTCTCTTACCCCCTCTTCAATGTCCCCTTTACTTTGTTCTTCCCTTCCATTACTGTGAAGCGCTCTGATACCCTTCGGGGTCTTGTTCCCGCTATACAAAACTTTTGAAATAAATAAATCCATCTACATCATTTTTTACTTCTTCCTGGAACTCCCCGCCACCATCTTTAATTGGATGTAGACATGATCCTTGATATTCCAATCTCGTCATTTTAAAACCGTTTCCTCTTTAACGATCTCTCCTTATTCTTGTACCAGCAATTTTAAATCAAACGCTCAGAAAATTTTAATAAAAGAAACAGAACAATTGCACACATCATTACAATTATTATAGGGGTCAGTATGATGCCCATAATTCTCCACCCCAATTATCAATCAATTCAACAACCATACTAAAACCCTTGCCTACCTCTCTAATCCAGACACCTATAGTTTCCCATAAGCCATGCTCTTCCAAAGACTGAAGTCCATGAGAAATATTAGTTACGTTTGTTATATAGGACTATATATTAGAATTAATAATAGAACTGTTATCTGGAATGAAAGTACAACACCTTTTAACTTTTAGCACTTTGCAAACACCACCTAATGCTAAGTGGTTCTGCATCACTATAGCTTTATTAGCAATTAGTTTAGAATGTATTTGAGTTAGCGCTGTACTTAAAGCAAGTCTATCCATCAATGTAGATAAACTTCTCATTTTCAGATCATTCATTGCCACAGCTTTAGGAGGAATAATAGGTCCTAGTATGTCTAATACTACCTGTTCAAATTATCGCCTCACTATCTTCAAACCAACTACATCATCCATTTCATTCATATGATAAACTCTAGGAAACACCAAAGCAAGATAACAAGATCCAACTCAGTTACACTGCAAATTAAAACAAGCAGTCTTACCACACACATAATACATCCCTCTCAGAATTGGCTCTCCACCAACCAGATAATCACGACTCAAAACATAACTTCCTTTATACTCACTCTCTCCCACATATACAGCCTTGCTACTTTTAAAAGGCTTGTGGCACACCATACACATTTCACCGCTTCTTCATTGCTTCATTCTCAAAAAAGGGTGTAGATTTGACAGTCTGCATCTTTCTTCTTCCTGTATTTGTTCTCTTATAGTTTTTTCATCTCTCAAATCTCTCATAGTGTGTACTCTCCTCTCATTATATTCCTTAATAAATTCATGATCTTCTTCTCTCAAACCACATATATACCGATGTTTAATAGGTTGAGTTTCAAGCTTAATTTGTGCAATTGTTTTCAAACATTTACCATACTTAACACCATTATCAGATTCTTCGTTCTCCGAGGCAAATCTTCCAGAGATATGTAGAAATCCAACAAGTAAGGAGACAAAAAATAATTGTCATCAAATATACTAACAAACACTGTACACTACAAACCATATGATATTGGAGGCTGTGACTATGTAACACACTCCGCTGCAGAAGAAGGAAGAAAAGTGCAAATAATCCAATTCCTGACCTTCACGATGTCAGAACATTCCTGTATCATTTTAGTATAAATGTTATTTTGAATTCCACTAATTTAACTTTGCCTATGTTTTATGTATTAGATTTCACTTTATTATGTACTGTGATTAATTCAACCCATGTGGAGATATGTCCCACTGGAGATAGCAAGCACCACAACAGACTCAATCAGGTTATTAATTGTGAGAAATTGGTTTGTTGGTTGACTGGGGTGTGAGCCATGGTCAAGCAACAGCCAAAATCCCCTGCAGGCTGAAACACAAAAAGTCGCTCAGTTAACCTGTGCTTAACCCTGGGTAGCTTGGCACACAAGCAGTAATGCCTAGCTTGGAGAAAATGTGTAAATTCTACCGCGAGGATATAATGCACTTAAGAGTGTATGGTTTAACCGCATCCACAAACAGCCCCAGAGAATGGACTCTGAGAGCTGCAGAGGGGCCCTGCTCAGGCAGAGGCACCCTCTCACATAGGAACCAAGCACCCTGCCCTCAGGATTGATAGGGCCTGCCTTAGGGGTGACTGATAGGTTTAAATGTGTGTGCAGAGGAGATATAGGAAACCTATATCTCAGTGAGGAGTGCTAGCACCACCTCACCCAGGCTGCAGTAGCAGGCCTGTGGTGTCAGATTTAGTCTGCTACCCAGGGGTGGCATAATACATGCTTCAGCCCCTGGTAGGCCTGTGAAGTACCTATGCCCTTGGTACCTAAGGTACCATATACTAGGGACTCATAAGGTACCATAGTATCCAATCACTAGTGCACCTAGAGTGCACTCCAAGTCATTTAGAGAGAACAGAGAGGCTGGGGCCCTGATTGGCAGGGACCCAGCCACACTATAGCCAGAAACCAGTGTAAACATCACAAAAAAAGTGGGGGCAACATAAGAGGCAGATCCTACTCTCCTACAGTAACTGTGCAGCACACAAACAGTAATAAAGTGAAAATACAAAACAAGAAAAGTCTCAAACCAAGATAGAAAAATAGATTATATTTTAATAAATTATTTGACACCAAAACAACAAAAATCCAATGCGTAAAACCGAAGATATTGAATTTTAAAAGTGAAAATAGTGCCAAAAAGCACAAAGCGCCAACAAGTGATAACTGGTCACACTGGACCTGGAACAAAGTCAAACATTCAGGCTGACTGCAATGGAGCATGGGCCAGCTACAGGAACCAAGTTTGGCTAACTGAGCAAAAGTACCTTAGTAAGGTTTGTGTCGAAGTCCAGGATCCTGTTGACAATGAGGGTGCGGGGCGCAGACAAGGCGATGTGCCGGTGTTGATCCACCTATTTCAAATGTTCAATCATCTGTCTGTATTTATTAGCTACCTCCTCAGAAGGAGCACTGTTAGGAGTAACTCTAGCTGGTTCTTCATTTGGCCAAGCCACAGCAATCTTACATTCAGACCACAAATAACTAGGGATTACAATCTCAAACAATGAACTCAAGTGTGTCCACAGCATTTGTGGAATCATTGTCATCCTATGAACCTCCTTGTACCACCATACAGGTTCATCTTGCAATTTTAGAAAATTTTAAGTAAAAGCATAAATATCAGCTTTCTTCCATGGAACATGTACTAAATTACTTCCATGTACTTATCTCAATAGAAATTCCAAAATTGAATCTGATCACACTTCTGAATCGCTAGCTGATCCCTTTGCCTTGATCTCTGCTTCCTTGACTTTCTTTGTACTTGCACCTTCTTCCATCTTTCCCTTTATCTCTTCAAATCACCCAATTCACTTGTTTTCTCTATGAAATATTTAATGTGAGTTCTTAAAGTCATCAAACCCAATTCATTTATTTCATCATCAGTTAAATCCATTTTATAGTTCTTTCTCACATTCTTCATTTTACTAATGTCAAGTTCACATTCATCAGCTAATTCCTCCAAATGTATTATGTGCTTCATTTGCGTATCTGGCTGCTTCTTTGTTCAAATATCTCATTTCATCAACATTGTATGACAATAATCTGATTAAATCAATTGTACCTTGTATCATTTCTCCAAATTCAGTTCTCAAAAGGCCAGCATTAATAGTCCTCTCATTTGAAGTCTCTTCAACCACACCTGTACTAACAGGTGGATCGATTTGGATTTGAGAAAAAACTGGGGTCTCTCTTCTAGTACTCAGCAATGCTGTCATTGCAATTTCAGATGGGGCATTCACCATTGTACTAACAACTACAGCTGTAGATGGGCTCAGTATCTGTATCACTGCACTATCTCCTGCCACACCATACGAGATATGACACCACCACCAGTTCCCTGTGCTCTCTAGGTATATGGAGGAGGTATGGAAAAAAATCATTTTAAAAGTTATCCTCCTCTTCTGAATCATGATTTTGTTCCTTTCCTTCCATCTTTTTCTTTCTGTCCTAAGTTTCTTTAATTATTGCCGGAAAAACTCTCACACCGTCCATCTTAACCACCCGCCAACAATTCTCTTGTCATTCACACTTTCTCTAACCATTGTCTAAATTAACCCTTCACTTGATTTGTAATTTTCTTTCTTTTCTTCTCTGTAGCCATTTGATCCCATTTATTTAACGCCTCAAACTGTGCAGGTCTAGGCAATAGCTTTCTCTCATTCATTGTTTGTCTCAGGAAATCTAGCTATCTAATGTTAAAAGTACCTTACAAAGGAAACTGTAAGTCTTTATCAGAAGCAGTATAATCATGCCATTCAGAAATTCAGGGACACAAATAGAACCCAATGTCTGTCATCATTTCATATGCTGGTGTTCCCTTGGCAGGTAATTTTTGACCCTCAATAGAAGGTACTACAGAAACTTTAGGCTTTTCAAATACAGCGCCAATTGTTTTCAATCGAATCAATCTCATAATCAATCAATCAATCAATCAATCATAGCATTTGTAGAGCGCACTACATACCCGTGAGGGTCTCAAGGCGCTGAGGGGGGGGAGGGGTGCTGCTACTGCTCGAAGAGCCAGGTCTTCAGGAGTCTTCTGAAGGTCAGCAGGTCTTGGGTCTGCCGTAGGCGGATGGGGAGGGTGTTCCAGGTTTTGGCGGCGAGGTGGGAGAAGGATCTGCCACCGGAGGTCGCTCTTCGGATGCGGGGTATTGTGGCGAGGGCGGGGTCGGCGGAGCGAAGCTGGCGGGCAGGGGTGTAGAGGCTGAGTCGTCTGTTGAGGTACGCAGGTCCGGTGTTGTGCAGTGCCTTGTGTGCGTGGGTGAGGAGCTTGAAGGTTATCCTCTTGTTGATGGGGAGCCAGTGCAGGTTTCTCAGGTGAGGGGTGATGTGGCTGCGGCGAGGGATGTCGAGGATCAGGCGTGCAGAGGCGTTCTGGATGCGTTGCAGCCGTTTCAGGAGTTTGGCAGAGGCTCCAGCGTAGAGGGCGTTTCCGTAGTCCAGCCTGCTGCTGACGAGGGCCTGGGTGACCGTTCTTCTCGTTTCGGTGGGGATCCACTTGTAGATCTTGCGGAGGGTGTTGAAGCAGGCGGAAGAGACGGCGTTGACCTGTTTAGTCATGGAGAGGGTGGACTCAAAACTAACTAGAGAACAACAACCAATCCAAGCATGGTTCTGTCAAAGGTCAACCTATGTCAATGCAGCTCTGTCAGCAATCAACTACTGACAGTGCAGCTTTGTGGTGAGTTCTCACCAATCCCAGGCTGACTGACCAATAACAGAGCAACTTCTCCATGAATGAGAAAATCAATTACAAAACCTTTTTCACTTAATTCTACACAGAAAATTCCTTGCCTGCTCTGCCTGAAAAGAAGAAAATCAGCAAATTAAAGTAAGGTAAATCTCACAATCAATACAGGCAAGAACAAAGAACCTCACCCTTCACTGTATCATTTTAGACCACATTTTACACTAGGTAGACTCCAGCACAGAAATAATCCACCCTGGCAAATGCACCTACTCCCATGCACTTAGTAGCAAAGAACATCAACTCAAATTAAGCACATCACCATGAAAAGGAAAACTCATTAATTCAGATATCCATATCCGGGTGCATGCAGCGCACGGCACTATTTGCTGCCTTATGCAGACAAGTAAACCACCATATCCGAAGATATTGGATTTCATTGAATCTGATAACAAACCAAAACAGGCCTATCTTTTTATGTGCAGAGTTCTTCAACCCAACTGCAGCGTCTCCACATTTGTAAACCAACTAATAACTCGTAGATTGTAAATACCAAGAAAAAATAAACTTACACAAAAGTGTAATTTTGCCTTTGTGAATCAGGCCCTGAGAGACAAGACATTGACCTTTTTAATTTTACTGCTGGAAGTGTTGGTTTTGGTCCTGTCATTGGGACAATGTGGTGAGGGCAAAGGTAGCCTGTTGAATGTTAAAACTAGACTGCTTAAATTCAGATGAAGGGTTACATTATTTTTTATAACTGTTACAAATTCGTTCTTTATGTGAATAATAACTTGGTATTGGAGCTTTTTTTTAATAATCAGTGCTACTTAGTTTATCTCAAAGATTATTCATTTATCATATTGGGATTTCTTATTAGCGGTTGAAAAAACATATTTGTCTATAGTTTTCAGGTTGCATCTTGTTTATCACAAATTCTGATCCACTATTTCTCTTTGGCTTTGTGTCTGCTCTTAGTAATGTTTTATTCAAGATCCTATGGGTCAGCATAATTTAAAAATATATATACCAAATTATATTCTGTGACTAGTATAGAACTTGCAGCTCCTCTGTTTTTCAAATTAGTCCATATTTTATACATTTATTACTATAATAAATATTATAAATATAATAAATAAATATATTATTCCTATACTCTGGACTTCATCTCCCAGGATGCACTGTCATCCACTGTAATTAACTGTAGTTGCATTGTGATTTTAAATGGTTGGCGATCAATTTAACTATGGTTAAATACAAGTCAGTAGAACTGTAATGTGACCTTGATGAAGACCACGGTGGAGGGAGAAACACTGGTGTGTGAGTGGCTGCCATCACTCCTTTTTCACTTTTTGCACTTGCACTTCATGCATTTCCAAATTCACTGATAATAAATGCTGCCATTATTATGGTCTACCTATGAAACAGTGAAATTCATGGGCAAGAAGGGGTTACATGCTGTCCTGTCTTCTGTTTTGATGGCCTGGTGAATGGTTTCAGTCTAGCTTAGTTAAGAATGTGACGTATCATGGGTTGATCCAGATGTTAGTGGCACTACTTGAATGGACTGATTACTTCCATAATCAGTTGGTGATTTTTTTTGTGGTAGAATAAATCAATTTGCAGCATTCTAAAGGTGTCATGGTATTACGATTACTGAAACAAGTTGTGCTCATCTGTTAGAAGAATTACATCATATTTAGGGCTTAACATGTACCTGGTGTACTTAGTAATGCAGCAGATGCTTTGTTTTGTTTTAACTTGTAGGATTTGAGGCATTTCTACCCAGTAACAACCATGAAAGCCACTCAATATCCCACAAATCTCTGGAACCTTGGTGCAAAATATTCCCAAACTTGCCTCTGTAAGCTTAGCCACCAACACCAGGAGGACGTGTGAAGGGGTCTTCAGCCTTTACTTGAGCTTCATGTGGAGAATGGCAGGACAGGGGGTTTGCATGCTGGGGTCCCGGGTTACTGTTCTACTGCATCCGTGGGCAAGAAGAGGTCTGAAGCATATGCAAAAAGATACATCATCGCCCTGGCATTCTTTATCACTGATTCAGGGGCACAGGCATTTTCTGGCACCTTCGCATCGGAAAATCTTTACAAGATTGGAGGGTGGCAAACAAGACAGATGAATTGACACTGAAAAGCTGTGGGGCTAATTGAATGAGTACCATTTGCACCTACTTCTTCCCATGATGCTGAGCTGTTTATGGCAGCATTCTGCCTGATGTTTTACAATGCTTTTAGTGTTAGCAAGATGTTAGAGAGGTCAAACACAGACCTGAATAATGGGTTCTAATTCACTCACATTAAGACTTAGGAGTGCAACGTATGTATCACCCTCTCATTCTCTAAGACCAATCAGTTGGGAAGGAGGGCTTGCATAGTTTTAAGTATGTCTCAGGATCTTCCTTGCTGTCCAATTAATGTGTGAACTTGGAAAAGACGGAGGTCCTCATCCTCGGCCCCACCCCCTCCGCCTGGGACGACTCCTGGTGGCCGGCCTCGCTGGGAGCTGCGCCGACACCCACCGACCATGCACGCAACCTGTGGTTCATCCTGGACTCATCACTGTTAATGACCCAGCAAGTCAACGCCGTCTCCTCCTCTTGCTTCAACACCCTCTGCATGCTGCGCAAGATCTACAGATGGATCCCCACCGGAACCAGAAGGACGGTCACCCAGGCCCTCGTCACCAGCAGGCTGGACTACGGCAACGCCCTCTATGCGGGAACCACAGCCAAACTCCAGAAAAGACTTCAACACATACAGAACGCCTCCGCACGCCTCGTCCTCGACATCCCCCGCCACAGCCACATCACTGCCCACCTGAGAGACCTGCACTGGCTCCCCGTCAACAAGAGGATCACCTTCAAGCTCCTCACCCACGCTCACAAAGCACTCCACGACGCCGGACCTACATACCTCAACAAACGACTCACCTTCTACACTCCCAACCGCCAGCTTCGCTCCGCTGACCTCGCCCTCGCCACCGTTCCACGCATACACCGAACGACCACCGGCGGCAGATCCTTCTCCCACCTCGCCGCCAAGATATGGAACACCCTCCCCATCCACCTGCGACAGACCCAGGACCTGCTGACCTTCAGGAGACTACTCAAGACCTGGCTGTTCGAGCAGTAGCAGCTCCCCCCCCTTAGCGCCTTGAGACCTTCGCGGGTGAGTGGTGCGCTCTACAAATGCTTGATTAATTGATTGTGGTAATTGATTCCTCTCCTTTCTTTCTTCAGAGTAACCCCCTTCTTACCTTCCATCCTCTGCATGCATTCTATTTCTGAGTATAGCCTCCTAGTAGTCTTCTGCCTGTCTGCTATAAACTGTCTTGTAATTCTGCAATTGGCTGACCCCTCATTTGATAAATCAATGCCTCTCCTCTATAAAACCCTATCCATTAATCTTGGGTTCTGGAGTAGCACGATACTTGCCGTAAAGAGCTTCAACACCTTATCAGGGGTAGTAAGCGCTATATAAATACAATTACAATTATAATAAAAGCCACCCAACCTGGAGTACTGCAACACTTGCACAAGTCACAAGATCTGCAGAACTAAAACTGATATATAAGGCAACAAAACTGCAGCTCTACCAGCCATGAAGAAGACACACCATCTGCAATGCAATAAGCCATATACAAGACACCCAACCCTCAGCACTCAAAGCTCTAAACCTGAGTCAGTACTGTAGACCACCAGTGGTGTGCCATACACAATTTATGGAGGCATCATCGAGGGGAAGCATGCCACTTAAATAACGTGTTGTAGTAAACCAACCCCTGCAGAATGTAGTGTCAGATGAAGGCTACCAACACACACCCATTTTAGAAAATTCATTATATAGATGATTCATGTTCTGTCCTCCAGCTGACATCCCAGCAAGCAGAAATCCATAGCGTGGCTAGCTTTGGGAAATGCTGTGAAATATCAATTCTACTCTATGTTTCTGTAGCCCAGGGTGAACATTTTCAGAGAAGAAATTGCAGAAAAGTATAACAAGCATGGCAATGACAGCTGGTAAAGATTATATTTGAATCTGCCTCGTCAGTGGCTAGTGAGTTAAAGTACTCAATAAGCCATAATGATTCATGTGCTATGTCACACATTCTGGCAATCAATTCATTACATTGACTCATTCCTGCATTCAGCAGTAAAACAATGATGCAATGTGCACAATACCAATCCAAGATGATTACTCTGTAAACATAGCACTGAGCAGCCATCTTGGGATACTATTGTGTATAGTGTATCAATGTTGTAGAAATTTGAGATGGCTGACATCATTCTTCTAAAAAGCAGCCATCTTGTAATGGTAAAACAATGATGTTCTAGGGGCAATACTTTCCAAAGAGGCCACCCAGTTTAGAAGCAGTGCCCACATGAGATAGAATGCAGAGCAGCTGAAGTAGAAAACCAACAGCCCATTGGCACTGTCTGGGGAGCTACAGGAACCTCTATTGTCCCTTTTAAAGAGGTCCTAAGAAGGATTACCACATTGCAAATGCGCTACCTTCAGGGTATGTCAGATGGAATAATAAAACCCATTGCATATTCGGTTAATCTAGAACATTCCATGTGTCAAAACACCTGTCTACAGGCTTTAATACGTATAATACCAATCCACCCAGGATCATTTTGGCTACAGTGCATTTCGGTGGGCTGGCAAGGTGGGGCCGTTTTATTTTGCTTGGGACCTGCCACTCTCATTCCTACTTGCAGTGCTTCTAAATAAACAATACAAAAAAAAATGATTCTAAAGCCTGGTTAAAGCGTATGTTAAAACAATTTATTTTTGCATTGTTTATTTAGAAGCACTGCAAGTAGGAACATGACCGGCACGTCCCCAGGAACAAACCGCCCCCACTGCCTGTGAAACCAGCCCCCACTGTGTCAGCCCACAGAAACGCCTTGTACCCTGTAGGCCAGTCTGGCCCTGAATCCCTCCTGAAATTTCTTTTGGCATACACTTTTCTCATTACATATGTAAGGCCTTTGCTGTAACGTTTCATAATAAACAGATCAGAACTGTGGCAATTGATATAACTTTTCACAGCGACCCAATCAGGCCTGTACTATAGCCTTTTTCATTGGCTTGTCACCTTTACCAGTTCAGGCCTTGAGTGTAAGCTTCCCCACAAGGTAACCATCAGGTACACAATCATAAAATTACAACTATATACAAATTTAGAGTTGGGAAAAAAATATAAACCTCAACTAAGATAGGTTAACACGGACCGTCAAAGTACTTATCTTCAACCCCCATGCTTTGTCAGAGTGGGTGTCCAGCACCAAAAAAAAATACTTACTACAGTCATCTGTGAGATCCCATCTAACACAGTACCTGCCTACAAGTTCTAACACTGTAACAACAATTGACCCTTACATGCCTACTGACTTTAAAATATGCTTTCATAACAAATATGTCAGGACTTCTGTTTTAGTCATAGCTTTTCACAGTTAACATGTCTGGCCTATAGCCTTGATCATTTGCTCCTCAGTTTATTTTTGTCTAAACCCAGGTGGAGCCAGCGTAGTTGGTCTACGCGGAGCTCCACGGAGTTGGGCAAAAACTCCGCTCCGTGCCTCCCCCCCCCCAATAAATATATATTTTTTTAAATATAAAAAATTAAGGTAAATTAAACACACTTACCTTTATCGCGGTGTCTCCGGCTGCCCTCCTCCTCCTCGCCGTGGTTCGGCAGAATCCCCTACGTCAGACGTACTTCATGGGTAGGACTGCGCGCGCATGTGCAGTCTTACCATGACATACGTCTGACGTAGGGGATTCTGCAGGACCGCGGCGAGGAGGAGGAGGGCAGCCCGGACACGCCGCGATAAATTTAAGTGTGTTTAATTTACCTTAATTTTTATTTTTATTTTAAAAATATTTATTGAGGGGGGATGGAGGCGGGGAGGGTCCAAGGCTGAACTCCGCTCCGCTGCGGAGTCTGAGTTTTGCATAAACTTCGCGTTGTCAGCGGAACGCGGAGTATGCAAAAATCTGCAAGCTCTGCCAGCGGAGCGGAGTTCTCTGCCCACGGCTATTTTTGTCCTCCTCCACTCCATGTAACAGGCAGAGATAAATCAGTCTCTGCTCTTCTCCTTTGTCTGCCACATAACAATTACTGCAGTCAACAGGTACAGGTTGTGGCCTTAGTTGACTTTGAAACTGGGAAACAAGGTGCAAGTCCCAGCGACAGTTCGACATCCTGTGATTCTGGGCAAATCATTTAATCTACATGAACCTAAAAAAATAATATGACCCTCTGTAATGTTATCTGGTGCTCACTTAAAGCGCTCCAATGACTTTGGGCCTAGTTCATGCTATATAAAACTGCATGTAACGAAAGTGACACTATTTTTTGTTTCTTTTTGCATTTATACACTAGCATCATTCCCTTTCTCAGAACGTACATGCGACGCTAGCCGCAAGTAAAACAAAAAACACAGATGCACCTTTCACCAGTCTCTGAACATTGGAGGGCCTCTCTTAAGTACTGCAAAAAATAAAATGAATATCATAAAAAGTGAGTGTAAAAGGCAGTTTAGGTCTGTGCTATTTCATGTTCCCCAGTGAACATAAATCAAAACATCCACAGCAAACAGTGGATAAAAAACACAATTAAAAGTGAGTTCCTAGTATTTTTGAAAAATCTGTTCTTCTAAGGTATTTTTTGTTTATTGGAATGTTAATTTCCCATTCATGTACTGGCCCGATAAGCTTTCAAATACTTTTATTACCACAAATGTTTGTCATCATTTAGCTCCATTATCCTAACTAAGCAGTGTATTGCGAAAAGTTGCGATCTGCGAATGGGGGCCACTTTTTGGGGGGCTGCAGGGGCCGAATTGGGCCCCAATCCAACCCTGTCCCCTCTCCTTCCCTTCCATGCCGCTCCCTTCTGCACATCTCTTCCGTTCGATGCCCGTCTCCTTCTCTACTAGACTTCTTTGACTCCTTCCATTCTACCCCCTTTCTCTTCTCGTCAGCCCCTTTTCTTTCCCTGCTATTCCCTGCCCTGCTTCCACGCCCCATCTCTTCCGCGCGCCCCATTTCTCCTTCTCTTCTCTGCTGCCCCTCTCGTCACTTCTCTGCTGCGCAGACCCCTCTCTCTCCGCCTTCGCAGCCCCTCTCTCCTCTACTGCTAACGGGGCCTCTGGTCAGCCTGATTAATAAGTGTTTCTGTTGTGATGTGTTGAATAATAGGAGGTGACCGGTGACCCGGCGGAGCCTAAAGCCTGCGCTGGTTTATTGTGGCAAGCTGGGAGCGGGGCATGGGGACAGCGCCCCCGAGCAGTGACCCGCGCACACCCCGCAGAGCCCCATTCAAGCCGGCAGCCCCGCAGCCCCCACCGCCGCGAAGTACACAATGGGACCCCTGCAGCGAGAGTAAGCCCTCTGGAGAGTTCTCACTGATGCTTTGCATTTAACTAAAACTCCTTCCTCCCCAGTGTGTCTTTCCAACGGCTGTTAGCATGGAATGCCATACAGATGCTGCGAGCACTGTGAGAAACCCTTTCACTGAAAGAAGCCGTACTGTGTGGATGTTACACTGCCACGGACGTGTCAGCCTCCTCAGTACAGTATCTGAGTGCACACTCCGTTGCACTGTGGTTGCCTGTCTCTCTTCATTCGCGCACAAAAACATAAATATATTTCTATGGCCATACATAATTTATACATCTTCGCATATTTAACATGTGTGTACTTAAGGCCGACACTTCTCCTGCGTACGGGAACACTTTTTTAGATTTATACTTACAGAACACCGTCCACGTACAGAAGCACAGAAATGGAATTAATGTGTGCCTATGCACATGGAAGTAAATGCTTGCGTTTACATGCACATCTACAAAGATGTCAACGTAGAGCACATTCATAGCATATTTTGCCCATATATCAAGGCATGTGTTTGCCTGAGTCAGGTTTTCAATTATGTTCCTATAGTTGCTTTACGTGAAGTATCCAGGGATATTCGGACGAGACCGCGCATAAGCCACAGACCCAAGTAATAGCTCAAAAGCCACCTTCACTATGACAGCCCTGCGGTTCCGATCAACATAATATACTACATGACATCAAAACCCAGCGTCACCAATCCAAACAATATACCTATCTTCCCCCTCCCTTAAGTCTCCTCCAAAGTGCCAACTATCCTCAAAACTCACACATACCCCAAACATCCCTTCTCCAGCTTCCATCTCACACCCATTCTTTGCTAGATCAAGCTTTCCACAAAAACCTCAAACATCTCAAACCATCCCCACCTTACCGTGCTCAGAGTCCCCAAACTTATGGCCTATAAACCCCCACCTGTTTCCTCCTAGGTGTGGATATGTCTGCACGTGACTCGCCAGCCCTCCAAACTAACAACAATCAGGAACACACTAAGCAGGTGTTTCATGCCCACCCCCACCGCCACCAGCTCATCTCTGTAACTTTTCACGTAATAAACGTGCCAACGTCTCCCTTAACTCCAAAAAATAATGTGCATTGCCAAACAATGTCATATGAACGATTTAAATGGGACTCCTCCTGCTTGATGCTAAGATGCAAAATTACTTGAATACCAGCATTCAAACAGAAAACTTTCACAGCCCTGCTCAATTTCCACTCACTTTGACCATAGCCACATATTTTATGGCACCCCTCCATACCCTTCTGCGCACAATCTTGGTTCAGACAATACATGTTCCTGACCACAACTTCTTCAAGCAAAGTAAATCTTGCCTCATCTTCTTCAACAACGTAAGGTCCAACAGCTGCAGTAAGTCATTTTTGCCCTAATGCCTATATCAATAGGTCACTGGACATTCTCTACCCAAGAAAAGCTCTGCAAGAAAGATAATACTTGCCACATCTCATACTGCTTTCACCCCACCAGAACACTTTGTGCCTGCTGCTAGGAGATCCCAGAGAGTGGCCATGTGGGTGAGTGTCCACCTGCTTCGCAGTCCATCAAACTAAAGAATGTCCTACAATACATGTGGTCATCTTGGCCACCAACAGCGACAAACCTCAAAAACGTTATGGCTGGAAACGAGACAAAGCATCAGCAACATTACTCTTCTCACCTGGCACATGTCTCTGTCTAAATATAGTGTGGAAAAGCAAATAGCCCTACATAAACTCACGCAGCAAACTTAGCACACTGAAAGTCTCTACTTGTTCACGAAATCCACAACAGTCCTGTCTGTTTGCCAGTTTACTCATCCACTTAGATCACTAGAGCCTACACTAAAAGGAAACACTTGAGGAAAGGGATGATCCTCCCCTGCTTCATCCACTGATCTGGCTACAACTCAGAGCACCATCACCCATGCCAAAACAGGCCAAAGGGCAGAGCACAAGAGGCATCTAAGTAATCTGTATGTGCCAAAATGCCTCACCCTCTGGAAAAGACATTGTTGCTCCTTTAAAGTTTTCAGAAAAATAACGCCACACTCTAAAAGCCGCTCTCCCTGCTACTGTCATTCTAACTGTATGATGCAGCAACACAGTCCCAGACAAGGCAAAACTCAAAAGACTGAAAAAAGTTCTGCCAGCCCTGAAAAATCTGCACACAAAACGCAGGTGAACCAACAGTGTCTGCACCTATTGCAAATCCAATTCTCTCACGTTACATGTCTCTTCTAGCAACAACAGTATATCTCGCACCTCCAGTAGATGAGCCAGCTTCTCAACATTGACAGCTTCAGTACCTAGAAAATCAACTTCTAGTTCTGTCATCTGTTTTAACAGGGCCGAAGTGGCTCCCTCAGCCAATTGTCGCAAAATACCTAGCACTGTCAGTCACAAGATTCCTTTTTCCCAGTAAACAAAAAATCATCTGAGTAACGCTTCATCAAGCTGTAATCAGCCCAAAACGAAAAAGCCCAATGCAAAAAAGTGTTAAAAGTCTCAAAAAGAGAACAATAAATAGCACAGCCCATAGGCAGCACCCTGTCGACATATAATGGTCCTTCAAAGTGCAAACTCAAAAGGGGGAAACCAGCTAGATGCACCAGTAGAATCTACAATGTCTACTTAATGACACTTTGCCAATTTTGCTCCTCTCCTCTCCACACTTCTTTACCAAACTAATGGCATAATGAACTCTGGCATAATGTATAGTTTCACCTTCCTGGGCAATGAAATCATTAACTGAAATTCCCTCCAGCATGATAAATAATGAATCAGGCAAAATCCACCCTGAGATGGAGACTGGTATAAGTGAAATATGATAAAACATTCGTGGAGGAACGCCAACACCCCTGATATCAGACTTGCCAAGTGACATCCCTTAAATCAGCCCAAGCAAGCAGCTGGCTCACTGTGGAACAGAAAGATTCACTTGACGTCCACTCCCAATCCTCCTGTCCTACACCCTCCCTGTCAGTCTGCCCTCATGCCCCACTACTCTGCATCAGATCGAGTCCCCAAAGTGTACAGGGAATCCCTAAAGTATTACATGCCGCTTATTTGAAACAAATAGAGCGGACGCAGACACTCAAATGCACAAAGTGCATTCATGCAGGTGAATGTCACACACCAAAATCAAAAAACCTCTGGCCTGTTAACTGCAAACATGGTACCACATTGTCAGGAGGTAGGGGAGGAAGACTCAGGGTGAGAAGATGACTGCAACGATGTTCCGAGGTATCCAGGAGTAGACAACAATAATTCACAGAATGGCATAGGAACACAGACAGAAGGAGCAACAACTCATGTCTTACTAAACTATAGAAGCCTATGGGAGAGGGAACAAAATCATGTGGAGGTGCCCTTTAAGACCGTTGAGCCAGAAAGTCATGTGTTTGGGCTCAAGTCCAATTAATGGACCTTTCCGGGCATCATGAGGGAGTAAGAACACTTGTCGGGAGAAGAAAGAGAGAGACAGGATCGGCAGGAGAAGCGGGACAAGGAAAAGAGCATCTAATCTCCACACAGATGGCAACCCCCAATGATGATGAATCCCACTAAGTAGCCGCAAGCAGACTCAGCGACCACCGACACAAGGAGAGGCTCTGCCACTTCCCAGGAGGGACGTGGCTTTCACAGGTACATGAGTGGTGGACTGGGAGGAGGGTAGGAGTTTTTTCGGGGATAGAAAGTCTTGAGGGGACTCATGTTTAAAACCACATGTCCTGACAACAAATATACTGAAAGAAACTGAGGATTTTTTTTTCTTCTTTTTTATGTTCCTCATCTACTGTCATGACAAATATTTAATGAAGCCTAGTGCGGTTAACTAGGCAAGAATACTCTAAGCAAAAGTAACTAACGCCAAGACATTTGGTGGTGGAGAGTGTGGATGATCTTTTCCCTCACCAGCCTTTTCCCTCCCCCTGAATAATTAAACAACTAGATCAAGATTCTTACCTGTGGTTTTCTTCTCTGTCTGAGGGGCATTTTTTTAGCAGTGGTCCTGGCCTCGAAGACCGGCAGACAAGAAGTAGAGATAAAGAAGAAGTCATTAGGAAAGTCCCTGGAATTGAATAAAATAAATAAAAGAACTTAAGATGAAATACCATAGTGTCAAGCCCCCTATATCCTGCTAATAATTCACATGTGGTGGAGAATGCGGGCAGCCATCCATTGACTGCTAAAATGGAAAACATAGTACATCAGCTGACTCAAGGAAATAGAAAGCTGGAATGGGTATGGAAAGACAGATGTCCTCTGCCAAAATCAACATCGAGATCTTTTGCAATGCTATGAAAGCTAAAGTAGAGACTATTCATAAGATAGCTGAAGATCAAATACAATTGACATCCAGTATTCAAGGAAGTCGGGACCCTCATCATGCAGGACCTAATGTAACCTTACAAAAATGCATCATAGGAGAGGATCCAGAAACCTTCCACTAGAATTTTGAGAGAGCAGCCCGAGCCTGTGGATGGCCTATCAAGAAGTGGCCTTTCTTCTTATCTCCCCTCTTGACTGGCGTAGCACAAGCTCCTTACCAAATACCCAACACAAATGGAAATACACCTTATGAGGACGTTAAAAGAATGATACCCGGTCACCTGGGCATGGATGCAGAATCCTATAGAGTAAAATCCCATAAAGAAAGGGGCACACGCGGAGACAACCCAAAAACATTATTTTTTTAATTAAGAATGACGGCTGAGATGAGGTTAAAGCCAACAGAACACACCAAAGAACATGTTACGAATTTAATATTGTTTGAACAATACTTGGAAGCTCTGCCACAGGCTATTCAGGAGTGGTTAAGGCAACATTATAACCTAACCCTTGAGCAAGCCGTTGAAATGGCAACCATGTTCTCCCGAGCTCAACCTCGTCTTTATTTGGGGGAGTTGGAGAAAAACCTGTGCAATAACCCCTTATCTTTGGGAAAAGGGGAAAAGAGGTTAGGAAAGAGTCAATGTGAAAACTACAAACCTAAAATCTCCATAGTTGAAAATACTATTTATCTGGTTCCGCATTGTTTCAACGGTGGTGACTGGGGACACATCACCCGTCTATGTTCAAATAAAAAGAATACAGAAGAGCCTATGAACATTAGTTGTGTTCCTCGTTCTATCCTGCACACCCAAGAGATGGGACATTGTTTTTACGTAAGTATACAAGTTAATTCTAAGTTGATCACTAAGTTATTAGATTCCAGGTATAGGCAGTCAGTAATTCAAGGGGATCTGGTCCATCCAGCCCAAATTCTTCCTAGACAAACAGTCACCATTAGATGTGTCCATGGCAATGTTAAGAACTATCCTGTTGCAAGTGTATCATTGACCACCCCTAAAGGATAAAATGCAGATGTAGCTGTAGGGGTATTGCGTAATCTTCATGAAGATCTCATTTTGGGGACAGACAACCTAGAGTTCCTGGAGTGGGTCCTCACTAATATAAGACAGTATCAAACCTCTAGAGACTCTCCACCACCAAACAATATTACTAAGGGGGTTCTGTTAACCCCCAAATCCTGGATTTTAGAGAGAAATTTCAGACATGCACAAATAAATGATGCCAGCCTCCAGAACACCTGGCAACAAGCCAAAGCTAAAGGACAAGCTCACACTAACACCTACCTCCACTTTATACAAAAGCAGGGATTACTGTATAGAGTGGGACAAAAAGGGCACGAACCACAACTGTTAGCACCCCTCAATTTCTGTGAACAAATATTATTCTTTGCCCATGCCCACCTAATGACAGGACATTCCAGAACACTTAAAACAACCCAGAATATTCTCAGGTATTCCTATTTGACTGGTATCTATGCCGCAATAAAGACATATTGCCAAGAGTGCGAGATATGTAAACTGAGGAATCTCTACCAACCCCCTTCTGTCACTTTACAACCTCTCCCCATAATAGGGATGGCCTTTGAATGAATTGGGATGGATCTTATAGGTCCCTTTCCAAAATCTAACAAGGGGAATCAGTATGCCCTATTTATAGTTAATTGTACTACCAGATATCCAGAAGCCTTCCTGTTAAGAAGCCCCACAACCAAGAACATAGCAAACTGTTTAATAGAATTGTTTTCCCAAGTGGGATTCCTAAAAGAAATCTTAACAGACCAGGGTACACCTTTCTTATCCCAACGTATCAGAAAAGTTTGCAAAACACTGAAAATTACTCATATTAAAACATCTGTATACCATCCACAAACAGATGGCTTGGTAGAACGATATAACAGCACCTTAAAACTTACTCTTAAAAAAATGCTTAGCGGAGAGAGAAGAGACTGGGACTAGCTGCTACCACTAGCCCTATTTGTAATTAGAGGACAAGTGCAAAGTAGCCTAGGTTGTTCATCCTTTGAACTCCTGAATGGCCGACAACCAAGCCCTCTCTTGGTGATGATGAAAGAGGCCTCGGAAAAAGATAATAAAGATGAGTCAGGGAACCTTTTGGATTATGCAAGACAATTAAAATCAAAAATAGGTAAACTCAGTGAGCTAGCTCATACCAACTTAGAGAAGAATCAAGGAAAGCAGAGAACCTTTTATAATAAAGGGAAAAAATGGCATCATTTGTGTGTGAATGATTGGGCACGAGTCTTACTTCCAAGTACGACAAAAAAGTTATGATCTGAATGGAAGGGACCATATAAAATAGTGGCTAAAATAGGCAACACCACCTACCGCCTGCAAATGTTAACTCAAGGCCAACAGAACTATCATATAAATATGTTTAAAAAGTGGCTATATCTACCTCCAAAGACAGCCAATATAGTTCAACAGGTCTCTCCTATCCTAGCACCTTAAACAAACTAGTTATACTAGTTATTGATGACTCCCACACCCAACCTCAAACAAATTCTCTCCATCAAGTACTTCAAATCTATTCAACCATATTTTTTAATCTCCCATGGAGAGCCCACATCACCAAGCATACTAGCTCCACAGAAAATGAGGTTGTGGTAAAATAAAAGCTCTACCGAATACCTGCGGCTCGCCGGGCTATCATAAAACAAGAAATTGAAAAATGCTACAAATGGGAGTTATATAGCCCTCTCAGAACAATTGGACTTCACCAATAGTACTTGTCTCTAAGCCAGATGGGTCGACCAGATTTTGTATTTACTTTAGGGCAGTGAATGCTGTCTCTAAATTAAAACCTACCCCGGATAGACGAGTCGATCGAGAAACTTGGGGACACCAAATACATTACCACACTAGTCCTCACTAAGGGGTATTAAAAGTACCCCTTCGGAAAGAGGATCAGGAAAAAGCAGCATTTTCCACTCTTGTTGCCCTATACGAATTCACGGTCCTACCTTTCAGCCTTCATGGTGCACCAGCAATGTTTCACAAAGGTTGATAAATAAAGATCTGCAAGGGCACCAAGATTATTCCTCGGCATACCTAGATGACATAATTATCTTTAGTAAAACATGGGAAGAACACCTAGAACACCTTCACAATGTGTTAAAAGCCTTACAGGAAGCCAACTTACACATCAATGCCAAAAAGTCCAGAGTAGGATATGGTAAGGTTAAATACCTGGGATATATCTTTGGTAGTAGGATGATAGAACCTCAAGAAGAAAAGGCCAGCGCCATCCAAGATGCACCTTTCCCTAGAAACAAGAAGGAAGAAAGGGCCTTCTTAGGACTGTTAGGGTACTGTAGGCGTTTCATTCCTCAATAATATACCATAGCACGATCCTTTCTGATCTATTAAAAAAGAAAAGAGTTAAAATAGCCTAGAAAACCCTCCCCAACAGGTTAAAGAAGCCTTTAGATTACTAATAACTTCACTTACCACAAGCCCCATTTTAGCCTCTCTGAATTTACAAAAAATCCTGCGGCCTCTGAAATAGGTACTGGCACTGTTCTTTCTCAGAATAATGACCATGGGTTTGAAGTTCCTGTCCTCTTTATTAGCCATAAACGATTCCCTCAGGACCTCAAGTATCCAGTGATCGAAAAGGAATGTCTTGCTATAAAATGGCCAATTGACAAATAAGATACTATCTAGAGGGTGACCCCTTCTTCTTGTATACGGATCACTCTCCATTGCTCTGTATGTGTCGCAATAAGTGGAACAATCCAAGAGTCTTACGTTTGTTCCTGTCCTTACAACCCTTTAAGTTTGAAGTACGTCACCGAAAAGGGACTGACAACTCCAATGCTGACTTCCTATCTAGATTCCCTCTTTTCCCCAATCAGGAAAAGCATGGCGGGAAGATGTGTCAGTGGGTAGAGGAGGAAGACTCCGGGTGAGAAGACGACTGCAACGATGTTCGGAGGTATCCAGGAGTAGAAGACAATAAAACCGGTGTTCTGTATGTACAGAATCGCACCAGAACACAGACAGAAGGAGCAACGGCAGACGCCTTGCTAACCTATAGAAGCCTATGAGAGAGGTAACAAGATCAAATGGAGGTGCTCTTTAAGACCCTCAACCCTGCAAGTGCGTGATCGGCCTCAAGTCCAATTAATTGACCTTTCCGGGCATCGTGAGGGAGGGAGAAGTCTCGCCGAAGAATAAAGAGAGAGAGAGAGAAAAGGGACAGGCTGGAGAAGCACGTCGCAGGAAAAGAGCTTCTTATCTCCACACAGAGCGGCGGCCCCCGACGATGAGGAATTCCACTTAGAAGCAGCAAGCAGACCCAGCGACCACCGACATAATGAGAGCTTTCACAGGTACGTGAGCAGTGGACTGGGAGGAGGGTAGGAGTTTTTTAGGGGTCAAAAAATCTTGAGGGGACTCTGGTTTAAAGCAACACCTCCTGACAATATGCTGAAAGAAACTGAGGTGGGTTTTTTTCCTTCTTTTTTTGTTCCTTATCTACTTTCACAACAAATATTTAATGAAGCCTAGTGCGGTTAACTAGGCAAGAAGACTACAATTAAAAGTAACTGACGTTGAGCCACTGGGTGATCTTTTCCCTCACCAACCTTTTCCCTCCCCCTGAATAATTAAACAATTAGGACAAGATTCTTACCAGTGGTTTTCTTCTCTGTCTGAGGGGCAATTTTTTCCATGGTGGCCCTAGACTCCAAGACCGGCAGAGAAGAAGAAGGGATAATGAAGAAGCCAATAGGAAAGTCCCTGGAATTGAATAAAATTAACCCCGGGCGTAGTTTGCGTAGTAGCGCTACGCGTAGCTACGCGAAGTGCACTTCACACTACGCATGCTACGAGTAGCTACGCAAACTGTGCAGTGCGGTAGGGAAATGCTGTTCGCACTGATTGCACAGTGCTGGATGCTTGTCCGCACTGTGCAATCATTGCAAACGGCATCTTGCACAGTGCAAGGGGTCGATTTCTGCAGCTCGAGTAGATTTGTACTCGAGCGGCAGCTTTCTCAATGCGGACTGGTAGTTTCTCATCGCAAGCGGTCGCGAGCATACGCGACCACTCGCAATGAGAAACCTGACCTCCCCGTGTTGAGAATCTCGCCGCGAGGTTTATTTTCCACGCTCGCGATCGGCAACTTGATGTTGCTGATTGCGAACGAGGAAAAAGTCTTGCCGGGATGTTGTTTTGCTCGCTCGCGGTCGCCAACTTGACGTTGAGGACTGCGAGCAAGCACAAAATGCCTGCTATGCTACGCGTTTTTGCACTTTCGCGTAGTAGCGCAAACTACGCACGCTCCACGAGCGTAGCGTAGTACTACGCCTAGGGTTAAATAAAATAGATAAAAGAAGTTACAACGAAATACCGTAGTGTCACACCTTCTATATCCTGCTAATAATTCACACACATACATCCATAAATGTTTTTTTTTGCACCAGAGGGCACTTCCACAATCTTTGTTTCAAAGGAGTTCAGAAATAAATACAGTTTTATATATATATATATATATATATATATATATATATATATATATAATATATATACATATGTATATATGTGTGTGTGTATAAACATTTTAATGTATTTATTTATCTAATGCTGTTATGATATAGAGTAAATACATATACATACATACATATGCGCACTTTGATTTTAATAAATAAATTACATTTTCTAAATATATATATATATATATATTCAAAATTATAGTTTATTTATGTATATTACAAGGTGGACATATATAATATATGTACTTATGTGTGATATATGTATTTATATCGCATGACATACATAAACACATTCTCCATAGTTGGTCCTCCACAGTGCGCATGAATGCAGATTCACTCCTGTTGGTTTCCTAGAAGGAAGAAAAAAGGAACCACCTTCCGGTGGGACCGAATATTCTGTCTGTTCGTGGCGGCTGTACAGAGGTATTACTTGTATAAACCAGAAAACCTCTGGCCCCTGGACACCTCCATCCTACATGACATAGTAATGGACCTAATCAAAGAAGTGTTAACAGAGGATAAATGTGCTGTTCTCAGTTTAGGTCTTTCCTTTTGCCCCACTTCCACATATGACTATGTGGAAACTCACATTGACCTTTTTAAGTTTATTAGGATGTTAGCATTGAAAAAATGGTACTTACTGAAACATGAAATATGTGTTGATAAGCACAAAAGGCCGAGCTTTAAGAATACAAGCAATTTGACGATTGGGTATATAGACTTGCTTATGACTCTACATGAGCTGAAACAGGAGGACCCCAAGGGAAGGCAGTCCATGATATTAAAGACCTCCTTGATAGTTTAGGGATCGTTTACGATTGTGCCACATCTAGCAAATTCAAAACTAGATCCATGTTACTGCCATAGATGCCTTATGATGTTATTGACACCTTTCATGATAACATTTTTCGTGAATTTAAGAGATTATGTCATGTAGCAACAGATTGAATCTGTAATTGGTACATTACAGACAATATCATTGTGGTGCGCTCCGCTGACAAGGGTGGTAATATTGTTATCTTGTGTAGAGAGATGGACATAAAGGAGACTAACAATTGAATGACACTACATGTCATGAGAACATTGACAGAAAAACATACACAGATATGGTTGCCACATTCTGGGTACTATTGCAGGGTTGGAGGGACAAGGGGCTACTTGAACAAGAGGAGTATTGATATCTCAGCACTGAATATCCTTGCCTGCCTGTGTTTTATCTTTTACCCAAGATCCATAGAAACAAGTCCAAGCCCTCGGGCAGGCCGAATGTCTCATCCAGGAGGAGTGCCTTGGAAAATACTCCCAAATATTTGACTTTTTTCTGAGGGAATTTGTTACATCTCTTCCCTCGTTCATACGAGATACTTAAGATTTTTTTAGTGAGCTAGAGGATATTGAGTCGACCGAAGATCCCCTGTTGATATCGCTTGATGTATGCCCCTTGTGTACTTGCATAAACCATGACATGGGTACTGAAGCATGAAAACTCTTTCTGAGAGCCAGATCCAAACATCTTCTATCCCATACCAGCATGCTCTTACCAATAACATTTTCATGTTCAATGGGGTCCTTCATAGACAGCGTACAGGGACTGCAATGGGCACCTGTCTTGCTTCAGCTTGGCTAATCATTTTATGAGCTGGTGGAAGGAGTAGGTGCCCACAGACCCAGAAAAAGCCAATGAGATGGAACACGATTGGTTCCCCAGAAAATGTAAGTGAAAGAAGCCTCTGCTACCCTAGGACATGCACTAATATAAACACACAATATTACAAACGGTAATAAGTATTACATTCACAATATACAATAGGGTTTCAGTAAACCCTTGAAAGTAAGTAAACATCCCACTTGCTCACGTATTTACAATGGGCCACAGACACAAGTTCTTGAAAAGATACTTCATGCACATTTTGCAGTTCAGACTCTTCTTCCCATGAATCATCCTTCCTGTTGTCTCCTCTCCTCCCGGTGAGAACCACACTATTAGTTGACTAAAAAAACAAAAACAAATGCCTTTTCACAAATTAACAGAAGGCTTCTGGAAAATTACAGCATCTGCAGCAAAAGAGAAAAGCATCATGCAAAGCAACAACTCAAAGTGAAAAGCAAGCCTTTCAATGCTATTTGCTGTTAACACTGCATTGACAGTTAAACTAACCTAAATCAGTACATTATTATTTCTTATGTATACTGATATTGTCTTAGTATGATTACCTACTAAAATTGAATTCAAATATATGTGTCATTTTACATAGACGTGCACTTTCCAGTTAAATGTGTTTTTGTTGCAATATGAAGAAGCATGCTATATCAGGGGCATAAAAACCATTATCCAGTTTCTGACATGCAGTTCACAATCCGTAGTGTACATTGGAATATCGTTGTGACAAACGGTATATAGATAGCATGATTGCTGGAAAGTGAATTATTGGTGTGGGCAAGTATGCACCTACCACTAGTACTCAGGCCATCAACACGGTATAGGGTCCAGTAAAGGTCTCAGTAAGTTAGTCCGTTGCTCAAACCTTGGAAGCTGACAACGAGCAGTCAGGCGTAACTTAGGAGGCAGGAGTGTAAAGCATTTAAAAACACCAATACATTAAATAAGTAAGACAAAAAACACAATACAAATCCCACACCAATTTATAAAAATAGGTTATATTTTCATAAACAGACATCAAAACAACAGAAATCCAATGTTGGGAACTGGAGATATGAATTTTTAAAGATTAACCTCTTTATAGTGCTTAAAAAACCTATAGCGTCACTTTGGGTCATCAAGTTGGTCTTGACTGGGACAAAGTAAAAGTTTGGGGCCAGCTGTCATGGAGCCCTGATCGGATCGGCAGCACTAGGTGGGAGGCCTCGGTCAAAATGTCACCTTCTTTTTTTTTTTGCGGAGTTTTATATAGTGCGAACTTGACCCGAAGGTATCGGGTATCAGAGCGTTTTACATAGCGCCAGTTGCATTACATGAGGACACATTCATTTTTGTTAGGCACGGGGAGATTAAGTGATTTGCCCAGAATCACAGGATGTTCAGCGTCATTGCCGAGACTCGAACCCAGTTCCCCAGATTCGAGGTCGACCGCCCTAGCCGTTAGGCCAACTCCTCTCCCCTCTTCGCACTTAGAAACTTTTCTGGAGGATTTCCTTCCGATGTCGATCAACCCTCCACAGCAGGCCGAATTTGGTGCTGGTTGACCAGCTGCACTTTCTGCGAGGCCCGGTCAAGTCCTGGAAGTCTTGAGCTCTTTAGCTTTCCACAGGACGAACCTGAAAACCTGGCTGGGTTGTGCTTGAAGCTAGTTGGCTTGACTCTCAACATGTGGACAGTCACCGATCACAGATAAGATTGTTTCCACATCATGTAACGGTATGGATGCTGTCCCTTACTTATACGTAATGAGCAGTCCTTGCTGTCATATCCCAGTTTCCCTACAGTTGTTCTATTTTCATGCCCTTTGGGTCTATATTTCAATTTTTACGCTCACCATAGCCATGTAGTAGTCTCCAACCTGATGACCTTCTTCAGTGACTCCTATCCCCCCCTTAAATAGAGTTAGTTTGTGTGCTCCCGTTCAACCCCTGGGTCTATTGCCAAGTTCATAGACCATATGATGAACAGGTGCATGTATGATGTGTTGCATTTATAAGTCTATTTTATACATACTACCTGTTTTATGACATCATTTTGATCGATGCTCTCCTATGTACTGTTTTTCCACCTTATTTGTTTAATGGGTTTTGTGTTTTGTATGGTGTACAGAGGGAGGCAGGGTGTTTGTGCAACTATTTGGGGTTGTCATGTCACTGTGTAATATGACCTTTTGGACACTTTGTCACTTGTAATAGTTATATGTTCTGTACTAATCGAGGATTATCAATGGCAAAGAGGGAGATGGCTTATGCACTGACTGCTACCTGATATAGCAGATCGTCACAATTGGTTGTTATGAAGCATTTTGTTTTTGCATATTTGTCTATTTTCTTTCCATTACCTCTTATTTTCAACCTAGTGCATTGCTATTCAGATGACTAGAACCTTTTGTTTGTTATGTGTACTATGCTCATGCATTCATTTCTAGTTATTTTAAGATGGCACACATGTGACAGAGCATTAGTTGGTCCATTTGTTAAATTATTGGACTGCTTTTATTGGTGGGGTATGATCACTGCCAGTCATGTGATCAAGGCAAGGATGTGGCACAACTGCGTCATGGGTTTCTGTTGCTGAAAATTGACTCTCTGTGTGTGTGTGTATATATATATATATATATATACAACTCCACCGTTCTCTGCAACTTCCCTTCCACTGGGAACAAACGGAATGCGAACCCTCGTTTCGTGCTGGAATTTTTGTTTATTGTTTAGTCACCACAACCGCCATGACGCACATATATGTATGAAAAATTAAAGCACTCACGAGGTCTTGTGAAAGATTTAATAATACAGCTATCTCCTCCACGACGCTTTTCTGCATAATATCCTTTCTCAAGTGCTGGATACACTGCAATGTAACACAGAGTCTGGTTGGCTATAAATGGTGTAATCACCCCTGCCATTGGAGTGTTCCTGGCCAATAGGAGGTCTGTAAATGTTGGAATCAAGAGTTCATACGGCTTCGATGCCAGTCGTGTACTGTGTTTTCCCCAACGATCTTCATATTGGACCCAAATGCAAAAAATATTGTTGATCCTTCCCCGATGGGAATTACAAAGGGGTCACGGTACCTTGCTTACTCGCCTTCAGATGTTTATACAGTTCCTCCAAGTGCAGCAGTCAACTCGAGCTGTCACTTCTTCCCTGTCGGGGATCACCAGCTCTCCGTGGACCTGACCTCTCGCCGCAGCCACTGAATTGCAATCCGAGACACATCAGCAGGTGTCAGTTCAATAACTGCAACGCCACAAGTTCGTATAACTTGCGCCCTCCATGGGCGACTGAGAGAGTTTTTCAGCGGCGGTTCAGGAGCTTGCTAGTCATCTTCTTTCTACCACTCCCACCAAAAAAGCTCCGAACTCAGGGCGGGTGCTTTAATCCACTACGAGGGCGGGAACTCGCATTGCTCAACAGCAACCTTAATGAAAAATTGGAGCACTCACGAGGTCTTGTAAAAGATTTAATAATACAGCTATCTCCTCCACGACGCGTTTCGGCGTAATCGCCTTTCTCAAGGGCTGGAGACGCTGCAATGTAACAGAGAGTCTGGTTGGCTATAAATGGTGTAATCACCCCTGCCATTGGAGTGTTTCTGGCCAATAGGAGGTCTGTAAATGTTGGAATCGAGAGTTCATACGGCTTCGATGCCAGCCGTGTACCCCAACGATCTTCATATTGGGCCCAAATGCAAAAAATATTGTTGATCTTTCCCCGATGGGAATACAAAGGGGTCACGGTACCTTGCTTACTCACCTTCTGGTGTTCATACAGTTCCTCCAAGTGCAGCGGTCAACTCGAGCTGTCACTTCTTCCCTGTACGGGGATCACCAGCTCTCCATGGACCTGACCTCTCGCCACAGCCACTGGATTGCATACCGAGACACATCAGCAGGTTGTGCTGGAAGAACTTTCAGAAAAGGGGAGCTGGCCATCAAAATAATCTCGCTTGTAACAGGGTCAGTGAAATAAATTCATGGGCTACTTGAAGAGTGAGTGTACCAAAGTAGTAGATTTCATTCAGTGGGATGGCAGGAGACTCATACGTGGATCAGTAGCTTATTTTGAAGCACATCTTCACAAATATATGGCTAAACATGATTCAGAATGGGGTTGTCATTTATTAGGAATACAGTTCACCATTGAAGTTGCCAGAACAACCGTTGTACTTCCAACTCCATTTTAAGTGAAAAAAGGCAAGCCCTTAAGCGTTCTTCAAACATTACAACAATATATTTAAAGGACAGAGAGGGCCATCCTTGGCATCTAAATGTATTTTCACTGTGTAATTTCACCTCTAGCAAAATAGGTTATATTGCACCTTGCATCGGTAAGTGATTGATATAAATATGTAAAATCAGTTAGGTGGTCTCAGGCCGATTACTGGTTGGCATGCATTGCCTGTTTGGGAATTAATGCGCCCAGACATGAAATCTAATTTCCAATTTAGCACATTCAGAAAATAATTCATTGATAGTACCTCAATTGAGTGGCTATAGATTTCTAGGGATAGTAAAAGAGTTTCCTATCGTTTGTATAAGAGAACACGTAGATTGCTCAGCCTTCAACGTAAAAATTAGGATGGGTCCCTTTTTATTACTACTATGGGATGATGGAAAAAAATGATTACAGTTGCTAGTTGAAGTGAAAGAGATGTCTTAACTATACAGTTCTCTGTCCACTGAACATACAAAATGACAAAAACTAGAAAAGACAGATCGAATATTGACCGTAATAAAGTATGTACAACTTTGTAATGTTTAATGTTCAAGGGTGCTCCTTGATGAAGTAGTATCCTGCAACTTTGGCCAGTTCAAGACATTGTCTCAAGCTGAAACAATGAGCAACACAAAGGTAACACTCTTTGTGAATACTGTGCCAGGAGAAGCAATAGCCCTTAGAATATTGAGTTGTTATAAAGTTACAAAAAATAACTTGCCATATTGTGCCAGACAAAGGCTGCTATGGAAATTACTTGGTGTTCTGTAGCACCTTTCTGCAATGAAATAGCATCTCTAAGGATGATATCGTGAGTCTGGGCTTCTGCAAATATGAGCCTAACAGAAACAATACCAAGCATTGTGCCAGCTGTTAGTGCTATCCAGGGAGAGTTTTATCACTTATGGCAATTCATGCTCCCTAACCAGGATTACCAGGTCACCTCAGGTCAGCACGATACTGTGTTTCCATTCACTTTCTTTGCAAATCATTATGGTACACCAGTCCCATTAGTTCAAATGAATCAAACCAACTTTAAAGTCCCAGAATACACCAATTAGTTAAATAAAACTCTAGAACTGTACAAAACATTGTGTCAATCAACATCAATCAGACAACGCTTTCTCTAACAGTGAGAAATATAGGCAACCCCATCACTGAACAGTGCCCTTGCATGGTAGAGCATATAGTGACAAACCACCATGCCTAATAACAACCCACAGGATTTTGCAACTCTGTGATTTGTAAATAAAAAGTGCGAGATAAGCACTCTTGTAAAAACTCTCTGAAGTTTTACAAAACTGACTTCAAAAACTGTCCTTTATTTATAACAATTAGATTGGTACTCCTTTTGTTGGCTCAGTGCGGCTGGGTCAATAAAAAGAAAATGAGCTAAAGGCCAGCAGATATCAGACATTTCAACTTCCTCTGTCACCTGCCTGCTGTCACCACTTGCAAATGTACAGTACTCTCACACTCTTGTGCAGGCTGCCTGAGGCCCACCTCAAATTTTAAGAGTGGAAGTCAGACTCAAGTCACCACTAGACTGTAGATCCAAATGTTCCTACAGGAATAATGTGGAACCTACTAGTTTCTTTTCCCATTGACCATGCCAAACAAATTCAAGACTGGGCTAAGCACTGACAGCGAGGAGAGGAAATAGGGCATAAGGCACATAAGAGCCATCGTCATTTTATACTCAGTTTGTAGCCACAAAACAGAGGGCGGTTCTCTCTGATTTTCTACAGCCCTTCATCTATTACTCTCTGCTCTTACATCAATTTCAATTGTATGCATTTTTTCTTTTATATGTATTTCACATGAATGCTACAGAAACTGAAACAATTACCTATGAATCACTCTAGCAACAAGTGATTTATAGTAAACACTCAGCTTATCAATGGTACACTACCTTTATCTTGCCAGAGTCAAAAGAATCTTCATGAAACTGGTCTGTTTCCGATGTCCGAGGCCACGCCCCTTTTTACACCTCTCTGCAACGCAGCTCTGTGGTGCTTACTGGAGGTACCTGGTGGGCTAGTTGAACCCCAGGGACCCTCAGGATTCAAGGGGACTTAATCCCACAACTTAAAACGTGCCACGGGGCGCGTTTGCACAGTGGTGAAGGGAGGGGGCGGGGTCTGATGTGACAAGTGTGCAAACGCGCCCCGTGGTGCGTTTTAATTTGGGGATTAAGTCCCCTTGAATCCTGAGGGTCCCTGGGGGCCAACTAGCCCACCAAGTACCTCCAGTAAGCGCCACAGAGTTGTGTTGCAGAGAGGTGTAAAAAGGGGCATGGCCTCGAACCACCTCTCTGCAAGGCAGCCCTGTGGCGCTTACTGGAGGTACCTGGTGGGCTAGTCGGGCCCCAGGGACCCTCAGGACTCAAGGGGAATTAATTCCCCAATATACAACGCGCCAGGGGGTGTGTTTGCACAGTGGTGCAGGGAGGGGGCTGGGCCTAACAAAACAAGTGTGCAAATGTGCCCCCTGGCGCGTTGTAAATTGGGGGATTAAGTCGCCTTCAATCCTGAGGGTCCCTGAGGGCCAACTAGCCCACCAGGTACCTCCAGTAAGTACCACAGAGCTGCGTTGCAGAGAGGTGGTCCGAGGCCACGCCCCTTTTTACACCACTCTGCAAACGTGGCTTCTGGCGCACTGCTGGTGGGGCGATGAGGTCCTCTTGTGTCCTGAGAACCTCAGGACACAAGTGGACTTCATCCTCCGAGTGGTGCAGGGAGGGGGCGGGCCTGATATAACAAGTTAGCAATCTTGCTGTGTGGGACTTACTGGAGGTAGTAAAAGGGGTAGTTGGCCCCCAAGGTTGACGTTGGGGCCTAACTACCCCTCCTGTTACCTCCAGTAATGCCCCCGCAATGCACTGCTGATGACGTCACATATTACATCATTCATGACATGGTCAGTGACATCACTGATGACATCTCAAATGACATCTCAAATGACATCTCAAATGACATCACTGATGACATCATCCATGTGAAAATCTGATGCACCTCCTCACACCCTAATATAACCTTTGATACACCCACTGTAAAATACAGACTACCATTTTCGAAACCATCGACACACCAATACCAGTTACTACATATGCACTCACTGATTCCTAGGTCTACACACACATCCACTCATTCACCCCTTCAATCACTCATACATGCAGCCACTCATCAATACAACACTATCATATGCACTCATACACATATAGAGACACTCACACACCACCACTCATCCAGAGTTACTCACACACCTAGTCAGTCATGCAAAGAATCAATCACACTTCCATTTACTCATGTATACAGTTATACACACACCACATCACTTATTCATACAGAAACAAACGCATACTTACTCTCTTATACAATCACTGATACAAGTACACACTCATCCATACAGCCACTCTCACAATCACTGACTCTCACGTATAGTAATTTATGTACTCCAACTCTCACATATACTGCCTTTTACATATGTAGTTACTTGGACATGTACCACTGAGACATCCATTCACTCACCAACACACCCATACACACACTCACCCACCCATACAGCTGTTTCCACATGCACTCTTGAACCCATACACCCAGTGAATCAACCACTCAAACATCTATGCACAGAGTCACACACTTCCCACCCACCCCCACACACACTCAGGCACCCAAACAAATACTCAGGCAACCAATCGATAACCCATATAGCCACTCATGTAGCTTCTGACCAACCCATGCAGCAGCTTATACAACAACAGACAGACTGATACAGACATTCACACAGTTTACTCACTAACCCAAGCATTCAGTAAGACACATTTAATCACTCACTTAAACAGTCAGTCACGCACCTACTAAATCCTCCATCCAGACACTTATACACCCACTCATTCTTCACTACACCTTGGCATATATATAAAACATATTTAAACTTTAAACAATCACACAGTCACGGGATGATGTCATCAGTGATGTCATTTGAGATGTCATCAGTGATGTCACTGACCATGTCATGAATGATGTAATATGTGACGTCATCAGCAGTGCATTGCAGGGGCGCGTGTTATAGTTAGCTGAACTAGCTATAACGGTGGAATTTCTCTGGTTTTGTACGAGTGAAATGTCCAACTAACTATAACGTCCCTGAAACCTATGGTTTTTTCAGTGAATATATATATATATATATATATATATATATATATATATATATATATATATATATTACCCCCTGGCAGTCAGCAGTAGGTAGTTATAGTTAGGACCTAGTTTCCATGAGACTTGGCTATAACTTTACCGTCATTTCTCCAAACTTCATGAAATTGTCCAAAAAAAGTGTCAAGGTAGGTTCTGTGTGTCATGGAAAGTTTGGGGGTGATTAGTGCAGTGGGGATTGAGAAATTGGGGTGCGAATTAAGGGTGCATTTGTAATGTTAATTCTTATAGGAACATTTAGCCACACCTACAGCCCGAACTCCATAATGGACCTACACCAAATTTTGCAGGGAGGTAGATGTTGGATCAAGGTAGTGCCTTTTGGTTATTTGGTGTAAATCCGTTCAGTAATTTTTGAGAAATTTAAGTGAAAATTATAGTGATATCTCTGGTCACGGATATCTTGTGCCGATTTCGCTATTAATCACGACTGCACGTGCCAACAGGAATGCTGTGGTTAGCTGGACGCAACCTGAACAGAAAGTTGCAGCCGCCATTTTATCTATCGGGTTCCCTGGGCTTACATTTTTCTGTTAAATCAAACATAAGGGGTCAGCGTGGAGGTACTCTGACCCCATTTGTCAGAAATGTAAGTGTTAGCGACTCAAGTTCTTTCAATCGCGTGTGATTTCACGATGTCGCTGCTATCACCAGCGCAGCCCTCTGTGTACCGTTGCAGGGACGTTGCGACTATTGCGGCGACATCGCAAATATTGGTGGAAATATAAAAAAAATCAGTGAATCATTAATACACATTGTATTATACTGAGATTCTGATAAATGTTTTATAGAGTTATTCGGATAGTGATTTATCTAGTGTGATGGTTAGAATTAATTATATAGTTATACTTTTTGAATGCGGTGGTGGCTATTGAATTCCTGCTTTTGCTTTACACTTTCGTGCACTATCCACGGGGATAGGGATTACCGATGCCATTGTGATCTCCTACCTCACTGTGAAAACGGAAAATAGGTTTTAGAGAAGGTTGTTCTAGAAATACACTAGAAAAACGTGAGTTTGAAGTGTATAGTAATGAACCACTAGTGTGTAAAATACTGTAATATGTGTGCATATATGTGTTTTTACTTGATGCAAAAAGGCGCGATCGTTGCGTTTAACAGTCTTAAAGATGGATTTTAAAGAATGAGTTTAAACATGTTCTTAAAGAAGTATGTATATAGTAATATGTGAAGCGCAATGTTTAGAATGGATTTTTTTAGTTAATATTTTTGGATGTCCTGGTGGCCGTTGAATGTCTGCTTTTGTTTTGTGATTTCGCAACGTATTCACGACCATCACTACGTCATCACGAAAATTCCCAAAAACTAAAGAAAAGGATCTTTATAAAGAAAATTTACAATATTTCAGGTAGTATGGTGACTTTGACATCTGTGTTGATTGTGTGTATATGACAGCTACACATAAGAATGGATGCAGAGTTTCAGGTTACTTAGAAACACCCTGTTGCCTTCGTCTGTAAAGAGCACTCCATCATTTCTATAAATTCCATGCATGTCAAAACGCAGATTGTTGTTATAGATACAGCCCATGCGATGGTCTCTGAGGAATGCAAAAACAGTTTTATTAACATTTGTCAATCTGTGGACAGAATTGTTTTGACCACTTCCATTTCTGTCTTTGACATATATTAGAGTACACCAAGACAGTGTGAGGGAAAAGTGACATCAGTTGTGCAAAGGTATCTTTCATTAGGATTTCCAGCCTTACCCTAGTCAACGTGGCTAGGTCATTGCCACCACAGTGCACAATCATGGGGTGAGAAGCTTGACAATCCACAATGGTTTTAACCAAAGCCAGCAACTGATGAATCTTTAACCGTCTCTGGCCAAACCAAGTAATCTCCACATTTGGCAAACCCAAGTCCCTGTCAATACCTCTCTTTTTTGGTGCCTTTTTAGCCCAATAGACATAGCTATGGTCAACAATTCACACTCTAAGCATTTTCAAGTGAAGGAGCAATAGCAGGTAGGAGAAGGCTGGAGGTGAACGAGGTAGTTTTCCAAATGAAAAGCAGTTAAAATGGAGGTGTTTTCTTTTCTTTAAAAAAACCAATATTTCATTAGATGCTGTCAGTATGTAAGTGAATAAAATTAGGTAGTACAGTGGATGCATTAGCAAGAAGTCCTATTATTGGTTGTTGTTTCTAAAAAAGAAATGCAATACAGACATGGATATGCTTTGGAATCTGTGGAGTAAACCACACCTTCTCCACCTCATTTGGAAGTAGCATGGTGCTTCTAGAATGCGCTTTGACCTACTGATTCCACTAGGTTGCAACACACAGTCAGCTAAGAGTGTAATGGGGGAAGGGTATTAAAGAGGTACAACATTTTTTTTCAAAGTACAGGAGTTATGACAACGTTTAACTAATTATACATTAAAATTTCCAATTCAGGACTATGTAGTAAACAGTTCTGCTTTTGTTACATTTAAAAAAAAACTAAAAATACATGTAGGTTTGGACTCCAGTTTTTTTCACGATTCCTCCACGATGATCGCAAAAACATCGCAAACATGCATTAACAGGAATCTCTTTTAGAAAGAGCGAGAAAGGGTTAACAGATACTAACCATTCACAAGTGGACATAAAATAGTCTAAAATAAAAGACATGATTTTATTTGCTGCCTTTTGACTTTTCACAGAGTGCAAAGTTGAAGACGTTGCCATTTTATGGTTGCTTTGTATGAGAGTGGTGTACCATTCTTGTGCTTAGTTTTTACAAATCCTGACAGTGTCAAACTATCCAAAAAGAGCTAAAACAACAATACAATCTATGAGCTCAATTAACTGGTATGTATATAACATTTTAATCATGTAACGCCATATGAAAAAAATATATGAGATGAACTGTGACTGGCAGTGTGTGTGGTTTTACATATTTTAAGATAGGTGACTTATATATAGCGTGTGTTACTTGAAGGGTATGTCTTTAAGATGTTAATTTAGAGGAAAATGAATTTGTGCCCCTTCATTCCATTGTGTACTTTATAGAAAGACAACAGTACAGTACTGTTGAAAGTTACAATGAGCAATGTCTTTAAGAATGACAATGTTTTAAATGTCTAAGCATCATGTGTAAAACAGGCAGATCAATTTTATTTGCATTCTGGGAGTTGTAGTATTTTTAGTCACATTATTAAACAGAAGTAGTGTTGTCACAAATAAAAGAGAAGAAAATGTGCTGTACCTGACTATCAATTACGAAGTTCTAATACTTGTTAGGTATGTATTAGGAAGTGTTTGTCAATGTGGTTTGTAGCTTATTTGACTGGTTTGCATATGTTTAGATGGTGAGATATGGTTTTTGTGGTTGCAGATAGTTATATGTACGATGAGACTCCTGAGTTTAGTTAAACATGCAGAGAACCATATATTTTGGAAAGATGCCCTGAAGGTGTATTATTATGAAATCGAACATATGCTACATGATGTTCTATGTTCTTTAAGGCTGTTGTAAATTTCATGTGTATGGTGAAGATGGTGCATAAACATGCTCTGTTTAAAACTGAGGAGGGTTAGTAGTGCAGAGTGTCTTGAGAGAGTTCTTGGGCTAGTTTCACTTGGCCTGTAACTTTTCTTTGAGAAATGCTGAATACATTTTTAAAACACACAACAAATATTTAAGAAATGATGTAGATTTTATGCTTTGAAAAAGTGACAATTGCTATTTTCAGTTTTAGTAACTTACTGATGCATATGGTGAAATATTAAGAGAGCAAGCTCTATGATTTTAAAATCCTAGATGAGGAAAATACTTTCAGTAAAAATACAGTGCAAAAGAGAAATAGAGCAATGTACGCTCCTACAGAGCCATGTATCCAATTTTATATCATTTGTAATATCTAGAATTCACTCACACATAGCTCAGTAGAAAAGGGAAAATACACTAAAACAGGTAGTTTCATACTGGCAGAAGAACTTAAACAATCACTCACACATAGAGTGGCAACTCCTACACATCTAACAGCAATTGAGGTACTTTCACAGTCCTTCAGGCACTACTCAGGTACTCATACAATCACCCAGCCACTACTCAATCAGTCATTGAATCACTCAGGCACTACCCATACACTTATCCAATCACCCAGGCACTACACATGTATTCTTCCAATTACGCAGGCACTACATATGCACTCATTGAACCATGCAGTGACTACCCATGCATTCATCCAATCACTCAGGCACTAACCATTCACTTATACAATCAACAAGGCTATAACTATGCAGTTATTCAAACACCCAGGCACAACCCATGCACTCATCCAAACACTCAGGCACTAGTCATGCACTCATCCAATTATGCAAGAAGTACCATTGCAGTGAACCTATCACCCATCCAGTATCTATGCTCTCATCCAATTACTGAGGCAGTACTCTTGCACTAATATAATCACCACATCAGTAGAGTTGCTTTCATCCAATCACTCAAGGTTTAACAATGGACTTATGCAATTACTCAGACATTAGTCATGCACACATGTAATCAGCCAGGCAGTACTGATGCACTCATTCAATTATCCAGGCAATACCCATGTAGTTATTTAATCACCCAGGCACTACCTGTTCAATTAACCAAAAACACATGGGCAGTAGTCATGTACTCAATTAATCACTGAAACACTACTCATGCACTCTTGCAATTTGCCAGGTGCTGTGTATGCACTTAAACAATCACATACACACTATTCATGCACTCAATGAATCACGTATATACTACACATGTAGTCCTGTTATCACTAGACTAGCACTCATTTAATCATGCAACCACTATCTGTGCATGTATTGAATCATTGAGGCATAATTTATGCACTTATCTAATCATTTAGGCACTACTGATGAACTTATCCAAACACCCAACTAGTAGCAATATAGTCATGCAAACAAATAGGCAGTAACTATGCAGATATGGAACCACCGATGTAGTTCCTACATACTCAGGGAATCATCCAGGCACTACCTATGCACTCATCTAATCATCCAGGGAGCATTGTTGTTCTCAACCACAAACACATGTATTTACAAGCTTTAGTTAGGAATATGTACTATTTTAGAACCATCTGGTGTATTGTATATGTAACCTGGCACACACTGTTTGCATGTACTCAGAAGAATTAGTGAGCTACATGCTGTGATACAGATGAATGTGCAGATTTGTATATGCAGTGCTTACCAAAATTTAAATCTGATGCATCTAAGTAGAAAAGTACTCAAACATTAAATCTGCCAGTGACACAGTGGTAGAGAGGCATAGAAATAGCTCTTATGTTGTGTTTTTGGATTTACAGTATTGAGACACTGTATGTACTTTTACAGTTTGATTGATGTATATTTTGAAATTTACTACAAAAGGGAAAAAGTGTCCTTTTACCATGTGGCTAGTGAGAACTGAGATATGGTGCAGCTGTGTTGTAGGAGAGGGTGCCATAAATATTAAAAGGTAACTAATAAATTAAGTTTTGTGTTTTGCTTTGCGTTTGGTACATTGAAGAAAGTGCTTGTAGTTATGTAGCTAGGTTCATCTGTAGATTTAAAACAGCAACATAACATAAAAACTGTTTTTGTATTATGTGAAGCCAGTAGTAGAGTAGTTGGTTCATTGGCTAGAATAAAAATTAAAATATACTTATTTTTTTTACAGAACAATATCTACATAAGTACAGACAGTTACAATGCCTACAAAAGCTCTGAAGAAAAAGCAACAGAAGCAACCACAGTATCTATGCAGAACTGAGACACAAAAGGGGCAAAATGCAGAAAAAGTGGTGAACAAAAAAAGAGCTACTGGTAACAGGGCAAAGCCATTTCTTAAAAATATATGTGGACATTTGTAAAGATTACAAAATAATGAAAATAAAATTCAAACTATGAGAAAGAATAAGAGTGGACAAAGTGTATATCGCAAGAACAGGAAAGAATGTAACAAAGGTGGACACACTTTAAACAGGAGACAGAAGCATTTTAAGGAAATCAGAGCCAGGATGTTTCATAGTAGAGTGGTTATAAATCTACAGAGAATTATGAAGAATTGTAGAAGAAGGAGAGAGGCACTGAAACAGAAAGAACGAGTTGAGAAAGTAGTTGGTAAGACTTTTGCTCAGAAGATTAAGCTTTTCATTTTGATTATAAATAGAATGAAGGCTCTTGACAAAATGGTGTTGTGCATGAGGAGCCAAAACCAGAAAAAAAGATTAGTGAATAGAAGTAACTTTTGTGCAGATTTTAGTGGAGAATGGATACATACTTCTAGTACCAAGCCTTTCTTTAATGAAGAAAGCTATCTCCAGGATAATAGATTAGTTAATGCTATTGATGAAAGAGGACAATGTTATGAAAATGAAGAATGGTACACCTATAGCGAAAGAGGTGATAGTACATAGAAATGCAAAATAAGTTATTGTAGAAGAGGTACAAGGAAGGCGTAGTCAGGTGCCTGAATACAAATGGAATTGTAGTAGTGTTCGTAGTATTTGACAGCAATCCATTGATAGATTAAGGAAATTCCTAAGTATCTTTCCAAGGCAAAGTTTAAAACACAAAATAAGTACTTTGCTAGGATTGGATCCTTGTAAGGTTAGAAAGCATACAAATTTGCAGGGACACTCACTAGCTTGTTTATCAAAGAAAGTGTGCCAAATCACCTTTCATCAATTGAGGATGTTAGCTGTACATCACTCAACAATGCAAACTTTAGTTAGGAGGCTGTACTATGTGAAAACTCCTGCTTCATGTTTAGGAGAAATGAATAAAGCACTTTTGCATGGTACTGTGGCAGACATAGAAAAGGTTTGTGATGATGTGCAGTTTCGTTTCTTTGGTCCTGAGCAGAAGTCTAGGAAAAATGAGGAGTTGTTAATAGGAGGAGTTGCAGAACAAGACACAGGTATTAAAGTTGATAGTTTTGAAGAAGAGATTACAAAATTTAACAGTGTGCTCTGAAAAACCAGAGTATGTTTGTATATGTTGTCGACACACTCACTACAAGATTCAAACAAGGACTGTTGACTTGTATTTAAAAAGTGAAAAAGAAAATAATGATAACTGGCAAAAGTTCACTGTGTACTTATTTGTAGAGGAACATTTGACTTGTCCCTACGGCAAGTTATATGTAAGTACTGTTACAATAAATTAGAAGATAATAAAATGCCTGCTAGAGCTGTGAATAACAAGTTAGAACTGGTTTCTATTCCAGAAGCACTTCAAGTTTTAAATATTTATGAGTCTATTCTTATCCAATGTAAACACCAATTTCAAGCTGTAGTCCGTATGGAGCCAAAGACAGGCAAGTTACCGCCAACAGAGCTGCAGAAATGTTTAAAAGATAGAGTAGGGTATTTGCCATTAGATTTCAAAAACAACATTGAAACTGTAGGGGTAGATAGAGATTTAGAAGAAGGAATTGTAATTCTTGTAAATGGTGTGCCTACTAAGAACAAAAAGATATGGCAGGAGTTAGTAGATGTTACCAAAGTTAAAAAAGCATCTTTATGTCTGGTATATAATAATGTTTACTATAGAAATGTAGAAAGCCTGCAAGATATCACACTTATGGATGATGAGACATTTCCATCAGCAGGTCTGATTGAGAAGGTGGATCAGTCCAGAACAGAAGAAATTTATGAACATTATAGTATCCATCCTTTGCATTCGAAAAAGGCAATTGGTGATGCCATAGATCTGTTTCAAATGAAGGAGGCGAAAGGAGCTACATTAAGTGTGTGGGAGAAAAGTTTAGAAGTTTGGTGTTTGCCACATCTTTTCCTGCTGGGGTAGGTGGCAGGTATGATGACCTGACTCTGCAAATTCCTGCAGATGAATAGGAATCTAATAGATTTTATTCAGAAGACCTTATTTCATCAGTGTATTCCGTATATATTTCACATACTATTTGAGAGTGACTTGTCTGGCCTCTCATATGCTGTGGATCACATTTTAAAAACAGGAATTGATTTGCAGACTATATCAGCAAAAGAATTTCTGGAGAAAGTTCAAGAAAAAGATGACCACTTGGAATGCAATTTAATAAACCTAATTGCATGTTAACATGGGACTAATGATAATTGGTATCCGCGGCATGGGGAACTCAAGTGCATGTTGAGGAACCTTTGTGCACCTAGTTGGTTTCTGACACTCAGTTGTGCTGAGTATGCATGGGATGACCTGCTAGAATTCTTGCAGAAGGCAAATTCCAATATAAAAGACATTCATCTGAAGACGCCAGGAAAACTGTGCTCACTAGACCCTGCAAATGTTTGCAGATATCCCAAAGTTTGGAACAGACAGTGATGAGTCTGTGGTGTCTTTTATTGAGCAGTTTGTAACTTGCTCTATCCCAAAGGATAGTGGTGAAATATTAAGAGAGCAAGCTCTATGATTTTAAAATCCTAGATGAGGAAAATACTTTCAGTAAAAATACAGTGCAAAAGGGAAATTTTATCCAAGATGTCATTTTGGATTCCCACGACCTGTCATCTCACAAGCAAGGAAGAGTCAACAATTTCCTGTCTGCAGTCAGACATACATTTACAAGAAAATCACCAAAAAATACATACTACCTAATAAGAACAGAGGCCTCTAAGTACATTAACGACTACAACCCTGTGATTCTGAAGAAGTGGAATGCAAACATGGATTTACAGTTTGTTGCATATAACTCAATTGCTGTTGCTCGGTATGTTATGTCTTGTATAACAAAGTCAGAGAAAACTGAGATGAAGGAGATATGGGAGGATATTTCATCAAAAAAGAGTCTTAGAAAGAAATTGCACAGTTTTAGTTTGAACATAATTTCTCACAGAGAAATAGGCTGTTATGAATGTGTAGACCGGTTAAGCTCAGCTAGTTTGTTTTCTAAATCTAGAGGAGTTCCATGGGTGAGTTTAGGGCTTGCTAATACTCATAACAGAGTACTGAAGGCTTTTCCTGAAATTCAATATCTTGTAGAATTTGGCCATACAGTACAGATATTCTGAAGAGTAACATGCTGGATACGTACTATCCAATAAGAAGTCCTCATCTGGAAAGAATGGGTCTCTATGAAATACTTCAACGTTACACATTCAGAAATAATGTCAGGGTAAACATAGAAGAAAGAAAATTTGCTGTGGTTGGATATAACGGATGTTTGGTCAGACATAAGAAAGGAAATTTAATCAACCATCCAAAGCTAAGTTGCCAAACTCAAGACAAAAGAGAGTTTTTCTATTTAGCCTTGCTACAGTTGTTTAAGCCATGGCGAACTGAAAGGGAGCTACTTGGAAAATTTGAATGTTATGAAGGCTCTTTCAATGCTGTGAAAGACAGCATTGAGTGCTCTGTGTTTCCAGTGTATCATCAAATGTTGAGAGATGAGATTGACCAAGAACAAACAATTGCTGCTGAGATAGCAAGAGAGAGTTCTCAGAGCAGTCAAAGTTCAGCACCTGAACGTCAAGAACCTCTTGGACAGCCAATCAATCAAAATGAAGCTGCAATAGCCATGAATGAGGTGGAGAATGCAATGCAGCAAGTAAGACAGGAAACGGTGGCTCTACAACAACTAATTCAGCAATTGAATACAGATCAGAAAGACATTTTTGAAGACTTAAAAGTTAAAGTAGAACATGGATTTTTGCATGAGAGAAAAGAGTGTGCATGTTCTACATATAAACCAGTTCTATTGTACATAAGTGGTCAAGCTGGAACTGGAAAACGTTTCTTGATTAAAGTACTGACAATTTATCCCCAGAAGTACTAGATTCCAATTTGTCATGTGTAGTTACTGCACCAAAAGGCTTAGCTGCACATAATATTAAAGGAGTTACCCGTCATCTATTATTAATGCGGCCTATTGAACATGACAACAAATTAGAATACAACAAATTATCTGGTGATGCTTATCATGAGGTGGCAAGAGTATTAAATAAATTAAAGCTAATAATTATTGATGAAGTCAGCATGCTGTCTAACCCAATGCTAACTTGTATACATTTAAGAATGCAGCAAATATTAAAACCTGACTATGACATGCTTTTTGGAGGAAAACACTTGATAATCTTTGGAGACCTCCTACAGCTAACTCCAGTAAAAGGAAATCCTGTATTCAAAGAAACTACTACATAATGAAACAAGGAATTCAATAGGAAGTATTGGAAAAGTAAACAGTTGGGAAAAGTTTCAATAGAAAGAGTTTATCCAAAATACGCGCCAAGCATCAGATATGCATTATGGAGATATACTAAAGGACATAGGAGTGGGAGGCCTCACAAAAGAAGGAAAGAAAGTATTAGAACCCCGTCTCATCAAAAATCTGTTTCCAAGTAATGTTTCAGCTGCAGAAGTAATGTGAAATTTTTGTTAAGGAAGAGAAGTCTATTGTTTGTTTGATGCCAACTCTTGAGGAGTGTAGTAAATTCAATGAACAATTACTGCAACTGGAAAAAGAGGAGATCATCAAAATTAGAGCAAATTATCAAATGGAACATCAAGGAGTTACAGTGCTACTAACAGAAAAACTGTAATCAAAATTGAATAGTTTAGAAAAGTCTGTGTCAAAAACTGCAGGATTAGAAAAACAGTTATGTATCTGTAAAAATTGTTGTGTAATCTTACATCGTAATTTAAATGTTGAAGAAGGGCGAGTGAATGGCGCAATGGGTAAAGTTATGAAATGTTTTAATTATCCAAACAGAAATTACGTGGAATACTTAGCCATGCAATTTGATGATGTTGGTGAAGTTAAACAGATTGGTAGATGCTTTGCACGTTTTCTACTTGTGAAAGACTTGTATGTCCCGCAAAAGCAGTTCCCATTGTCTTTAGCATATGCAGTAATTATCCACAAATCGTAAATTTTAAGTGTAGATACAGCTCTTGTTTATATTGGTAGTAGTGTATTCAAAGAAGGAACGTCATATGTAGCTTTGTTGCAAATTAGAACATTGTCTGGTTTGTTTCTGATTGGCTTTGATGAGAAGAAAGTAAGTGCCGTTGTGAACTGTGTAAGAGAGTATAATCAGTTAAGAGGTCAATATGCCCCTCATTTAGGCAAGTGTCCTGTGTTTGAAAAACCAATAATGTGTCTAAAGTGGAAAATATCAAAGCAGTCTATCAGAGCTGAACAGAAAGATGAACAAAAATAAAAAGGACAATAAAAAGGACAAGGACCTAAGAAAAGAACTACAGCACAATGAGGAAATGGAAGGCTCTCCCTTTGATGATAAATCTGGAGTGAACTGTTATGCAAATGAAGTGTTAAATGGACTGTATCATTTGCCTCATTCTACTAATTCTATTAAAGAAAAAGTAGATAAAAGAATGTCTTCACAACTCTGTAATTTGCTTGAAGATTTAAGAAGTGACAGAAGTATTATACATTCTGCTGCTGGAATAGGAAAACTTATAGATGACTGTACTGAATCAGTAGTATTTTCTCAAAATCTTCAGCAGGATGCCCAATTATTTTTAATGGTAATGCTAGGACTATTAGAGGAAGAAGATATGAATATTAATGAATTATTTGGTTTAACTTATAAATGGAACTATAGCTGTGAAGATTGGGAATTCACATCTGGCACTGAAATCAATTCGGAACGATTCCTCTACTTGACGTTACCTGATTGTAAAGCTGTGGCCTTTGAAAATTCAACCAAAAACGCCCATCATGATATGACCTGTCCAAACTGCAGATCAGAACTTAGGTCTATGTTGTTATCTCAAAGGTATGGAAACTATGTCATAGTCATGCTACAATGATGTAGAGTGAATAGTACTGAATTAGAAACTGAAATTACAAACATTATAGCTGGACACATTTCCATTTCAAAAACAACTTTCACAGCTATAGCAATAATATTTCATAAAGGAGTTAATATAACCTCTGGACACTGATCTACTGTGTACATTTTTTTTTTTTTAAATCAATGAATTGTTTTTTCCCTACTGGTTGATGATGATGCTTCATACAGACCACTGTTGAAAGTGAAGAAGTATGAATGCTGAAAACAGTCAAAAACAGTTCAACATTTGACTATGTTGAATTCAAGTTTTCAGAGAAAAAATATTGTGTGTTGTTTTGGTTGCCTAATGTTCAAAATGAAATCCTAAAACGTTTTTTTCTGTTTATATTTTTTCACAGTGGTTACAGATTGGGATATATTACAAGAGTAAAACCACTAATCTACTGATGGATTCATTTAGTCATTACTCATATAGTCATCCCATCTCCCAGGCACTATACTTCCACTCATCCAGTCACCCAGGCACTACCTAGGCACTCATCCCATCACTCAGGCGGTAGGCATGCACTCATCTATTGACTCAGGCACTACCCATACAGTTATTCTATCACCCAGGCACTGTACTAGCACTCATTCATTCACCCAGGCATTGAACTTGCACTCATCTAATCACCCAGGCACTATACTTACATTTGTTCATTCACCTAGACACTACACTTACACTTATCCATTCACCCAGGTACTATACTTGCAGTGATTCAATGATCCAGGCACTTCACTTGCACTCATACAATCATGCAGACACTGCACGTAAACTCATACAATCACTCAAGCATTACACTTTCTATCATGCAATCACTCAGGCACTACCCATGCACTCATTCAGTCACCCAGCCACTACCCATACATTCATCCAAACACCTAGGCACTACTCATGCATGCATTGAATCACCCAGGCAGTACACATGCACTGATTCAATCACCCAGGCACTTCTTATGCACTCATTCAATCACCCAGGCACTGTGCACGCACACATTCAATCATGCATGCACTACCCATACAGTCATGGAATCAGCCTGGCACTACACTTGCACTCATTCATTCACCCAGGCATTGCAGTTGCAGTTGTGCAATCACCCAGGCATAACACCTGCACTCATCCATTCACTCAGACACTACACTTGCAGTTATCCATTCACCCAGGCAGTGAATTTGCACTCATCCAATGATCCAGGTACTGCACTTGCAGTCATCCATTCATCAAGGCACTACACTTGCACTCATCTATTCATCCAGGCACTGCACTTATCCATTCACTCAGGCACTGCACTTGTGCTCATGCAATCATCCAGGCAGTACACTTGTAATCATACAATCACTCAGGCATTACACCCTGCACTCATGCAATCACCAAGGCACTGCACTTGCACTAAATCATTCTCTCAAGCACTGCACTTGCACTTATCAATTCACACAGGCACTACACTTGCACTCATCCAATCATCCATGCACTGTACTTGCACTCATACAATCAACTAGGCACTACCCATGCACTGATCCATTTATTCAGGCAGTATGCATGCACTTGTGCAATCACCTAGGCACTGCACTTACACTCATTTATTCACCCAGGCACTATATTTGCACTCATCCATTTACCCTGGCATTACACATGCACTTATCCATTCACCCCAAGCACTGCAATTGCACTCAACCAATGATCCAGGTACTGCACTTGCAGTCATGTAATCATCCAGGCACTGCACTTGCACTCAATCACTCATGTAGTACCGTTGCACTCACCCAATCACCCAGGTTCTACTCATGCCCTTATGCATACACCAAGGCACTACACATATACTCATTCAATCACTCAGGCACTACCTATGCAGTTATCCAATCACCCAAACACTACCCATAGACTCATTATATCACCCTGGTACTACCCATACACTCATATAATCATCCAAGCACTACACATGCACTCATGCAATCACCCAGGTGCTACTTGTGCACTCATACAATCACCTAGGCACTACTCATACACTCATACAGTCACCCAGTCACTACCCATAGATTCATCCAATCACCTAGGCAATACTCATGCACTCATTGAATCACTCAGGCACTAGTCATGCACTCATCCAATCACCCAGGCACCATACATGCACTCATCCAATCACCTAAGCACTACCCATGCACTCATGCAATCACCTAGGCACTACAGATGCTCTTATGCAATTACCCAGGCACTACTCATGTGCTCAAACAATCACCCAGGCACTACCCATGTACCCATACAATCACCCAAGCACTACCCATGCAGTAATCCAATCACCCTAGTACTACCCATACACTCATCCAATCATCCAGGCACTACCCATGCATCATCCAATCACCCAGGCGCTACACATGCACTTATCGCATCACCAAAGTACTACCCATGTACTCATGCAATCAACCAGGCACTACTGATGCACTTATTCAATCACCCAGGCACTATACATGCACTCAAACAATCACCCAGGCACTACCCATGCACTCATACAATCAACCAGGTACTACTCATGCACTCATGCATACACCAAGGCACTACCCATACACTCATCCAAACACCCAGGCACTACTCATGCAATCACTCAGACACTACCTATGAAGTCATCTAATCACCCGAACAATACCCATGCACTCATTGAATCACCCAGGTACTAGTTGTGCACTCATTCAATCACCTAGGCACTACTCATACAGTCACTCAGGCACTACCCATGCACTCATCTAATTACCCAGGCAGTTTCTATGCACTCATCCAGAAATCCAGGTACAACCCATGCAGTCATACAATTACCCAGGAACAACTCAGGCACTCATAGAATCACCCAGGCACCAATCTTGCACTCATTCTAAGATCTATGCACCAGTCATGCAGTCATTCAGTCATCCATACACCAGCCATACACCCATTCCAACATACATGCATACTTTATCTTTTGTTAACTGGAAAAGGCTGTTCCAACAGGAACCTTTTTTTGGCTTTGATTTTGTTTTGTTTTTAGTGGTTTTGTAAAGTTTTAAAAATTTTGGGTTGTTTTTTATGGTAACAAAAATGGCAACTGGGACAGGAGGAACTTTAAAAATGTGCACTGAAAAATGTGCAAAAAATATAAAAGGGGAAAAAATTAGCATGCATGATTTTTCACAGCATTGCGAATAGCTGCAACACACTGCTCACCAGCACTTATTTTTTTATTTTTTTATTTATTTGAGTTTTATATAGTGCTGGCTCGACCCAGAGGTATCAGAGCGCTTTACATGAGGTTCCACATTCTTACACAGTTACATCAGTTACAAGTTACATCTGTTGCTAGAAACATTTAAAGAGCACAGAAGACAAGATAAGTGGAGAGTAGAAGGGTAGGGGGGTAAGGAAGAAGGGTAGGAGGGAGATAAGGCGGAGAGACGAAGGAAAGTCTGCCCAAAGTCCGGCTGGGTAGGTGACAGCCGAGGGGGAAGTCAACAGCCCATCTCCTCTATAGCTAGCAAGGTAGCTCCACCGGGCATTGGCCAAAATGCTAGATCTCAACGGTCGGTGATGGCTTTTCTCACCGGTGCGAGGATTCTCAATTTCCAAATCGCGGCTGCCGGTCTCCGGGATGTTCAGATGTCTGTCCCCTACGTCCGAAGCCTTCATGCCCCATCGGTGTAATCCGCCAGCTCATCTCCTCAACAGCTACGGAGGCAGCTCGACTGAGGCATTTTGTGTGCCGGGCCCCGGGGATCTTGGCAACCAATAACAGGCTTCCCGGGGCCGTTAGAGCCACCATTTTCAACCCTGCTGCTGATCCGAGTATTCCAATCACGGATTCATAACTTTTTGTGAGGGTTGGATGCAACGGAGTGCCGCTCTGTGGCGAAGTGCGCGGGGTCAATACGGAGCATCAGCTCCAGGTGGCCATTTCGGCCACTGGCTCCTCCTCCTTCCTTATAACAACACCACAGTCCATGCAATATGTGGCCATTCTCAAAAACTCTGGAGCCATATCTGTAGTAGTAGTGTGGACCTCTGAAGGGACTTTCTGGCTGGAAATTGTTGCTGCTGCAAGTCATGTAGATGGCCCTCCAGCTTCTCTCTGCTTGATTGCCATTTGCAGACGTCTTCCATGATAGGTTTTAAGATGATACAACATGAACGTCGTCCCACATGAATATTTTCTGTTTGTCCCTCTAGAGAGGGTCTTCTGTGCAGTACACTAGTTTTGCAACAGTTTTTGATTCCCCAGATGGGATTTTATAACAATACCAAGCCACACTTGCCCTCTTCTGGGGAGGCTTCTCATCTTCGACATCTTCGATGTCAACCTCCTCCATATCCTGCTCCTGCTGTTGTTGTACCTGATCCACATCTCCTTGGTCTGTTGCCATTTTTGGTACAAAACAACTCCCTAAAAAATCTCAAGGAAAAATCAACCACCTGCTCAGAATAAAGTTCTGGAAAAGAAGATTCAAGAAGGAGGAGTGGGTGTGTATTTCCTATTCATTTTGCTGAAAAGTATATTATTCAATGATATTCCTTGCTTTCTCAGTCATGTGATATTCGCGGTGACGGACATACTCGCAGTTATTTGCATATTCGCGGTTACCGCACAAAAGCGGAAATTCAAAAGACAAGTTTAAAGTTGTTTATTTTAAAAATGGAAACAAAAGCAGAACTTTCAATACTCTTATAGTGAAGAGCTATACTGAAACTTGTTCACAATATCTCTGTATATATGTTTCACAGTTGTTTAAAAACATGCGATATCTGCAATTGCCGACGTAATCGCAACTTCCGCTGTCTTCGCAAACACAAGAACTAAATCAAAATGATTTTGTTAAAAAATTACTATAGTCTGTCACTTTTAACCCCTTCCATGCTCATGACGAGCTCAGCTCGTCATGCTGCGCAGTGCTCGTGTGCGCATGACGAGCTGAGCTCGTCATGAACCCGTCCGCTTAATGCAACGCCTCGCACAGGGCGAAAATCGGCCGCGCATGGAAGGGGTTAAACAAGAGAGCAGTAAACAACTAGTGTTGAATATCTATAATAATGTGTGTATATGTGTTTTAGAGTTTCTATAAAACATGCGGTATCCATGATGAACAACGTCATTGTGACGACCGGTGTCGCCACGAACACAGGAAACGCAAAGTAAAAGTGGTTTTGTTAAAAAATGATTATAGACAAACAACTTTAAACAAGAGATCAGTAAACAACTAGTGTTAAACATCAATTAAAATATGAGCAAGGGTACTAGGTAACCGAAACGCATCAGGTTCTAGGTTTTCGTTTAATAAATAACATCTAGCCTCATATCGTTGGGTTTGTGTCTCTGTTCGCCAGGTGGATGGAAGTGCAGAGCTTCAGGAATATTTTATCAATTAAAATATCTATATTTGTGTGTTTTAGAGTTTCTGAGGAACACGCTACGTCCACGACTACCACCATCGTTGCGATGCCCGGCGTCACTGTCAAAACAGAAACTAGTCTTTGAAGATGAGTTTTCTTGAAACTCACTACAAAAATATGAGTTTGAAAAATACACTAATAAAGCTGTACTGTTAAATATACTGTAGAATGTGTCTATATATATGTTTTGCACTTTCTATAAACCACGCGCTCTTCCCGACTACCGACATCACTGCGACGACGTCAGTAGCCACAAATATAATTTTTTTTTGTAAATGTGGTTTTCTCCTAAATTGATCACAGAAAGAAAAGTTAAAACAATATCTTACTCAATATTTACACTTAAACTTTATTTAAAAAATGTCTTAAAGTATATTTTTCAGTATGTGAAATACATTTGCTGATAAATTCTCCACAGTAAATGAGACAACGTTGTGCCGACTGAAAAAATTCTTAAAAATAAAACCAGTTATTAATGTACATTCTGATAAACACATATCAAATCAAAAAATGAGTGGTATATAATATAAATATAAAATACAATATCCAATTATAGAAGGAAAATACAAAAATCTTAGAGGCTCACTTAAAAAACAAAATGGGCGTTACAATTAAGAAATAGAATTTTAAAAATGTAGAAACTCACTCAAAAAACCGAAGGACACAGGGAAGCTATTGTAGGAATTAGCATTTCAAAAACCTTAGAAATTCACTGAAAAAAACAAAGGTTATAGGGACGTTATAGTTAGGAATTAGAACTTAAAAAGCAGAAATTCACTGAAAAAACAAAAGGTTACAGGGACGATATAGTTAGGCTGACATTTCACTCGTGCAAAACAATCCCATCACTCATCCTTCCACCAGCAGTGCACCAAGAGGTGCTTTTGCAGAGTGGTTGAGACCGGGGGTATGGCTTCCGACCACCTCACAGGATTCCCGCTAAGTGGGGCTTAATGGAGGTAACAGCAGATCTTGTTGGCCCCTGAGGACCCTCACAGCCAAGGGTTCTTCATCCACCAACCAGGAACGTGCCAGGACGTGTCCTTGCAGAATGGTGGAGAAAGGGGGTGGGACCTCCATCGAGATGCCAATTTTAAAATTTTAATATTTTTATCTTTTAGGAAGGGGGCCCACGCGCCCCCCCCTCTCCGGGCCTATTTTGGCCGCAGGAACCTTATCCCCTGGGGCCCAGCCTTTTTTCATTTTTATAATTGAAAGGGAGGGGGGCCAAATGACCCCCTCCCGAGGCCGCTTTTAGCACCAGGGACCTCATCCCAGGGGCCAGTCCTTAATATATTGTTAAATAAAGGAGAGGGGGCCTATGCCACCTCCTTCCCTGGACTGATATTGGCCCTGGGGACCCCATCCCCTGGAGCCTGGCCACTTCGTTAGGGACTATGGGGGAGCCTAAGGGCCCCTGCAGTCCTTGCCAGCTCCCCGCCTCTTGCGGGAGCCAGCATTGCTTTGAGAATCAGGGAGCTGCTAACATGCAGCTCCCTGGATCTCAAAGCAATGTCTGTTTCCCTGCTCACTTGACAGCGCACAGGGAAACAGTGAAGCTCTGCTTTCAGCAAGCAAGCAAAAGCATTTTCTGTTCTCGCTTGCTGAAAGCAAAGTGTTTGCTATAGCTTGGCGGGAGCGGTGCTCCCACCATGCCATAGCAAATGCAATGTCGTGAGGGTGGGCACCCCGGAACATTGCTGGAGCTAGCCCTGGGGGGTGGCGGTCCCCAGGGCCATGTACAGCTCCAGCAGTGGGGCCACAGGCCCCCCTCCTTCCTTGACTAGGGGCCTGTCCCGGGAAGGTGGTGGTGCCCAGGGCCGAGAATGGCCCAGGAGGAGCAGGCGACATTGCGACCTCCCATTTTAGAGTTTATCCTCAGCTAGGTGGTGGTCACCGGAGATGGGGGGTCCGCGATGCCCCCCATAATATTCTAATTAGCCATGGGGTGGTGGTGGTCCCCGGGGCAGAGGGGGTCCACAAGGCCCCCATATTATTGGAATTTGCCCCAGGGAGATGCCAGTTCCTGGAGCTGTGGGCAGGCCCATTGGGCCAGCCCTCATACATATATTAATAGTGACCCGGGGAGGTAGCGATTCCCAGGGCTTTAATAAATCCTAGGAGAGGGGCCCCGTGCACCCTCCGTGCACCCTCCTGATGCCCCCGGGACCTGGCCCACCCAGGGGTTATTCTAAAGCAAGCGGGGAAGCCCCGCTTGCTTTTTTTAATATTTTGCTGCTGATTTGCGGATCCACCCGTGTCAAAATTTTCAAAAAATGCCTTTTACCCCCGGGCGTCCCTGACCTCTCCACCATATCAGTAGGGGTCATTGTATTCCTACCCTTTTCTTTATTTTGTACTTTATTTCTGCAACTCAGCTTCAAGCCGAGTCCCACAATGGCTGCCAACACTTCCTGGTTGAAGTGTGGCAGCCAATCAAATTTTAGTAGGATCTACGAGTCCACTGGAAGGTTTCGCGTTCCCAAATATCCATATTTTTTTATGTTAGATATCACAAAATCTACTGAAGCAAATCACAAAAAGCACACTTTCTGGACAAACATCTAGCTTTCTGCTATATTTGGTGTCATTCTGTTCAGTAGTTTGGGCTGCAGTCATGTTCAAAAAATGAAAAATCCCCATCGACTTAACATGGGGAAAACGCATTTTGGGATCCCCTTTTTTCTTGACTACCACCTGGCCAATTGCCCTGAAACTCTCAACACAGCAGCTGAATCAAAAAGGAGAATTTTTGTGAAATTGTTGTGGAGATTTGTCAAGCGACACCAAAGTTATTGGCAAAAAAAAAACGCTTTTCCTATGGAAAATTTGGTCCTAACTATAACTACATACTGGTGACCACCATTAGGTTATATATATATATATATATATATATATATATATATATATATATATATATATATATATATATATATATATATATATATATATATATATTTTAATACAAGGAAACGCTGCACTCTGAGGACTTTGTTCAAAGATTTAATACTATCTCGATTACACCAACGCGTTTCAGCCCTCCTAGGCCTTTGTCACGGTAGGTGAGTCTTTCTTTTAGCACAATTTATATCATTCACATTAGCCTTCAATGCAGCATTGTGGGAGATGTAGTACTCATTACATAATACCTCTATTTACACTATTTACCTGTGGCTTATAGACTGTTACGTGGTGTTTCGTTAGTTTATACAATTCTAAGCGATGTTCTATTAATCTTATACATATATTAATTGTTTAATTGTCATTGCTCTTAGTGAGTATATTTTTTGTATAAGTCTTTCTTTTATATCCATGTGTGTATTCCACTCCTCTTTCTCTGGCTGCAGCCATATGATTAGTCCATATTCATTCGTCACTCCATTGGTATGGCTTTGTAGTTTCTTAGTCCTTTTGTTGGAATTAGTGCCCACATTCATGTAGTTAATCCGTAGTGATTTTTCACTCCATTGGTATGGCTTTGAAGTTCCTTAGTTCTATTTCTTTTGTTGGGATTAGTGCCCACAGTATACAATTTAGATCCATCAGTTCAACCTCTTTTCATTTGTATGTCATTCCAGTTTTCCTTCATCACTTTCCTTTATTCTAGATGTACATACAGTTCTTTTCATTAGTGTCTCATTCCAGTTCCCCTTCATCATTTTGATTTTCCTATCCTTTATTCTAAATGTACATACAATTCTTTATCGTTATTGATCCCCAACGGGGTCTTGGTTCTTAATTTGATTATGTATCTTGATTCCATTTGACGAAGTTTGCGAATTCATATATATATGAATATATATATATGAATATATATATGTATGTATGTATATATATCTATATATATATATATATATATATAACTGCTCCAAGAATGCAGTCGAACACCAACATCAAGCATCACGCCTTTATAGGTATGAACGAAGCCAGCATGCCGATAAAACAGCTTTCCTGTCGTGCATGACACGTTTCAGAATTTCTCCTTCCTCAGAGGACTTGTGCCTTTGTGAACTGTCGAGTCCTCTGAGGAAAGAGAAATTCTGACCTAGTTGGTCTGGTTTTTTTGCGTGGCACTTGTGATGGATTTTATTTTGGAGCCCGACCTGCTTGCCCCCTGAGAAGGTGTTCCAGAGTGTGGCGAGTTTGGGAGCAATAGGAAGACTTTCCGATATTGCAGGCTGGAGTTGCTAGTTTGTCAAGTGAGTGAAAAGAAATACGAACTGTGCAAGTAGGCTGACTTTTATTTTTGTGGGCAGGGACTGTCATTGCATTAAGAAATTTGAGTGCATCATGGTTTTCACATTATTGAAATGACTGCACGTTTTATCAAAAAGCCTTAATCATGTTTCCTGTGCGCACTCTGTGTGATAATACGGCCCGCGCTGATAAGAAGAAACCACGTGTGCTGTTTGAAATTCAGAGAGACTGCCTCCCGTGATCAAGGCTCCTAGAGCAGAAACGTTGGGAATAGGAAGCCTCTTGCCTTCGTGACATTTCACCATTAAAGTGATGAATGGCAACTCAACCAGTGTCGGTGCACCTTCTTTAACTCTCAAGGAGGATTTGTTTGGATGTTTCACTGCCAGCCTCGCAGCAGATGCACTGGCCGCCCAATGAAGGTCTGGTTTTTTTGCGTGGCACTTGTGATGGATTTTATTTTGGAGCCCGACCTGCTTGCCCCCTGAGAAGGTGTTCCAGAGTGTGGCGAGTTTGGGAGCAATAGGAAGACTTTCCGATATTGCAGGCTGGAGTTGCTAGTTTGTCAAGTGAGTGAAAAGAAATACGAACTGTGCAAGTAGGCTGACTTTTATTTTTGTGCGCAGGGACTGGCATTGCATTAATAAATTTGAGTGCATCATGGTTTTCACATTATTGAAATGACTGCACGTTTTATCAAAAAGCCTTAATCATGTTTCCTGTGCGCACTCTGTGTGATAATACGGCCCGCGCTGATAAGAAGAAACCACGTGTGCTGTTTGAAATTCAGAGAGACTGCCTCCCGTGATCAAGGCTCCTAGAGCAGAAACGTTGGGAATAGGAAGCCTTTTGCCTTCGTGACATTTCACCATTAAAGTGATGAATGGCAACTCAACCAGTGTCGGTGCACCTTCTTTAACTCTCAAGGAGGATTTGTTTGGATGTTTCACTGCCAGCCTTGCAGCAGATGCACTGGCCGCCCAATGAAGGTCTGGTTTTTTTGCGTGGCACTTGTGATGGATTTTATATATATATATATATATATCCTTACGTAAATCCCACTATTAAGCGCGCTCTCAGAAAAGGAGGACTCTGTGATCGTAATGTCCACTGCTGTGTTTATTCACAACGCGCTTCGCTTTCCCTGAAAGCTTGATCACGTGAACCGTGCAACAAATGAGGGCAACAATTATAGAGAGTCAATGGCAATAAAAATAAAAAATGGACATGCCTGTGGTTAGCGGCAGCCATCTTGGAATGGTTAAAGACTAAGTAAAGCAAACATTGGCTGACCAATACATTCCTGTTGTAATAAGCACATAGATTGTAGATATATCACTCAGTCAGTTAAAAAATACAGATTTCAAAACGATGTACACAGTCAGTAGTGACAGAAATCAAAATTGGACATGCTGATGGTTAGCGACAAAAATGTTAATACAAAACTTATGTAAAACATACATATGTTGTCCAATAAAGTTACATGGTTGTAAGCGAAATAGGCTGCTCAGCACCCGGTCTTCTAAAATACAGAACGGCTGTGCCTGTGATCATCTAATCAAATTGATGCATCGATAGTTAATACATCTCTCTATCAACTAAAAATGTATGTAGAAAACTGTGTCTATGAAACATACTACTGATAAGGTGTCAATGTTGAAACTGTACAGTGTATGCATTTACGTGAAGATGTCCCAAGGTCACTAGATACCTCCGCCATAGAGCTGTTACCTATACACGACCAGTGCCAAATATAAGGTAATGAAAGTATCAACGGTAAGATAGTTCCCCAAGTGGGAGATGTCATCAACTATATACAAACAACACTCATGTCGACCACACAGTGTCACTGCTCAGTATCAATAAAGTTACATGGTTGTGAGCGAAATAAGCTGCTCAGCACCCGGTTTTCTAAGATACAGAACGGCTGTGCCTGTGCTCACCTATGTAGCGCGTAAGCATAATGTCAGACACACAGTGAGACAAAAAAATATATATGTACTCCCAAAACAACAACTGCGTAAAAAACATATACCCTCCTGTGAGGGTACATCAAGAGGTCTTCATGGAAACCTTACAAAAAACAAAGATGTGCCTGTCAATTATGCATGCAACACAATGTCAAAGCAAGTATACCATATGGACGCGATGTATCAGACTAGTTGTTGTAAAATACGACAACATCCTGTGTGGTAACCCTGTGTAAATATGGGCAAGCGCCCGATATATATCAAACAAATATGAAAAAGTCCAGTTGGAACACCATCATTCCCATAAACTCAATAAAACGTTACCGACATACATCAATGTGACAATGTGCTCATAAAGAGAAAAAAGGGTAGGTGGCCCGTGCTGGTGAGTACTGGTGAATGGGCCCCTTCCTTTCCTCCTGTGAACAAAGCAAAAGAACAAAGTGATTAAAAACCAGGATCATCTGCCCTGTAATATTAACATAATACAACATGTACTCAAACCTTACATTCATAAAAAATGCTCCAAATTCAAATGCTCTAATAGTCACTATTATGGAAGAAAGATCAAAGATTGAAAGAGATAAAAGGAGAAAAAATACAAAAGAAATGAGGAGAAAAAATATGTGCGAGAGAAAATAGGGGAGAGGGGAGAGGGGGGGAGGGGAAGTGGTGGGGGCAAGGAATTAGGAAGGGGAAGAAAATGATCTAGTTGGTGAGAGACAGAACAACTAACAGGTTACACGAGTGTAACACACCCCGCAATGTCTCATAACCACTATTATTCTTTCAAGTGTATTGAGAGTTCTTCCTCTTGGTTCAATCCTCCCGGGTTCTTGGTTTGGAAGTCTATGATGTATCTAGACTCCCTTTGTCTCAGATGCAAAACCCTGTTGCCACCTCTAGGATGTTTAACTATCTGTTCCAAGATAAGGAAGCTCATCTCTTTGGTATTGGAGAAATGTTTGTCCCTAAAATGGCGTGCCACAGGGTATTTGGGATCAAAGTTGGTTATGGCCCTACCATGCTCTAAGATACGCTTTTTGGCCATGCACGTGGTACTCCCTATGTACCATAGTTTGCAAGTGCATTCTATGGCATATATCACAAACGTGGAGCTGCACGTGAGGAATTGAGTGAGTTCCTTGCTAACACCATTGTAAACGACCTGTTTGTGAAATTTGCTGTTATTGCATGCCTTACAGTGACCGCACGGGTAGAAACCCTTAAGACCATGTTGTTGTCTTTGTGGATAGGTGGTGATGTCACTGTGTACTAACATATCCCTGACATTCCTACCTCTCCTATATGTTATACTGGGTCTATCAGGGATAATGCCACCAATAACGTTGTCACTTTTAAGGATATCCCAATTTCTGGTCACAATCTGTGATATTACTAGCGTCAGAACTGAATGTCATGATCATTCTAGACTTATTGTCCTCAGTGTCATCATTCTCTGGTTCGTCTGAAATAGTCGATGTTCTATCTACCAGCCCCGCTCTCTCACATGCTCTCTTCAGCACCCATTTAGGGTAACCTCTCTCTCTGAAGCGCTTTACAATGTTGGTGCTTTCCAGCTGGTATGCTTCATCAGTGTTACAATTCCTTTTAGCCCTCAGCAGTTCCCCATAGGGGATACTCCATTTGAGGGTCTCGGGATGACTGCTGAGGGCATGTAAAACACTATTGCCAGCGGTAGATTTCCTAAACAGAGATGTGTGTACTGTCTTCTGTTTGACTTCCAGTTTGACATCGAGATACTCAACATCAGTGCTGCTGATGTTACCACTCAAAGTGATATTCTGATCACTCACATTGAGTTTCTTGATAAACTCACGTGCCTCATCTTCAGACACTCTCCAAATGATGAACAAGTTGTCGATGTAGCGAAGCCACATCGACACATGTTCAAAATCAGATTGAAGAGCAGGGTGAACCAGAATGCTCTCCTCCCAGCGTCCCATAAAAAGATTCGCAAAACTGGGAGCGAAACACGATCCCATGGCTGTCCCGGTCACCTGCCGGAACAGAGTACTGTTGAACATAAAGATGTTGTTGGTTAAACAGAACTCTGTCATATCCAACAACATCTGTGTATGCTCACGGAATCTCACCGGTCTGGCACTCAGGTAGTGCTTGCAAGCCTCCAACCCCTGTTGATGATTAATGATGGTATAGAGGCTGTGCACATCTAAGGTAATAAACAGTGATTCGTCATCCCATTCAAGATCCTTTATCCTCTTGAGGAAATCCTTTGTATCCCTGATGTAACTGGGTAGATTGATCACGTAATCCCTCAGAAAATGATCAATATATTTTGAAATATGCTCAGCTACACTACCTCTAGATGAAACGATGGGGCGCCCGGGAGGTCTGACAGGGTCCTTATGAACCTTTGGGAGAAGGTAGAGTACTGGGAGGACTGGAAAATCTCTTTTGAGATAACCATATTCCTCCCATGTGAGAATACCTTTGTCTTTCCACATCGTGAGCAAATCCCAAATAGTCGTAATGCTCATATTGTAACTGTCAGTATTGACAGGTTCATAGAAATTCCTGTCATCAAGCTGTCTGCCTGCTTCCATGATGTATTTTCTGAGAGCGCGCGTAATAGTGGGATTTACGTAAGGATTGAAACAGCCGGTGTGCTCCGCCGGCGTGCGCGCCACTCTCCACGGGTCCCATGCAGTCCAGAAGGAGTACGTTTGCGTTTGATATATATATATATCTATATATATATATATCTATATATATATATATATATATATATATATATATATATATATATACATATATATATACATATGCCAAAACAGAAGTCGGCCCACTCACGGGATTTCCACATTTCCAAACATTTTTATTAAAAACCCACTCACAAATGCGTTTCAGAGCAATTCCTTTCTCAATGCTTGTGGATTTAAATTAATATGGGTAGTTATCATAATTTTAAACCCATTGGCAGATTCTGTCTGCAAAAATCAAAGAGGGACCCACATGTTATTCACTTGCATGATCTTTTCTGGTTGTCAAATTTGCATGACATCATTTATTATTTCCTAGATGGTAGTGCTGATGGTCTGCTATGATGTTAAATATTATAGGAATAATTTCCAATGTCCCATTTCACCTTAAATGATACAGAGCAAACAAACATGCATTGCTTTAAAAACATGCTGTTGTGGCAATAATTAGAGTCCTTAGTTCTTGATTTACCCTGCATGGGTTCACCGCTTGCCTTTCTTTTCACAGCGTGCCACTTGGTCAAAGTGTCCTTCGCCTTTGCCACTCCTTCATCAATCTGCTGTAGGTGAAAGCAGAATTGCTTGTCACCTTAAAATTGTAAAGTTTACACCACACAGCCTAAGGTATGTTGTCTTCGTGGTGGTTCTGGCAGCCAATTATGTAACCTCAAAAAAGTCCCACCAAGGCTGCCGAACCCTTGAAGCGGGTGCATCCGTCGTGGGAGGTGGGTTACCACGTATAATACACCAAAACAGAAGTCGGAGCACTCACGGGATTTCCAAATACTTTTAATTAAAAACCCACTCAAAGACGCTTTTCAGAGCAATTCCTTTCTCAATGCTTTCTCATTTGAGATGTCATGAGTGATGTCACTGACCATGTCATGAGTGATATATGAGGTCATAAGCAGTGCATTGCGGGGGGCGTAAGTTATAGTTAGCTCAGCTAACTACAACTGCTGAATTTCTCTGGTTTTGTACGAGTGAATTGTCAGCCTAGCTATAATGTCTCTGTAACCTTTGTTTTTGTAAATGAATTTTGAAAGTTTTTTAAAATTCTATTTCCTAACTATAACTTTCCCTTCTAACCTTAGTTTTTTTCACAGAATGTCTATGGTTTTTTGCATTTTAATTTTATTGGTATCATGTTTGTAAAGTTCAATTTTTTTTAACTAAATACTATAGTTTTTAAGATTATGTTTACTAGGTATAACATCTCTTTCCATTTTTTTAAAGTCAATTTTTATTCTTTTTTAATCATCTAGTAGATTGATTACAAGAGGTCTGCTACAATCAGAGTCAGTGCCCAGTACCCTGGATTACTATTAGTTTACACAACATTGAATAAGTAATGTATATCTAGACGCAAAATATGACAAAAAAGTGATAGTAATAAATGTATAGAAAAGTACAATGAGAAAGTACTGTAAATAATATAAAAACAGTAACATGAAAGCAGTGAAACTGATGCAAAAAGGTAAGAATTAATATGGTACATCCAGTTCAAAAATAGATGTCAACGGACTAACAATGATAGTAAAATGCAATTAATGATAGTAATTTAAAAAAATAAACAATTGAACATTGTTAATAATTTCTATGTATGTATTATAATGGTATTTTTTTAAAAATTCAAATCCATGGATTTCCCATGGAACTGTTCAGTTTGTCCAGCTCCAACTATATGGTTTTTGTTACGATCACGTGATAGCAGCCAGCTTGCGGATACCATCCGCGGATTCAGCGAAATACTAAACAATTATATTAGAGGTATGCAACCTTTATAATTACATTATAGTATTAGGCTGAACATATTTTAAACATGTTTTAATGTTTCTTTTCAATTTCTTCCTGAAATAAGCAGTTTTATTATTATGCGAATCTGAGGATTTAACTCAGAATCCGCGGACTCGCTTGCTAATAAAAATCAAAACTTTATTTCAATTGGTTCCTCTTGAACCACACTCAAATTTTGGAGAATCCACACCCAAAGTAGTCACTTTGATCCTGGCTGTTGGTGGAGAGAGCAGCAAAGATATTTGATCCTTCCATTACGGCAGAGGCAAATCTATCATGAATAAGGAGTGTAACAAGAAGAAGTTACTCATACCCAAAAGAAGAGTGATGTCTGGTATGGTTCAATGTGCCATCTGGACAAAAGAAGGCCACTGCCAGGTTTGTTGAATGCAAGTTGTGTTGGAAGCAGCTTTCAAGAGGTACTATGAAAAAGTGCATTTATGGCACATCATCAATGTGGAAGCACATCAAACGCAACCACGAATGTGCATATCTTAGAAAGCTGAAGGAGAAAGCAACATGTTCTACTGATGTAGGAGCATCAACATCTACATCCATCCAACCTCCTGTTAATATCAGCATTCCATCGACTTGCACAGAATTTAAAGAAATGGTTGTTCATTGTTCTAAATGTCAAGAACTTATTCTAAAAGAAAATGATTACATTATCACCATTTTGGAAAGGTGAAGACACATCATTGTGGATTTTCTTTCTTTGTAAAATCACAAGGACATGCGCTAATGTTACAATTGTTAAAGACACTGGAAGTTCCTCAAGTGATGTAGAACCAGAAAGATGTACCATCAGTCAACCATCTATGAAATTTAAATAGTGGTTGTTGAAAGACGTCATTTCAAAGTATGAGGATATTATTTTCATGTTGCAGAAACAAGAGACTCTTCTGTGTATGTTTTTCTCCTTTCAGTACTGTTTTAAAACAGTAGATCTTTTAGTATGCAACAGTTTTGCATATAATTTCAGTTTTTGCACTTTTACTATAATAAATAGTGCACTTGTTTTGCAAAAAAAAAACTCCACATTTTCCATAAAGAGCTGTGTCAATATGCTCATTAATGTATGGCTGTATCAGTGTTTAAATAAGCGTTTGCTAAGGTGTTAGTGCATGTGTTATTTCGTGTCTCGATATTTTAGTGTATGAAAAAATATCTGCATGGGTGTGTCAGTGTATGTGTCACTGTGTCTGTGTGTGTGCAAATATATACATCAGTGTGTGCTTCACTGTGTCACTGTCTCACTAAGTGAGTGCCCTGGTGTGTCAGTCTATCTCTGTGTTTGTGACTGGGTATGTCAGTTATAAATATGTGTGTGTAGATGTGTCAGTGTATGTCTTACTGTGTGTGTGGATGTGTCACTACAGAAAAACTGTGCATATGGGTGTCTCAATCTATCTGTCAGTTTATACAATGCAACAGTGTATACGTCCGTTTGTGTTTAGGTCTCGCTGTAAACGAATGAGTGTTTGTATGGGTGTGTTAGTTTATGTGTTAGTGTATTTTTGGGTGTGTCTTTATATGCATAGATGTCTGTGCCTGGCTGTGTCAGTCTATCAATGAGTGTGTTCATAGGTGTGTCAGTCTATGTATGACTGTGTCCCTAGCTGTGTTAATGAATGCGTAGGTGTGAACCTGCTTGTGTCAGTGTATGTATAAGTATATATTTGCATCTGTCACTACATAAAAGAATGTATGCCTGGATGTGTCTGTGTATGTCTTAGTGTGTCCATGGGTGTGTCAGTGTATGTGGTAGTGTATGCTTGTGTCTGTTAGTGTATGCATCAGTGTGTCTATGACTGTGTCAGTGTATGCATCAGTGTGTCAATGGGTGTGTCAGTGCATGTATCAAAGTCTCACAGGGTGTTTTAGTTTATGCATGACTCCATGGCTAAGTGACTCTGTTAATCCATGACTGTGTACAGTGGTGTCTTAGTGTATCTATTAGTGGATCCTGGGGTGCCTAAGTCTATATATTAGTGAGTTACTATGCGAGTCAAAGAAGGCATGACAGTGTGCATGTGTGTCTTAGTGTATGTATCAGTCAGTAGTAGAGTATGTCAGGGTGTGTATGAATGAGTGTGTAAATGTATTACTAAACGGATTAGTGTGTTATGGGTGTGCCAGTGTATGTATCAGTGAGTCCCAGAATGTTTCAGTGTGAGTATGAGTGAGTGGATGAATATGTGAGTGAATTCATTAGTGTGTGTCTGGGTGTGTGAGTGCATGCTTCAATGAGTACTTGGGTATTTTAGTGTATGCATCAGTATTTAATTGGGTATGCCAGTGTATACATCAGTGTGTGCCTGGAAAGGCAAAAGTATTAAATGTTTCAAAAAATATAATCACAAAGTACTGTAAATACTACGAAAACCAGAAGGTAAAAGGAGTGAGAATGGTGGAAAAGATAGAAAACAATGCAGTAGACAGAGTTGAAAATAGATGACAGAAGAGTGATGATGAGACCAAAAAATAAACAACAATAATAAATGTATTTAACAAAACAATTAAACACCATTAATATCTTACATATAACTACTATAACTGTTGTGATACTATATATATATATATATATATATATATATATATATATATATATATATATATATATATATATATATATATATATATATATATATATATGAATCAACAACACGCTCTTGAGCTCTGAGAGGGCACACTACGATATTCCAGCTATCCAGCTTGTTGGCCCCTATGCAGCTCTCCTGCCCCCTCTCCATTAATTGCAACCAAATCCGACGCGTTTCGAGGCCAATCCGCCTTTTCATCATGGAATCTTCACACAGAGGCATCCACAACTCACCTTCGAAATTCAACAACCATTTTATTGAATTTGTCCGCCCTGAGTGGGCGTGGCTCAACATACTCGTCAACCAGCATGATGGTTAACGTAGTCCATGGAGGTAAGTTCTTTTATAATCCTTAAGTAGGTTACATGCCTCTGTGTGTGGTTAAGAGTCTATTAAAAGCCTTTAGTAGGAAAGGAAAGCAGGGCTGAAGAGCTGTTAATCTCCTTGGAACATCGTGCTGCACTGCGAAAAAGTTCCTCGCCACAGCTTTGCCGCATGCAGAGATTCTTGCCACATCGCGGTAATGGTGCTCCTCTCCACGGCCAAGGCCAGCCGTGTAAGTATATGAATCAACAACACGCTCTTGAGCTCTGAGAGGGCACACTACGATATTCCAGCTATCCAGCTTGTTGGCCCCTGTGCAGCTCTCCTGCCCCCTCTCCATTAATTGCAACCAAATCCGACGCGTTTCGAGGCCAATCCGCCTCTTCATCATGGAATCTTCACACAGAGGCATCCACAACTCACCTTCGAAATTCAACAACCATTTTATTGAATTTGTCCGCCCTGAGTGGGCGTGGCTCAACATACTCGTCAACCAGCATGATGGTTAACGTAGTCCATGGAGGTAAGTTCTTTTATAATCCTTAAGTAGGTTACATGCCTCTGTGTGTGGTTAAGAGTCTATTAAAAGCCTTTAGTAGGAAAGGAAAGCAGGGCTGAAGAGCTGTTAATCTCCTTGGAACATCGTGCTGCACTGCGAAAAAGTTCCTCGCCACAGCTTTGCCGCATGCAGAGATTCTTGCCACATCGCGGTAATGGTGCTCCTCTCCACGGCCAAGGCCAGCCGTGTAAGTATATGAATCAACAACACGGCCAAGGCCTTCGAAATTCAACAACCATTTTATTGAAAAAGAACTTACCTCCATGGACTACGTTAACCATCATGCTGGTTGACGAGTATGTTGAGCCACGCCCACTCAGGGCGGACAAATTCAATAAAATGGTTGTTGAATTTCGAAGGTGAGTTGTGGATGCCTCTGTGTGAAGATTCCATGATGAAGAGGCGGATTGGCCTCGAAACGCGTCGGATTTGGTTGCAATTAATGGAGAGGGGGCAGGAGAGCTGCACAGGGGCCAACAAGCTGGATAGCTGGAATATCGTAGTGTGCCCTCTCAGAGCTCAAGAGCGTGTTGTAGATTCATATACTTACACGGCTGGCCTTGGCCGTGGAGAGGAGCACCATTACCGCGATGTGGCAAGAATCTCTGCATGCGGCAAAGCTGTGGCGAGGAACTTTTTCGCAGTGCAGCACGATGTTCCAAGGAGATTAACAGCTCTTCAGCCCTGCTTTCCTTTCCTACTAAAGGCTTTTAATAGACTCTTAACCACACACAGAGGCATGTAACCTACTTAAGGATTATAAAAGAACTTACCTCCATGGACTACGTTAACCATCATGCTGGTTGACGAGTATGTTGAGCCACGCCCACTCAGGGCGGACAAATTCAATAAAATGGTTGTTGAATTTCGAAGGTGAGTTGTGGATGCCTCTGTGTGAAGATTCCATGATGAAGAGGCGGATTGGCCTCGAAACGCGTCGGATTTGGTTGCAATTAATGGAGAGGGGGCAGGAGAGCTGCACAGGGGCCAACAAGCTGGATAGCTGGAATATCGTAGTGTGCCCTCTCAGAGCTCAAGAGCGTGTTGTTGATTCATATATATATATATATATATATAAAACAGGATTCGCCGCAAGCAGCTCCTCAGCTGCTCGCTTCCATATAGAAAAGACGAAGAGCGGACCCAAAGTTCTTAGTGCAATTTCGTACTGCTTTATTCAGTGCCCAGCATGTCCGCTATATATATATATATATATATATATATATATATATATATATATATATATATATATATATATATATATATATATATATATATATATCCACTGAAACAACCACAGGTTTCAGGGACATTATAGTTAGTTGGACATTTCACTCATACAAAACCAGAGAAATTGGGCCGTTATAGTTAGTTGAGCTAACTATACCTTGCGCCCCTGCAATACACTGCTGATGACGGCACATATTAAATCACTCGTGACATGGTAAGTGACATCACTGATGACATCACTGATGACATTTCAAATGACATCACTGATCTTCACTTCATCTTCAGATCCATAACACATGTAAGAATACATGTACAAGTAGACATATACCTCAGTCACGAGAGCACGCAGACCTTTAAACTTCACAGCTTGCACTTCCCATTTCAATATAGAAACAGGTGAGAGAAGTACAGAAAGAAGCAAGAGAAGTGTAGAAAATAACAAGAGATATGCAGAAAGAGTAAGAAATGTGAAGAAAGAGGCAAGAGAAGTGCAAAAAGAGGCAAGAGAAGTGTAGAAAGAGACAAGAGAAGTGCAGAAAGAAGCAAGAGAGGAGCAGAAAGAGGCAAGAGAGGTGCAGAAACAGGAAAGAGAACTGCAGAAAGAGGCAAGAGAGTTGCAGAATCAGGCAAGAGAGGTGCAGAAAGAGGGAACAGGGGTGCAGAAAGAGGCGAGAGGTGCTGAAACAGGCAAGAGAGGTGCAGAAAGAAGGAACGGGGGGCAGATAGAGGCAAGAGAAGTGCTGAAAGAAGTAACAGAGGTGCAGAAAGAGGCTAGAGAAGTGATGAAAGAAGGAACAGAAATGCAGAGAGAGGGAAGAGAAGTGCAGAAAGAAGCAACAGAGGTGCAGAAAGAGGCAAGAGAAGTGATGAAGGAGACAAGAGAGTTGCAGAAACAGCCAAAAGAAGTGCAAAAAGAGGCAAGAGAAGTGCTGAAAGAAGCTACAGAGATGCAGAAAGAAGCAAGAGAAGTGATAAAACAAACAAGAGAGTTGCAGAAAGAAACAAGAAAGGTGCAGAAAAAAGAAGGGAAGTGCAGAAAGAGGCAAGAATGGTGCAGAAAGAGGTAGGAGAGGTGCAGAAAGAGGCAGGTGAGGTGCAGACAGAGGCAAGAGGGGTGCAGAAAGAGAGAAGAGAAGTGCAGAAAGAGGGAAGAGATGATCAGAAAGAGGGAAGAGATGTGCATAAAGAGGGAAGGGGGTACAGAAAGTGGCAAGAGGTGTGCAGAAAGAAGCAACAGAGGTGCAGAAAGAGGCAAGAGAAGAGCAGAAAAAAACAACAGTGGTGCAGAAAGAGGCAAGAGAAGTGCAGAAAGAGGCAAGAGAGGTGAAGAAAGAGGGCAGAGGGGTGCAGAAAGAGGCAAAAGGGGTGCAAAAGAGGCACGAGGGGTACAGAAAGAAGCAACAGAGGTACAGAAAGAAGCAACAGAGGTGCAGAAAGAGGGAAAGGGGGTGGAGAAAGAGACAAGCAACAGATATGCAGAAAGAGGCAAGAGGGGTGCATAAAGAAGCAAGAGAGGTGCAGAAAGAAACAAAAGAAGTGCAGAAAGAAGGAACAGAGGTGCAGAGAGAGGTAAGAAAGGTGCAGAAAGAGGGAGAAGGGGTGCAGAAAGAGGCACAAGGGGTGCTGAAAGAAGCAAGAGAAGTGCAGAAAGAAGCAACAGAGATTCAGAAAGAGGCAAGAAGGGTGCATAAAGAAGCAAGAGAGGTGCAGAAAGAAACAAAAGAAGTGCAGAAAGAAGGAACAGAGGTGCAGAAAGAGGCAAGAGGGGTGCAGAAAGAGGGAAGAGGGGTACAGAAAGAGGCACAAGGCTTGCAGAAATAAGGGACAGAGGTACAGAAAGAAGTAAGAGAAGTACAGAAAGAAGCAACAGAGGTGTAGAAAGAGGGATGAGGGGTGGAAAAAGAGGCAAGAGAAGTGCAGAAAGAAGCAACAGAGATGCAAAAAGGGGGAACAGGGTTGGAGAAAGTGGCAAGAGGGGTGCTGAAAGAAGCAAGAGAGGTGCAGAAAGAAACAAAAGAAGTGCAGAAAGAAGGAACATAGGTGCAAAAAGAGCTAAGAGAGGTGCAAAAAAAGGTGAGAGGGGTGCAGAAAGAAGCACAAGTGGTGTAGAAAGAAGCAAGAGAGGTGCAGAAAGAAGCAAGAGGAGTGCAGAAAGAAGCAATAGAGGTGTAGAAAGAGGCAAGAGGGGTGCAAAAAGAGGGAAGAGGGGTGTAGAAAGAAGCATGGGGGTGCAGAAAAAAGAAAGAGATGTGCAGAAAGAAACAAAATAAGTGCAGAAAGAAGGAACAGAGGTGCAGTAAGAGGCAAGAGGGGTACAGAAAGAGGCAAAAGGGGTCATAAAGAAGCGAGAGGTGCAGAAAAAAACAAAAGAAATGCATAAAGAAGCATAAAAGATGCAGAAAGGGGCAAGGGGTGCATAAAGAGGCAAGAGGGGTGCAGAAAGAAGTAAGAGAAGTGATGAAAGAAGCAACAGAGGTGCAAAAAGAGGGAAGAAGGGTGGAGAAAGATGCAAGAGAAGTGATGAAAGAGACAAGAGAATTGCGGAAACAGCCAAAAGAAGTGCAGAAAGAGGCAAGAGTAGTGATCAAAAAGACAAGAGAGTTGCAGAAAGAAACAAGAAAGGTGCAGAAAAAAAGAAGAGAAGTGCAGAAAGAGGCAAGACAGGTGCAGAAAGAGGCAGGAGACATGCAGAAAGAGGCAGGTGAGGTACAGACAGAGGCAAGAGGGGTGCAGAAAGAGAGAAGAGAAGTGCAGAAAGAGGGAAGAGAAGATCAGAAAGAGGGAAGAGATGTGCAGAAAGAGGGAAGGGGGTACAGAAAGAGGCAAGAGGTGTGCAGAAAGAAGCAACAGAGGTGCAGAAAGAGGCAAGAGAAGAGCAGAAAAGAACAACAGTGGTGTAGAAAGAGGCTAGAGAAGTGCAGAAAGAGGCAAGAGAGGTGCAGAAAGAGGGTAGAGGGGTGCAGAAAGAGGCACAAGGGGTTCAAAAGAGGCACGAGGGGTGCAGAAAGAAGCAACAGAGGTACAGAAAGAACCAACAGAGGTGCAGAAAGAGGGAAAGGGGGTTGAGAAAGAGACAAGAGAAGTGCGGAAACAAGCAACAGAGATGCAGAAAGAGGCAAGAGGGGTGCAGAAAGAAGCAAGAGAGGTGCAGAAAGAAACAAAAGAAGTGCAGACAGAAGGAACAGAGGTGCAGAGAGAGGTAAGAAAGGTGCAGAAAGAGGGAAAAGGGGTGCCGAAAGAGGCACGAGGGGTGCTGAAAGAAGCAAGAGAAGTGCAGAAAGAAGCAACAGAGATTCAGAAAGGGGGAAGAGGGGCGGAGAAAGAGGCAAGAGGGAAGCAGAAAGAAGCAATAGAGGTGCAGAAAGAATCAAAAGAAGTATAGAAAGAAGGATCAGAGGTGCAGAAAGAGGCAAGAGGGGTGCAGAAAGAGGCGTGAGGGGTGCAGAAAGAAGCAAGAGATGTGCAGAAAGAAACAAAAGAAGTGCAGAAAGAAGGAACAGAGGTGCAGAAAGAGGCAACAGGGGTGCAGAAAGAGGGAAGAGGGGTGGAGAAAGAGGCAAGGGGGTGTAGAAAGAAGCAAGAGAGCTATAGAAAGAAACAAAAGAAGTGCAGAAAGAATGAGCAGAGGTGCAGAAAGAGGCAACTGGGGTGCAGAAAGAGAGACAAAGGGTGGAGAAAGTGGCAAGAGGGGTGCAGAAAGGGGGAAGAGGGGTGGAGAAAGAGGCAAGAGGGGTGCAGAAAGAATCAAGAGAGTTGCAGAAAGAAACAAAAAATGTGCAGAAAGGAGATACAGAGGTGCAGAATGAGGCAAGAGTGGTGCACAAAGAGGGAAGAGGGGTGCAGAAAGAGACACAAAGGTTGCAGAAAGAAGCAAAAGAGGTGCAGAAAGAGGGATGAGGGGTAGAGAAAGAGGCAGGAGTAGTGCAGAAAGAAGCAACAGAGATGCAAAAAGGGGGAACAGGTGTGGAGAAAGTAGCAAGAGGGGTGCAGAAAGAAGCATGAGAGGTGCAGAAAGAAACAAAAGAAGAGCAGAAGAAGGAACAGAGGTGCAGAAAGAGGCAAGAGGGTTGCAGAAAGAAGGAAGAAGGGTACAGAAAGAAGCACAAGGGGTTCAGAAAGTAGCAAAGAGGTGCAGAAAGAAGCAAGAGTAGTGCAGAAAGAAGCAACAGAGGTGCAGAAAGAGGCAAGAGGGGTGCAAAAAGAAGCAAGAGATGTGCAGAAAGAAATAACAAAAGTGAAGAAAGAAGGAACAGAGGTGCAGAAAAAGGTGGCAGGGGTGAGGCAGAGGGAAGAGGGGTGGAGAAAGAGGCAAGGGGGTGCAGAAAGAAGCTAGAGAGCTCCTGAAAGAAAGAAAGAAAGAAGTGCAGAAAGAAGGAACAGAGGTACAGAAAGAGGCAAGACGGGTACAGAAAGAGGCAAGAGGGGTGCAGAAGCAGGCAAGGGAGTGCAGGAAGAAGCAAGAGAGTTGCAGTAAGGAACAAAAGAAGGTCAGAAAGAAGGAGCAGAGGTGCAGAAAGAGGCAAGAGGGGTGCAGAAAGAGGGAAGGGGGTGCAAAAAGATGCACAAGGGTTGCAGAAAGAACGGACTGTTGTGCAAGAGGGGTGCAGAAAGAGGCAAAAGGGGTCAGAAAGATGCGAGAGGTGCAGAAAAAAAACAAAAGAAGTGCATAAAGGAGCAACAAAGATGCAGAAAGGGTGACTTGGGGTGGGGAAAGAAGCAACAGAGGTGCAGAAAGAGGCAAGAGGGGTGCAGAAAGAGGCACAAGGGGTGCAGAAAGAGGCACGAGGGGTGCAGAAAGAAGCAAGAGATGTGCAGAAAGAAACAAAAGAAGTGCAGAAAGAAGGAACAGAAGTGCAGAAAGAGGCAAGAGGGGTGCAGAAAGAGGCAAAAGGGGTCAGAAAGAAGCAAGAGGTGCAGAAAAAAACAAAAGGAAGTGCATAAAGAAGCAACAAAGATGCAGAAAGGGTAACGTGGGGTGGAGAAAGAAGCAACAGAGGTGCAGAAAGAGGCAAGAGGGGTGCAGAAAGAATGAATGAATGAATGAAGGAGCACTTATAGAGCGCATGGTTACCCGGAGGCATCCCAGCGCTATGACACCCTGAGGAATCGCTATAGCAAGGAAGTTATGGAAAGAGGAAGGTTTTCAACAGTTTTCTGAACTTGAGATAATCTGGTTCAGAACGTATGTGGAGGGAAGACCATTCCAGAGTTTGGATGCATTATACGTAAACATTCGACCTCCACTACGTGATCGTTTAATTTTAGGAATTAGGACCAAACCTTTGTTGTTAGATCTAAGAGCCCTGGTAGGCACATAAGGTTGGATCCAGGAGCTGATCAAGGAAGAGCCCTTGCCAGAAAGTATCTTGTGGGTGATACATAGGGACTTAAATTGGATCCTTTCCTGAACAGGGAGCCAATGTAAAGTTGCGAGTGCGGGTTTTGCCGAGGAGCGTTTGGAGACGTTCATTAGCATGCGTGCTGCACAATTTTGTGCGGTTTGAAGGATTTTAATGGTGCCCTGCGGGGCTCCCAGATACAAAGCGTTAGCATAATCCAATCTTGATAGGATCAGGGCTTGGACCAACACCCGTCTAGCTATAAATGGTAACAAGGGAAGGATTTTTCTGATCATTCTTAAAAGGCTATAGCAACAAGCTGCCACTGTACGCGCTTGAGCCTTAAAATCAAGGTTGCGGTCAAGCCAAGCCCCAAGACTTTTAATTTGTTCTCTGGGGGCCGGGGGAGGACCTAAAACGCTGGGCCAGAGAAGATCAATATTTCGAGGAGCAGACTTCCCCAACAACATAAGTTCAGTTTTTGATCCATTAAGTTTTAAAAAGGAATGATTCATCCATTCAGAGACTTTCTCTAGGCAGGTGAATAGGTCACCTCCCTGTTGATTATTTTGTTTCATGGAAATGACTAACTGCGTGTCATCCGCATACGTCACGATGTGGACCCCAAAAGGACATACTATTTCAGCCAACGAACGCATGTACACATTGAACATGGTGGGACTGAGGGAGGATCCCTGAGGAACACCACATTTCAGAAGAATTTGTTTTGAGGAACATTCGTCCTCAAAAACTGTGAACACCCTGTTTTGTAGGAAAGACTGGAACCATTTTAAGGCTGATCCAGTCACACCTACCTCTCTAAGTCTTTGAATCATTAAACTATGATTAACAGTGTCGAAGGCTGCGCTGAGATCTAACAATAAGATGGCGGAGCAGCCTCCGTTGTCAAGAGTCCTCCTTGTTTCCTCTACTACAGCCAAGAGGGCCGTTTCTGTACCCTGTTGGGGTCTGAATCCAGTCTGTGTGGGATGGAGACCCTTGTTGTTTTCCAGGAAAGCTGATAGAATGGAATTAATATACTTCTCAGCTAACTTACTTATTCCAGGTAGTAGGGAAATTGGTCGGTAATTTCCCCAATTTTCCGGGTCAAGGCTGTTTTTTTTTAGCAACGCCTTGACCCTTGCATGTTTCCATTGGGATGGCACAATGGCTGTCTTGAGTGAGGAATTTATCACCTCCAATATAACTGGTGACACAGTCTCTGCAATATGATGAAGAATGGTAGGAGGGGCAGGGTCTAAGGGGGAGCCCGATTTTAGCTCTCTCAAGAGTCCTTGAAGAGTAGTAAGATCAAGGGGCGGAAATTCATCAAGCAAAATTGAGGATTCCGAGGTGAAAGTCCCAGTGATCGTTACATCTATATTTTGGGAAAACAATTTATATATCGTTAGTATTTTGTCCGAGAAATATTCCGCAATTTCATTGCATCTCCCTAGAACATTGGTTGAAACTTTAGAGGGTGTTGGGATTGCGAGAAGAGATTTGACTATTTTAAATATCTCACGAGAGGAGTTTACAGCTAAAATTTTGCCTTGATAAAAAGCGCCTGGGCATTTTTTATTTCGTCTTTATACAATTTAATGGCTTCTCGGTAAATACTTTTGCTAGAAGTAGAAAAATCTTTCCTCCAGCTTCTTTCATGTTTTTTACATATCTGCTTTAGTTGACGTAGATGTTGAGAATACCAAGGATTTTTTTTGACTCCCACCCTTTCTGAGATTTGTTTTCTGGGGAGAACAGCGTCAAGTGCTGACTCAATCCACTCATTAAAATTGTCATTAGCAAGGGTGGGGTCTAATTGCGATGGGGGAGAAGTAGCGTTTAACTTATCTATCAGAGCTTCTATAGAAAGTGCCGACCACTTACGGGCAAATTTCGTAGTTCTAACAGTCGGTGTAGTAGCATCCGGAGGTATAAATGCGAAAGAAAGTAAAAATGGTCAGACCATGGAATGGGAACAGCCTTATCTACAGATAAAATATTTATATTAGAAAATATGGGATCAAGCAAATGCCCTTTATTATGAGTAGGGCCATCCACTTTTAAAGTTAGTTGGAGCATTGCCAAGTCATTCGCAAGTTCTATTAACGGTGCCAGTTGACCATCATCGAAATGCATATTAAAATCCCCCAAAATTGTAAAGTTGGGGCAGGAGCTGGCAGAATGGGCTACAAGATCAAGTAGGTCTTTATTAAAAAGGCCGAAAGGGCCTGGGGGGCGGTAGACAAGAATCCCTGCAAATGTGTACGTGGGGGTGAAGTCGATTGCAAAAGACATGCTTTCACAATCAGGGATAGGGTTCATAGAAGTTCTACATTGGAACTTATCTTTATAAATTATGGCTAGGCCACCTCCCCGACCTGTGTTGCGATCAAGCCTCTGAATAACATAAGTGGGGGGGAGGGATTGGGCAATGACAAAATCTGCTTCTTTATTCAACCATGTCTCAGTTAAAAATAATACATCAGGATTTCTCTCTTCTAAGAGTAGGTGAATTTCGACATAATGTTTAGGGAGTGAGCGACAATTGAGTAGGAGCATTCTGATTTCCTTATTGGAATGAGTCTCAGCTAACATTTTGGAGGTAGGTTGTAGATAGAATTTACAGTGTGTGCATTGCACGCTGCAATTATCAAGTCGCATAGTATACGCACAGTTACAGTCCATCTCTGTTCTGAGATCATGGAGTTGAGCTGAGTTATACATCGTTCTACCCCTCACAGGCAAAATTTCGGCAGGGGTACCTGCCCCTAGACCCGGCTGGACGCGGACGGGCGCAGACGGGCTTGCCTTAGGCGCGCCTCGGCGCGCCAGCGGCGCCCGCTGCGCGCGTCCGCTGCGCGGTCGCGTCATCGGCAAATTTATACAGCCGAGCGACCGCGTTAGCATAGGAGACTAGAGCGCTAACAGAGATTGCAGTCTCTCCCCCGGAGCTTTAACACAGCTCCCTCAGTGCAAATGAACAATTTAGTGCAAATAAGCAATTCGTGCCACACAAACTTTAAAACAGTTCAGCTAAAATCATCGACCAATTGTAAAAACAAAGATGTTTAAAAAGTGGTATAATGCCGGTTTGGAGTCTTCCCTGACCTTGCCTTGCTTCACGATTCTAAAGAGCGTCGCTGCGCGGTCGCGTCATCGGCAAATTTATACAGCCGAGCGACCGCGTTAGCATAGGAGACTAGAGCGCTAACAGAGATTGCAGTCTCTCTCCCCCGGAGCTTTAACACAGCTCCCTCAGTGCAAATGAACAATTTAGTGCAAATAAGCAATTCGTGCCACACAAACTTTAAAACAGTTCAGCTAAAATCATCGACCAATTGTAAAAACAAAGATGTTTAAAAAGTGGTATAATGCCGGTTTGGAGTCTTCCCTGACCTTGCCTTGCTTCACGATTCTAAAGAGCGTCGCTGCGCGGTCGCGTCATCGGCAAATTTATACAGCCGAGCGACCGCGTTAGCATAGGAGACTAGAGCGCTAACAGAGATTGCAGTCTCTCCCCCGGAGCTTTAACACAGCTCCCTCAGTGCAAATGAACAATTTAGTGCAAATAAGCAATTCGTGCCACACAAACTTTAAAACAGTTCAGCTAAAATCATCGACCAATTGTAAAAACAAAGATGTTTAAAAAGCGGTATAATGCCGGTTTAGAGTCTTCCCTGACCTTGCCTTGCTTCACGATTCTAAAGAGCGTCGCTGCGCGGTCGCGTCATCGGCAAATTTATACAGCCGAGCGACCGCGTTAGCATAGGAGACTAGAGCGCTAACAGAGATTGCAGTCTCTCCCCCCGGAGCTTTAACACAGCTCCTCAGTGCAAATGAACAATTTAGTGCAAATAAGCAATTCGTGCCACACAAACTTTAAAACAGTTCAGCTAAAATCATCGACCAATTGTAAAAACAAAGATGTTTAAAAAGTGGTATAATGCCGGTTTGGAGTCTTCCCTGACCTTGCCTTGCTTCACGATTCTAAAGAGCGTCGCTGCGCGGTCGCGTCATCGGCAAATTTATACAGCCGAGCGACCGCGTTAGCATAGGAGACTAGAGCGCTAACAGAGATTGCAGTCTCTCCCCCCCGGAGCTTTAACACAGCTCCCTCAGTGCAAATGAACAATTTAGTGCAAATAAGCAATTCGTGCCACACAAACTTTAAAACAGTTCAGCTAAAATCATCGACCAATTGTAAAAACAAAGATGTTTAAAAAGTGGTATAATGCCGGTTTGGAGTCTTCCCTGACCTTGCCTTGCTTCACGATTCTAAAGAGCGTCCAAGGGGTACAGAAAGAGGTACGAGGGGTGCAGAAAGAAGCAAGAGAAGTGATGAAAGAACCAAGAGATGTGTAGAAAGAAACAAAATAAATGCAGAAAGAAGGAACAGAGGTGCAGAAAGAGGCATGAGGGGTGCAGAAAGAGGCAAAAGGGGTCAGGATGAAGCGAGAGGTGCAGAAAAAAAACAAAAGAAGTGCATAAATAAGCAACAAAGATGCAGAAAGGGTGACGTGAGGTGGAGAAAGAAGCAACAGAGGTGCAGAAAGAGGCAAGAGGAGTGCGGAAAGAGGCACAAGGTGTGCAGAAAGAGGCACAATGGGTGCAGAAAGAAGCAAGAGACGTGATGAAAGAAGCAACAAAGGTGCAAAACGAGGGAAGAGGGGTGGAGAAAGATGCAACAGAAGTGCAGAAAGAAGCAACAGAGAAGCAGAAAGGGGGAAGAGGGGTGGAGAAAGAGGCAAGAGAGGTGCACAAAGAATCAAGAGAGTTGCAGAAAGAAACAAAAAATGTGCAGAAAGGAGATACAGAGGTGCAGAATGAGGCAAGAGTGGTGCACAAAGAGGGAAGAGGGGTGCAGAGAGAGACACAAAGGTTGCAGAAAGAAGCAAAAGAGGTGCAGAAAGAGGGATGAGGGGTAGAGAAAGAGGCAGGAGTAGTGCAGAAAGAAGCAACAGAGATGCAAAAAGGGGAACAGGTGTGGAGAAAGTAGCAAGAGGGGTGCAGAAAGAAGCAGGAGAGGTGCAGAAAGAAACAAAAGAAGAGCAGAAGAAGGAACAGAGGTGCAGAAAGAGGCAAGAAGGTTGCATAAAGAGGGAAGAAGGGTACAGAAAGAAGCACAAGTGGTTCAGAAAGAAGCAAAGAGGTGCAGAAAGAAGCAAGAGTAGTGCAGAAAGAAGCAACAGAGGTGCAGAAAGAGGCAAGAGGGGTGCAAAAAGAAGCAAGAGATGTGCAGAAAGAAAAAACAGAAGTGAAGAAAAAAGGAACAGAGGTGCAGAAAGAGGTGGCAGGGGTGAGACAGGGGGAAGAGGGGTGGAGAAAGAGGCAAGGGGGTGCAGAAAGAAGCTAGAGAGCTGCTGAAAAAAAGAAAGAAAGAAGTGCAGAAAGAAAGAACAGAGGTGCAGAAAGAGGCAAGAGGGGTACAGAAAGAGGCAAGACGGGTACAGAACGAGGCAAGAGGGGTGCAGAAAGAGGGAAGAGGGGTGCAGAAGCAGGCAATGGGGTGCAGGAAGAAGCAAGAGAGTTGCAGTAAGGAACAAAAGAAGGTCAGAAAGAAGGAACAGAGGTGCAGAAAGAGGCAAGAGGGGTGCAGAAAGAGGGAAGAGGGGTGCAGAAAGATGCACAAGGGTTGCAGAAAGAATGGACTGTTGTGCAGAAAGAAGCAAGAGAAGTGCAGAAAGAAGCAGCAGGGGTGCAGAAAGAGGGATGAAGGGTACAGAAAGAGGCAAGGGAAGTGCAGAAAGAAGCAACAGAGATGTAAAGAGGGGAAAAAGTGTTGGAGAAAGTGGCAAGAGGGGTGCAGAAAGAAGCAAGAGAGGTACAGAAAGAAACAAAAGAAGTGCAGAAAGAAGCAACAGAGGTGCAGAAAGAGGCAAGAGGGGTGCAGAAAGAAGCAAGAGAAGTGAGGAAAGAAGCAACAGAGGTGCAAAGCGAGGGAAGAGGGGTGTAGAAAGATGCAACAGAAAAGCAGAAAGAACCAACAGAGATGCAGAAAGGGGGAAGAGAGGTGGAGAAAAAGGCAAGGGGGTGCAGAAAGAAGCAAGAGAGTTGAAAAAAGAAACAAAAGAAGTGCAGAAAGAAGGTACAGATGTGCAGAATGAGGCAAGAGTGCTTCAGAAACAGGGAAGAGGGGTGCAAAAAGAGGCACAAGGGTTGCAGAAAGAAGGGACAGAGGTGCAGAAAGAAGCAAGAGAAGTGCAGAAAGAAGCAACAGAGGTGCAGAAAGAGGGATGAGGGGTAGAGAAAGAGGCAGGAGAAGTGCAGAAAGAAGAAACAGAGATGCAAAAAGGGGGAACGGGGTGAAGAAAGTGGCAAGAGGGGTGCAGAAAGAAGCATGAGAGGTGCAGAAAGAATCAAAAGAAAAGCAGAAAGAAGGAACAGAGGTGCAGAAAGAGGCAAGAGGGGCGCAGAGAGAGGGAAGAAGGGTGCAGAAAGAAACACGAGTGGTTCAGAAAGAAGCAAAGAGGTGCAGAAAGAAGTAAGAGTAGTGCAGAAAGAAGCAACAGAGGTGCAGAAAGAGACAAGAGGGGTGCAAAAAGAAGGAAAAGGGGTGCAGAAAGAGGCACGCAGGGTGCAGAAAGAAGCAAGAAATATTCAGAAAGAAATAAAAGAAGTGCAGAAAGAAGGAACAGAGGTGCAGAAAGAGGAGACAGGAGTGAAGAAAGAGGGAAGAGATGTGGAGAAAGAGGCACGGGGTGCAGAAAGAAGCAAGAGAGCTGATGAAAGAAAGAAAAGAAGTGCAGAAAGAAGGAACAGAGGTGCAGAAAGAGCCAAGAGGGGTACAGAAAGAGGCAAGAGGGGTACAGAAAGAGTCAAGAGGGGTGCAGAAAGAGGGAAGAGGGGTGCAGAAAGAAGCAAGGGAGTTGCAGAAAGGAACAAAAGAAGTGCAGAAAGAAGGAACAGAGGTACAGAAAGAGGCAAGAGGGGTGCAGAAAGATGCACAAGGGTTGCAGAAAGAACGGACTGTTGTGCAGGAAGAAGCAAGAGAAGTGCAGAAAGAAGCAACAGAGGTGCAGAAAGAGGGATGAAGGGTAGAGAAAGAGGCAAGGGAAGTATAGAAAGAAGCAACAGAGATGCAAAAAGGGGGAACAGGGTTGGAGAAAGTGGCAAGTGGGGTGCAGAAAGAAGCAAGAGAGGTGCAGAAAGAAACAAAAGACGTGCAGAAAGAAGGAACAGAGGTGCAGAAAAGGGCAAGAGAGGTGGAAAAAGAGGTAAGAGCGGTGCAGAAAGAAGCACAAGTGGTGCAGAAAGAAGCCAGAGAGGTGCACAAAGAAGCAAGAGGAGTGCAGAAAGAAGCAACAGAGGTGCAGAAAGAGGAAAGAGGGGTGCAAAAAGAGGGAAAAGGGGTGCAGAAAGAGGCACGAGGGGTGCAGAAAGAAGCAAGAGATGTGCAGAAAGAAACAAAATAAGTGCAGAAAGAAGGAATAGAGGTGCAGAAAGAGGCAAGAGGGGTGCAGAAAGAGGCAAAAGGGGTCAGAAAGATGCGAGAGGTGCAGAAAAAAAACAAAAGAAGTGCATAAAGGAGCAACAAAGATGCAGAAAGGGTGACTTGGGGTGGGGAAAGAAGCAACAGAGGTACAGAAAGAGGCAAGAGGGGAGCAGAAAGAGGCACAAGGGGTGCAGAAAGAGGCACGAGGGGTGCAGAAAGAAGCAAGAGATGTGCAGAAAGAAACAAAATAAGTGCAGAAAGAAGGAACAGAGGTGCAGAAAGAGGCGATTAGGGTGCAGAAAGAGGCAAAAGGGGTCAGAAACAAGCGAGAGGTGCAGAAAAAAACCAAAAGAAGTGCATAAAGAAGCAACAAAGTTGCAGAAAGGGTGACGTGGGGTGGAGAAAGAAGCAACAGAGGTGCAGAAAGAGGCAGGAGGGGTGCAGAAAGAGGCACCCGGGGTACAGAAAGAGGCACGAGGGGTGCAGAAAGAAGGAAGAGAAGTGATGAAAGAAGCAACAGAGGTGCAAAACGAGGGAAGAGGGGTGGAGAAAGATGCAACAGAAGTGCAGAAAGAAGCAACAGAGATGCAGAAAGGGGGAAGAGGGGTGGAGAAAGAGGCAAGAGGGTGCAGAAAGAAGCAAGAGAGTTGGAAAAAGAAACAAAAGAAGTGCAGAAAGAAGGTACAGATGTGCAGAATGAGGCAAAAGTGCTGCAGAAAGAGGGAAGAGGGGTGCAAAAAGAGGCACAAGAGTTGCAGAAAGAAGGGACAGAGGTGCCGAAAGAAGCAAGAGAAGTGCAGTAAGAAGCACCAGAGGTGCAGAAAGAAGTATGAGAGGTAGAGAAAGAGGCAGGAGAAGTGCAGAAAGAAGCAAGAGAGATGCAAAAAGGGGGAACAGGGCTGAAGAAAGTGGCAAGAGGGGTGCAGAAAGAAACAAAAGAAGAGCAGAAAAAAGGAACAGAGGTGTAGAAAGAGGCAAGAGGGGTGCAGAGCGAGGGAAGAAGGGTGCAGAAAGAAGCACGAGTGGTTCAGAAAGAAGCAAAGAGGTGCAGAAAGAAGCAAGAGTAGTGCAGAAAGAAGCAACAGAGGTGCAGAAAGAGGCAAGAGGGGTGCAAAAAGAGGGAAAAGGGGTGCAGAAAGAGGCACGAGGGGTGCAGAAAGAAGCAGGAGATGTGAAGAAAGAAACAATATAAGTGCAGAAAGAAGGAACAGAGGTGCAGAAAGAGGAAAGAGAGGTGCAGAAAGAGGCAAAAGGGGTCAGAAAGAGGCATGAGGGGTGCAGAAAGCAGCAAGAGAAGTGATGAAAGAAGCAACAGAGATGCAAAACGAGGGAAGAGGGGTGGAGAAAGATGCAACAGAAGTGCAGAAAGAAACAACATAGATGCAGAAAGGGGGAAGAGGGGTGGAGAAAGTGGCAAGAGGGGTGCAGAAAGAAGCAAGAGAGTTGCAGAAAGAAACAAAAAAAGTGCAGAAAGAAGGTACAGAGGTGCAGAATGAGGCAAGAGTGGTGCAGAAAGAGGGAAGAGGGGTGCAGAAAGAGGCACAAGGGTTGCAGAGAGAATGGACAGAGGTGCATAAAGAAGCAAGAGAAGTGCAGAAAGAAGCAACAGAGGTGCAGAAACAGGGATGAGGGGTAGAGACTCTGGATCACCAACCGACCCCTGCCCACACCACGTCTTCAACAAAGCCGACGCCACCATCGCACCCCATCTCCGGGACATCATCAACTCCTCCTTCCACACCGCCACCTTCCCGGAGAGCTGGAAGCACGCCGAGCTTACCGCCCTCCTGAAGAAACCAACGGCGGACCCCACCGACCTCAAGAACTACCGTCCCATCTCGCTCCTTCCGTTTCCGGCCAAAGTCATCGAGAAGACCGCCAACAGACAGCTTGCCGCCTTCCTCGAGACGAATGGATCCCTCGACCCCTCGCAGTCCGGGTTTCGGGCCAACCACAGCACCGAGACCGCCCTTATCGCAGCCACCGACGACATCAGAACCCTAACCGACAACGGGGAAACAGCTGCCCTCATCCTCTTGGACCTCTCCGCGGCGTTCGACACCGTCTGCCACCGCATCCTAGTGAAGCGCCTCAGCAACATCGGAATCCGAGAGAAAGCACTGGAATGGATCATCTCGTTCCTCGCCGGTAGAACCCAGAGAGTCCGCCTCCCCCGTTCAGATCCGAAGCCACCGAAGTCATCTGCGGCGTTCCACAAGGATCTTCACTCAGCCCAACCCTCTTCAACGTCTACATGAGCCCCTCGCAGCCATCGCACGCCAACACAACCTCAACATCACCTCCTACGCCGACGACACCCAGCTGATCCTCTCCTCACCAACGACCCCACCACCGCCAGAGCCAACCTACACGACGGGATGAGAGATGTCGCCGACTGGATGAGGAACAGCCGCCTTAAACTGAACTCAGACAAGACGGAAGTCCTCATCCTGGGCTCATCACCCTCCGCCTGGGACGACTCCTGGTGGCCCCCGGCCCTGGGCACCGCGCCCAAGCCAACGGACCACGCACGCAACCTGGGCTTCATCCTGGACTCCTCCCTGTCGATGACCAGACAAGTCAACGCCGTCTCATCTTCATGCTTCAACACCCTGCGCATGCTCCGCAAGATCTTCAGATGGATCCCCACTGAAACCAGGAAGACCGTCACCCAGGCACTCGTCACCAGCCGACTGGACTATGGGAACACCCTCTACGCCGGAACCACAGCCAAACTTCAAAAAGACTCCAGCGCATCCAGAACGCCTCCGCACGACTCATCCTGGACATCCCCGACACAGCCACATCACCGGACACCTGAAAGACCTGCACTGGCTCCCCGTCAGCAAGAGAATCACGTTCAGACTCCTCACCCACGCACACAAGGCCCTCCACGACCTGGGCCCAAAGTACCTCAACGACCGCGTGACCTTCTACACGCCCACACGCCAGCTACGATCAACCAGCCACGCCCTCGCCACCGTACCACGCATCCGCAGAACCAGCGCCGGAGGAAGATCCTTCTCCTACCTGGCAGCCAAGACCTGGAACTCCCTCCCACTCACCTTCGGCGAACCCAGGACCATCTCTCCTTCAGGAAGCAGCTCAAGACCTGGCTGTTCGAGCAGTAACTTACCCCCTCCCCCAGCGCCTTGAGACCCTCCCGGGTGAGTAGCGCGCTCTATAAATGCCGTGATTGATTGATTGATAGAAAGAGGCAGGAGAAGTGCAGAAAGAAGCAACAGAGATGCAAAAAGGGGGAACAGTGGTGGAGAAAGTGGCAAGAGGGGTGCAGAAAGAAGCAAGAGAGGTGCAGAAAAAAACAGAAGAAGAGCAGAAAGAAGGAACAGTGGTGCAGAAAGAGGCAAGAGGGGTGCAGAAAGAGGGAAGAAGGGTGCAGAAAGAAGCACGACTGGTTTAGGGGTGAAGAAAGAGGGAAGAGGGGCAGAGAAAGAGGCAAGGGGTGCAGAAAGAACCAAGAGAGCTGCTGAAAGAAAGAAAAGAAGTGCAGAAAGAAGGAACAGAGGTGCAGAAAGAGGCTAGCGGGGTACAGAAAGAGGCAAGAGGGGTACAGAAAAAGGCAAGAGGGGTGCAGAAAGAGGGAAGAGGGGTGCATAAGCCTGCAAGGGGGTGCAGAAAGAAGCAAGAGAGTTTCAGAAAGGAACAAAAGAAGTGCAGAAAGAAGGAACAGAGGTGCAGAAAGAGGCAAGAGGGGTGCAGATAGATGCTCAAGGGTTGCAGAAAGAAGGGACTGTGGTGCAGAAAGAAGCAAGAGAAGTGCAGAAAGATGCAACAGAAGTGCAGAAAGAGGGATGAAGGGTAGAGAAAGAGGCAAGGGAAGTGCGGAAAGAAGCAACAGAGATGCAAAAAGGGGGAACAGGGTTGGAGAAAGTGGCAAGAGGGGTGCAGAAAGAAGCAAGAGAGGTGCAGAAAGAAACAAAAGACGTGCAGAAAGAAGGAACAGAGGTGCAGAAAGAGGCAAGAGAGGTGGAAAAAGAGGTAAGAGTGGTGCAGAAAGAAGCACAAGTGGTGCAGAAAGAAGCAAGAGTGGTGCACAAAGAAGCAAGAGGAGTGCAGAAAGAAGCAACAGAGGTGCAGAAAGAGGCAAGAGGGGTGCAAAAAGAGGGAAGAGGGGTGGAGAAAGAGGCACGAGGGTTGCGGAAAGAAGCAAGAGATGTGCAGAAAGAAACAAAATAAGTGCAGAAAGAAGGAACAGAGGTGCAAAAAGAGGCGACGGGTTTAGAACGAGGGAAGAGGGGTGGAGAAAGAGGCAAGTGGGTGCAGAAAGAAGCAAGAGTGCTGGAGAAAGAAAAAAGAAGTGCAGAAAGTAGGAACAGAGGTGCATAAAGAGGCAAAAGGGGTGCAGAAAGAGGCATGAGGGGCGCAGAAAGATGCAACAGAAGTGCAGAAAGAAACAACAGAGATGCAGAAAGAGGCAAGAGGGGTGTAGAAAGAGGCAAGAGGGGTGCAGAAAGAAGCAAGAGAGTTGCCGAAAGAAACAAAAGAAGTGCAGAAAGAAGGAACAGAGGTACAGAAAGAGGGAAGAGGGGCGCAGAAAGAGGCACAAGGGTTGCAGAAAGAAGGGACTGAGGTGCAGAAAGAAGCAAGAGAAGTGCAGAAAGATGCAACAGAGGTGCAGAAAGAGGGATGAAGGGTAGAGAAAGAGGCAAGGGAAGTGCGGAAAGAAGCAACAGAGATGCAAAAAGGGGGAACAGGGTTGGAGAAAGTGGCAAGAGGGGTGCAGAAAGAAGCAAGAGAGGTGCAGAAAGAAACAAAAGACGTGCAGAAAGAAGGAACAGAGGTGCAGAAAGAGGCAAGAGAGGTGGAAAAAGAGGTAAGTGCAGTGCAGAAAGAAGCACAAGTGGTGCAGAAAGAAGCAAGAGAGGTGCACAAAGAAGCAAGAGGAGTGCAGAAAGAAGCAACAGAGGTGCAGAAAGAGGCAAGAGGGGTGCAGAAAGAAGCACAAGTGGTGCAGAAAGAAGCAAGAGAGGTGCAGAAAGAAGCAAGAGGAGTGCAGAAAGAAGAAACAGAGGTACAGAAACAGGCAAGAGAGGTGCATAAAGAGGGAAGAGGGGTGCGTAAAGAGGCACAAGGGGTGCAGAAAGAAGCAAGAGATGTGCAGAAAGAAACAAATGAAGTGCAGAAAGAAGGAACAGAGGTGCAGAAAGAGGCAACAGGATTGCAGAAAGAGGGAAGATGGGTGGAGAAAGAGGCAAGGGGTGCAGAAAGAAGCAAGACAGCTGCAGAAAGAAACAAAAGAAGTGCAGAAAGAAGGAACAGAGGTGCAGAAAGAGGCAAGAGGGGTACAGAAAGAGGCAAAAGGGGTACAGAAAGAAGTGAGAAGTGTAGAAAAAAACAAAAGAAGTGCACAAAGAAGCAACAAAGATGCAGAAAGGGGGAAGTGGGGTGGAGAAGGAAGCAACAGAGGTGCAGAAAGAGGCAAGAGGGGTGTAGAAAGAGGCACAAGGGGTGCAGAAAGAGGCATGAGGGGTGCAGAAATAAGCAAGACAAGTGATGAAAGAAGCAACAGAGGTGAATAACGAGGGAAGAGGGTTGGAGAAAGATGCAACAGAATTGCAGAAAGAAGCAACAGAGATGCAGAAAGGGGGAAGAGGGGTGGAAAAAGAGGCAAGAGGAGTGCAGAAAGAAGCAAGAGAGTTGCAGAAAGAAACAAGAGAAGTGCAAGAAGAAGGAACAGAGGTGCAGAAAGAGGCAAGGGGTTGCAGAAAGAAGGAAGAGGGGTGCAGAAAGAGGCACAAGGGTTGCAGAAAGAAGGGACAGAGGTGCAGAAAGAAGCAAGAGAAGTGCAGAAAGAAGCAACAGAGGTGCAGAAAGAGGGATGAGGGGTGGAGAAAGAGGCAAGAGAAGTGCAGAAAGAAGCAACAGAGATACAAAAAGGGGGAACAGGGGAGGAGAAAATGGCAAGAGGTGTGTAGAAAGAATCAAGAGAGGTGCAGAAAGAAACAAAAGAAGAGCAGAAAGGAGGAACAGAGGTGCAAAAAGAGGCAAGAGGGGTGCAGAAAGAGGGAAGAAGGGTGCAGAAAGAAGCACGAGTGGTTCTGAGAGAAGCAAAGAGGTGCAGAAAGAGACAAGAGGTGTGCAAAAATATGGAAGAGGGGTGCAGAAAGAGGCATGAGGTGTGCAGAAAGAAGCAAGAGAAGTGCAGAAAGAAACAAAAGAAGTGCAGAAAGAAGGAGCAGAGGTGCCAAAAGAGGCAACAGGGGTGCAGAAAGAGAGACGAGGAGTGGAGATAGAGACAAGGGGGTGCAGAAAGAAGCAAGAGATCTGCAGAAAGAAACAAAAGAAGTGCAAAAAAACAGAACAGAGGTGCAGAAAGAGGCAAGAGGGGTGCAGAAAGAGGCAAAAGGGGTGCAGAAAGAAGTGAGAAGTGTAGAAAAAAACAAAAGAAGTGCACAAAGAAGCAACAAAGATGCAGAAAGGGGTAGTGGGGTGGAGAAGGAAGCAACAGAGGTGCAGAAATAGGCAAGAGGGGTGCAGAAAGAGGGAAGAAGGATGCAGAAAGAAGCACAAGTGGTTCAGAAAGAAGCAAAGAGATGCAGAAAGAGGCAAGAGGGGTGCAAAAAAAGGAAGAGTGGTGCAGAAAGAGGCATGAGGTGTGCAAAAAGAAGCAAGAGAAGTGCAGAAAGAAACAAAAGAAGTGCAGAAAGAAGGAACAGAGGTGCAGAAAGAGGCAAAAGGGGTGCAGAAAGAGGCAAGGGGTAGAGAAAGAAGCAAGAGAGCTGTAGAAAGAAAGAAAAGAAGTGCATAAAGAAGGAGCAGAGGTGCCGAAAGAGGCAACAGGGGTGCAGAAAGAGAGACGAGGGGTGGAGAAAGAGACAAAGGGGTGCAGAAAGAAGCAAGAGAAGTGAAGAAAGAAGCAACAGAGGTGCAGCAAGAGGGAAGAAGGGTGGAGAAAGAGGCAAAATAAGTGCAGAAAGAGGGAACAGAGGTGCAAAAAGGGGGAAAAAGGTTGGAGAAAGTGGCAAGAGGGGTTCAGAAAGAAGCAAGCGAGGTGCAGAAAGAAACAAAAGAAGTGCAGAAAGAAGGAACAGAGGTGCAGAAAGAGGCAAGAGAGGTGCAAAAATATGTAAGAGGGGTGCAGAAAGAAGCACAAGTGGTGCAGAAAGAAGCAAGAGAAGTGCAGAAAGAAGCAAGAGGAGTGCAGAAAGAAGCAAGAGAGGTGCAGAAAGAGGCAAGAGGGGTGCATAAAGAGGGAAGAGGGGTGGAGAAAGAGGCAAGTGGGTGCAAAAAGAAGCGAGAGGTGCAGAAAAAAACAAAAGAAGTGCAGAAAGAGGGAAGAGGGGTATGAAAGAGGCACGAGGGGTACAGAAAGAAGCAAGAGGCGTCCAGAAAGAAGCAAGAGAGTTGCAGAAAAAAACAAAAGAAGTGCAGAAAAAAGGAACAAAGTTGCAGAAAGAGGCAAGAGGGTAGCAGAAAGAGGGAGGAGGGGTGCAGAAAGATGCACAAGGGTTGCAGAAAGAAGCCACAGAGATGCAGAAAAAAGCAAGAGAAGTGCAGAAAGAAGCAACAGAGGTGCAGAAAGAGGAATGAGGGATGGAGAAAGAGGCAAGAGAAGTGCAGAAAGAAGCAACAGAGATGCAAAAAGGGGGAACAGGGTAGAGAAATTGGCAAGAGGGGTGCAGAAAGAAGCAATAGAGGTGCAGAAAGAAAGAAAAGAAGTGCAGAAAGAAGGAACAGAGGTGCAGAAAGAGGCAAAAGGGGTGCAGAAAGAGGGAAGAGGGGTACAGAAAGAAGCATGAGTGGTGCAGAAAGAAGCAAGAGCGGTGTAGAAAGAAGCAAGAGGAGAGCAGAAAAAGGAACAGAGGTGCAGAAAGAGGTAAGCGGGGTGCAAAAAGAGGGAAGAGGTGTGCAGAAAGAAGGAAAAGAGGTGCAGAAAGAAGCAAGAGACGTACAGAAAGAAACAAAAGAAGTGCAGAAAGAAAGAACAGAGGTGCAGAAAGGGGCAACAGGGGTGCAGAAAGAGGGAAGAGGGGTGGAGAAAGAGGCAAGGGGGTGCAGAAAGAAGCACGAGAGCTGCAGAAAGAAAAAAGAGAAGTGCAGAAAGAAGGAACAGAGGTGCAGAAAGAGGCAAGAGGGGTGCAGAAAGAGGCAAAAGGGGTGCAGAAATAAGCGAGAGGTGCAGAAAGAAACAAAAGAAGTGCAGAAAGAAGGAACAGAGGTGCAGAAAGTGGCAAGAGGGGTGCACAAAGAGGGAAGAGGAGTGTGAAAGAGGCACGAGGAGTGACGAAAGAAGCAAGAGGAGTGCAGAAAGAAGCAACAGAGGTTCAGAAAGAGGCAAAAGGGGTGCAAAAAGAGGGACGAGGGATGCAAAAAGAGGCAAGGGGGTGCAGAAAGAAGACAGAGAGCTGCAGAAAGAAACAAAAGAAGTGCAGAAAGAAGGAACAGAGGTGTAGAAAGAGGCAAGAGGTGTGTAGGAAGAGGGGTGAAGAATGAGGCAAAAGGGGTGCAGAAAAAAGTGAGAGTTGCAGAAAGAAACTAGAAACGTGCAGAAAGAAGGAACAGAGGTGCAGAATGAGGCAAGAGTGGTGTGGGAAGAGTGGTGTGAAAGAAGCATGAGGGGTGTAGAAAGAAGCAAGAGAGGTGCAGAAAGAAGCAACAGAGGTGCAGAAAGAGGGAAGAGGGGTGGAGAAAGAGACAAGAGAAGTGCAGAAAGAAGCAACAGAGATACAGAAAGGGGGAAGAGGGGTAGAGAAAGAGGCAAGAGGGGTGCAGAAAGAAGCAAGAGAGGTGCAGAAAGAAACAAAAGAAGTGAAGAAAGAAGGAACAGAGGTGCAGAGAGAGGCAGGAGGGGTGCAGAAAGAGGAAAGAGGGGTGCAGAAATAGGCAAGAGGGGTGCACAAAGAAGCAAGTGAGGTGCAGAAAGAGGCAACAGAGGTGCAGAAAGAGGCAAACCAGGTGCAAAAAGTAGAAGAGGTTTGCAGAAAGAGGCAAGAGAAGTGCAGAAGAATGAAAGAAAGATGCCAAAAGAAGCAACAGAAATGCAGAAAGAGGCAAGAGAGGCACAGAAAGAAGCAAGAGTGGCTTGCACACCATTAGTACCAATTTAACACCCACATTTAGTAATAAGTAACAGGTGACCATTCTAGAAGTGCAAAGGACCTTCCACCATGCTGTAACATTTGTCGCTGCATTTTTGGTAACATTTGAGCCGTTTGAGCTAGAAACAAGGCTTTTTTGTTCAGATCTGCAGAATAGGCAGCAGTTGATGGATTATGTGGCTAATGCGGAAAATGTATAATTGTGCGAAAGTGCAGCCAAAAAATTGCATAATTCCAGTGGCCCTGCTCATACCTCTGACTAGGTCAAGAAGTGCTCCTCAGTGATTCCTTCTTTTTTTGTCTCATTGAGTTCATAGTTTAGCTTCTATGGAAACGAGGAAGACTAAACCGGAGGTTACCACTCCACAACACAGACTGCCATACCACATAATTACTCTCCATAATACATAATCCCACTCTACATAATTCCTATATATTAAAAACCACATACTTTCTATCCACATAATTTCACTGCACAACATACCACTTAATTCCACTACACACAACGTGCATCCACTCCAAAAAACATTAGTAAAAAAACTTTTACATTTACAATGCCAATAGCTCTAACTCTTGCAAATGCGAGTCCCATTACACTACAAATGCTTCTTTAACTGGTAGTGGTGTTTGCAGAGTGGTGGAGAAAGGGGGCTGGGCCTCCACCAGTTCTCAGTAATTCCGCTGCGTAGGACTTATAGGAGGTGCCAGGAGGGCTTCTTGGCCCCCAAAGTCCCTCAGGAGTAAAGTGGACTTCATTCTCCAACCCGTAGTGTGCCAGGAGGTGCGTTTGCAGAGTAGTGGAGAAAGGGGGGGCATGGCCTCCGAAGACCTCTTAGCAATCCCACTGTGTGGGACTTACTGGAGGTAACAGGAGGGGTAGTTGGCCCCGAAGGACAACCTTGGGGGACAACTACCCCTCCTGTTACCTCCAGTAAGTCCCACACAACAGCATTGGTAAGTACTCATAGCAGGCCACGCTCCCTTTGACCACCAGTCTGCAAACGCGCTCCATAGCGCGCTCTTCGATGGGGATTAAAGTCCCCTTCGCTGCTGGGGGTCCTTAGGGGCCAGCTAGCCTACCTGATATCTCCAGTAAGCCCCAGATAGTGGGATTGCTGAGTGGTGGACTCAGGCCATGCCCCCTTTCTCCACCACTCTGCAAACTTGCCTCCTAGTGCGCTCTTGGTTAGGGAATGAAGTCCCCTTGCCTCCTGAGGGTCCCTGGGGGCCAACTAGCCCTCCTGTTATCTCTAGTAAGCCCCACACAGCTGGATTTCTGAGAGTGGTCTGAGGCCATGCCCCCTTTTTACACCACTCTGCAAACGCGCCTCCTGGTGCACTGCTGCTCGGGGGATGAAGTCCACTTTAGTCCTGAGGTCCACAGGACACAAGAGGACCTCATTGTCCCACCAGCAGTGCACCAAGAGGCGTGTTTGTAGAGTGGTGTAAAAAGGGGCATGGCCTCAGACCACCTCATAGCAATCCCACTGTGTGGGGCTTACTGGTGGTACCTGGTAGGCTAGTTGGCCCCCAGGGACCCTCAGGATTCAAGGAGACTTAATCCCCCAACTTAGAATGCGCCAGGAGGCACGATTGCAGAGTGGTGCAGGGGGGAGGGGCGTCCGGCGAGGTGCCAGCTTCTCTCTTCTTTTTTATTTTTTTAGCAGGGGGGCTGTGTGGCCCCCCTTCTCTTAATATTTTTGGGTCCTGGGGACCCCATCTCCCCGGGCCTGAGCAATACTGCTTTGCTTTGTGGAAGCGAGAGTAGGTTTCCTACTCTCGCTTTCATGAAGCAAAGCAGAGTTTGCAAAGACAGGGCGGGAGCCTTGCTCCCGCCCTGTCATTGCAAACTGCAATGTCCCGGGGGTGGGCACCCTGGGACATTGACTGAGCCGGCCCTGGGGGTGGCGGTCCCCAGGGCTAAGGAGGGCTCCAGGAGGGGGGCCGCGCGGTCCCCGTCCCAACTCGTACATAGCCCCGGGGAGGTGGTGGTCCCCGGGCCGGGGGTCTGCTACGTACCCCTGTATGTTATTTATTAAATGCCCCCGGGGAGTTAGTGGTCCCCGAGGCAGTGTGGGGGGGCAGGAGCCCCCCACACTTAATTTTTTTATTATTGAAGCCCCGGGGAGGTGGCGGTCCCCGGGGCCTTGGGGGTGCCTGCAAGGCCCCCCCTCACATAATTAAATAAAGCCCCAGGGAGGTGATGGTCCCTGGGGCTGTGGGGGGCTGCGTGCCCCCGTGCATAATTAAAGAAAACCCCGGGGAGGTGGTGGTACCTGGGGCTGTGGGGGGGGCCACATGCCCCCCATGCATAATTTAAAAAAGCCCCATAATTTACAAAAGCACCTGGGAGGTGGCGTCCCCAGGGCTGAGGGGGCCCACACGGCCCACACATATTTGCCTTTTTCCCCCCTGGACCTGGCCCACCCAGGGGCTCATTAAAACGAAGCACGGGAGCCTGCACTTAGTTTTTTTTCAGCGGGATCCGTGAATCCCGCCAAACTTTTTTTTTGTAAAAAAACTGTTTTTTTTGGCTCTGGGGGTCCAGGCCTAGGGGGTCAGGGTGTTTCTACCCTGCCCCCTTTTCTTTTTTTTCACCTTTTTTCTTGTGACTCGGTTTTACCGAGTCACAAGATGGCTGCCAACACTTCCTGGTTTAAAGTGTTGGCAGCCAATCAGAGTCAAGCTCGTGCTCGGGAGGGTTCGCGGATCCACCTCGGTCACCAGATATCGATACTTTTTATTTTTACATTTCTCAGGAACTACTGAACGGATTTACACCATTTAAAACAAAGAGTATACTTTCTGGACCAAGAGCTACCTCTCTGCCAAATTTGTTGTAATTCCGTTCAGCAGTTCGGCTGTAGCCGCGACAAAAGTTCCTATGGAAATTAACATTGAGAAAACACGTTTTGGGACCCCCCTTTTTTCTCGGCTCCCGCTTGACGAATCACCCTGAAACTTTCAAGACAGAAGCTGACCGGAGCGGGCCATTAGTTTCGAAAAATTTGCGAAGATTCATCAAACGACGCCAAAGATATTGGCAAATCAAAATGACGCTTTTCCTATGGAAACTAGGTCCTAACTATCACTACCTACTGGCGACCGCCAGTAGGTAATATATATATATATATATATATATATATATATATATATATATATATATATATATATATATATATATATATATATATATATATATATATATATATATATATATTATTATTTTTACCATTATAGTTGTATGGAGTGATCTGCAGAAGTGTTTTTTTCTACCTTCTGGAGAGAAGAAAGCCACTCCTAGATATGTTGAGTGTAAGCTGTGTGTGAAACAGGTTTTTAGAGATACTGTAAAAAAGTACAGTTAAGGCACATCGTCGATGTAGAAGCACAGCAAGAGAAAACACAAATGTGAGTTAGTGAGTGAATGCATGAGTGTGTGCAGGAGTGTGTCAGTTTATGTATCAGTCAATCCTAGGATGTGTCAAGGTGTGTATGAATGAGTGTTTGAATGTGTTACTGAATGGTTTAGTGCGTTTTTAGGTGTTCCATTGTATGTATCAGTGAGTTTCAGAGTGCCTCAGTATGTGTATGAGTGAGTGGGTGAATGTGTGAGTGAATGCATGAATGTGTGCCTGGGTGTGTCAGCGTATGTTTCAATGAATACTTGGGTGTGTTAGTGTATGCATCAGTGTTTAACTGGGTGTGTCTGTGAAGACGTCGGTTTGCGCCTAGGAAGGAGAAAGTGTTACATGTTTGGAAAAATAAATTTCATAGAACTGTAAATACTACAAAAACAATACATCAAACTAGAAACAATTATGAACTAGGTAGGAAACAATGCAGAAGATAGAATTGAAACATAGATCACAAACGAGTGACAATCATGACAAAATATAAACAACAATTATAAGTGTATTTCAACCAAACAATTAAACAACATTCATAATTTACATACAACTATTTGAACTCTATGACCTATATATATATATATATTTATTTAATTTATGTTTTTACAACTATTATAACTCTAATTATTATAAAATATTGATTTTTTTTTAAATGTAGCTCAATAATAAAACTAAAAATTTCACTACCAGTGCTTCCTCTTTAACCCCTTCCATGCTCATGACGAGCTGGACTCGTCATGGCACACAGTGCTCGTGTGCTCATGACGAGTCCAGCTCGTCATGGAACCCAGCACAGGAAATCCCTCTGGTGCGGGCACCAGAGGGATTCCCTTTAATCTCCTAAAGCCTCGGGAGCTGGGGAAGAGCTTCCCCAGCTCCCGAGGCTCCCTGGTTTCCCTGAAATGACGATCGGCGCGCACGTCGCGCTGATGTCATTTCAGTGAAACTGAAACTGAAATGAGCCAAGAGGCTCATTTCAGTTTCAGCTTTCTACGTGCTCAGGGGGCTATCTCAGCCCCTGAGCACATAGAAACTCAGGAGAGGTATCGTTGGAAAGGGGAGAATCTCCTTTCCAATGGTACCCTCCTAGTGGATCTCTGCTTGGGGATCGCCCCAGGAGGGCGATCCCCAAGCAGGATCCACCCACTAGGCACCAGGGAGGGGGAGCGGCCCCTTGGGCAGGGGCCTTTGCTCCCCATACAATTTTTGGCATGATTAGTCTTTCTGCCCCCTGGGGGTAGATGGGGGCAGTAGCCCCCAATCTTCCCCGGGGGTAGAAAGCCCACTAGACACCAGGGATTTTTATGGCATGTTTATTAGGGGTGGGGGCTGCCCAAAACGGGCATGCCGATGCCCCCACCCCCCTGGCCACAAAATTTGTCTTTCTGCCCCCTGGGGGGCAGATGGGGCAGTAGCCCCCAATTTGCCCCCTGGGGGGCAGAAAGCCCACTAGATACCAGGGATTTTAAAAAAATTATAGTTAGGAGTGGGGGCTGCCCAATATGGGCATGCTAATGCCCCCAAGCCCCCTGCCGCAAAGGTACAGTCTTTCTGCCCCTCCTGGGGGCAGATGGGGGCAGTAGCCCCCAATCTGCACCCGGGGGTCAGAAAGCCCACTAGATACCAGGGATTTTTTTTTATTATAATTTGGGGTAGGGGCTGCCCAATATGGGCATGCCAATGCCCCCACCACCCGACGCAAAGGTACAGTCTTTCTGCCCCTCCTGGGGGCAGATGGGGGCAGTAGCCCCAATCTGCCCCCGGAGGCAGAAAGCCCACTAGACACCAGGGTTTTTTTCCCCTCGATACATTATGGGGTGGGGTTGCCCAAGATGGGCATGCCAATGCCCCCACCCCTCCCCCACGAAATTCCAGTCTTTCTGCCCCCGTGCCAGGGATTTTTTTTTATAGGCCCGGGGTGGGGGCTGCCCAGAATGGGCATGCAAATGCCCCCACCCTACCCCCCAAAGAAAAAAAAAGACTTTCTGCCCCCCAGGAGGCAGATGGGGGCAATAGCCCTGATCTTCCCTCCCCGGGAGGGCAGAAAGCCCACTAAGCGCCAGGGATTTTTTTGTATATAGGTAGGGGTGGGGCTGCCCAGAATGGGCATGTCAATGCCCCCACCCCAAAAAAATTGCTACAGTCTTTCTGCCCCCCCCTGGGAGGCATATGGGGCAATAGCACCTTATCTGCCCCCCCCGTGGAGGCAGAAAGCCCACTAGCCACCAGGGATTTTTTTTACAAAGTTCGGGTTGGGGGCTGCCAAGAATGGACATGCCAATGCCCCCACCCACCCCAAAAAAGATGTCACTGTCTTTCTGCCCCTCCCAGTGTCTTGTGGTTTGTTGCCTGCCTTGTTATGTTGGCCTAGGACTAGCTGCCATGCTGCTTTTCTTTGCGCATGTTGCACTGAGCCAGGGCTCCCTCGCCCTTTGCTCTTGCCAAGTTCCTTTGCGCTGTCTGCATTTTCTGTCTTTCACCTTTTCTCTTGTTCGATTTGGGCTCAGACTGCACAACATGTACAAGGTCGCATAACAATGTATTTTGGTTCTTCCTGATATGGCCAGTCTCGCGCACCCAGCCATAACATTAGGCGCAAATGCCATGAAACTTTGTGTGCCTTTAATACTGCAGTTTTTACTGGCGCTTAACACACTTGGAGAAATCCTTTTCAGTGAGAAGAGCTATGATGTCCTGCTGATGTAATTCTGCATCTAGAGACTGAGGTATGGGGGTTCGCTAGTCAAAGCCCAGAGGTCTTCTATTTTTATAATAAACTATCTTACTGCACGGGGAGGGTGGTAATGTTATTTAGACATTTATCCACTGAGTTATGAAATGCTTTCCCCGTTTGTATTCTATGGAATTGTAACCATGCTGCTTATATTATTCATATGCATTATGCTATTAGTGCTGACACGTGTACTGTACATTAGAGCACGTAAGTTGGAATAAACATTTTAACCTATCCAGTGTCTCTTCCTACGCACCTTGTGGACAAGTACGAGTGAGTGACGAAAGAGTGTTCTTGCTTCTGCGAGTCCTGAGATAAAGATACCGTGTTCTGGGTTGTCCAATCATTGGTACTTGGGTGCTAATGGGATGCTAAGCTAGTTGGGTTGGGGTTTTTGGGTGCTACGGTATATGGTAGGCAAACCACTGTATTCCGGGGTCCCATTATCCTGTGCATAGCTCTGTGTATGTGCAGAAACCTTATGACATGGCGCGACCACCGTGGGGCTGCTTATCTGCGAGACGCTTGAGTAGTACTTGTGCTTGTCCACAAACCCCTCACATACGCTTCCGGAGGCGTAAGTGACGGTGATACCTCCTATATTGAACGTTTTATAGGTTCTTTCAAGCTTGAAATTATTAAAAAAGGTTACATAAATAACCCTATGTGTGCTCCCTGTTAGGTTGTCGAATACAATTGTTTAGTTATGGCTGGTGTGGCGATAGCTGTACATAGCCGAGGACCAATCCGAGAACACCTAGGTGTATACGGAGTGCCCGATGCTGGGGTCGAGTTGGTCTGTGTGGTTCAAGCCGATCCGGCTTATCACTTTGAAGTGTTTTACACTTGGATCACTTTTGAAGCGGTGGATGCAGGTGATAAGCTGTTTCATGAATATAAACCCACCGCTATTCCTGCTGCCTATCGACCCTATACTACTCTTGAAGTGCCTCTCACGGCTTGGCAGCACCGTGTTTGGTTTAATGGCGCCCTCCCCCAACCAACTACCGCAGTTCGTTTAGGCCCCTTATCCATTCTGGGGGCCACTTGGCCTGTATTGGCCGGGTATACCCCGCATCCAAATTATCTGGCATTACCAATTGCGGAACTGCGCACTATGCATACCGAACTGGAGCGAGTGCATCGAGCCTTAGTGACATACGTTACAGGTAGCCTACATGGAGCTGCCCCTGTAGTCGCTGGCCAACCAGCTGTTGCAGCTGGAGTGACCATAAGTCCTGTCATGGTCAATTCTGTGATGGGCAAACGTCCACAAAGTAAGGACGATTATCCTTACTGGCTTGCCGAAAAGTTCGATCAGATAGAAGCGGTGTTTCCACATACGTCCCCAGTGGATAAACATCGCATCCTTACGATAAGTTTGCCAAAAGACTTAATCCCCGATTTGACATCATGTGAAAACTGGGGTAAGGTATTCGCAGCAGTTTATTCAAAATGTTTTGGTACTCCTTCCATGACGGTTCTACCCTCTGTAATTAAAAAAGTACAGGATGAACATGGCCCTGAAGCGGCTGTGGAATTAGGGATGAGACTAGTGGGAGTGTTTGATGTAGTAGCTGAACTGATCCTTGGAAACGTCAAGGGCGATGCTATGAACTTTCAAGTAGCGAATGCTTTGGCTTTGGTCCCAGAGTTGGACAGGCCTCGCGAATTACCGAAAATTATTGCCCGGGCTTATAAAACAATTGGAAGAAATAGCCTAGGCAACAAGCCTTTTGTAAAAATGCAAACTCAATCGCAACCACAAATTACACAAACAAAAAGTACATCTGAGAAAGATGATAGACCAGTCTTCACTAAAAAGAGTTGGAGACAGAAAAAACAGGGTAAGCAACAAAAGAAGCCGGGGTCGAGAGGCGCTTCCCCAGTTTCGGTTTCTTCTGAACGTACTTATGATTTACGTGATAGGTCGAGAATTAAATCACCAGAAAGGTTTCAGAGCTCTGATACCCGTTCTCCTCGTTCTTCACAGGCCCAGACGTCATCACAGGCTGGTGGAGGAGGACGGCCAGATAGAGGAAGGGGCCGAGAGGCTCCCCAGGAGCGAGACCAACCTCGACAACAAGTCAGAGGGAAAGCAGAAGACTTTCACCTTCCTCGACCACAATTTCAGAAGAAAAAAGTTGCCGCTGTAACAGCGAAATATGCCACAGACCGTGAGAACGAGACTCCTGAATTGGACGTGGGCAGTGACCCTCCTAGACAGCGCCGCGGAAGTTACCATAGTGCGGGAGGCGCTACGTCCTCATATGGAGGCGACAGCAACTGAAACATTCGTTACTGTAGAGACAGCTGACACGAGAGTGGCACCCCCTGACAGACTTTACAACATAGTCATCCAAATTGAAGGTGACATACCGCGTGAAATAAAAGGGATTTTTTGGGAAAATCTAACCTCTTCATATGACATTTTGTTAGCAGAGGTGGATTGGCCACCCCCATTCGTTTTAGCTGCACATAAAGGAGAGGAGGTAATCCTTCCAAGCTTTTCACGGCATGTCCCAAAAGACAAAGCTGAAGCACTCGCAGCTGAGTGGGCTGTGTACCTGGCACCAGCGTTATACCGCAACCATGTGGGATGGGATGAAGAATCACCTCCTCATGCAATACCTTTGCGGTCACTACCGCAGCCACAACCCCAATATCCCATCAAACGGCAGGCAAAAGGCCCTGTCTCCGAAATTCTGACACAGTTGGAATATCAGGGAGTAATCGAACCATGCGTATCACCTATGAACAATCCCCTTTTCGTGGTTTCTAAACCCGATGGATCGTACCGCTTAGTTTTGGATTACCGGCATTTAAATTCCCATTGTCGGAACTTTGCGGTACAGAATACACATAGTTCTGCGCTTGTAGACAGTCTTGTTCGTAAAAAATATAAAACGACACTTGACCTTTCAAACGGTTTCTACACGCACAACCTAGCCCCGGAGAGTGGTCAATGGACCGCATTCACTTCCGGTGGTAAATTATTTCAGTTCCGGCGTTTACCCACGGGCTACAAAAATAGTCCGGGTATATTCGCCGCCCGTGTTGTTTCTTTGTTAAATGACATTGATCAAGACGCATGTTCGTACGTAGATGACATCTATCTGACAGACGACGAGTTATATCAGCATCTGTCCCGTGTGGACCGCATCATTCTTGAATTTGCGGAGCAGGGTTACAAATTTAACTTTGCTAAGTCACACATTGCTGAATTTACCGTTCTGTTCTTGGGCTATGAGCTCAATAACGAAGGTAAGGGCTTAGCCCCCCATTTCTTGGAAAAATGTGCACATTTGTGCCCCCAAATACTCTGAAGAAACTTCAGTCTTTGCTGGGTTTCCTGAATTTCGGGCGTACTTACATTCCCGAATATGCCCAGCGTATCAAGCCTTTGTATGCTTTGATACAACCTACTTATTCAAGGTCTTGCTGGCTGCCTGAGCATACCTCGATTCTGCAGTCTTTGCAGACAGACCTATTAGAGTGTAAATATCTTTTGACTCGTGATAACCACACAAACCTGGTGATTAGAATAATTCCGGGGGCGGTGGGATTCACATACTTAACCTTTAATGAAGGTGATACAGTACCCATCGCATACAAGTCACATCTGTATACTTCCGCTGAATTGCGCTTTACATCTGTCGAAAAAGTTCTAACTGCAGTGCAAATGGCGATTCTAAAAGAACGCGCACTGGCACAGGGTAAGCGAATTCTGGTGGTAACACCCTGTCCTGCCCTAGAGGCAGTAACAAAGGCAAGTGTACCGAACTCAAAAGCAATGCATCCCCGTTGGATACAATGGGCTACATCCTTGACGTCTTCGGACGTCACTTTTGTTTTTGATTCTTCTCTTCAGACTCAGGAGTATTTGCAGTATGAATTCGTTCATCCTCCTCCTTTGTTTTTACTACCGCTTGAGGATTACAAATGTGTGATCTACACCGATGGTTCGGCGCAACCGGCCACTGGGTCCAAGCACGCTTATTCAGCTGCATGTGCTATTGTTGCGGGTTCCTTTGTAGATGGAAAGTTCAAATCCTCTGCAGTGCATACTCGCACACTTGGAGATAGTACCGCACAATTGGCCGAGCTGCATGCATTGCTACTTGCGCTTGAGTTCGCTTCTCAGGATGAGACCACTCTTATTGTATGTGATTCCTTCTACTGTGTACAATCTTACAATGACAATCTGTTTTTCTGGTCAAAAAATGACTACAAGGACGCAAAAGGGAGCACAATTAAGCATAAAATGCTTTGGGTTCGAGTGGCAGAATTGCAACAACGTCTGCCCCTCACACAGGTGGTTCACACCTTAGGCCATCAGCGGGTGGGCGCACACGCTATTGGTAACGATCTGGCAGATGAAGCTGCCTGTTCAGCAGTAGTCACGTGTTCAGTAGCAGCGGTTACCAGGTCCATGTCTAAAATTGACCCTGTTATTCTAGCAGCTATTGCTGCAACCAAGGAAGGTGTTAATTACCCTACAGGTTTCCCTTCCAAGTATTCTTACAAATTAAGTCCCGATCAGGTTCCTTATGTAACAATACCTGACGTTGGAGATCGGCTGATCCCCAACGCGGACCGCAGGAGTGCCTTGATATCAGCTGCACACGAAGGCATGGCTTCGGCTCATGCAGGTGTGTCAGCTACAGTTTCCATCTTGCAGCAGCGTTATTGGTGGCGTGGATTGTATAAAGACACCCGTGCTTTTGTGCTTTCTTGCGATGTTTGTCAACAGATTAAGCCTTCCACGGTAACACGCCCACCACAGACCCCGCTCTGCATTGCTAACAGACCCTTTGGGTGTGTTTACTTGGATCACTGCGGTCCATTCTCATCAGACACTGCCTATAAATACATCTTAGTAGCAGTGGACTCGTGCACACGGTTCCTCTGGGTCTGGCCACAACGTAGTGCTGACGCTCGAAATGTAATCAGGGATTTGCGTGTCTTTGTGGGAATATTCGCATGCGGCACCTTCCATTCGGACCAAGGTCCAGCATTTGCCTCTAGGGCTTACAAGGATGCAATGGCTTCGCTTGGGGTGCGGGTGAAATTTTCGTCTCCGTATAGGCCTGAGGGCAACTCTATCGTTGAACGAATGAACCGTGACTTAAAGCAATCCTTAACAGCTAGAGTTATAGGTACTGGCAGGAACTGGCTGGCCCACTTGTATACCGTTCAGCGTGCACTTAATAATCTCCCTAGAAGACCTCTGGGTGGGCGGACCCCATACGAAATACTCTTTGGCATAAGAATGTTTGTGCCTGACCTTGAGGGTCCAGACATCGCGGCGCAATCCGCCAAGTTTGATGTAGATAACCATTCTGCTATGTTACAGGACTTACAAGAAGCCCGAGACAAACTTGCAACTACACATTTGCCTTCAGCCACAGATCCTGCGTTGCAGATTCCGGTAGCCGGCTGGCTTCCAAAGGTTGGAGAACTGGTTCAAGAGAAGGTTGAAAACAAAAAAGAATTTGGCCCCTCTTTTCGTGCACCGGTTCCAGTTCTGGGCTTGAAGGGAACACGTACAGTCATTTTACCACCGCTTCCTGGTCGCAAGGAGAACAGATACATCTCAGTGGAAAATGTCAAGCTACAGCGCCTGGCCGATCCTGAATAGTGTCACACCAGCGGTCTCTTGTCCTGCCATTTATCGGACATATGTTCGTGGCCCATCTACACGAACGGTCGCTGATGCTGTAATTGAGATGGTTGATTTGCCTGAAACTACAATTGATCCCCAACTGTCCACCAATATCGACGAGGACGAGTATACTTATCCTGCATCTGAATCGGTGGCACATCAACCAATAACGCCACTTGGCCCGACTCGTTATTCCTTTGATTCGGATTCCACCTCTTCAAAAGTCCCATCCAAGTTCAGTATTTTTGTATCCTGGTTTAGAGACAATTTTTTGATTCCACCCTGGACATACATCTGGTTGGTACTTTTCTTGATTTTTCTGTTCATGTCCATTGGCTTTGTCACAGTGTTTTTTCTACTAATCAATGGTCACTATTTACCTGAACGCTCTGCTGTAGACTATGTTTCTGGAACTTTGGCTCCTCATTCCTCGTCTCACATCATGAAGCGTGACCACACATTTGTGAACATTTCAGCTTTTCCAGTTGCTGATGGCATCGTATGGGATGCAGTGAACTATCAAATCCATGGTCCGACGGAAATTATTAATGTACCTAATGTCCTTCGTGTTTCAATGGGTGATGTAGTACAAAATAATATTCATTCTGATGATTGGGATGTGCATGCCGTTGAAGCATTGTTTGCCGATTTAAAATATTATGCATCTTTTAATGCTGAAGATTTATACATGAATTCTGCCAATTATGCCGATTTGTATTGTTACCAACATTGGGGTAATCATTTTCTCCATAAGCCAAGTGCCCTGCGTAGTTCTGTTAACTACACCCAATGGGAACATTGTCCAAACCCCTTGCCAGGTAGCTCACAAACTCTTCGAAATAAGTTTACCTATTTTACTGATTTTAATCGGTCAAACCCCGCATCCTATTATTTTAGACTAAATACCACGTCAACTCAGAAAATTATGTTAACACACACCAAATTGCTTTATTCGGGTTCCTTTTTAAGTGCCCTAGCAGTGGGTGGTTATGAGTACTGGGAGGATACAATAGATTTGAAATCCATTTGGGGCTCCAAGCCATGGCAGGTACAGGGAACCGAGGCGTTGCATCGTGCTTGCCTCATCCCTATCCAAATTATGTTCCTAAATGCTTCCATCTATCAAACTACGTGTTGGGGCTTAGCTACCACTAAACAATTAAACTCGCCCTCAATTCCATCCCTTTCGAGTTTTCCCAATGATAGCTCACGTTTTAACCTGTCCCTGACGACCCTACAGGCTCTATTACAGAATAATTCATTTAATGTTTCCGAACTGGATCAGTCACCCTGGTTGGTATGGCCTATATCATCTAATGCATGCCAAATGCGTTTTCACGACTTAGGTACTGGCTACGCACAGGATAGGCCTGATCCGAGATTTACTGCTTCTCGTACTGTCACTACATATTCTGTTGGTAAATTATGCAAACAATGGCTGCAACATTCGTCCCTTGATTCTGTTAAACAACATTTGTCCCTCCTTTCAGGCAATATTGATCTGTCCGACTTTGTTTTGGGACCTCGTGGTCCCCGACCTAAAAGATTCATTTATGAGACATATAATGAACTCTGGAAGCTATCACAAATGGAAGCTGCTTCCCGTCTTCGGGAAATAGATCAAGCAAATTTGGAAAAGGTGCTTGCTGTTGTTGACAATAGTATTAATACCCTGTCTTCACGCATTTATACTTTAGAGAATATTGTGTCCTCTGTTGTTGATATTGTACAAGATGATGTTTCTGTGTTATATCATGGTCAGAATCAATTGCGTTCAGTTATGCAGTTTGCATGGACTTTACAAACGCTCAAGTTGGGTAAAGTTCCTTGGCATTTTTGAACACCTCTGCCTTGTTTCTACCTTTTAACTTAACTGACAAACAGCAATTTATGTCCATGAAAGATGCAACTTACACTCTATTACATATCGAAAAGATGGATCCTTTGCCGTTCTCTGTTGCAGAACTCGATTCTGCTGTATGGCTAGTTCATGGGGTTATCGCTTTACCTTTTTCCTTGTTTGAATTTGACTCGTGCATGAAACATTATCCTGTGGGCCGTTACCGGCCCTTGGGCAGTGCTTTCCTGCATGAACTCTGGTCCTTGCCTTTCATGTATAAATGCCTTCGGGACGGCAAGGAAGTCTTTCTCACGGGGAGTACTGCGACTCGACTATGGGTCATTCGCTTATTTGTAAACACATTAAATTGCATGGCTCATGTAGCGTTTCCGCTCCTAATCTTGCTTGTGTGCTGAAAGGTATTCCTGCACCTGTTATTTCTCCTACTTTCACTCTCCTTTCCAATGGTAGTTATTTACTTTTAAATAACGAAAACTGTTGTGGCCTGCAGGCTGGCATTCCTTACATTGTAACAGTTTCGCACAGGGTTGTCTGCTGCAAAAATGTGCTTTTTCCTCCCCCTCATGGCAAGGTTGATATCTCTATTTGGCCTTCCATCCCTACCATGGAGGCAGATTTCAATAGACTGAGCAGAATAAAGGCACTATTATTGAACGAGGAAGTTATGCTCACGTCCGCCCGGGAGACATTCATTCTCCAGGTGGCGAGTACCCACAGTGAAATACAGGCCCTTTTGAACACTAATCTCCCCCAACATTTTGGGGAGTTAATTCATCGTATTTTTAACGCATCTAACACAGAGGGTCTGGTACACTTTTTTAAAGTCGTGGGGTCTGGTTTGGTGTCCTCCTTCCAAACTATTTTTGGTGTCATCCCGGCGTTTATTCATTCTATTTTTTCCAGCGCCTTTTGGCTGGTTTTGGTGTCTTGCCATTGGCGACACTGAGTGTGTCATATACTCTTTCCTTTCGCTTTGCGTATTTCACTTACGTGCAACCTGTAATGACTTGCATCCGCTGTCCTTTCACCTGGACCTTGGATTATTGCCTCTCCAATTCGTCATTGTCTGTTCCGGATTTTGTTCAGTTGATGGGTCCCTTAGAGGCCCATGAGCAGGACTGTTCCGTTGCCGGCTGTATGGCGCGTGCTGCTGCACTGGGGATTTTGGCGCAATGGGATATCTGGGCGGCTGCCCAGGATCTCCTACAACAAAGCTGTTTCGTTTATCACGCAAGTTGTCCCGCATTGCTTTTGGATGCTCCCTCTGCTGAGGAGCATTCCTGCTCTTTTGATCTCATGGATTGGATGGCATCTATGTTTTTTGACGATTCCAATGATGCCCTTTTGGAGGGTATGGCTTTTTCTGCACTTACACTTTCATGGATTGACTTGTTTTTCGCCGTTTGGGCGCTCCCTGTGCTCTACTGGATATTTTTCTTTTGCCCTCTGTCTTGGACGCCGGACTGACCAGGGGAGGGTGTCTTGTGGTTTGTTGCCTGCCTTGTTATGTTGGCCTAGGACTAGCTGCCATGCTGCTTTTCTTTGCGCACGTTGCACTGAGCCAGGGCTCCCTCACCCTTTGCTCTTGCCAAGTTCCTTTGCGCTGTCTGCATTTTCTGTCTTTCACCTTTTCTCTTGTTCGATTTGGGCTCAGACTGCACAACATGTACAAGGTCGCATAACAATGTATTTTGGTTCTTCCTGATATGGCCAGTCTCGCGCACCCAGCCATAACATTAGGCGCAAATGCCATGAAACTTTGTGTGCCTTTAATACTGCAGTTTTTACTGGCGCTTAACACACTTGGAGAAATCCTTTTCAGTGAGAAGAGCTATGATGTCCTGCTGATGTAATTCTGCATCTAGAGACTGAGGTATGGGGGTTCGCTAGTCAAAGCCCAGAGGTCTTCTATTTTTATAATAAACTATCTTACTGCACGGGGAGGGTGGTAATGTTATTTAGACATTTATCCACTGAGTTATGAAATGCTTTCCCCGTTTGTATTCTATGGAATTGTAACCATGCTGCTTATATTATTCATATGCATTATGCTATTAGTGCTGACACGTGTACTGTACATTAGAGCACGTAAGTTGGAATAAACATTTTAACCTATCCAGTGTCTCTTCCTACGCACCTTGTGGACAAGTACGAGTGAGTGACGAAAGAGTGTTCTTGCTTCTGCGAGTCCTGAGATAAAGATACCGTGTTCTGGGTTGTCCAATCATTGGTACTTGGGTGCTAATGGGATGCTAAGCTAGTTGGGTTGGGGTTTTTGGGTGCTACGGTATATGGTAGGCAAACCACTGTATTCCGGGGTCCCATTATCCTGTGCATAGCTCTGTGTATGTGCAGAAACCTTATGACACCAGGAGGCAGATAGGGGCAGTAGCCCCTGATCTGCCCCCCGGGGGGGCAGAAAGCCCACTATGTGCCAGCGATTATGCTGGCCTTTTTATACGCAGGGGTGGGGGCTGACCAGAATAGGCATCCCAATGCCCCCGACCCCCCAAAAGAATAGCCACAGTCTTTCTGCCCCCTCGGGGATATCGGGGCAATAGCCCCTGATTTCCCCCTCCCCAGGGAGGCAGAAAGCCCAGTAGGCACTGACTTTTTCGGAATGTGCCTACCTGTTGAATTTGGTTCCTAGCTCTGCCGGCACCTAGGGAAACCTAGCAAACCTATACATTTTTAAAACTAGACACCGAGGGGAATCCAGGATGGGCTGACTTGACTGGCTCTCACCAGGTTCTGTTACCCAGAATCCCTTGCAAACCGAAACATTTGTAAAAAAACACATTTTCCTCACATTTCTGTGGTGGAAAGTCCTGGAATCTGCGTGGATCCACAAATTTCCACCCATCCCGCGTTCCCCAAAGTCTTCCGAGAAAAATGGCACCTCACATGTGTGGGTAGGCCTAGTGCCCGCGACAGGAAACGGCCCAAACGCAACATGGACACACCACATTTTCACAGTGAAAACGGACCCTTTTTTTGCAAAGTGCCTAGCTATAGATTTTGAACCCTAACACTGCCAGCACCTAGGCAAACCTAGCAAACCTATACATTTTTGAAAACTAGACACCCAGGGGAATCCAGGATGGGGTGACTTGACTGGCTCTCACCAGGATCTGTTACCCAGAATCCCTTGCAAACCTAAAAATATGTCCAAAAAAACACATTTTCCTCACATTTCTGTGGTGGAAAGTTCTGGAATCTGCGTGGATGTACAAAATTCCACCCACCCGGTTCCCCCAAAGTCTTCCGTGAAAAATGGTACCTCACTTGTGTGGATGGGTCAAGTACCCGCGACAGGCAAGGGCCCAAAACGTATTGAGGAGACATCAAAATTACCTATCACAAAACAACCTGGTTTTGCAAGGGGGTCACCTGGGTTTTTGGCCCCGGGCTCAGCGGCCATCTTGGGAATCTACCAAACCCACACATTTCTGAAAACTAGACACCTGGGGAGTCCAGCGAGGTATGGCTTGCATGGGTCCCCAAACGTTTTCCTACCCAGAATGCCCTGCAAACCTCAAATTTAGCAGAAAAAAATCACTTTTTACTCAAATTTCTGTGTGGGAAAGTTCTGGAATCTGCGTGGATCCACAAATTTCCTACCACCCTGCGTTCCCCCAGGGCTCCCGATAAAAATGGTACCTCACTTGTGTGGGTAGGCATAGTGGCTGAAACAGGAAATGGCCCAAATCGTATTGTGGAGACTTCAAAACTACCTATAACAAAACTACCTGGTTTTGGGGGTGGCACCTGGTTTTTGGCCCCGGGCTCGCCGCCATCTAGGGAAACCTACCAATCCCACACGTTTCTGAAAACTAGACACCCTGGGAGTCCAATGAGGTATGACTTGCGTGGATCCCCCGACGTTTCCCTACCCAGAATCCCTGAAACCCTCAAATTTAGCTGAAAAAAACATATTTGCTACATATTTTTGCGTGGAATCACCGTGCTGGCACAAATGTCCTACCACCCTGCGTTGCCCTTGTTTCCCGAGTAAAATGATACCTCACTTGTGTGGGTGTCCAAAGCAGAACTGGCTACAAACGTATTTTTAAAAAAATGTAGCGCTTAGAATTCTCGGTGCTATACCCTAAATCCCTATGTTTTGGGCTCTTCCCAGTCACAGGCCTTTGGCCCACCCACACAAGTGAGGTATTATTTTACTCGGGAGAACAAGGGGAACACTGGGTGGTAGGACATTTGTGCCGGCATGGTGATCCCATGCAAAAATGTATGGAAAAAGTGATTTTTTCAGCTAAATTTGAGGTTTGCAGGGGATTCTGGGTAGGAAAACGTTGTGGGACCCACGCAAGCCATACCTCGCTGGACTCCCCGGGTGTCTAGCTTTCAGAAATGTTTGGGTTTAGTAGTTTCCCAAGATGGCCGCCGAGCCCAGGGCCAAAACTCCTGGGACCCCCTTGCAAAACCAGGTTGTTTTGTGATAAGTAATTTTGATGTCGCCTCAATAGGTTTTGGGCCCTTTTCTGTCGCGGGTACTTGACCCACCCACGCAAGTGAGGTATCATTTTTATGAGGAGACCTGGGGGAACGCTGGGTGGGAGGAAATTTGTGGATCCACGTAGATTCCAGAACTTTCCCACATAGAAATTTGAGAAAAAAGTGATTTTTTCAGCTAAATTTGAGGTTTGCAGGGGATTCTGGGTAGGAAAAAGTTGGGGGATCCACGCAAGCCATACCTCGCTGGACTCCGCCGGGTGTCTAGTTTTCAGAAATGTGTGGGTTTGGTAGGTTTCCCTAGATGGCCACCGAGCCCAAGGCCAAAAACTCATGGGACCCCTCTTGCAAAACCAGCTTGTTTTGTGATAGATCATTTTGATGTCTCCTCAATACTAAGGCTGGGCGTAGTTCGCGAAGTAGTGCTTCGTGAAGCCACGCAAAGTGCAGTTCGCACTACGCGAGCTTCGCGTAGCACTACGCGAACTGCGTAGCGCACTGTTCGCAATGATTGCACAGTGCCGGATGCTTGTCCGCACTGTGCAATCATTGAAAACGGCAACTTGCACAGTGCGAGCTGTCTTTTACTGCCGCTCGAGTAGATTTTTACTCGAGCGGCAGCTTTCTCAACGCAGACTGGTAGTTTCTCATCGTGAGCGGTCGCGAGCATACGCGACCACTCGCAATGAGAAACCTGACCTCCCGCGTTGAGAATCTCGCCTGGAGGTTTATTTTCCACGCTCGCGATCGGCAACTTGATGTTGCCGATCGCGAACGAGGAAAAAGTCTCGCCGGGATGTCATTTTGCTTGCTCGCGGTCGCCAACTTGACGTTGAGGACCACGAGCAAGCAAAAAATGACCGCGGCACTACGCTACGCTACGCTACGCGTGTTTGCACTGTGCTACGTGCAATTCGCGTTGTGCGAAGTAGCGCAAACTTCGCAAACTACGCGAGCGTAGCGTAGCACTTCGCCCAGGGTTACTCAATACGTTTTGGGCCCTTGCCTGTTGCGGGTACTTGAACCACCCACACCAGTGAGGTTTTTGGCCCTGGGCTCGGCGGCCATCTTAGGAAACCTACCAAACCCACACATTTCTGAAAACTAGACACTCTGGGGAGTCCAGCGAGGTATGGCTTGCGTGGGTCCCCCAATGTTTTCCTACCCAGAATCCCCTGCAAACCTGAAATTTTGCTGAAAAAATTCACTTTTTTCATACATTTTTGTGTGGGAAAGTTGTGGCATCACCGGGCTGACACAAATTTCCTACCACCCAGCTTTCCCCCAGGTCTCCTGATAAAAATGGTGCATCACTCGGGTGGGAGGTCCAAGTCCGCGCGACAGGCAAGGGCCCAAAACGTATTGAGGCGACATCAAAATTGCCTATCACAAAACGACCTGGTTTTGCAAGAGGGGTCCCATGACGTTTTGGCCCGGGCTCGGCGGCCACCTAGGGAAACTTACCAAACCCACACATTTCTGAAAAGTAGACACCCGGGGATTCCAGGGAGGTATGACTTGCGTGGATCCACCAAAGTTTTCTTACCCAGAATCCCCTGCAAACCTGATATTTTGCTGAAAAAATCACTTTTTGCACATTTTTGTGTGGTAAAGTTGTTGAATCATGGGATTGACACAAATTTCCTACCACCCAGCGTTCCCCAGGTCTCCCGATAAAAATGGTGCCTCACTCGGGTGGGAGGCCCAAGTACCCGCGACAGGCAAGGGCCCACAACGTATTGAGGCGACCTCAAAATGGCCTATCACAAAACTACCTGGTTTTGCAAGGGGGTCCCATGACGTTTTGGCTCGGGGCTCGGCGGCCACCTAGGAAACCTACCAAACCTACACATTTCTGAAAAGTAGACACCTGGGGATTCCAGGGAGGTATGGCTTGCGTGGATCCACCAACGTTTTCTTACCCAGAATCCCCTGCAAACCTGATATTTTGCTGAAAAAATCACTTTTTCGCACATTTTGTGTGGTAAAGTTGTGGAAACATGGGATTGACACAAATTTCCTACCACCCAGCATTCCCCAGGTCTCTTGATAAAAATGGTGCCTCACTCGGTGGGATGCCCAAGTACCCGCGACAGGCAGGGCCCACAACGTATTGAGCGACCTCAAAATGGCCTATCACAAAACTACCTGGTTTTGCAAGGGGGTCCCATGACGTTTTGGCCCGGGGCTCGGCGGCCACCTAGGAAACCTACCAAACCTACACATTTCTGAAAAGTAGACACCGGGGAATTCCAGGAGGTATGGCTTGCGTGGATCCACCAACGTCTTTCTTACCCAGAATCTCCTGCAAACCTGATATTTTGCTCAAAAATCACTTTTTGCACATTTTGTGTGGTAAAGTTGTGGAATCATGGGGCTGACACAAATTTCCTACCACCCAGCGTTCCCCCAGGTCTCCCGATAAAAATGGTGCCTCACTCAGGTGGGAGGCCCAAGTACTCGCGACAGGCAAGGGCCCACAACGTATTGAGGCGAGCTCAAAATGGCCTATCACAAAACGACCTGGTTTTGCAGGGGTCCCATGAAGCTTTGGCCCGGGGCTCAGCGGCCACCTAGGGAAACCTACCAAACCCACACATTTCTGAAAAGTAGACACCCGGGATTCCAGGGAGGTATGGCTTGCGTGGATCCCCCAACGTTTTCTTACTCAGAATCCCCTGCAAACCTGAAATTTGGCTGAAAAAATCACTTTTTCACACATTTTTGTGTGGTAAAGTTGTGGCATCACGGGGCTGACACAAATTCCCTACCACCCAGAGTTCCCCCAGGTCTCCCGATAAAAATGGGTCCTCACTCGGGTGGGAGGCCCAAGTACCCGCGACAGGCAAGGGCCCAAAACATTTTGTGATAGGCAATTTTGATGTCGCCTCAATACGTTGTGGGCCCTTGCCTGTCGCGGGTACTTGGGCCTCCCACCCAAGTGAGGCACCATTTTTATCGGGAGACCTGGGGGAACGCTGAGTGGTAGGAAATTTGTGTCAGCCCCGTGATGCCACAACTTACCACTCAAAAATGTGTGAAAAAGGCATTTTTTCAGCAAAATGTCAGGTTTGCAGGGGATTCTGGGTAGAAAACGTTGGGGATCCACGCAAGCCATACCTCCTGGAATCCCCGGGTGTCTACTTTTCAGAAACATGTGGGTTTGGTAGGTTTCCTATGTGGCCGCCGAGCCCCGGGCCAAAGCGTCATGGGACCCCCTGCAAAACCAGGTCGTTTTGTGATAGGCCATTTTGAGGTCACCTCAATATGTTGTGGGCCCTTGCCTGTCGCGGGTACTTGGGCCTCCCACCCGAGTGAGGCACCATTTTATCGGGAGACCTGGGGAACGCTGGGTGGTAGGAAATTTGTGTCAGCCCAGTGATGCCACAGCTTTACCACACAAAAATGTGTGAAAAAGGGATTTTTTCAGCAAAATGTCAGGTTTGCAGGGGTTCTGGGTAAGAAATCGTTGGGGGATCCACGCAAGCCATACCTCCCTGGAGTCCCCCGAGTGTCTACTTTTCAGAAACGTGTGGGTTTGGTAGGTTTCCCTAGGTGGCCGCCGAGCCCGGGCCAAAACGTCATGGGACCCCCTTGCAAAACCAGGTCGTTTTGTGATAGGCCATTTTGAGGTCGCCTCAATACGTTGTGGGCCCTTGCCTGTCGCTGGTACTTGGGCCTCCCACCCGAGTGAGGCACCATTTTATCGGGAGACCTGGGGAACGCTGGGTGGTAGGAAATTTGTGTCAGCCTCGTGATTCCACAGCTTTACCACACAAAAATGTGTGAAAAAGGGATTTTTCAGCAAAATGTCAGGTTTGCAGGGGATTCTGGGTAAGAAAACGTTGGGGGATCCATGCAAGCCATACCTCCCTGGAATCCCCGGGTGTCTACTTTTCAGAAATGTGTGGAGTTTGGTAGGTTTCCCTACGTGGCCACCGAGGCCCGGGCCAAAACGTCATGGGACCCCCTTGCAAAACCAGGTCGTTTTGTGATAGGCCATTTTGAGGTCGCCTCAATACGTTGTGGGCCCTTGCCTGTCGCGGGTACTTGGGCCTCCCACCCGAGTGAGGCACCATTTTTTCGGAAGACCTTGGGGAACGCGGGTGGGTGGAATTTTGTGGATCCACGCAGATTCCAGAACTTTCCACCACAGAAAAGTGAGGAAAATTTGTTTTTTTGCCAATTTTTAGGTTTGCAAGGGATTCTGGGTAACAGAACCTGGTGAGAGCCAGTCAAGTCACCCCATCCTGGATTCCCCTGGGTGTCTACTTTTCAAAAATGTATAGGTTTGCTAGGTTTCCTAAGTGCCGGCAGAGCTAGGGTTCAAAAACTACAGCTAGGCACTTTGCAAAAAAAGGGTCATTTTTCACTGTGAAAATGTGGTGCGTCCACGTTGCGTTTTGAACTGCTTCCTGTCGCGGGCACTAGGTCTACCCACACAAGTGAGGTACCATTTTTTTCGGAAGACGTTGGGGAACGTGGGGTGGGTGGAATTTTGTGGATCCACACAGATTCCAGAACTTTCCACCACAGAAAAGTGAGGAAAATGTTTTTTTTTTGCCACTTTATTAGGTTTGCAAGGGATTCTGGGTAACAGAACCTGGTGAGAGCCAGTCAAGTCACCCCATCCTGGATTCCCCTGGGTGTCTACTTTTCAAAAATGTATAGGTTTGCTAGGTTTCCTAAGTTCCGGCAGAGCTAGGGTTCAAAAACTACAGCTATGCACTTTGCAAAAAAGGGTCATTTTTCACTGTGAAAATGTGGTGCGTACTCGTTGCGTTTTGCGCTGCTTCCTGTCGCGGGCACTAGGCCTACCCACACAAGTCAGGTACCATTTTTTTGGAAGACCTTGGGGAACGCGGGGTGGGTGGAATTTTGTGGATCCACGCAGATTCCAGAACTTTCCACCACAGAAAAGTGAGGAAAATGTGTTTTTTGCCAATTTTTAGGTTTGCAAGGGATTCTGGGTAACAGAACCTGGTGAGAGCCAGTCAAGTCACACCATCCTGGATTCCCCTGGGTATCTACTTTTCAAAAATGTATAGGTTTGCTAGGTTTCCCTCAGTGCCGGCAGAGCTAGGGTTCAAAAACTACAGCTAGGCCCTTTGCAAAAAAAGGGTCATTTTTCACTGTGAAAATGTGGTGCGTCCACGTTGCTCTTTGCGCTGCTTCCTGTCGCGGGCACTAGGCCGACCCACCCAAGTGAGGTACCATTTTTTTCGGAAGACGTTGGGGAACGTGGGGTGGGTGGAATTTTGTGGATCCACGCAGATTCCAGAACTTTCCACCACAGAAAAGTGAGGAAAATGTGGGTTTTTGCCAATTTTTAGGTTTGCAAAGGATTCTGGGTAACAGAACCTGGTGAGAGCCAGTCAAGTCACCCCATCCTGGATTCCCTGGGTGTCTACTTTTCAAAATGTATAGGTTTGCTAGGTTTCCCTCAGTGACGGCAGAGCTAGGGTTCAAAAACTACAGCTAGGCCCTTTGCAAAAAAGGGTCATTTTTCACTGTGAAAATGTGGTGCGTCCACGTTGCGCTTTGCGCTGCTTCCTGTCGCGGGCACTAGGCCGACCCACACAAGTGAGGTACCATTTTTTGGGAAGACGTTGGGGAACGTGGGGTGGGTGGAATTTTGTGGATCCACGCAGATTCCAGAACTTTCCACCACAGAAAAGTGAGGAAAATTTGTTTTTTGCCAATTGTTTAGGTTTGCAAGGGATTCTGGGTAACAGAACCTGGTGAGAGCCAGTCAAGTCACCCCATCCTGGATTCCCTTGGGTATCTACTTTTCAAAAATGTATAGGTTTGCTAGGTTTCCCTAAGTGCCGGCAGAGCTAGGGTTAAAAAACTACAGCTAGGCACTTTGCAAAAAAGGGTCATTTTCACTGTGAAAATGTGGTGCGTCCACATTGCGTTTTGCGCTGCTTCCTGTCACGGGCACTAGGCCTACCCAAACAAGTGAGGTACCATTGTTTTCGGAAGACCTTGGGGAACGTGGGGTGGGTGGAATTTTGTGGATCCACGCAGATTCCAGAACTTTCCACCACAGAAAATTGAGGAAAATGTGTTTTTTTTGCCAATTTTTTAAGTTTGCAAGGGATTCTGGGTAACAAAACCTGGTGGGAGCCAGTCAAGTCACCCCATCCTGATTTCCCCTGGGTGTCTAGTTTTCAAAAATGTATAGGTTTGCTAGGTTTCCCTAAGTGCCCGCAGAGCTAGGGTTCAAAAACTACAGCTAGGCACTTTGCAAAAAAGGGTAATTTTTCATTGTGAAAATGTGGTACGCCCACGTTGCATTTTGAGCCATTTCCTGTTGTGGGCACAAGGCCTACCCACACAAGTGAGGTACCATTTTTATCGGGAGACTTAGGGTAACACAGAATTGTAGAGCAACTGTTATTACCTATTGAATTTCGATGCATTTCTGCCTTCCAAATGAAAGACAATGTGTAAAAAAAAGTCATTTTGATAAATGACCTATAATTCTCATGCTAGTATGGGTACTCCCAATTTCGGAAATGTCCAAATATCTACTGTTTCTAAAATCTACATTTTGTTCCCATTTCAGAAATACATAGGTGTCTTTCATAACAATTTTTCCATGTATACATTTTCCCAAAATAATTGCTATATACCCGGTACATAATAAAAAACCAGTTATTGGCTCTGGGTTTGTCGGGTTCTTGGTGAACCTAAAAGTCCTATATATCCCCACAACCAGAAAGGTCCAGCGGATGAAACGGTATATTGCTATCAAATAGCTGTCATAATTAGAAGAAGTTACAGGTGAAAACGTGGACACAAATTGCTGTTTTTTCAACTAATTTTCAATTTTTCCTTTATTTAACTGTTAGTTTCTATAAGGAAAACTTTAAGGATCTACACAAATGACCCCTTGCTGAATTCAGAATTTTGTCTACTTTTTAGAAATGTATGGCTTTCCAGGATCCATTATTGGTTTCATACCCATTTCTACCATTAACTGGAAGGAGGTTGAAAGCACAAAAAATAGCAAAAATAGGCTATGTCCCAGAAAAATGCCAAAACTGTGTAAAAAAGTTGGTTTTCTGACAAAAGTCTGCTTGTCCCTGAAAGCTGGGAAGATGGTGATTTCAGCACCACAACCCCTTTTTGATGCCATTTGCAGGAAAAAACAAGACGCTTTCATCTGCAGCCCTTTTTCGCATTTTTCCTAAAAAAACATAATTTAGCTGTATTTTGGCTAATTTCTGGGTCCCCTCCAGGGGAATCCACAAACCCTGGGTACCTTTACACTCCCCATCATGTTAGAAAAAAAGGACGCAAATTTGGCATGGATACCTTATGTGGTCAAAAAGTTACAGGGGCCTAAGCGCGCACTACCCCAAATAGCCAAAAAAAGGCTTAGCACAGGGGGGGAAAAGGCCTAGCAGCGAAGGGGTTAACCACACTTACAATTTTGTAAAAACCACACCCAGAACAGCCACTTTCCTCCTGTGGCCACTTTCATCCTGTGGAACTGTTTCGTTGTACCTTCAGGAGAGAAAAAAATCCACTGCCAGATATGTTGGATGTAACCTCTGTAGGAAACAGCTTTCCAGAGGTATCCTCATTGTGGTAGCACATCAAAAGCAACCATAAACATAAATATTTAAGAATCCTGAAGCAGAATGTGGCATCTTCTACTGACTTGAGAGGATTGTCATCTATGGCCAATCAACCTTTTGTAAATATCACCATTACAACAACTTGTCTAGAGTTAAAAGAAATGGTTGTTCAGTGCTCTAAATGCTAAGAACTTGTTTTGAAAGAAAAAAATGACCTAATAACCATATTGGAGAAGGTAAAGGAATACAATTGTTAATTCCCTTAGTTCCTTGTTTTGTTGTAAGAGCAGGACATGTGCTAATCTTATACTTGTTGAAAAAAACTTAAAGTTCCTCAAGTGACAGAGAAGCAGGAAGATGCACCATTAGCCAACCATGTCTAAAAGTTCAAACTTGATCAACCCGCATTAAAGTTTAAATAGTGGTTGTTGCAAGACGTCATTTGAAAATATGACATTATTTTCTTGTTGAAAAAACAGAAGAGTCCTTTTTGTTAATGTTTCTCCTTTTTTCTCACTATAAAGGTAAACTTATAATTAGGTACACTACATTACTGCAATAAATCATTCCTTGGATCTGTGATAAAAAGAGAAAACATAAAGATCATTTAATGTTGTACGGTATACATTTACATAGCAAAGTTTAAAATTCTGCAATATAAATAGTTTTGTTCATAAAGAAACATTACAGAGCTGAATATCTCTAAAGCAACTAAAATGTAACTAAAACATTTCATTTTATTTTTTGCTGTTGTCTGGTTTTGCTTTTGTACAGGTGCACCTTAAGCAATGCAAAAGACACACAATTGATGGACGGAATGCAGAACAAATCAAAACATTCATCCCCAGTCAAGAGATCTGGGTTAAATCCATCATTCTTTTGCTCACCATGCCACCCCAGTTTAGACCGGTCATATACAAATCAGTCTTGACCCTGTGCCTCATGGGAACAGTTCAGCCCAAACTGCCAAGCCAGGTCCTCCCTGGACCGGAAACAAGCATCCTAGGACCGGTTTCGGGGTTTCACCCCTCTTCAGCCAGGATAGCTTGATTCCAGTGGCACAGTGAGCCCAGGACCCACGTCTGGGCATACCTGGCGCACTTAGGGCAAGAAAGCAAAAGACACACAATTGATGGACGGAATGCAGAACAAATCAAAACATTCACCCCCAGTCAAGAGATCTGGGTTAAATCCATCATTCTTTTGCTCACCATGCCACCCCAGTTTAGACCTGGCCATATACAAATCAGTCTTGACCCTGTGCCTCATGGGAACAGTCCAGCCCGAACTGCCAAGCCAGGTCCTCCCTGGACCGGAAACAAGCATCCTAGGACCGGTTTCGGTGTTTCACCCCTCTTCAGCCAGGATAGCTTGATTCCAGTGGTACAGTGAGCCCAGGACCCACGTCTGGGCATACCTGGCGCACTTAGGGCAAGAAAGCAAAAGACACACAATTGATGGATGGAATGCAGAACAAATCAAAACATTCACCCCCAGTCAAGAGATCTGGGTTAAATCCATCATTCTTTTGCTCACCATGCCACCCCAGTTTAGACCTGGCCATATATAAATCAGTCTTGACCCTGTGCCTCATGGGAACAGTCCAGCCCGAACTGCCAAGCCAGGTCCTCCCTGGACCGGAAACAAGCATTCTAGGACCGGTTTCGGGGTTTCACCCCTCTTCAGCCAGGATAGCTTGATTCCAGTGGCACAGTGAGCCCAGGACCCACGTCTGGGCATACCTGGCGCACTTAGGACAAGAAAGCAAAAGACACACAATTGATGGACGGAATGCAGAACAAATCAAAACATTCACCCCCAGTCAAGAGATCTGGGTTAAATCCATCATTCTTTTGCTCACCATGCCACCCCAGTTTAGACCTGGCCATATACAAATCAGCCTTGACCCTGTGCCTCATGGGAACAGTCCAGCCCGAACTGCCAAGCCAGGTCCTCCCTGGACCGGAAACAAGCATCCTAGGACCGGTTTCGGGTTTCACCCTCTTCAGCCAGGATAGCTTGATTCCAGTGGCACAGTGAGCCCAGGACCCACGTCTGGGCATACCTGGCGCACTTAGGGCAAGAAAGCAAAAGACACACAATTGATGGACGGAATGCAGAACAAATCAAAACATTCACCCCCAGTCAAGAGATCTGGGTTAAATCCATCATTCTTTTGCTCACCATGCCACCCCAGTTTAGACCTGGCCATATACAAATCAGTCTTGACCCTGTGCCTCATGGGAACAGTCCAGCCCGAACTGCCAAGCCAGGTCCTCCCTGGACCGGAAACAAGCATCCTAGGACCGGTTTCGTGGTTTCACCCCTCTTCAGCCAGGATAGCTTGATTCCAGTGGCACAGTGAACCCAGGACCCACGTCTGGGCATACCTGGCGCACTTAGGGCAAGATGGCAAAAGACACACAATTGATGGACGGAATGCAGAACAAATCAAAACATTCACCCCCATTCAAGAGATCTGGGTTAAATCCATCATTCTTTTGCTCACCATGCCACCCCAGTTTAGACCTGGCCATATACAAATCAGCCTTGAACCTGTGCCTCATGGGAACAGTCCAGCCCGAACTGCCAAGCCAGGTCCTCCCTGGACCGGAAACAAGCATCCTAGGACCGGTTTTGGGGTTTCACCCCTCTTCAGCCAGGATAGCTTGATTCCAGTGGCACAGTGAGCCCAGGACCCACGTCTGGGCATACCTGGCGCACTTAGGGCAAGAAAGCAAAAGACACACAATTGATGGACGGAATGCAGAACAAATCAAAACATTCACCCCCAGTCAAGAGATCTGGGTTAAATCTATCATTCTTTTGCTCACCATGCCACCCCAGTTTAGACCTGGCCATATACAAATCAGTCTTGACCCTGTGCCTTAAGCAATGTACTTTATGAAGTTTCATTGTTGAACAGCGGGGGAAAAAACAATCATATGGATTGTAGAAAAAAAACAGACCTGCCCAGTATAACACTGGAAATATATTATACTATGCATGCACCCACTACATACAGTTAAAAATTCATTTCACTTCTACCTACTCAAATGCTATAAATAAACATATCTAAAATAAAACCATAGTAAGATATTCAACTAGTCCATTTATGAAAATAGATGTAATATATATTAATTTCATCCTCTCTAAAAGACTTTTTTGTAGATTTTTCCATACTAGCTAGTGAGTATAGTGATCATAATCCCTTGTGTGTTAATACTTGGATTTTTGTTATCTCCCAAAAGAGGAGATAGACAGAGCGGGGTGGTGAGGTCAACAAATGGTGGGAGACGGCTAAAATGGGCTCAGATCCCGCCAGAAGTATTTTACAAGACTATTTCGGACTCATGTGCCATTGAGATAACCTTGTGCACCACGCCGCTTTCACGACCGGGGGAGATTATTTGTGCTTTTAAAACCATCTCTATTAAAATAAGTGAGTTCTTAAGCACATCGGCTCAACGACCAGCCACACAGACCCCTAGATGGTTTGATTCTCCCTGCTCTAGGGCAGCAAGGAAATTGTGGGAAGCCTTAAACAGGAGCCCAAGAGACCTGACATTGGTGAGATCATGTCGAAAAGATTATAAATTAGAACTGGTCAGACGCAAGTCAGTTTTAAAGGAGGAAGCCTGGAGGGGGTTAATTGAGGCCAGCACCCTGAGGAATAGCTCAAGGTTTTGGAGCATAATCAACAGCTCCTTTTTAAGCAACGAGGGTTGAAGTGCAGTGGATGCACACATTAGTGAGGAGGAGTGGGTACTTCATTTTGAAACCATGTTTGAGAGTCCCCCGGAGTTAAATTGCCAACCGGGTCATGGGGCAGATATCCCCGACCTGGTTTTTAATATAGAGGAGATCAAGGAGGGCATTAACGGGTTATCAAGCAACAAAGCCCCGGGACCCAATGGTATTCCATTGGATCTCTTCAAATCAGACCCATCCTTCTGGGCTCCGGTCCTTACCGCAGTAATCAACGCAGCAGTGAAAACTGGCTGTCCCCAGTCGTGGGCAACATCGACCATAGTGCCCGTTTTTAAAAAGGGGATCGGAATAGTTCTCATTGCTATAGACCAATCTCTTTGCTGGATTCGGTGGTCAAGGTGGTGGGTCGGGTACTTTTAGATAGGTTGACTAGCTGAGGAACATTTCATTTTATCAGACATACAGTACGGGTTTCGCCCGGGAAAGTCCACTGTGGCTCAGTGTTTTAACTTATGTATGATCCTCAATAAATATACGGTTGCTCGCCCTGGTACTGTCTACCTAGCATTTATGGATTTGTCTTCTGTGTTTGATCGCGTGAATAGGATTAAACTTTGGCAATCCATGTTGGCGAGCGGGGTAGACAGGAACATTGTTGCCTTCTTAGGAGACCTTCATCGAGCAACTAAGGCCAATGTTAGATACTCGCAGGATCTTAGAGTCTCCTGTAACTTTGAAATAAGGAGAGGAGTGCGCCAAGGGTGTATTCTGGTCCCCTTTTTATTTAACCTGTATATCAACGATTTGGAAAGGGCGTTATTGATGACAGGGGTTGATTATCCGCAGGTAGGACGACGTGGTCTGCCAGTTCTACTATATGCGGATGAGGCGGTCCTCATATCCAGGACTGTGAGGGGGCTACAAATGCTGCTTGACTCCTTCTCCACCTTTATGGTAGACTGGGATCTCTCGATTAATGATTCCAAATCTTACATTATGCAGGTGGCCCCCGCACGAAAAAGTCCTTTCAATTCAGGGTAGGATCTGGCAAGGTTCCCCGCACTGATGCCTTCTCGTATCTGGGGGTTGTATTAGATGACAAGATGAAATGGTGGCCCCTCAAACAAAGAAAGAGGGGAGACCAGGTGTGGGTGAATACTGCCATCTTTAACTTTGCTGCCAAACTGGGTAGGAGACCGATCACGGCCCTTTTAAAAATATACCAGGCTAAGTGTGTCGCGACGGTCTCCTATGGTAGTGAAATAAGGGGGCATGTTACCACAGACATTCTACAAGTGGCCGAGAACGCATTCTTGAAGCGCTTATTGGGTGTGCCGAGTGGTACATCTAATATGGTGCCACATGAGGAACTGGGGGTGCCCTACCTGAGTGATATGCTGGCCCTCCGCCCTTTAAAATTTTGGCTGAAAATCTGGTTGAGTGAAGCATTATCATTGAATCAACTATTACTGAAAGAGTGTATGACTCTGGATCTTGTTCACCGCATACCTTGGCTCAGATACGTTAAGGGGAGTTTTGAATGTCTAGGAAGAGAGGAATTGTACACCAATCCTGAATCAATAACCAAAAAGGATTTGGAGTGGATAAGAGTGTCCTTTATCACCCTATGGAACCTAGAGAGGGAAGAATTAGAATTGAGGAAGCCTAGTGTGCGGAAATTTATAATGCTGAAAACAACATCATTGACCGAGCCATATTTATTGTTTTTTTTAGCACATACGAACTTTTTTTAATGACTAGGTTTCGACTTGGCCTTTTTCATTTTCTGTTGGCTGTGCCACGGGGGAGCCGTAGAGGACAGTTGTTAGCACTCTGTGGCTGCAACCATGAGACTCCACAGGATTTGCTAAATTTTTTGATATTCTGTACATTTTATGAGATTCCCCGGAAAACTTTTATTATCCCTATTTTAAAGAGTTTTAAGCAGCTTCGCCCAGCGCTTATTTATTTACAAATGTTGCATGAAGAGTGTATTTTATTTGTCCTCAGTTTCCTGAAATCCGCTGTTAAGGCAGGTCTTGTCTTGATTAAAGGGCTGAATGGATTGTGCATTTAACTCTGCATTTTATAGATTTTCACTTGTATTAGGATTATTATGTGATGAATTGTGTAAATTTTAATGGATTTTATGTATCGGTAACTTTTATGGTTTTAAATGCTAAAACTGAATAAAGTTGTTTGAAATTGAAATTGAATTGATGTAACATATATCCCAATGTAAAAGCCCATTTTGAAGAAATTACCCCTACTAGGCCGAATGATGTCTTAAAGACTTATAATCCATACAGTACAAACAGGGTAAACCACTTTTTAAAGAGAAATCCTTCTTAGAACTTTGGTTGCAAAAACAAAAGATATGAATTTGGAAGTTTGAAAGGCAGTTTATGTTTAAATGTCAAGTTACTGTCATTGCATTCCTTCCATCCTTTTAGGGCCCGATTATGACTTTTGGCAGTGCGAGGCGGTTCTCACAGCAGTGCCTCTTTCAAAGGTGGCGTTGCCTTTGAAAAAGGCACCACAATGGGAATGCCACAAAAGGGTCTTGCACGTCACGGACTATAAGGTCCATGTCATGCAAGAACTGGTGTGCATGCACACAGGGGGGCACATGTTGTTCCCCCCTGTGTGCATCCACATGGTGTGAGGCACTTGGGGGGTCCTGTAGGGCCCCCTTTGTTTCCTCTCTTTTGCATGGTTTTCATGGTGGTGGAACCACTATGAAAACCGTGGCAGAGAGGAAACTAATAATATGCTTTGTGGGACCATGGCAGTCCTGCAAAGCATATTGCAGCCTCTGGATTGCCATGTCACCTCCAGGGAATGCGTTTCCCTGGTGGCGTCGGCAGTCCCATGGTGGTCCGACTACCTTATTCACAATGGGGTGGTTGGACCGCTGGTGCAGTTGTGGCTGGACCATGACCGCCAAGCCACCACGAGTCTCCAAATCAGACCCTTAGAGTTTTTAAGTACACAGTGTAGTGTTCTGAAGTTATATGTACTCCTTCATGAAAAATAATAGCTAGTGTTGTGTAAGTTGTTCCAGAAATTGAAATTTGTCCAGCTTTAAAGTTTAAAATTTCTGTTTCTATTGAGGTCCATCTATTCTACATTGTTGAAGCATCAATATAATGTATTTACCACTTCTGTGTATCTGTAGTGTAGACATACGATCAGATCTACAATTGGGGCAGGTCATGTCTGGTTTGCATTTCTTATCAGGTTGTCAAATGGTACAGTTTTGAATCCAGTAATGTTAAATAGATGAACCTTTCAAATTCATATTAATAGCAGATGTAAAAGAGCAATTCACACAATTATGATTCTATTTGTAACTTAGATCAAATAACTCTTCAATATTCACTTGTTCTTCTTCCAAAAGTCCAAGGATAACCATAATAACTCCTGTGCCTCTTGTTGAGAGTTCTGAGAAAATAGTACAGATCCACTGATTGTTTCTGCTATATGCCGCATTTCTGAAGCAGAATTTAGTACAGTCCTACCACTATGTAAACATTGCAGCGAACAATACAGTTCTGAGCAGAACCTGCTGTCTCCTTTATGCTCAATTGCATTTACTAGATGTGGCAAATGAAAGGCTACATTCAGAACTACATTAGCATAGCAGTTGATAACATTTGTATTTTGCTGTTTTTTCTTCTTTTTATCCTTTATCTTTTTTTTGCTTCTTTTGCAGAACATCCATCGATTGTTTAGTAATTTTTCATTTAGGACAGATTATCTTTTTCTCATAAATGGGATACTGTCCTAAGTAAAGAGCATATACACTTCTCAAACGATTCTACTCTCTAACACAACCAGTATCAGCACAAACTTTGTTTTCATCAAAATCAACTAAAAACAAACCGGACAATGTTGTACCTCATGAAAATTGAACATATGACATACCTCCTTTGAACACACTGCTACCAATGTTAATAAAAGCTGCATCTACACTTAAACCCTGAGATTTGTGTATAGTTACAGCACACGCTAGAGAGAAAGGAACTGGAACTGGTGCCGCCTCACCTATACGTTTTTGACACGCAAAAAAAGTACAACGCACTGGCCAATCTGTTTCACACCATCAATCTGTTCAACTTTTACACCTAGATATTCAACTCCATTTCTATTTGGAAAATTAATAAAATCAATTACTTTATCCATTGATCCATTTACTAAGCCTTCCCCAACATTTAAATTTTGCTGCAAAATTACTCTACAATTTCTACAAACATGTAAACACTTTTCTAACCCAGCAGGCCTAGAAACATATTTTTTTAAAGAATCCAATTTTGCTTGTAGTTTCTCAGTCTGCAGTATTGTTACTCCCTGGTGCTCCATTTTGTCAATAGCTGTTAGTTTAAAAATGTCCTTTTTCCAGTTTCAGTAATTCTTTATTGAAATTGCAGTACTCTTGAAGTGTAAGCATTAAACACAGTATTGATTTTCCATCTTCAATGAAATTGAACAAGAGCTGTGCTGGTGTTTTCTTACAGGAGAATAGTTTTTTGCTAAGTTGACTTTGCAAGGTACTCTTACCTTCCTTGGTTAGAACTCCAACTCTAATGTCCTTTAGAATATTTCCATATACCTCATCAGAAGCTTCATGCATATTTTTCAACAGTTCCATGTATTGGAAAATCATCCATATATTTATATTTCAAATACTTCCTAGTGAATTATATGTTTGTTCATGGACAAAGGTCTTGAACACAGGTTCTACTTTTACAGGGTTTAACTGCAGGAGGTCTCCAAACACAATTTTTTTCCTCCATAGAGAACATTGGGGCATATTATCTACAATCTGCGATAATCATCGCAAACCGAGGCTAGCGCGTTTTTTTGTATCGCCGCATATCGCTGGATTTTCTCGCCCTGTTAGCGGTGTATTATCAACGCGTCGCTCACAGGCGATGCAAAATCCAGCGAAATCGGTGGAAACCAGCGATAGCAGTCTGAATCCTGCGATAAACTACCTGCAAAATTGGAATGCTTGCTGATACGCAAGTGTGTACTTAAGCTGACAATCCACCTTCCATTGAAGAGATGGGTAAGTCAGCTTTTTTTCAGGTGTAAATTTCTAGCGATAACCGCGACTAGCGGGACTTTTTTGTTCGCTTCGCGGGTCGAGGGCTGCGTTGCTAATACAGCGAAGTTGTGTTTGCGACTTATTTAATGGAGTTCTTGTAAGGAACGCCTACTTCGCATCTAATTAGCGATATATATCGCTGGCCTGTGATACGTCCCGAAACCGGCTTATATCGCAAGATAACATGCGCTAATGCATGTTAACGAGGCCTTGATGATAGCGCGATAATGAAATCACCGCTTTAGCGCCGAAAAGGGCCGCTAAAGTGGCAAAAACACGCTTGCTAATATGCCGCATTGTTCTCTGCTCTTAAAATTTGTTGCATTTGTAGGTGAATAAAAGCAAGCATTAAGTTTGACACCATTCTTACCTCATCAGTGATTAAAAGCTTCATTTTCTTCAAAACTCTTGCCACTTCATGACATGCTTTACCAGATAACTTGAAACTGAGCCAAACTTTCTAGTGGAAAGGCCTAATTTTTAAAGGGAATACTCTCCCCCTTCAAACCAGGACTCCATGAAAGGTGGGGAGGACTTTTTGGGATTTTTTTTCGCACCGGAGTAGAGAAAGGGCTTACCTGCATACCTCGCTGTGCTCTGATGTCACAGATGGGATGGAGGTGGACTGAGAGATGCAGAAGTAATTCAGTGTCTCCACAGCATTTTTTTGGGGAATCCTCTGGTGCTTCCAATATGGGATCTTTTTCTGCCCTCCCCTTTGTCAACCAATGGCTGAGAGACACACGGGGAGGGTGTGCATGTGTCGGCTGCTTGGGTAAAAAACAAGTACATATGAATGTATGGAATTGGACAAACCATATATGTGGATGTGCAGAGTTTAATATGCTATCTATTACCATTGCTGAGAGAGGGAGGGATAATTTAACCCACTCGAAGCTTCACTTCTCATAAGTCATGGACCCTTCCAACACTCAACAATGGGAATAACTACCATATTACAATCCGCTCTTCTGTATACTATAAATAAGATATATGCACACATGCACCACCATTTCCCCAAGAAGCTGCTTTCGAAATTCTGTTAGCAGGTGCTGGTGTGCACCTGGGGATCATGCTTGACATTCAAAAGATGAATTTCACTGTACACTCATGAACAAGACCACCAACAATTCCTTTTGGATTACAAAATCCTCAGTACTTTTAATATAATCTGAAATGTTAAGATGAAGGGATCCGGTTTGTTAATCTTCCTCGAGCCTGCCATTGTACTAGTAAGATGGCAGGTTAAATATTTTAATTGGTAAAATGAAATAATGAAAAGTGAAAAACACCAGTACCACTATAGTCTGTTTCCCAATGAACTCTTTGGAATGCATACTGTCAAACATTATGATGCTCCCTATCAGACAGCACACATACATATAAATAAAATTATCACAGGTGAAACAGATTATGTGGTGTACGTCCTGGAGTGTCCATATGTCCATGCAGAAAGATCTGAGTAGGCACCACAACATTTGAGATAAAGAAACGAATACTAGAACCTTAAAAGTGCCATAACAATTATAGATTTAGTCAATCTTGTGAGAAGGCATTTTGCAAGAGAACATGACAGAAATGTGTCTCGTCTGAGATTTGATGAAACAGATAGAGTGCAAGTAACAATAAGAAGAGGAGATGAGCCTCTGAAATACATAAGTTGAAATCACTCTGAATTTTAAAGTTAAAAACTAAGGGGCATATTAGCAAGACCCACGTTAAAATTATCATCGCTTTAGCGGCAGGAAACTGCCGCTAAAACGGCGATAATGGGCTTGCTAATATGCGTTATGGAATTCAATAGAAGCCCAGGTTAGATGTGCAGGACATCTAACCTGGGCTTCTATTGAATTCTATAACGCATATTAGCAAGCCCATTATCGCCGCTTTAGCGGCAGTTTCCTGCCGCTAAAACGGCGATAATGTTATCGCCAGTCTTGCTAATATGCCCCTAAGGAACCACAAGGTGCACTTGGGATAATGAAGAAGGACGAAAAGACCCATGAAAAAAACACATACATTTAATTCCTTTTAAAAAGAACAGTCTTCCTGATATACAATAGTGATATAAAAAGAAGAGTCGGTCGACCATTGGTATCCAAATAAACAAAAGTTGAAAATGTATAAGAAATTCTTAGTTTCTGTCAACAAAACTAAGACATTGTCTAAATATTTATTATGGTGCAAATTCTAAAAAAATCCTTTAAAGTGAATCAAACTTCTTCTAATAAAATGGACACAAAGTAATGAAAATGTGATAATATTATAATATATGCAGAATAGGAAGCAGAGAAGTTTGGGTAGTTCCCAAATTTAGGTTGAGAGCAGCTCCTATATAGAGCACCGTGCAACACCTGCGACGCTCTGAATCTGCTCTCCTCAAATGTCTGTTTTTCTAGCAACGTTTTTAAGCATAGTATTAGCATAGTGCCATCCATGCTGAGCTAGAAAGAGACAAAGCCTTTTGCCATTTATACAGCAAAATCTTTAAGCATAGGATTAGCAAGTGCTATCAATGCCGAGCTGTAAAATGACAAAAGCCTTTAACCCCTCCAGGCACAGTATCATAGCTTTGGACTGGTAAAATACCATCCAAGCCAACCTGGAATGAATTAAAGCAACCCCTGACACGTGTTTTGTTGTCATTAGTGCTCTTCAGAGAGGCATAGCTTTGTCCAGACACAAGGGAGCACCCAGTATAAGTCATAACAATACTCTTTCAGGATTAGAGTGCCGAATAAATAATCCAAAATAGGAAGCATAGAACTCTGGGTAGTTCCCAAATTTAGGTGGAGAGCAGTTCCTATATAGAGCTTCCTGAAACACCAGCGACACTCTGAATCTGCTGACCTCAAATTTTTGTTTTTCTAGCATAGTTGTTAAGCATAGGATTAGCACAGTGTCATCCACGAGGAGCTAGAAAGGGACAAAGCCTTTTGCCATTTATACAGCAAAATTTTTAAGCATAGGATTAGCAAAGTGCTATCCATGCTGAGCTGTAAAATGACAAAAGCCTTTTACCATATATATATATATATATAGATATATATTTATAGATATATATATATATATATATATATATATATATATATATATATATATATATATATATATATATATATATCTACCTGCCGCAATTCTTAAGGATGGGGTGCCGATTGAAGGGCTGTAAATGGTCCATGTAATTTCTTTTAATTGAACAGAACTATCGGAGGTTTGAATGAGGCTTGATTTTCACTGCAAGTCCCGGCATGCTTTGTAATTGAGAAAAAAATGGCACACCGGAGGCCCACATAAATGGAGGCAATGCACTGGGGACTTGTGGTGAGCCTGAAAATGTGCTTTTAAAGATTGCCTCTGAAGAAAGTGCATGAATGCACTGAAACGCGTCAGGCTATGGACAAAATCGCGGAGCTGTAACCCTGTTCCCTGGTGAATAAAAGTTGTACTTACCAACTGGAGGAGTGCGTCTTTGGTGCAGGGCCATTGTTTGGAGGAATTTACACGCGGCGAGTCCAGCCGTGAAAGTTCGCACCGCCCTCTAAATGGAAGGGACCGTCAAGCCTTACTGACAGGACTTCAAGGACGGCGCAGTTGGTCCTACATAAATGGAACAGGTTTACAGTCCTGGAAGCCGATTGAAGGGCTGTAAATGGTCCATGTAATTTCTTTTAATTGCACAGAACTATCAGAGGTTTGAATGAGGCTTGATTTTCACTGCAAGTCCCGGCATGCTTTGTAATTGAGAAAAAAATGGCACACCGGAGGCCCACATAAATGGAGGCAATGCAATGAGGACTTGTGGTGAGCCTGAAAATGTGCTTTTAAAGATTGCCTCTGAAGAAAGTGCATGAATGCACTGAAACGCATCAGGCTATGGACAAAATTGCGGACCTGTAACCCTGTTCCCTGGTGAATAAAAGTTGTACTTACCAACTGGAGGAGTGCGTCTTTGGTGCAGGGGCATTGTTTGGAGGAATTTACACGCGGCGAGTCCAGCCGTGAAAGTTCGCACCGCCCTCTAAATGGAAGGGACCGTCAAGCCTGACTGACAGGACTTCAAGGACGGCGCAGTTGGTCCTACATAAATGGAACAGGTTTACAGCCCTGGAAGCCGATTGAATGGCTGTAAATGGTCCATGTAATTTCTTTTAATTGCACAGAACTATCGGAGGTTTGAATGAGGCTTGATTTTCACTGCAAGTCCCGGCATGCTTTGTAATTGAGAAAAAATGGCACACCGGAGGCCCACATAAATGGAGGCAATGCACTGGGGACTTGTGGTGAGCCTGAAAATGTGCTTTTAAAGATTGCCTCTGAAGAAAGTGCATGAATGCACTGAAACGCGTCAGGCTATGGACAAAATCGCGGAGCTGTAACCCTGTTCCCTGGTGAATAAAAGTTGTACTTACCAACTGGAGGAGTGCGTCTTTGGTGCAGGGGCACTGTTTGGAGGGATATATATAGATATATATATATATATATATATATATATATATATATATATATATATATATATATGTATATATATATATATATATATATATATATATATATATATATATATATCTCTACCTGCCGCAATTCTTAAGGATGGGGTGCCCAAGGTGCATAGTGGCCACGCACCAAAATATCACGAACAAGGCCCCCCACAAAGGAAGGTCCAGGCACACACAGTGGCTTTGCTTAAACTAGCAAATTTATTGGAATGGCATAATGCATTTTGGAATAGTTCCTTCTTTAGATGCCTTCCCCCAACAAACAGTGCTGTCAGTGTCCAACCTTAAATGGCGCCTGCTTCGCTGCGATAGGCGAAAGTCACACGGTGGGCATAGCAGAAGTTAGGGCGCCTTAAGTAAGTACCTCCTCCTCATGTGGGTGGCGCTCACGTTCCTGCCAGTAGAACCAATGACCCAAGCGCCACACTGCCGGTCCCACAAGCCAACATCCTACCGCTTCTGTGCCCCTCGGGAAATCCCGACCTGGTGTCTTGGACTGGAGTCAGTCCCAACAAATGTTGCTCGATGTTCAGGCAGCGGCGGTACGGCAGTTTTCCAAGCACTTTGAAAACACCACAAATTGCCACTCTACCTGCCACAATTCCTAAGGATGGGGTGCCCAAGGTGCTTAGTGGCCACGCACCAAAATATCACGAACAAGGCCCCCCACAAGGGAAGGTCCAAGCACACACAGTGGCTTGCTTAAACCGGCAAATTTATTGGAATGGCATAATGCATTTCGGAATAGTTCCTTCTTCAGGAACAATCTAAATGGTGGGAGGCTAAATCTCTGCAGAGATACCTCGATGTGGGTAGAATACCCCGAGGTTTAAGGACTATGATTGTCCCAAGTTATGATACACCAAATCCTCAGATGATGGCTGAGTGGGAGGAGGCAAATCTGGATTCATCAAGACGGTTGGTCCAGATATTAGTAAAGTACGCGGAGAGTGGTCGGGCTGACCTTCAGATCAGAATAGATGCTCTTAATGAAGAAATGAAAACTTTAACTGATTCCCAACAACAACAAAAAATGAAACTCCATGAAGAGATGATGAACCGGCTTAAGAAAGAGGAGGATAAAATCAGGCATAGAAAGAATTACAAATTCAGACGAGACAAGGAGGATTACGCCAACGGGCACATTTTCACCTTTGCCCGTAAGTTCGACACTTACAGGAACGCAAGCGCCAATAAACAGAAGTTGGCACAAAATCCATCCTACACTAATCCACAACATGAAGAGATCCCGTCAGCATCTGACCTCAGCTCTGCAGTCGAGAGTGAGTCAGAAACAGAGGGACAGAGGGATCAAACTAAAAAGAATGCCATAAAACTCTCCTTGGGGGAAGAGTTGGACTATCTAAGGCGGAGCAGGAGAGAAACATTACGGCCCAGAAACCGACCGACAAAAAACGAAGAACCCAAACTAGAAAGGAAAGGCAAAAAGCAGCCAGAAAACGCCAACAACAAGCGTCCCACACGTGGACGGGGCTGTGCGACCTGGAAGAGGTAAAGGACAAATCAAAAACACCACACATGTCGAAGGATGACACCAATAAGAATACTATTGTCAATCTGGCTGGCATTGATTTATCGGAGGCGGAAAGACAACTGCTCAGTTTGGGGCTATCATATTGCAAAGAGTCGGATTTTAATTATACCAAAACTCGGGCTGATATTTATAAGTTTATCAGGAAACTTAAATTGATGAAGTTCCACCAACTTAGAACCCAGCAAAAACAAGTGGGACATCGACCATCCATTAAGGATATAGCTGGAGGTTCAAATCTTACAGTGGCTGATTATGGATTACTGAGAGAGTTGCAGGAAATGGATAACAATGAATTGGGCACTGGAGATAACACAAGTTGTATTTGTGGAGAAGCAAGTCCATTGGGTGATAATGTAGAGGCAATTGATGTTTGTGCAAGACCAGACACACCATTTAGAGTAAAATCCAAATTTTATCCCATCATGCCTAGAGATGCCCTGGATGTATTCAATGATCAAGTAATAATCCAGGTTAAGAAGTTGAATGTGGCTGTCAACAAAAACAAAAAGAAGGTATCAAATGAGGTGACCAACTGATAACCAAACTAAAGAAGGAGAAAAACGTGGTGATAAGGAACTCAGATAAAGGAGGGAACATTGTTCTTTGGCCACTACAGGAATATCTCAGTGAAGCATAATCTCAATTAAATAACACCGATTGTTACCGCAAGAGCACGTTTCAAAAGTTCAAAGCCACGCAGGAACTCTTTTATGCAAAATTGTTGGCACGGAAAAGCAGAGGTCTTCTTAGCCTGGAGGAATACAAGTATTTGAAGAAGGAAAATCCCACAATACCTTCAATATATTTTATTCAAAAGATACACAAGGACATGGAAAAACCTCCTGGAAGGCCCATCATATCTGCTTGCGATGGGCCATTCGAAAACATGTCAAGGTACATTGATTACTTTTTACAGGAGCACATCCATAATTTAAAATCGATGTACAAGACAAAAGCGATTTTATTCAGAAAATCAAAGACATATATTGGCAAAAGGGTTTTCTTTTAATTTCTCTAGATGTTACCGCATTATATACCTGTATCAGAAATCAAGATGGGTTAAAGGCGGTGGAGTATTTCTTGGCTAATAGAACACTTAAATTTGTCGAACACAACAAAATGCTAATGGACATGTTAACCTTTTGTCTTGAAAATAATTTGTTTTTATTTAAAAACACAATGTACCAGCAGACACAGGGAGTGGCAATGGGGGCCAGCTTTTCCCCCAGCTATGCATGTTTATTCATGGGCTGGTGGGAAGAGCTGGTCCTCAGAAGTAGATTTGAGCACATCTACAGAAGAAATGTCATCACATGGTTACGTTTTATTGACGATTTGTTCATTGTCTGGCAGGGCACAGAACAAGAAGCCAGGGAATTTATAACATCAATCAATGTCAACGATATCAATTTGAATTTTACTTTTAATATCAGTGATGACAGTATAACCTTCCTTGATGTACGAATTAAAGTGATGAATAATATGTTAACAACATCTCTTTATCTCAAAGATACTGCCGGCAATACTATGCTACACGCATCTAGCGCGCATCCTCCCCACTTAATTAATAACATTCCCTATGGGGAAATGCTACGCCTACGAAGAATATGTAGCGAAGAAAGTGATTTGAAACTTAAAAAGATGGAAAGCAAAAATCGATTCTTACAAAGGGGTTACAAAACTAAAGTCATAGATGCTGCCATAGTAAAATCAAGAAGTAAGGTCAGGGAGGATTTGTTGCAGTACAATCCCAAAGGCAAAAAAGATACTAATGATAAGGAGGATACATCTGGAGAACCAACTAGACTTATTACAACATATTCTAAACAGGAACAGCAATTACGGGGCATCATAAGATGGAATTGGCCCATTGTCTTGGATGACCCCATAATTGGAGGACTGCTTCCTAAACATCCGGCCATAACATTTAGGAAAACAGTTTCAATGGCCAATGAGTTAGTTAAAAGCAGCCCAGAAATTCAGGACCAAAGCGGTTGGCTCATAGCGAGGAAGGGCTTTTAATAAATGCGCCAACTGCAAGGCCTGCCAATATGGCTCCAATAGAATCACTTATCTTACTGCCTTTAGTGACCAAGTACAAACAATAAACCAGCATTTAACATGTCGGATGGATCATGCCGTTTATGTGTTAGAATGCAGTTGCAAGTTAAACTATGTGGGCAGCACAAAATTGGCTGTCCACAAAAGAATTCTACAACACATAAGGGCGATTAAGAACAAAGATCAGAGCTATCCAGTAACAAGGCATTTTCACGAAGAACACAATAGTGACCTGAAACATCTAAAATACTTTGTTATAGATGCTGTCCCCCCTCAAAGAAAAGGTGGTGATCGGGAGTCGAAATTGAGGAAGCTTGAAACGCGCTATATCCTGGAACTAGATACAAAACAGCCGGGAGGCCTCAATATGAGTGAGGATTTGTATACTTATTTATAACATCTTTTAACATAATGGTTTTATCCTCTCTTAACTATGTTGTAGAATCAGAAGGTAGACGACCCAGCAATACAATATCCCCCGAAATCCCCATCTTTATAAAACATCTGATAATATCTTAATATGAATTTGCTATCCTATGTATACCAATCAGGACATTTTATCTGATTTTATGTAGACCAAATTAGATGTTGTAACAAATGAATTAATGTAGTAGGTTATTAGCCAAATTCATAAAAGGATAAACATGGAGTAGAGTGATGTAAATAGATGCACACATAAATGAAATCTTTTTAGATGTTTTATTCTGTTTGAGGTAATTGAATTGTATTAATGGATATTTATATTTATGTATTTATTGATATTTATATTTATATATATATTTATGTATTTTACAATCATGGGAATCAATTACTGAAAAATTACAATGATATAAGACATTTTGCGGCATTTGCACTTGCACTTTTTTTCAAGGGTCATCCTCTGCCAAGAAATGATATTAAGTCATAAATAGATAACCCTTGTAAGTTTAACTTTGTTTATGCAGTATTTGTACTTACAAATATTTTTTGCACTATTGGTAGCACCTTTGAACATTTAGGCACTGAAATAAGTTTACATATGGTCTAGACGATATGAAACATATGGAAAATCATTGTATCCAAAAGCATTTATGCAATTATTGTTGAGAATATTATGGTTAATTTATACAGAAGTATGTACTGTATATTTATAAAATCATGGCGCAAAAAGACGCATATTAGGTGGATTTGCTCAAAAGTTATGAAAACTTTGCATTTATGCAAATATTGGCAATAAGGATACAAACAAAGTAATTGAAAGGTTTTTCTATGTCTATTACTATGACCATTGCACACTGTCACTTTAAATTGGTATCCCACAAGTTGTAGCGCTGTCATGTGATCAAGGCAGGGATCTGCCGAAACACGTCATGGCAGATAGACTTTTTGGTGTAATAAACTAAATTGCACAGAATTTGGGTCTGCTCTCGTTTATATTCCCACGGAGAGGATTTGCAAAACAACGAGCAACTCACATATCTATATCTATATATATATATATATATATATATATTTTTTTTTTTTTCTCCAAATACTCTGTAACGACAAAGTGTGGCGCACACTCGAGTTTTTAGATATTAAATTACTTTATTCTTGTCCCTTGGGTTGACAAACGCGTTTCGGCCATGACGGCCTTCGTGAGTCTGCGTTTCTGAAAAGGCCTTATTGCTTCACAGTAAACAGTTCAAGCAGTACACAGAACAATCCGGTTGCATTTCAAATCCATTTATTCCATTCTATGTTCAAAGAAAAAATGCATCTCTCACCTTCACATAGCCTACACGTTTCTGCCATAGTCTTCAACTGGGCCATAGAGCCCTATGTACAGAGTGTCTTTTTTAAAGGAGAAACCACCAATTGCCAACACCACGTTAAAACTCATATTGCAACTGACAGGAATTTGCGCTTTCTTAGCAGGATTTTCTACAGCACAGTTTTAAACAAAGGTAATATCAGATTTGTAAGCAAATAATGTATTACTCTGGTCTTTTCATCTCTGTATGTAAGATGAGTAAAGCACTCCTATGTATCACACATAAATTTTACCACACAATTTTTTTAGAATACTCTAATATCCATGCTTAACATTGTTGTATTGAATCCATTATCCTGCTACTTTTAGATAAAGTACCAACCCTATCTCATAATTTATTGTCATACAGAGTTGCATTTTTTTAACTTCCAATTTACATTTTTAAACTACCCCTGCTTTTAACCTTACCACAAAAATGTACAATGAGGACTTAATCTTTTCATTACTTTACACAAAGTATCTTAAATGATTCATTTCAAGTTTTCAATTTTTTTCTCAAAAATGAATCCTATCTACATTTGTGTGTAATTTAAAGTGCAACATGCTCTTTCTGCAAGCTTCTCGCTTCATTTTTCTAAACTTGCATCAAGATTTTAAGGTTTTTATATTTCTAAGCTTAGGTGTCAAAGTATTCCTTCTTACAAATAATACTAGTTTGTAAACATTCCACTCTGTGCACTATGTCAACAATGACTGGTTAGTAAACATTCCACTTCTAGTGCATAATATGAAAACAGTGACTAGTTTGTAAACATTTCATAGACTGCACAAGAACTCCTTACTTCCACTTCTATCCTTAACCAATCTTTATATATCTCAAGAGAAACCTCTCCTTCTCTCTGAAGCTCAGTTTAAAAAAATATCCTCCATATAATTCTATTGAGATTTTAAGAATGTGATGTCTCTAAGCTGAAGTGCAAAGATGTTTTACTTGTAAACAATACTAATTTGTAAACATTCCACTCCTTTTGCACTATGTAACAATGACTGGTTTGTAAACATTTAATTTGTTATACAATTTCGGCTTGTCACATTCACTTCACTTCTGCTGTCACTCTTATACATCCAAACTCCTTACTGTCACTTCTATCATTAACCAATCTTTCTACATCTCAAGAGAAACCTCTCCTCTCTGAAGCTCAGTTTTAAAACCATGTCCTCCATATAATTCAATTGAGATTTTAAGAATGTGATGTCTCTAAGCTAAAGTGCAAAGATATTTTACTTGTAAACAATACTAATTTGTAAACATTCCACTCCTTGTGCACTATGTAAACAATGACTGGTTTGTAAACATTTAATTTGTTATACAATTTTGGCTTCTCACTTTCACTTCACTTCTGCTTTCACTCTTATACATCCAAAACACATCCCCATCTCCCCGGATCTATTCTATCTTAGAGGAACCTCTAATTTTCCGGTATGTGCAAATATTGCTAACCAATAAATATAAAATATTAATTTACATGATAAAACATCGTGCAACAAATATTCAATAAATAAGGGGGTCTTCCTCTAAAAATATTTGTGTGTAGACTTTTTGAATTTTCAAGCTCAAGAAAAGGGGGGAATTAAAATCTCAATTTGTTTAGAATTCATGAAAGATAATGTATCAAGCATACCATAGAAACCAAGTAAAGCAAGGCATAAACACATTCTCCTACATATCCTAATTAATACAGTTTGGTTTTCACATCGATGACCTGCCAATTTGTATCTCAAATACAGCTTTATAGATGATTATAAAGGGACAAAAAGTTCTGCATCTGTATTTAAGCCCCCTGGATTTTATGTTTCAATCATTATAATCCATCTAGATTCCGTTCTTCTGAGCATCAGTTCTCGATTTCCTCCTCTCGGATTTAAAGGAATGTGTTGGATACCATAGAAACACAGTTTGCTTACATCTCCATTGTGTTCTTCCCAGATATGTTTTGCAATCTCATATGTAAAATCTTTATCCATTATTGCTCGTATATGCTGTAGTATCAGAAGCTTCAATTTATAGACTGGTGCTTCTGATGTATTTATTTCCACAGACACATTCCAAAGCTTATACCACATGTGTGCCCTAACAATGTATGTGTTACTTTATCCTTTTTGTTCGTCCATCCAAGTGAACAAACATGGTTCTGTTGTCCCCCCAATTACATGCTTTACACTTTTTGCACTGATAGAAACCTGGTTTCTTTATGGGTAACCAGTTTGCTGAGCTTTTCTGATTGGTCATAAAACTTCGTACTAAAATGTCCTCAGTGATGACATCTTTCTGTGTGCTATACTGGTATGGCTCAGAAGGTGTCTTTTAAGATCTTCGTCCTGTTTCAAAATCTTCCAATTTCCTTTAATTAATGATTTCACTTCTTTATCTGAGTTGTTAGAATCCATAATATATCTTGTTCTCAAATTCTCAATTGAGGCTCCTCTTTTTTGAGGGTTAGTAGATCTTGTCTATCTTTTCTTGTGCTCTTATCAATGCTTTTAAAACTGTGCTGGGATAACAATGTCTCCTGAACATTAGTGACATCTCTTGTACTTGTTCCTCAAAGTCTATATCTCCGAGCAATTTCTCCTCACCCTTAAGAATCGATAAAATGTAACCATAAAACCACTTTTTTCAAATTCTCTACATTTCTGCCAGTCCAAATTGTCTCAGCCTCCCAGAAGCCCAAAGCTAGGTTAACATATGTTGGGGCGAACGAGGTACCCATAGCCGTTCCTTGTTTTTGGATATAAAATTTTCCATCAAATATATCAAAATTATTTTTAAGACAGAATTCTCTAATTTCTAAAAGCATTTCTGAATGTTCCATCAGGCTTAGTGATCTCAATCTCAAATATTGCCTACTTGCTTGTAGGCCATCTTGATGTTTTATAGATGTACACAGTGATACAACAGCCACTGTTGCAGTAATATAATCTTTTTACCAAGGAATGCTATTGATTCTGTTTAAAATGGAATCTCTTATATAGGAGGGTAGGCTTGAGACATATGGAAATAAGAATATATCAACAAATATTGAGGCATTCTCGAATAAAGAGTACCAGGAACTTACAATAGGATGACCTTGAGGGTTATTGATATTCTTATGCACTTTCATTAGAAAATACATAGGGCCTGATTCACAGAACCAACTTACGTCAAAAACGTAAAGTTAGTACTTTTTGGTATTCACAGAATACACTTACTCATTTTGGTATTCACAGAAGGCACTTACTTACTCATTTTGAGTAACTTACTCATTTTGTGTAACTTACTCATTTTGTGTAACTTACTCATTTTGGTATTCACAGAAGGCACTTACTCATTTTGGTATTCACAGAAGTTAGTAGCCCTAACTTTAGGACTCCTAAATGCCTTCTGTGAATACCGAAAGTCTTAAAGTTAGGATTTTTCTCAGTTTAGGAGTAGTAAAGTTAGGAACTTTACTACTCCTAAACTGAGAAAAATCCTAACTTTAAGACTTTCGGCATTCACAGAAGGCATTTAGGAGTCCTAAAGTTAGGACTACTAACTTCTGTGAATACCAAAATGAGTAAGTTCATTCTGTGAATACCAAAATGAGTAAGTGTATTCTGTGAATACCAAAAGTACTAACTTTACGTTTTTGACGTAAGTTAGTTCTGTGAATCAGGCCCATAGGGCCCGATTCACAGAACTAACTTAAGACAAAATCCTAAACTTAATACCATTTTGGTATTCACAGAAGGCACTTACTGATTTTGGTATTCACAGAAGGCACTTACTTACTCATTTTGAGTAACTTACTCATTTTGTGTAACTTACTCATTTTGTGTAACTTACTCATTTTGGTATTCACAGAAGGCACTTACTCATAAATGAGTAAGTGCCTTCTGTGAATACCAAAATGAGTAACTTACTCATTTTGTGTAACTTACTCATTTTGTGTAGCTTACTCATTTTGGTATTCACAGAAGGCACTTACTCATCAATGAGTAAGTGCCTTCTGTGAATACCAAAATGAGTAAGTTACACAAAATGAGTATGTTACTCAAAATGAATAAGTTACTCTAAATGAGTAAGTAAGTGCCTTCTGTGAATACCAAAATGAGTAAGTGCCTTCTGTGAATACCAAAATGGTAGTAAGTTTAGGATTTTGTCTTAAGTTAGTTCTGTGAATCGGGCCCATAGTTGGTAATGTTGGATGATTTTTCTTCAGATAGTAATATTCCTCCTCATCTGGAAGCTAATGCTCATGCCAGTTTTTCATGAAAGATCAGCTTCACTGAGTCTATTAGTATTTGTTACCATCCCCACTTTATGTTTTTCCACTGTGATGGCAATGAAATAGGACGCTTAACTGTAGTTAAATTGGAAACTGAGATGGAGGAAACATTTTCCATCCTAACGTCTATGTTTCCAAACACACATTTTGTGTTCTCAAATATTTGTCAGAGAAAAAAGTTAAAGTAGTCTACTGTAAATACTGGTAACTTTTAAAAGACTCGAAGATATGAGAACAAGGCAGTGGCAGCATCCTTTGCAGCCATAAAAATGTCTTCCATTTTTAATTTAACATAAAATATGCCAATGTTGCACTGAATCATCCTGATGGTGTACATTTTTCAAACTGTGGAAACTATATTTTCATTTCAAACCTAAAAACATGACTTGACTAAAAAGAAACCAAAAGCTCTTTTAAGAGCCACCCTATTTAATCCTATTTTATCTAACTTTATTTTATCCAGTATAAATTTTTATTTTAGATTTCATTAACTACCACTGTACTTTCTAGATACTTTCAAGAAAGTACCACAGTACATCATAAATTTAAAAAAATATATATATATCAATCAAAATACTTTTCCCTAACTCTACAGACTATGCTAAACTGCCTGATATATTCACATACTTTACAAAAAGAGTAATAAGCCATATTTGATGTTAAAACATGTAACAAAGACCAAGTATGGTCTAAACAATATGGCTGCCTTTTTATTTTGTTAGAGCTTTGATTAACCAATAATGCTTTGTCATCGCTATTCATGACGTCATACTGCGAAAGTATTGCGGTATGACGTGTCCCAATATATCACTAGATTTTCCTCCCTTATTACTTAAAAACAACTGAACAAATTCAGATCAATTAACAAAAAGGACCCTTCCTACACCATAATCTAAACTCCTGCCAAAATTTATGTAAATCAGTTCAGCAATTTTGCCATTATGTGCATTTAAATACTCTATGGAAAATGCATTGGTGTTAAAAAGTTTTTTGCGACCACCCATTTTGTCTTTCACCCCCCTAACTAATCACCATGAAACTTTGCCTTGTCAGCCAGTGTTGAAAAAAGAATAGGTCTGCAAATTTTCCTTGAGAATTCATTAAATGGTGACAAAGGGCCAGATGTACAATAGAACTGTGGTTTGCAAATCGGTTGCAGACTGGTTTGTGAATAGGAAAAGCACCATACACCATGTACAAAAGCTATTCGCAAACCAAAAATAGTGATGCAATCAATTTGCAGCTAGATAATTTTAGTGCATGGAAATAGCAAGTTGCATTAGGGTATCGCTAATACCAACTTGCAAACAGGATGTGTGAGTGAGTCTCAAATATCGAATTTGGCCCGTTTGCACATGCAATTCACCAACAATCTAAACCAGGTGGTAAATGGGTTCAATTGTTAAGGCAGGCCCATAATGCACCACAGATGTCCACAATGGCTGCTCTGTGTGTGATAGCAAGGAGGATGCAAATAATGACTGCTCAGCAGAGGATGAAGCAAAGACAAGAGAGGATATTCAGAGTCAGGCTGACCATTGTTGACCAAACAGATGAAGAAATATATGACAAATACAGGTTAAGTAGCACTGTCATTTTAGATTTAATTGACCTCTTAAAGCACCACCATGAATTCCATCCCCACCAATATCCAGGTTTTGTGCGTGTTACACCTATTAGCCACTCGTATTTACCAGGATGTGGTAGATGTTGCAGGTGGGGTGTCACAAAGTGTGCTTTCAAGTTTCTTCCGCTCTTTCCTCAATGCCATGCTTCTCAATATCTACCACCACATATAAATGCCCAGGAATGAGGTGGAAATGCAGATTACCTAATTGCAATTTTACCATATTGCTAAATTTCCCCAGGTCATAGGGTGTATAGATGGGACACATGTGCCCGTATATCCCCATCCCATCTGGAAAACCTCTTTAGGCACTGTAAAGACATGCATTGCCTTAATATGCAAGTGGTTTGCAATACCCAAAACATAATCACTGACATCATATCACAATATTCAGGAAGTACCCATGACTCCTACATGTTCAGGCACAGCCGAATACAGACAACTGGAAAGTGGGTAGTTTGATGACGGATACTTATTAGGTATATGGGTGGGTGTTGGGTGGGTGTAGTTGGCGGAATACTACTACACGAAATTCCTTTGCTCCGCTTCCCACTTAATAAAACAGAGACCTCATACACTTTTGGTAAAATAACAAGTATCTCTGTTTTTACAGGCTAAAATGCATATAGTCATTTCACAAAAGTGAAAATGAAAATTTAGCAAGCAGTGAGAGAGGTGTTGATTTTGAGATCCTCCCTAACCTAGGGAGAAAACCAAGCAGATGCCTTGAAAACAAAGAGCACATCTTGCTGAACGATTCGGTGGCGGTCCCATCCTCTTAGGACCACCCCAAGCACAGTTATGGGCAAAAATACAATCCCAACCAAAGGCCCTGCAAAGCATTATGGGACGAGATTAGCAGTGGGCAGTGACTATTATAGTATCCAATATCAAAATAATTCTACAAAGAGCTGCAGTTCAACTCGTCGTTACTAGGTGTCCCTCACGAGTCAAATGCAAAAGCATTGAAATTATTACATCAAGCTGCAGTTCCACTAGTCGTTACTAGATGTCCCTCAAGAGTCAAATGCAAAAGCATTGAAACCCTTTCATGAAGCTGCAGTTCAGCTCTTTGTAGAATTTATAGTATTAGCTCTCAGCTCAGGGTTTCAATGCTTTTGCATTTGACTCATGAGGGACACATAGTAACGACTAGTGGAACTGCAGCTTCATGAAAGGGTTTCAATGCTTTTGCATTTGACTCGTGAGGGACATCACCACCGAAGTGGCACATCTCCACCTCCAAAGCCACAGTACGCGTGGATAGTGTAGTGGATAGTGTAGTGGTAGCCTGTGCAAGTCTCCCAATGGCCCTGCTTATGGCATCCATTCGCACAGTACTGCTCCTCTTCCTGTGCCTTTGAGTGCTCCTGCCCTCCGATATCTCAGTGCAGAGTTTCTCAATTGCACCTGTTAGTTGGTCCATTTTTGTGTCCTTGCAGGCCTGATTGACTGCCAACTTATTGGCCACTGTGCTGAACCCCAATGTTATGGACTGTTGCATTACCTGCAATTTGCGGTTAATCATCCTAATTTGTTTGTGCTGCAGGCGCTGAACCTGCAGCATCAATGTCTCAAGCCTACCAAACACCGCCTGTTGTCCGGAAGTCGCCTGAGACCCAGAAGCATGTGATGTGTGGCAGCACCTACGGTCATGCAGAGTGGAGTGCTGCTGTCAGGACCTGATGACTGACTGCAGGGTTGGAGTGGGTGGCTGTCTGGCATCCTCACCCTCTACTGATTGTGGCTGTGGGGAGAAGGACATACTGCTGGAGTGGCCATGAAATGTAGTGGGCACACTCATATGCACTACAATGTCTTCTTCCTCCATCTGTGCTTGTTCTTCCCCTCATCTATTGGGCCTTCAATGTCTTTCCCAGGAATATCTAATTGTATAATGGAGATACCATTAAAAATGTTACGTGTGAAACACATTCTCATTTGTTGTACATAAATTATTCTTCACATTTTTAACACTGACTACACTGTTTCTGTCCATGACTACAATTCCAATAATGCACCATAGGGGTATTTTGGACATGGAATAATCTCATCCAGATATGTCTGTTTAAGTTTGTTTTACATGCATGTGGACACTGGCTTCAAGCCCAGAAATGCTGCCATAATTAAAGTTTTGCACTTACTTTGCGAGGTTACAGGCGTAGACGTGTCCAGGTTGCCAAATCATACGACAGCCTCTGGCTCCATGGTGGCCTTCACCATTACCTCCAGTGTGATGTGTGGGGTGCAGTGGAAGGTTCACCTCCTGTGGCACGGAACTCATTCAGGCATGTTGCAACCTTTTTCTTTGTGTGGGAATGGAGGTCGTACCGCCTCTTGCAAATCTCTTTGACAGAGCCCTGTTCCACCCCCACAGCATTAATCTTCTGCTGTATCCTTTTCCATATCTTGCACTTCTGTGACTCAGGAATGTTCATGGATGCCGTCCAAACAGGAAGTCGTGGTTGCTGCAGCACTCTTCAGTGAGAATCTCCAGTTCCTCCTCAGAAAACTTCAGCTTTCTTTTCCTCCCCCTTGCCTCCTTCTCCTGGCTGGCCATTCTTGATGTTGGATGACTTAAGTTTGGGGTTCTTAATTTACTGCCTTCTCTGCAGCTCTCTTTCCTCTCTCTGTCTCCATTTCTGGCTGCAGAGATCCTAAATTTCCTGTTCCAGGGGCCATCTCCCTGATTCAGGAAGCAGAATCGCTATTTTTTTATGCGGTCGCTATTTGCGACTGCATTCGCAATTTGCAATCGAATAGGTAATCGCAAATTGCAATTTCCTATTTAGTGATGCGACTCATTTCTGAGTGCCAAAATCCAGCCGGTCAGAGACCGCACATGCCATTTAGCGATTTCCTAATTGCAAACCGCTAAAATTCGAAGTTAGGAAATCGCTAAATGGATATTTCATACATCTGGCTGACAGGTATAAGCAAGTAAAAATCTGAGGAATTCCTATCTATAACTACACTACACTTACCACTGGGTAGTTATAGTACATTAGCGTTTCCAGTGGAAATGTGTTTTTTGTGTTGCTAATAGCTCTGTCATCATTTTATGAATTTCCACAAAACTTCTAAAAAAGTGCTCTTTTTTACCTAGTTAGTGAATGTGAAGTTTCAGGATGATCCATCAAGTGGGAGCCGAGAATAAAGGGGGTCCCTAAACACAAAATTCCCATGCATTTTCCATTGACTTCATTAAGACTTCATTAAGAAGCGCTACCGCAAAAATTGCTGACTGGAATTACTGGTGGTTGCCGACGCATCTTTTAGTGACCAGTGACCAGGGACTCCATTACCCACAAGCCCCCAGGAGGGGGAGGAGCCTCTGAAGCGCTTAAAAGCGCTGCTGTTATCCCGCGGAACGGGACGCTTTTCCTGGTGGTTGCCGCCGCATCTTTCAGTGACCAGGGACTCCATTGCCCACAAGCCCCCAGGAGGGGGAGGAGCCGCTGAAGCGCTTAAAAGCGCTGCTGTTATCCTGTGGCGCGGGATGCGCACGGGCCACGCCCGGGCCAAGGGCGGGCCCGTCCTTGCCCGTCATTGCCAGGAAGAGGCAGGGCTGGGCCATCTCCCTTGGCTCGCTCTTTTCCGTGGTTAAAGTGGAACTCTCTGGGACTTGTGGACTTGTGGACCATTGACGCCTCTAAACTGTGAGTCATAGACGCACAAGCACTGAATACTTTATATATTTGTATATTTGCCCTTGAAAAGTTAGCACTGCTGGTAAACCTTCAATTTATTTGTCATCAACAATACTACCTTTTCCCTGGATATTTTGGGCAATTGAAGATCTATCTCTGATTTAACAGATATCTGTTGTCATGGGGAAAAGGAAAGCAATTGCGAGTGACAATAAAGAGGGTGGGGCACCTGAGGGGGGCACAGGAAAATTAGTAAAACCAAAATTGCACGCAAGTCTGCTGCCCAAAACTGTGTTTTAGATCGCATTGACAACTTATTGATAGAATGTCAAGACATCTTAGCTCCGCCGTCCAGCCATCCTACCATCTCATTTATATCAGGGAAACAGCACTCTACCATAGAACCAAGCTCAGAGCCTAATTACGCAAGCAAAGCTAAGCGAATCCCGTCTATTTTCACTAGGCGCACTACACGGAGCACTGTGCCCAAGGTTTTTAGGCATAGCACTGATATGCAATGCACGCCGGCGGAGCATGATAGGGAGGTAGGGGCTTCCCCCCCTTCCACCCTAGGGGCAGACACTAACGCAGAAAATGGTAGGAATGACAGCTATACTACCACTAATATCCCTCAATCTAACCGATTTTTGTTACTCCAAGACCAGTCAGAACAAACGGTGGAAAGGCAGGAAGAGGCACAGGGAGATACCCCGTTGCACAGCACAGATGTAGCATGTATGAACACTCAGAATGAGGCACTAGAGGAGAGGGGGGTGGTTTCCCAAGTACAGCATCCAATTGAAGAGAGCAACACCTGTAAGATTATCGCTGAACTTAGTGATGAAGTCAGTTGGCTAAAATCATTAATTCTAGTGCTCTCAAACCAAGTGAAGCTCCTTGTAAAAAAAGAGCAATTGAGAGTAAACACAAGTGAACTAGCCACTAGTCCCTTACTAAATCATATTCCAGCAATAGATAGTAACGCCTCCGTAAGGCCCACAAGCAACCCAGTCCCACTAATGTCCATTCAAACACGTCGTCCAATAGAATATAGAAATACAAGTCCCCCCAGAACAATGCAGGCGGAGAATAAAAGCCACCATACTCTAAGGCAGAACCAAGACCATTGTCCCACTAAGAGTATTTTTATGATTAATGTGCCTAAAGTTCAATCAAAAGGCAAACAAGAGGACCACCATTCATTGCTCAACAAAACAATCCATTGGATCCGCAAAATAAGGGGGTGTAGGTCCATAATCAGGGACTATATTCTCTGGGCGAAAAGAATATCATACGGTGCCTCCCATACAGATTCCATCGAACTCCACCTAAGAGATGAGAACTTAGTTCACAATCTAATTGCTCTAGAGGCAAGAACCTGCTCCCCGGTAACCACTGACATCCAGATGAAATGTAGCCCTTCTGTCTCAACACAGTTGCATGTACACAGAAGATTTAGTGCCTTGATGGGGCCTGATTCATCATTATCCCAGAATGATTGACTGATGTGCCACAATAACACATCCTACAAGATCTCCAGACATTATGATAATAACACCTACCGCGCTCTGAAGATACAACAGCCTGGAGCGCTACCAACCATCTCCTCAACCATGTTGCCGATCCCTCATTCTGAGTCCCTTATTCCACCGCATCCTACCACTGGAACTCCAACAATGGCAAGCCTAGACCAGCAAACAAATCCCCCAGCTCCACAGACGTGCCGTGCATCGGAGGGATACCTTTACACCATCCCTCAAGGATTAGAAGAAACAACAACTTCATTCCGTGTACTGACGTGGAATGTGGCTGGAATAAAATCTAAGGTGGCACTCCCCCACTGGATTGAATACATTGAACAATTCGATGTCTGCATCCTACAAGAAACCTGGGTGACTGCACCTGTCTATATTCCTGGGTATGTCACGCTGTGTCGACCGGCAGTTACCGGCAAATCAGAAAGACCAGCAGGGGGGCTATTGACCTGGATCAGGATGGACTTGCTATGTACAATTAAAGAGATTAAAAATAATAGCCCCAACATACTTGCAATTAGCCTCAGGGGCAGAAATGGCAGAACGGTGGACATATTCAATGTCTACGCTCGTGGGATCAAGGCAGGCACATGCTCACCAACCCTCCAAGCGCTAGAAAACACTCTTGAGGAGAGAGAGTCATCATTACCTCTGATAGTAGCAGGAGATTTTAATACTACGTTTGAGCCATTAGATTCGATAGATGTATCTAACAGCTACCAGGTAGAGGCACATTGGCATGTCCCTACCCTTGATCTGCCACCGATCAGAAAATGGACACAAACTGCCCTGCAGCTCCAGGCCATAACCCTTGAGTACGGGCTTAGGGCAGCAAATGGCCATACTAATTCTGACAAGATAGGGTCCAATACCTATAATAGGACCACCAATACGAGCCAAATCGACTATGTATTGATAGATAATAGGCTGTTGCCGGAAGTACTGGATATGGTGGTCGGGAAAACAATTGATAGCAATCATAACCCGCTTGAGCTTGCCATGATTTCACCTTGGTGCAAAACCATTGATACTTCGGGGATAATGCTCTCGTCTAAGGATCTATATCCCACGAATTATAACAGATGATTAAAGTGGGCGAGGATAGCAATGGATACCGTCAAGATTGAAGCTATAAAACAAACCCTTCAAGAAAATATCAACAAGCTCCAAAATAGAGCCGAGCAGCAAGACGAGCTAGAAGCGGTCACAGACATACACTCGTCCTTTTTCACGCAGCTGGCTTCCCATTTTACCTGCCCGAGATCTCATCGCAAGAAGACGTCAGTCAACTCGCAGCACTCCTGGTTTAATCAAAAATGCAAGGAAGCACGGTCACATTTGGAGGCTGAGATTAAAGCCAAGAACACGACTAACATAAGATCGGCTAGGAGTTTATACAAAAAAGCTCAGAGGGAAGCAAAAAAGGAGTGGGTCGAGGATCGATGGTTGCAGATCAATGACACCTGTAAATGGAAAGACCAAAATCAATTCTGGTTACTCCTAACAAGGGGAGATGCTGAAAGACCCAGATCAGCCACCAACAATATCACAGAGGCTGCCTGGTTTGATAATTTCTCCGGTATTTATTCAGGACCAGGTACGACGGACATTGAAGGCTCTTTCCAAGAATACACCATTAAGCAGCCAAACATTGACTTATTCTCCTCAACTGATATCATCGAAAGTATCAATTCTATACTTAAAAACAAAGCATCAGGTCCAGATGGAATACCTGGAGATGTCTTTCTAGCTGACAATCCCAACTGGTCCATGTACATGTGGTCACTAGCGAATGGTATAGCTGCCGGGGCCCTCATACCTCCTTCATGGCAAGGAGCAGAGGTCATTCCGGTCCATAAGAAGGGGGACCATTCACTGCCTTCAAATTACAGGCCAATCAGCTTAATAGATTGAAGGATTTCTCCCGTGCCCTGCTTACCAAAATCACTGAGTGGATGGAGGAGAACATCATACTATCCCCCTTCCAAGCAGGGTTCAGGAGAAAAATCAGTACCATCGAACAAGTCTTCCGCTTCACTCTATTGGCCTGGAAGACTGTGACATTAGAGCAGGGCAGTCTCTATACTGCTTTCATTGATCTGAAGTCAGCTTTCGATCTTATTCCTAGGGCCACACTTTGGCAAGTCCTACAAGATCTGGGGCTCCCACGGGACATTCTGGCACTCCTAGTACGATTGCATGAGGGAAACTATGCAAAAGTACGATGGGGGGAGCAAGGGCAACTGACGGACCCAATAAAGGTTGTGAGTGGGGTGAGGCAGGGCTGCTTTCTAGCTCCCACCTTATTTTCGCTTTTTATAAGTCCACACAGACGCTCCCTCATTGGGGAGTGTAAAAATAACTACCATGCTGTTTGCGGATGATACGCTATTAGTATCTAAAACCCCCAGTGGCCTTCAATTGTTACTTGATCGATTCATGTCTTTCTGTGAGATGAGAGGATTGGAAGTCAACACCTCAAAGACAAAACTCTTGCTAATGAATCCTCACAAATCATTTAAAGGGAAACTATCATTGGGTGGGATTCCATTGGAAAGAGTGGATTCCATCGTTTATCTTGGTGTAACCCTCACAGAGAAAATAGCATGGAAACAACATATCTCCAAGCGAATCCTCTAGCAGAGGAAGACTTCCGGGGCCTTAATTTTAGAACACAGGGCGTCACAAACTAGACCGATCACAGCCCCGCTCCAGATATATGATCAGAAGGTGGTTGGCTCGGCCCTGTATGGGGCTGAAATCTGGGGGTTTGATAACCTGTAGGGCTTGCTTCTCACTGAAAATAAATTCCTAAGATCATTCCGCTCCCTTTCCCAGATTAACCCGCTCACTCCTTTAAGGTTAGATTTGGGCAGAACCACAATAGTAGATAAGGCGAGGCTTCGCCCTCTTCTTTTCTGGCTCCGCCAAAAAAAAACACCTGAGCTTGTCCACTATGCGACTGCCCATGAAGAAGTCCTCAAGCTGGATCACTTAAAAAAAATAGGCTGGTTCAGTAACATCAAGACATCGCTCTCTGCAATAGGTCTGGGGAACCTGTGGGAAGTGACAGATACCAGCTTACTGCCTAGGAGAGAGTGGGTTAAGTCTTATTACTGGAATTGGGTGGCAGAGAGAGCCGTTACTCATGCAATAGGAGGCCGCCTCACAATAGCATTTATGGAGTTTAAGCTGTATGGTGTGTATGAACCTTACATGGATTTCATCACTATCCCTCAAGAGAGAAAGTTATATATCCAATTCAGGTTTGGATGCCTCCCCCTGAAATCGTTCACAGCGTCATGGAACAGGGGCTCTCCAGCCACACTACGTCACTGTCCATGCTGATCTGAGACTGAGGAGACGACCAAGCATATTCTCTTTGCATGTCCACTATACAAAAACCCAAGATCTAAATGGATAGCCCCTGCCTGTAGACAACTGGGAACCCGATGTCATTTAGAAGCACTGCGCATCCTTAGAACAGATACAAGGCCATTAGTAGTATGTGCAGTGACCAAATTCCTGGGGAGAATGTGGTTTATTAGGAGGCAGGTGCAAAAAACGAACTAAGTACACCCTCAGATTAAATACTAATCCAAACTCCAATAAGCAATTAGCTTAAATTTGACATCTTTGGTAAAAATAAATATAGGACTTATGCCTAAATTACTCAGAACTTGTGCAATATTGTATTTTTGTACGTTATGCATTAGCACTTTATGTAGCTTTTACGGCTCTATTTCTCCTATTTGCACCAAAACTGTGTCCCCTTTAATGTTATTTTTTTTGACCAAGGTCCCATTCCTTATCTTTCATGGCTCCAGTAAAATAGTATTTAATATGAATTGTTGCTCTAGATCCGAGATTTTATTTGGTAAACTCATCTCAAAGATAAAGGAGTTTGGACTTTTACACTGTTAAACATTTTATAGGTATTTTTAGATTTTTAATCTACAGACATGGACGTTTGTATGTATCGCCTTCTTGATTTTACCTTGTCGGAATACTTTTACTAACTTTTTTTCAGTTTTTTTACTCTGGTTTTACCAAGTTAGCTGTTGCTATCTATTGTCGTCCACTTTGGCCTAAAATACGTAACATGAAAATCTTTGTATTAATGAACATACTGTATTGTACGCCTATGCACTTTAATGGTCGTAACGACCAAATAAAGTTTGATGACTATGACTACATCAAATTTGGCAGGAAGCTAGATCATGGTCTGCTGATTGTGCTTTATGTGATTTGGTATAAATCCGTTCAGTATTATTTTGAGAAATTAAGGTTTAAAAATATTTGTTTGTCTGGACGTTTGGGTCTGCAAGAGGCTTTCAAGAGTCTTGCGGGGTGGAATTTAAAAATAGAGGGTTAGGATTGGCCAAGGGATTTTTTTTTTTCCCTTTGGCAATCTTGCTCTCCCTGGAGTCAGACTCCTGTGGAAGCGAGCACTCTGATTGGCTGACAGCAACATGAGAAAAATGTTGCTTGCAGCCATTACAGGACGTGGGACTTAGGGGCATATTTACAATAAAGTGGCGAAGCGTGTTGGTAAGCCAAGAAGACTATCAACATGCTTTGTCACTTTAGAAACGCAAGGCTACACCATATTTACTAGAATATGGTGCAGCCCTGCGTTTCCACCCTGCGCTAGCACTAACTTTAGCTGCCTAGCGCCAACGCAGGCACCCTTGCACTACAGTGCAAAGGTGCCTGTGTTGAGGGGAAGATTGTTTATGTGCAGGAAGGTCCCCCTTCCTGCACATAAACAATCATTAAATGCAGTTTTGTAACTACTATGTATGCTGCTTAATGCAGCACACATAGACGTTGCAAAATGGCATTTTTAAAATGATTGTTTAAGTACAGGAAGGGGGACCTTCCTGCACATAAACAATCATAGGCAATTTGCTGTTTATATGTTTCCTTCACAAGGCAGCACACATGGAAACAGCAAAACCGAGGAGAAATAAAGCATTTCTCCTTGTTTTGCCTGTTTAAGACCAGGTTTTCCCTGGTCTTAATTTTGGCCCTGCCTCCTATTTACTCTGCCCTTGTAAATAGGGGGCAGCGTCAAAATCAATGGGTGTTGCGGTGGAAGGCACACCGCAACACCCATTACCCTCCCCTTTCACGCTAAATACAATGTGAAAGGGCGCCTTATATACAAGGCATCGTTAAGCCACGTTAAGTGGCTTAACTCTACCTTGTAAATAAGGCGAGACCCTATTGCCATCACAACGTCACTGAAAGTGACATTGTGGTGGCAATAGGGGCTTGTAACTATGCCCCTTTGTCCCCTGTCCTGAATGTTTTATTAAAAAATGATATAAGGGGGCAGGGTAGGAATACCCTGCCAACCTAGGCGACCCCCTCTGGGACTAAAATAAAAAATAAATTGTGAGTTTTTCCCTTGATCTTGCCAGACTCCTGCAGGATCATGAAAAAAACAAAAGAGCCATGCTGGATCTGTGGCTCCTGCCACAATGTTTTTTTAAAAGAAGTGAACTTCTCTAATCTTTAGGCCCCGGTTGGGCCAGGTCCTGGGAGCATATGTGGGGTGCTGGTGTGGCGGTCCCCACACCCCAGGGACCACCACCTCCCCAGGCTAACATTTAAATAATTGTGGGAGACCTGAGGGTACCCCTCGCAGCCTCGAGGACTGCCACCTCTCGGTGCCAATTCAAATTAAAATAATGCGGGGCCCGAGCAGCCCCCCCCCCCACAGCCCTGGGATCTACCATCTCACCGGGGCACTATCAAAATGTATATGGGGCAGGTCAAACAGGGACCACTTCCTCCCCAGGGCAAGTCAAATTAAAATAATGCGGAGGGCCTGGATGGCCCCCTCACAGCCCCGGGGACTGCCAACTCCCTGGGGTACTATCAAAATGTATAAGCGGGTGAGCCTGATGGGCCCAATCATGTCCCGGGGACTATCACCTCCCCGGGGCAAGTCAAATTTAAATAATTTAGAGCGTGCATCACCCTCGCAGCCCCAGAGACCGCCACCTACCTAGGGCAAGTCAAATTAAAATAATGCAGGTGAACCACACAGCCCCCCCTGCAGCCCCACAAGGACCACCACCTCCCCTGGGCACAATCAAAATGTTTATGCGGGTGTGCCCGATGGGCCCACCTGCGCCCCAGAGAATGGCACCTCCCCACGCAAGGCAATTTAAAATATTGTGGGGGGCCCATGTGGCCCCACCTGCAACCCTGGGGACCACCATCTCCAGGGGCTTAAATAAATTAATATAGGGGGTCCTGATGAAGACCCCCGGCCCCAGGGACCGCTACCTCTCCAGGGCTAAGTTTTACGATGGAGGGGGGCTGTGGGTCCCCCTCGTGCAGCGATATATGGCCCTGGGACCACCACCCCCAGATCCGGCTCCTGCTATCTCCAGGATGCCCATCCCTTGGACTTAGCCATTTGCTGTGACTTGGTGGGAATTTAACCGCTCCTGCCAAGCCACAGCAAACACTCCGCTTCCACCAAACAAGAGCGGAGAAATGGTCTTGCTTGCTAGAAGCAGAGTATTCATCTGTTTCCCTGCCTGCTATCAAGCTAGCAGGGAAATAGACAAATTGCTTTCATACACAGGGAACTGCATGTTTAGCAACTCCTTGTGTCTGAAAGCAATGCTGGCTCCCACAGGAGGCGGGGATCCGGCAAGGACCGCAGGGGCATTCAGGTTCCCACTACAGTCCCATAGCACACTAGGTGCTCTGGGGGCACCCAGGAGACATGGCTGGGCCCTGGGGATGGGGTCCCTGGGGCCAAAACCAGCCCATGGAGGGGAACTATATGGCCCCCCTCCTCGATTTGAAAAAGGCCAGGCCCCGGGGGATAGGGTCCCAGTCATTGAAATTGGCCCAGGGAGGGGACCTGCGTGGCCCCTCTTCACTATTACAAATAGGCCGGGCACCAGGGTGTGTGGTCCCCGTGGCCAAAATCGGCCACGGGAGGTGAGCAGCACACCCCCCTCCCTTATTAAAAAAAAGTAACAAGAAAATGGCCGGGCCCTGGGGGATGGGATTCCCGGAGCCGAATTCAGATCAGGGAAAAAACTCTTGGCCTGGGACTCCCTTTTTAAAAAAAAAAAAAAAAAAAGTCCAGGGTGTGAGGTCCCTGGATCAAAATCATTCTGTGAAGAGGGCCACGTAGCCCCTCTCCCATGAAAATTTTTTATTTTTAAAAATGTCAGGCCCTGGGAGATGTGGTCCCCAGGGCAAAAATCGACCCAGGGAAGGGGGCCGCATGGTCCGTCTCCCCTAATAAAAAACATTTTCTAAGAAAAGGCGACTCCCGGGGGAACCCACCGAAGGGACCCGACCCCTTTCTCAACCATTCTGAAAACTTGTTGGGGGAAGAAGTCAACTTGGATGGTGTAGCCACTTGGGGACCAACAACCCATCTTGTTACCTACAGTAAGTCCCACACAGCGGGATTGCTGAGAGGTGATTCCAGGCCCTGCCCCTTTTCTCCACCAATATGCAAACCCTCCTCTGGGTGCACTACTGGTTGGGGGGATGAAGTCCCCTTAGATGTTGCCTCCAGTTACCTCCAGTAAGTCTACAGAAACAAAGAAACAGCAAACCTATACAAAAACTCCACGGTTCTTGTGATGCACCATCCACCCTATATCTTCCTCACAATGATTAATGTCCAACACTGAGCTTTATACTCATGGTGTGTGCAACTCCGCTGCCCCTACCGTTCCTTTAGGGGCGGTTAGAAGAACCAAAGTACAAATATAGCAACTGCAGGTTGCACCACTCAATAGTAAAGTCCAAATATATCACATATGCAAATGTCCATCCAGTAATTTGAAAAAATGAAATCTTTATTCTTCTTTACAAATGATGAAAAAACGTAACGTAGACAGCCACAACAGCCAACGCGTTTCGTTCTATCCCAAGAACTTCATCAGGGCTGTAAAACAACATTTACAAATATACATTACTCTTTTATAATACATATTGCTAGACTTATACTTCATAAAATACATGAAATAAAAACATATAATATAGAAACATAAAAACATACTAAGGAATTCACCCAGACCCAGTTTTGGCAGGGCTCCTGTCTAAAACCCACAACCTCACATTTAAAAATTGTTAATATAGAAGAGAAAGAAGAAAGAGCTTGCAACAGTCACTTGTATCATCTTTCCTTTGTCCCATAATCTAAATATCTATTTATGGGCACTCCTCCTACTATTCCTCTTATTTTTACCCTCTATTTATCCTAATACATGTTTACCATAAGGCTAACACAAATCATAGATGGCCAATGGTAAACGTGTGGACATTATAATCCTGTTTAGAGCCCAACCAGAGTCAACAAAGTAACCTTTAGAGAGCATTTTCCTTTCTTATTAGCATACACATACTAGACCCGAACCCGACCACTATTGCATCCTATGTCAATAAGCAAAATCTATAAATGTTATATTTATAAGTAAAATATTATAGCACCTACGAAGTATATTGACTGGTTTCAATAGGTTAACCAAAAAGTTGAATGCCAAGTCCTCAAATATAATCAACTCGGCATTTACAATAGACCACTGAATTTCCAGTTGAATTGTAGAGTGCTGCAGGATATGACTAAAATAAGTCGTATTATACCTGCAATAATCATAAAGCAAAGAAATTCAAGAAAAGATCCCAAATCAAGCATATACATTCTCAAAACTGAGAATATGCATTATTAAAAACCACTCGCTTACCTACTAGCTGATCTTTAACCGACCCAGAATCCGGTACGGAAATACAAATATAAAAAGGCTGATGTGCCTGTAATGCAAATAGCGAAGCAATGAGAGACCAACTACAATGTGATATGCAATTAAAAAATATTTTTGTACCGAGGAATCCCACAATCAGCAATAACTTATCAATTGAACAAAATAACAGTATCATGTAAGACGAGGAAACAAACAACCCAGAGGCACAATAAGTCCTCAGCGTCGATTCAATCACAAACATCTTCAAACATATAATACCTAAAAATTATCCATCCAGGCATTAGCAGCCGACCCACACTGCAGTCACTAACGAAAAAATGCATTGGCAATGAGCCCTCAAAACAGGGGGACCAGAAGGCCCCACAGTCATTCACAACAATCCCCCAACACATTATTGAGGGGAAAAAACAATGCCCCACACCACTCACAACAGAAATGTAGCAGGAGATGCATTCAACCCCACCCAGACTTAATCAAAAAGAACCCTGTGTATAACCCCCATGATTGACAAAGGGGGAAAAAACAACAAATCCGTCTAAAGATCAATCACTACTCACCATGAGAATCCGGACCTGCACTGCGTAACCGTCGATCAATATATTTAAGGCGCAAGTGAGAGCCCGCCTGAGATTGTCCTATTTAAGCACCCGTTTACGTAAAAAACGTTAACCATCAGTTTCACCTGGCACATGAACGCAAGGAAGGGGTCAACAATAAACTATATAGATCCCCAATGATGATTCCAAAAAGAAACCAGATCAATTCCTAATACGCACTTGCGAAGGAAAGTTTTTTTTTTAAAAACGTTGTAACACCAATGCGCCACACAAGGCACATGTAGTCTCTTATTTCCAGCCGGACATTGTATTCTTGAGAATTGTAGCAATCGCTCTTTATCAGTACACTAGTTTTAACGATGTCCCCTTGCTACATAATAATCACACAATAGGGCATAGCATTCATAAATTTTCTCACCACTAATAGATCATAGTTACTTGAATCCTCCACAAAAAAATCCTAACATCGGCATAGCTCCACCAGTAAAAGCGGAACACAATCCACCACACCGCAGTTCGAGTCCCCAGCATGGAAGCAAGAAATCAACACAGATTTTATTCTTTAAATTTATTATATATCCAGATGGCACAATTTAATCTTTCTTTATTACCCCAAGCTTCCTTGGAAAAATGAAAATTAAAAAAAAGAGGGGATACAAACCCAGTTTAAAGCACCACCAACTACAGTGGAACTCAATCAAACACATAAACCCGGCTCGAATCCTATCCATAGATTTTAGGATAAAAACTGTTTTAGTCATTAAGTTTAAGAATACATCCAAACGCACTTACAAATTAGAGCCTCGATTCTCCCCAATATATTCGATGAAGGGAAAAACACCAAAAGCAATGATGGGACCCAACCGACACCACCACCACAGCCCGATACTCACCGTCAAGTCTCCACGAGATAACAACCATGACAATCCCGACTCCCTCCCAAAATCACTACACTACACCAGATCAAAAGAGTGTACGATTTTAAAAAAGAGCCCTGGCAAACTGTGTGTAGGTATATTACAACCAAAGCCACTCATAATTTTGGCAAACAGTTCTGTAATAACGATTTAGTCCAGGCAGACTGAACATATACCATTTGGAATCCAAATACAGAAATAATGTCAATGTCAAACCTATCCCATTTGTAATTAATATAAAAATAAGATTCCTTAAATGTTTTATTCAAAAAATTTTGACCACAGTTAAAGATGGAAATACAAGTAAAGATAACAATTACACAAACTCAATCAACTGTTTCCATATTGATGACATTATTTACAAATTCTCCATACATATTTAAGTGAATGGAAGGATAGCCACATTCAATTTCAGAAATATAAAACCCAAAGGATATTACCAGTTTATTATCAGAATGATCACAAAAAATAATGTAACTCTTCATCAGTATTATGTCCCAACTTAGTGCATCGTAACCGACAAATCCAGCCCGCCTCATTTTGTCGAAGGGACCGCTCCCTGTCCCCCCCCTTGATCTCAAGGGTATATGGTCTATGCCATGGAACCAGATCTCTGGTCTGCCCCCATGGCACTCACACATATGTGCAGTCATTGGATATCTACTGTCTTGGTGCCGGATTGCCCTAATATGTTCCTGAATTCTAGTTTTAAGTGCCCGAGTGGTACTACCTACATAAATAATGTTGCAATTACAACCAATTATATATGTTACATATGTAGTTTTGCATGTTATAATTTGTTGTATTTTATAAACCCGAGAAGTATTGTAACTGAATTCTTTCAGTCTATTTTTACCATACTGGCACACACTACAATCTGTACATGTAAAGAAACCCTTCACTTGTGATGGCAACCAGGTCCTCCCTATCTTTTTTGGTAACACATAACTTGGGCACAACATATCTCTTAGTGTTCTTCCCCTTCTGTAGGTCACTTTGGGTTTTATCGAGATTTCCCCTTTAACTTCCGGCACTTCCTGTAATAATTTCCAATGTTTATACAGGATTTTATAAATATCCTGACTATGTTTATTGTTTTTCGTAACAAAATTAATTGAAGACCGAGTCGTTGGACCAACGTGGGCAGAACCCTGATGTTGCATTGTAGATTCCCTTGTTCTCTGCACTACTTTCTTTTCCGCATTGTCCAATTTCCGTTTCTGATAACCTCTACATTCAAATCTTCTTCTAGTTGTTATTAAATTTTCATTGAACACTTTGCTATCACTACAATTCCTCCGTGTCCTCAACATTTCTCCATATGGAATGTTGTTAATAGTGGCCTCAGGATGCGCACTGGTAGCATGTAATACACTATTGCTCTCTGTTGGTTTCCGATACAATTTACTTTGTAATTTGTTGCCTTCTACATAAAACGTAATATCCAGGAAATCAATTTGCTCAGCGGAGTGGCTCATTGTAAGCGCCACATTATATGGGTTCCTGTTAAGGTAGTCATAATATTCTTGTAATCCCTCAACTGAGCCACTCCACAATAAAATAATATCATCAATATACCTCCCCCAGAAAATGATGTTATTAACCCAGGGGGAGGCATATTTACACCATGCATGCTCTCTTTCCCACCAACCCATAAACAGTCCCGCGTACGAAGGCGCAAATTTGGCTCCCATCGCCGTACCCTGGAGTTGGTGGTACCACTGTGTACCATGAAGAAAAAAATTATTTGAAAGAATCAAATCCGTCATCTCGAGTAACATTTCATTATGTTCAAACCACTCAGCTGTTCTATTTTTTAGAAAGTGACCTAATGCACGGAGCCCCAGATCTTTTCTAATACAGGTATATAAGCTGGCTACATCAAGTGTAACCAAATGCAGCCCCTCAGTCCAAGCGATGTCCTCAAATTTACTGAGGATATCCTTGCTATCCTGTATGAATGCAGGTAAATTTCTTACTAGTGGTTGTAAATAGTTATCCACATACTCAGATAATCGCTCAGTTGGAGAGTCTATTCCTGCTATTATTGGTCTCCAAGGGGGGAAATCTCCCCCCTTATGTATTTTTGGTAACACATAAATACAGGGATAACTGGGTTTACTAACCCTCAAGTAGCTCAATTCTCCATCATTCAGGAGACCTTTTTCATTCCAATCCAAAAGTCTCATGTTAATAAAAATAGTCAGATCAGGTATGGGGTTAGATTGAATTGTCTCATAACAGGCACCATCCATTAATTGCCTTGCTATCTCACCCATATAGTCACATTTATTCATCACAACCACGTTACCACCCTTATCGGCTTCACGTATTGTTATATCTTCTCGATCACAAAGGGAATATATGGCCTGTTGTTCTTCTCGGGTGAGATTGAATGGACCTTTATCCCTGTATTGATTCGAATTTAGTAATTTGTGCAAATCCTCCGTTACCCGTGCATTGAAAAGATCTATTCTAGGGTGGGATACTTGAGGTGTAAATTTGGAACGTTTTTTAAACCACTGTCAGTATCAAGCTTATTAGAAACTCCCAATTCCATATTAAGTTCATTTCGAGTAATTTGTGTATCTTCATTCAATGACATCAATACATGGATAGTATCCACCTCCCCCACAGTATATTCAGAAATTTCAGAGTTCGAGACATCAGACAAATTACATCTTGGATTTGTATGAAAAAAATGTTTTAATTTTAACATCCTCGTAAACTTGTATAAGTCAACAATCACATCAATAATTCTGCAAGTTTGTGTTGGACAAAAACCTAGTCCTTTTCTCAAAACACTGCATTCATCATTACCAAGGCTGTGACTTGAAAGATTGACAATTGACAAACTAGAATCATTATACTCCTGAATATTTGACCATTCCTCTATTGGCTTCAAGGTAGTAACCACATCTATTTTCTCCTGGATGACCGAAGGTCCACCGCTAATTTTGGCAATTCTTTTTGTTTTTTATGCCAAGCCCCACCTCCCCGCCTTGTCTTGCATATCTTTTTGCCTGCACATTGTTGAGGCGTAGCCTCTCTAACTCCACTAAAAATTTATTTTTTCTTGCGGTATTAATACATCATTTTTATCACTTGATACCGAAATGCTCTCTGTAGAAGTAAGGGAACCACTACTAATTGATCTTGAATCAGAAATGTCCTCCCTACTTCTCTTTGTTGACTCTATGCTTTTAACAGTGTCAAATTTCTTTGCGAAGGTGTATATTCTACCATCGCGATAGTCTTTCTCATCTCTTTGTATCTTTTTCGCCTTTTTATCTCTTTGATACAACTGGTATTCCTCCATCACTTTCTCAAGAATCTCAAAGTTCTTTTTAACCACTTCAGTAAGTGGGTTAGCCTCTATTTCCTTTTCCAACTTATCTATCTCCACTAGTAGGGAAGCTGCTTTCTTTTCTGCATGTATTATTAAAATTTTCATCATAGTTACCTCCAGTAAGTCCCACACAATGAGATTGCTGAGACCTCGTGGGCCACCCCACCTCTTTTCTCCACCACTCTGCAAATGCACCTCCTGAAGTACTTCTGGTTAGGCAATGAATTCCCTTTGGCTGCTGAAGGTCCATGGGTGCCAAAAAAACCCTCCTGTTACCTCCAGTAAATCCCACACAGCAGGATTGCTGAGAGATCACTAGAGGCTCTGCGCCATTTTCCACCACTTTGCAAATGCACCTTCTGACTCAGGAATGGTTAGAAATGAAGTCCCCTTGGATGTGGAGGGTCCTTGGGGGGCCAAGAACCCCTACTGTTACCTCCAAGAAGTCCCACACAGAGGGATTGCTGACAGATTGTCGGAGGCCCGCTCCCTTTCTCCAGCACTCTTCAAATGCGCCTCAGGGTGCACTACTGGCTGGAGGATGAAGTTCCTTTGGCTCCTGAGGGTCATTGAGAGCCAACAACCCATCCTGTTACCTTCAGTAAGTCTCACACAGCGAGATTGCTGAGAGGTCATCTGAGGCCCGCCCCCTTTCTCCACCACTCTGCAAACATGCCTCCTGGTGCACTATTGATTGGGGGATGAAGTCTCCTTAGATACTGAGGGTCCTTGGGGCCAACAACCCCACCAGGTACCTACGGTAAGTCCCACACAATGAGATTGCTGAGACCTCATGGGCAGCCCTGCCCCTTTCTCCACCACTCTGCAAACGCACCTCTTGGTGTACTTCTGGATGGGGGATGAAGTTCCTTTGCCTGCTAAAGGTCCTTGGGGCCAACAACTCGTCTGGTTACCCCCAGTAAGTCCCACACAGTAGGATTACTGGGAGATTCCTGGAGGCCTGCCCCCATTTTCTACCACCTGCAAATGCACCTCCTGACTCAGGACTGGTTGGGAATGAAGTCCCCTTGGATGTGGAGGGTCCTTGGGGGGCCAAGAGCCCCTCCTGTTACCTCCAAGAAGTCCCACACAGCAGGATTGCTGAGAGATCATCGGAGGCCCCGTCCTGTTTCTCCTTAACTCTATAAATGAGCCTCTGGGTGCACTACTTTTTAGGGATTGAAGTCCCTTTGGATGCTGGGGGTCCTTGAGGGCCAAGAAGCCCTCCTGTTACAATCAGTAAACCCAGATAGTGGGAATGCTGAGAGCGTGTCGGAGGCCCCGTCCCCTTTCTCCACCACTCTGCTAACGCGCTTAGTAGTTAAAAAAACATAGAAATTCACTTAAAAAAATAAAGGTTACAGGGATGTTATAGTTAGAAAATAGTTTTTAAAAAAACGTCACTGACCATGTAATGAATGATGTAATATGTGAGTTCATAAGCAGTGCATTGCGGGCGTAAGTTATAGTTAGCTCAGGTAACTATAACTGCTGAATTTCACTGGTTTTGTACAAGTGAAATCTGAGCCTAACTATAGCGTCTATGTAACCTTTGTTTTGTTCTGTGAATGTCTAAGTTTTTTTATTCTATCACCTAACTATAATATCCCTTTACCCTTTGCTTGTTTCAGTGCATTTCTAACTTTATTTTAATGTTATTTGCTTAATATAACATCCCTGTAACCTTTGTTTTATTTCATGGATTTCTATTGTTTTTTAATGTATTTTCCTAACTATAACATCCCTGTAACCTTTTCTAAGGTATTTAAAAAATATATTTTCTAGCTTTAACCTGTAACCTTTGAAAGTGAGTGTGTGATTGAGTGCATGAGTGTCTCAGTGGGTGTGTGAGAGAGTGAGTGAGTGTCTCAATAGGTGTGTGAGTGGGTGTTTAAGTATCTGAGTGGGTGTGGGAGTAGCTGCATAAGTGTCTCACTGGGTGTGTGCTTGTCTGAGTGGGTCTGTGAGTGGGTGTGTGAGTGTCTGAGTGGGTGTCTGAGTGGGTGCATGAGTGTCTGAATGGGTCTGTGAGTGGGTTTGAGAGTATCTGAGTAGGTTTGCCAGTGCCTCCATGAGAGTGTGTCAGTCTGTGAGTGAGTCTCTCAGTGGGTCTGTGGGTGGGTAAATGAGTGTTTGAGTGGGTCTGTGAATGGGTACATAAGTGTTTGAGTGGGTCTGTGAGAGGGTGCATGAGTCTCTGAGCAGGTCTGTGAGTGGTGTATGAGTCGTACTGTGAGTTGGTATGTGAGTCTCTGAGTCGGTCTGTGAGTGGGTCTGACAGAGTATGAGTGATTCTGTAAGTGGGTGAATGAATGTCTGAGTTGGAATGTGAATGGGCGTACATGTATGAGTGGGTCTGTAAGTGGAGGCATGAGTGTCTAAATAGGTTTGTGATTGGGTGTGAGCATGTCTGAGTGTATCTGTGAGTGGGTGCATGAGTGTCTGAGTGGGTCTATGAGTGTGTGTGAGAGTGTCTGAGTAGGTTTGTGAGTGGGTATGTGAGAGGGTCTGTGAGTGTGTGTCTGAGTATCTGAGTGGGTCTGAGTTGGCACATGAGTTTCTGAGTAGGTCTGTGAGTGGGTATGAGAGAATTTGAGTTGTTCTGTAAGTGGGTGAATAAGTGTCTGAGTAGGTCTGTAAGTGGGTGTACATGTCTGAGTGGGTCTGTGAGTGAGTGCATGAAAGTCTGAATGGGATTGTGAGTGAGTGTAAGAGTGTCTAAGTACATCTATGAGTGGGTGCATGAGTGTCTGAGGGGTCTATGAGTGTATTTCTGAGTGTCTGAGTAGGTCTGCAAGTGGGTTTCTGAGTGGGTCTGAGAGTGGGTGTATCAGTGTCTAAGTGGGTCTGTCAGTGGGTGTGTGAGTGCCTTAGTGTGTGAGTGGGTATCTAAGTTTCTGTGTGGGTATGTCAGTAGCTGTGACAGTGACTGGGCCACAATGGAACCACACCTGCCCCTTTATCCAAAAAGAGTCCACAGTTTTGCACAAAATATCTACCTAAGTAAAGTACTTTCTACTGGTTAATTACTAAGGGCTACCTCCTTGGGTAAATGTCCAGTATGCATTCTACACTACAGCTGCGTATTGGAGCATGAGGAAATGTCACCAGAAACCTTGTTTGCATTTTGTCAATGTGATTGTACCTCATGCGTCTTTATCCAGAAATTTATGATAACATGAATCTTTGTATAGAGAAGATGACAATAGTACAAAGAGTTAAATCTCCACCAAATAAGGGTCCTTCCTCTTAACTATGTGAAGTAAGTGCTTCTTCTGTGGTGTTGTCCTCATATTCTTCAGCATCAAGAATGAGTCACCAGAATCGGCGGAAAAAAGCGCTAGGGGGCATTTTCTTAAGATTCCTAACATCCTGGCAAAAGGCGAGAAGACCATTGTATACTACTAAGGTGGATGGGTCAGTGCCAAATGGGTGGAGCTTCACTTGATTTTACACATTTGCATACTCATAGTCATTTTGTTGCAGGGATTCTGCACATACACAGAACTATGCGCAGGAAAACAGGACCTCGGTGTGTAGGGGCTCAGCCTTCCTACCGCCTCAGTACCCAAAATCCCAAAACTAACTAGCTATAGTGTCTCATTCGCTCTCCTACAAAATCAAGAAGCTACAAATGATTAGACAACCCAGAACACAACACTCCCAATTCTCTCAGGAATAACGATAGCAAGACATACCCTTTCGCTCACTCACTCGTACTTTTCCACAATAAGCATTGTCAGAGTCACTGTAATAGTCCAAAATATTTATTATAACTATAGTGCTCTATAATGCAGTATACGAGCCACTACCAGCAGCAAAACGCATAAACCTAAAACAGTTAGCATTGTTGCAATTCCATAGATTATAAAGGGGGATGTCATCGTATACAGACAGTGGATAAAGGACTATAAGGCCTAACCACCTTCCCCAGGGCTAGAAGAAGTTTTATTATATAAAAGAAGATCTCTGGGCTTTGTCAGCAGACCCCATACCTTAGTGCATGGGTACTCACAAACTTTTTCTCGGGCCAAAATTTCAGTCTGGCTTGTGGCCGAGGGCCGCCCAGATGGGCCTGTGTAATGGGGGTGGGGCGGTGGGAGGGGTGGGATCACTGAAGGCGGGGCTACAGGGGTAAAAAAAATCACCCCCTTTTCAAAACATTACTAGACAACGCTGTATTTCAAAATGTGATATATGTATGTATGTACCCCGAATAAATACTGTCAATATTTTTATTTTTACTGGGATCTGTGTGTTTCTGACCATAGTTTTCCATCTTTGCCTTGTTTTGAGAAGCACCCAGTTCCCTGCTCTTAGGCCCGCAGTTGCGCAGACACTTGGACACACCCTTCATTTGTCTCTCAGAAGACACAACTCAAACCCCTATGCCTCTTAAACTCGCTCCGAACAACCCTTAATGGCCCTGTTGAGAGTTTACAGTACCAAGCCCCAAGATCATCCAGCAAAACTCAGAAGCATATATGCAAAGTGCATTGACAGAGATAGGTTTCCTGTGCTCTGTCCAGCCGCTCTGCACACCTAAGCTTATGAAACTTACTACATGCATGTAACCCCAGGCAATACACGCATCAGTGGCACCAGGCTGCCATATTCTTAATGGACGTAGACAGTACATGCATAAATGTTCCCATGCTGTAATGTGCATGCATGGGCCCACCCAATACATGCATTCATGTACTCAGGCTGTAATGCACATTTACAATGGCACGATGACCGGCATGATGGGCAAGAGACCTGCTGCCTTCTCATGCTGCCTTCTCATAGTCAGTGAGCTTGCCCAACAATGCAGCACAGGTATTGTAGTGTTGTCTCTAAAATGGCTATCATCTCTGGTAGGTGCATGTCATTTCATAATAATGCATGTATCAGGCAGCACATCTACTACTAATCTTCCTGGAGCCCTACACTCAATGACTCTGCTCATAGGGTCCACTGTGATCCTATGCATTCACTCTGACCCTGCGCTCCAACTCAGACCCTACATTATGACTGTTTCATGTTTGCCATATTCCTCTACTTTACCCCCTCATCCTACCTCTACACACCACTTTGGTATTAATAATTCACTTTTTTCCTGACCGGTCCTACAGCCTGGCACTCTGTCACAACGTTACTCTTCTCCTATTGTTTTACCCTCAATGTACACCACTCATTATACCTCTCCCCCTACCCTTCGTTCTTTCCTTATCTCATAAATGCCTCTCACACTGTCCCTAACCCCGCTTTCTATTACTATCATCTCAATCTGCTCCCAGTACCTCTTTGCTCTGCTCATAAGCTTCCTCTGTCTGACCCTCCAACCTCATTATTCTACCCCTCTTAACTCTGCTTATACTCATTTCCTGGCCCTTCTATTTCACTATGCTCATAGCCTGTCATTTTGCACCTACTCTGGCCTCAACTTCTTATACTGCGTTCACTCTCTCCACACCTTGACTTTTTAACGCTGCTCCTGCTCTCCCTCCATCACACTCTACACCTATCTGGCCACACCTTTTTGGTGCCACACTTCTCTACTTTATTCAGCATTATTTCTCTCACTCTCCTCATACCCTATCAAACTGCCTACCCTCTCATTGTGCCCTGACACCTCATCCTAAGCCTAACCTCTGATTGCATGCTAACGCACCACTCTACGCCTATCCTCTCGTTGTGCCCTACTGCGACACTCAGCACCTACCCACTCATTGTGCCTGTGCACCTTCACTCTACTGAGGGTTTACTCTACTTATAAGCCAGTCCGTTTGTCCTTCCTGCAGTTCTGCTTTATTCCTTCACTGCTTCCCTTCACTTTGCTGTTGCTTCCATTACTGTGTTGTACCCGTTCCTTGCCCATGTCCTTGACATAGCACTCACCTTCCATATATATCACTCAATATAGTCCCTATGTGTAAAGCAGCCGACTCTTCCTGTCCTTACTCTGCTCCTGCCCCCTCACACACCTCATAACCTGCAATACCCTTACTCTGCGCTCATATTTCACATTGCCCCTACTCCCTCGCTCTCTTATGTTAACCCCTAACCTTTCCATACCTCCTCACTACGCTTCTCATTCTGCTTTTATGCTTTGCTCATACAGAGTCTGCCAGTACCTCTGTTTTTCCTTTCTCTGCCCCTTCCCTTTACCTCTACCGTCTCATTCTGCCTCTGCCCATTCATCTCTATGTACACACTGTGCCCCTGTCCCCTCAGCTCTGACTCTACCTAATGTGTGCCACAACCAATAACTATTTGCTGTTCAATTCTGCAGCACAAAAGACCTGATGCTACATCTGTGCCATGACTCAGACGGGTAGTGTTGGATGACTAAAAAGTAATTCACTTTCTAAAGCAATGCACAAAGCAAGCTGAATTGCCTGTAAAAAATGTTAGAAATGTTTTCCGCAACGCAGGCGCATAAATGTCTCACTCAGAATCGCACAATTTAATAAAGTGGGGAAGCTGGGATTTATACACATTTATCCTGCTGGGCTGCTTCCGAGCCATATAACTTTGTGTATAAACTGCATCTCCCCTAATTTCACCTGTAAACTTTCTGTAGCACCACTGTTGTGAACCGAGAGCCTGTAGCATCCCATGTACCTAAAGTGAAGCCATGCCATGAAACAAAAGGCTAGGCGCAGCCCACGGATCCACGTGAGGGCATTGCTGGATCCTTATTTTAATTATTCTGTTTACACCACGTGTCTGCTCTGAGACCTTTAGGAAGAAAAGTCCGGGCTTGGCTGAAACCCTAACCCGGGGCCTTAAAAACATAAATTTAACTACACAGACAGCTCTGTTTTAGTGGCACCAATTGAGAGATTAAAGAGGCCACCTTGTCTGTGAGCAGCACGTACAAGTAACACAGCCAAGGTACTCAGTGGCAGGGTGAGCAAGTGACACCAGAGAGGCAGGTGAGGGCGGGGGGCTATGGGTGAGCATGCGAGACACTGGTTGTCATCGCATGCCCCTTTCATGCTTTTCCGAGCAAATGCGGCCCCTGAGGAATTACAACAGGCGGAAATGGTGCTGATTCCGTGCCTGCTGATTTCCATGGAATGAGCTGGCGAGCCGCAAGTGGCCCGCGGGCCGTACTTTGAGTACCGCCGCCTTAGTGCCTAGATGGTATTTTTACATCATAGGAACGGCATTGCTCTTCTCCCTGGAAAGGTCCCTCTCCAAGTGTGTGTTTCTGAACATCATGCATCCCCATAATATCAAAGCACGAGTTTCCAGCAATAGCAGCTGTGTTCGCATGTTTTGTCTAGGTGCTAGGGACTGACCAGAACAGAATAACAAGGGGCATTGTTTATCGACCTTGCACACCGTGTTCAGACTAAACTCCAGGAATAGGCAGAGAACACAGAAAGCATACGGTTCTCATGTGAAAGGTACAAACAGAGTCTTGCAAAATAAAGTCAAGTAGTAACGTTCTTGCCCAATCTACTTGCGGAAACGCTTTACGTTCTATACTCCAACCAGACATCTGCGCTCTGCCTCTAGCTAGCCCATGTTCCTCGCTTTCGTTTGCAAAGGATGGGCGGCAGTTCTCTTGCTCTTAAGGCCGCTCTGGCCTGGAATTCACTTCCCTTTGCCGTCCGTTGCATCCAGGACCCCTCCCTTTTTAAAAATAAATTGAAAATGTACCTTTTTATTTAACGTAGTTCCCTTCCCCCCTTTAGGCTCGCGCCGGAACACTCCCAGGAGTATCTGTGCGCGGTACAAATTCCATTAACATAACATAACGTGCGCAAAAGCAAAATCATGGCAGCAGAGTTCATGCTAACTTAGCAATGTCGACAATTACCCTAATGGCCATATGACACCCTGCCCTTGGTAAGGTCGTAGCATATAGACAAAACACCCAAACAGAGTTTAAAGGTAAGCAGAGTCCAGAAGCGCTTGAATAAACCAAATTGGAAAAATAAAAAAAATAAAAATAAAAATTAGTATGTCATTGAAAATGTTGTCGTTCACTGAAAACGTGATTAATATGGAGGGGGAAAATCCATCAAAGTACGTGAACTTAAGAATGCAATTTGTTCCAAAAGGTCATCCCTATCGTTAGTAGCAAAAAGGGATGCCATCCAATCAAGTAGTTCGAAGGAACACACGTGTTCCTCATAATCCGATGCCTCCAAGAGCATATCCGGGCAACTTGCGTGATATTAGATGAAACTCCGTTGCAAGAGGTTCTGTGCAGCCGTACAGATATTCCACTCAGCCAAGACTCCAAGTGAAGCCGCACGCGCCATACGGTCATTCCGAGAGCAGGCCTGGTCATGGGCCACTAGGGGACCCAGCAACAGGTCATAATCAGGGTCAGAGCATGATGTATTGGAGAGGCATAAATCCAAAGCACAATAGAAAGGGCACCGCTGACAGTAGAACACAGGTTGCACGCAAGTGAAGTAGGCAAAGTGAAAAGTTAATCCATAACTCACACTAAGCGTCGCTAATGACAAGCATCCAAAAAGTTTTTGCATTCGGTCACTGTACAGTTGCAACTGGCCGGGTCTGTGCATTACCACATGCTGGGCAGCCATTGTGCAACAGGAGCAGGAGAACCAGGACGCCACCCACCAGTGCTAGGATTAATGGGAACCCTCCAAAGGCACTGGAAAAAATGGAATGAATAAAGGCCGGTATTCCTCCAAAAATCGTCTGAAAAGAAGTCACAAGGCCAGATCCCACAAGTTTAAAAAAATGAGCAAGGCCTACTGTGTCAGACGCATTAAAAATTTGATGTATCAGTTCCCCAAAATGCAGTGGGAGGTTCGTGTTCAGCAGTGACTGAATCTCACTAGATGTTCTAGCCACCTGTAATTCGAAGGTCTCTCGAGCCGAAGTGAGAGCAACTTCTTGTTGAAACAATAGCGCTTTGAGTCTGCTTAATTTGTTGAAATCTGTTTTCAAAGTCGGAATGGATGGCCAAATGTAACTATCTGCATTCCATGCGGGGTGGAAAAAGCACATTGCTACAACAAGTAACACGTTATGAACCATATGGCCGAATCTGTTTCCACCACAGAAAATGGCAAGTGCTCTAACTGTTCAATGTGTAATAGCATGTATGTAGCGTCTTTCATGGTTATAAACCTCTGTTTATCAGTTAGATTAAATGGTAAAAACAAAGCAGAAGCATTCAAATAAATCCATGGTACTTTTCCCATTTTGAGAGTTTGTAACGTCCAAGCAAATTGCATCACAGATCGTAATTGATTCTGACCATGATGTAATACAGATACATCACTTTGAACAATCTCAATAACAGATGAAACAATATTATCTAAAGTATAAATGCGGGAAGACAGTGTATTTATGCTATTGTCGACTACTGCAAGAACGTTTTCCAAATTTGCTTTGTCAATTTGTCGCAGACAGAACGCTGCTTCCATCTGCGAAAGTTTCCATACTTCATTATAAGTCGCATAGATGAATCTCTTTGATCTAGGAGTTTTAGGACCCAAGATAAAATCAGCTAAATTAATGTTGATCGATAAGAGAGACAGGTGTTGTTTCACTGACGCTAGTGTGGAGTGTTCCAACCATTGTTGGCACAATTTTCCCACCGAATATGTGGTGACAGAGTGTGAATGTAGGTAAAGGGGATCAGGTCTAGTTTGTGTGAAACCGCTCGATGTGTTATGAAAACGCATTTGCCATGCATTTGAACTGGTTTGCCACAACAACCATCCTGACGGGTCAACATCAGAGATATTGAAACTGTTATTTCGTAACCGAGCTTGTAATACATCGATGGTATACTTTGTGGGGCAGATTTACAAGCCCCTTACGCCACTTTTGCGCCGCCGTTGCGTCACTTTTGTGACGCAGCGGCGGCGCAAATCATGCGCCATGCTGCAGGGGATTTACAACGTGACGCATCTAGGGAGATGCATCACGTTGTAAAGCTCTGCGCCACATGAAACCTGTGTCAGGTTTCATGTGGGCGTGCCGGCGCAGGGGGCGTTCCTGCGCAGGAAGCTCCGTAAAGTGACGCAGTGAAATCTACAAGATTTCACGGAGTCACTTTACGTCCCTGCTGCGTCAAATCCTTACGCCTGCTTCAAGCAGGCGTAAGGAGTGACGCAGCATGTTAGGTATAGGGCACACCTGAGCAGTACTGGAGTTACGTCGCACTTGCGACATGACTCCAGTACTGCGCCACCCTTCCGCCGACAGATGCGTCACGCATCTGTTTATCCTTGCGCCATGATGCGCCGCATTGTAAATGCGGCGCATCTGTGGTGGCGCAAGGGTAAACTTGAGTCACGCATATTCCCTGGCGCATCCCTGCTGATTTGCAGGGATGCGCCAGGGAACGTAAATCTGCCCCTGTGTGTTTACACCAATCACCATACTCAGCCAATGACGGAATGGATGGGGTATTTAGATTTTTGGCAGTCACCTGGCCAAAACAAGTAGATTGATGGACTGTAACATTTAAAAAAAATATTTGAGTTGGAATTAGACATGCACGATGTAAAGCTTCGGTTCCCTGGGCCTGAAAAGCTTTAGTGCTCCAAATCGATTTTAAATCAATGGTATCTTTCCAGTGATCATAACCCGGTAAGGCCAATTCAGTCCTAAATGAATTTGAATATATTTATTTTGTGTGTGTGGGAATAAATTTAGATCGAGATGGCGATGTCAATTTCAAGAAATTGGATTCTGGATTGGACGTATTATAATCTGTGAAATGAGTGAACTTCTTTCTAAGTGTATTAGAACTCCCCTGTAACGGAGTTGGACAATTTTCCCACTGCGTGTAATTAAAAACAGGTCTTAACGTGTTTGTTTTGTGTAAGAAATGATGGCCATAGTGTTGATAACAGAATAAATCAGCATAATTGGCAGAATTTAAATACAAATCTTCAGCATCAAAACCAGCATAGTACTTTAAATCAGAAAACAATGAATGCACTGCTTGTACATCCCAATCATCAGAATGTATGTCCTGTGTTACCACATCTCCTAATGAAACACGAAACACGGATGGTATCTTGAGGACTTCCGTCTGGCCATGGATTTCGAAACCCACTTTATCCCGAACAATGCCATCTGCAACCGGGAAAGTGAAATGTTCACAAGGGCTCGATCACGTTTCATGATATGGGACGATGTATGGGGTGCCAGAATTCTATCAACCAACTTTACTTCAGAGCGTTCTGGCAAATAATGGCCATTGATGAGTAAGAAAAATACTGTCACAAATCCAATTGACATGAAGAGGAAAATCAGGATAAGTACCAACCAGATGTAGGTCCAGGGCGGGACCAGGTAAGTCTTTTTGAACCAAGTGATAAAATACTCGTTTTTGTTGGTGGAGGTGCCACAGAGGAAGACGAAGAAGAAGAGTCACAAGAGAAGCTCATACGGTCCCCAAAGTAACCGCTTGCACCCATGTTCAATAATGGTGGCAGCACAGCAGCAGCTTGATGTTCCAAAGAACTGTCCGGTACTTCAATGTGGGATTCATCCGCAGGATAAGCGTACTCGATGTCTGCGTTGGCAGAGGACGAAGACAGAACCTGCAAGAGGTCAACATTAGTTTCCATTTCACTCTCAACGATACGTGGACTAGTTGAAGATGCTGAAAGCAGCGAATTCAAAGAAATAGCATTGCAGGAAACTTCAGGAGTCACACTATTCAGAATCGGCCAGACGGTGTAGCTTGACATTGTCGACTGAAATGTATCTGTTTTCTTTGCGACCAGGCAAAGGTGGTAGTATCACTGTACGAGTACCCTTTAATCCAAGAACTGTGACTGGTGCACGATAAGAGGGACCAAATTCTTTCTTGTTCTCCAGCTTTTCTCGTACCAGATCCCCAATCTTTGGAAGCCAGCCGGCGACCGGAATCAGCATTGCTGTGTCATTGGAAGAGGGTATATGTTCTGTTGCAAAGCTGTCACGGTCTTTTGCAGATCCTGTAGCATAGTAGAATGGTTATCTACGTCAAAGGTTGTGGCTGCCGACACAACGTCTAGAACATCAGGGTCTGGCACAAACATTTTAATGCTAAAGAGCATTTCGTATGGGGTCCGCCCACCCAGAGATCTTCTAGGGAGATTATTGATTGCACGTGGAACTCCATACAAATGGGCCAGCCAGTTCCTGCCAGTACCTAAGACTCTAGCTGTCAAAGATTGCTTTAAGTCACGGTTCATTCGCTCCACTATTGAATTTCCCTCAGGCCTGTATGGAGACGAAAACTGCACCAGTACCCCTATAGACTTCATTGCGTCCTTGTACGCCTTAGAGGCAAATGCTGGACCTTAATCAGAATGGAAGGTGCCACAGGCAAAAGTCCCGACAAAGACACGCAAATCTCTAATGACATTTCGAGCGTCAGCGCTGTGTTGTGGCCAAACCCATAGGAATCTAGTGCACGAATCAACCGCAACAAAAATGTATTCATACACAGTATCAGAAGTCAATGGACCGCAGTGATCAAGATACACAGAGCCAAATGGCTGATTTGATATATACAGCTGTGTTTGTGGTGGTCGCGAAACCGTAGATGGTTTGATTTGCTGACAAATGTCACAGGAAAGCACATAATTACAGGTTTGTTTATACAAACCACGCCACCAGTAACGTTGCTGTAGAATAGAAACCATCGCAGACACCCCGGCATGCGCAGAAGCCATGCCCTCGTGTGCGGCAATAATCAGAGGAAGCCTGCGATCCATGTTGGGAATCAGCCGATCCCCAACTGACGGAATTTTAGCATAAGGAATTTGTTCGGGAGATAAATGATAAGAATATTTTGAAGGGAAGCCCTGTGGGTAAGCAGTGCCCTCCTTCGTAGCAGCGATAGCTGCCAAGATGTCATTATCTATCTTAGTCATGGATCTTGTAACTGCTACAATGGAACACGTGGCTACTGCAGATTTGGCTGCCTCGTCAGCCAAAGAATTACCAACAGCATGTGCTCCCACACGCTGATGGCCAAGAGTATGAATAACCTGTGTGAGTGGCAGACGTTTTTTAAGCTCTGCCACTCTAACCCAAATCGTTTTATGCTTTTTTGCACTGCCTTTAGAGTCCCGATAATCATTCAGAGACCAGAAAAATAAGTTGTCATTAAAAGACTGGACACAGTAGTAAGAATCGCACACAATAAGAATATTCACATTAGGATCTGCAAACTTGAGAGCTAGAACAAGAGCACGCAGCTCCACCAATTGTGCTGTGCAGTCCCCCAGTGCCTGTGTATGTACAATGGAAGACTTAAATTCACCATTTACTAGTGAACGAGCCACAATAGCGCAAACTGCTAAATATGCATGTTTAGACCTGATGGCCGGTTGAGCCGAGCCGTCGGTATAAATGATACATTTGTACTAATCCAGAGAAAGCAATGACAACGGAGGAGGATGAACATGTTCATACTGTAAAAACTCTTATGTCTGAAGAGCAGGATCACAGATAAACGTGACATCAGCCGATGTCAAAGAAGCAGCCCATTGTATCAAATGGGGATGTAAAGCCTTAGAGTTCGGTACACTTGCCTTAGTCACTGCTTCTAAAGCAGGAATAGGCGAAACCATAAGAATGCGTTTCCCCTGTGTCAGCGAGCGTTCTTTCAGAATCGCCATTTGGACCGCAGTCAAAATCTTTTCAACATTCGAAAATTGCATTTCCACCGCTGTGTACAAATGTGATTTGTATGCAATAGGCACTGTGTCGCCTTCGTTGAACGTCAAATATGTGAAACCCACCGTCCCTGGTACAATACATATAACCAGATTCGTGGAATTATCACGCATCTACAAATAGTTAGTCGCTAGCAGATCTGTCTGCAAAGATTGTAGAATAGAGGTATGTTCCGGAATCCAGCAGGCAGAAGAATATGTAAGTTGTATCAACGCATAAAGTGGTTTGATTCGCTGGGCATAATCGGGGATGTATATCCTCCCAAAATTCAAAAATCCCAGCAAAGACGGAAGTTTCTTCAGTGTAGATGGAGGTTGCAATTGTGCACATTTCTCCAGAAAGTGGAGGTCCAACCCCCTACCTTCATTATTGAGCTCGCAGCCCAAAAAGAGTACCGCCAAACAAGCAATGTGTGATTTAGCAAAATTAAATTTGTATCCGAAGTCGGCAAACGACAGAATAATTCGGTCGACTTGGACAAGGTGCGGTATCAGTTCATCGTCCATCAGATAAATGTCATTGACGTACGAGAACACATCTGGAAACACGCTGTGCAACAAAGATACAATACTTGCAGCAAAAGCCCCAGGGCTGTTCTTATACCCCATAGGCAAGCACGTAAATCTTTTTTGATTTCCCACGACGCTCAATGCTGTCATGTCACGGCTCTCAGGAGCGAAATTGTGACTGTAGAAACCATTGGATATATCCAGTGTTGTTTTGTATTTTTTACGAATAAGGTTGTTCACAAGCGCAGAGCTGTGTGTGTTCTGTACCTCAAATGTACGACAATGACTATTCAAATTTCGATAATCTAATACAATGCGATATGAACCGTCCATTTTCAATACCGGAAAAAGAGGATTATTCATTGGTGATACACAGGATTCAATTACTCCTTGATATTCCAATTGAGTCAGAATGTCACAAACGGGAGCTTTAGCCTCTCGTCTGATTGGATATTGCGGCTGTGGCTGTGACATAGACCATAATGGTATCTCATGCGCCGGTGAAGCTCTATCCCAGCCCACTTGATTACGGTACACTGCTAGGGCAAGGGCCAATGCCCACTCAGATGCGTAAGCCTGTTTAGCTTCCTCAGGGAAGTAACGTGAAAAACTCAGAAGTATCACGTCCTCCCCTCTAGAAGCGGCTAGCACAAATGGTGGAGGCCAACAAGTGGGGGATTGGTTTTGTTACAGATGAAAGACAGCATGGCGTGGAATCTGTGATTAAAATATCTGCAAACAGAAGCAGGATCCAAAGAGCAAAGTTCTCCTGCTGTCTTTACATTAATGCTTGCAATATTTGAATTTGCCTCTCTCAAAAATTCAAGCAGATCATCCCATGCGTATTCAGCACAATTAAGTGTAACAAACCAAGTAAGTGCTCCTGGGTTTTTCAACATGCCTTTGAGTTCTCCATGACGGCGATACCAACACTCATTTGTTCCCAGTTGGCATGCCATCAAATTCATTAAGTTATATTCAAAGTTGTCATCTTTTTCTTGAACTTTATCAACAAATTCCCTTGCAGACAAATTTTGAAGATTTTCTCCTGTCGAAATCTTGGATCCTCTGAGTATAATTTTGTTGAGCGGTATTCAGTTGCAGGTATTTGTACCAGGCGGTCATTATAGCGTCCACCTAGTCCAAGAGTCTAAGAGTGTCAGTAGGAAACAGTTGCGGAAAACAACGAGCCTCTAAGCTTTTTTCCCAGACACTTAAGAGACTTCCTTTTGCTTGCTTCATTTGAAACAATTCAATAGCACCATCAATGACTTCTTTAGAATGCAGAGGCTGGATGATATAGTGTTCATACATTTCTTCTGATCTGGATTGATCAACTTTTTTAATCTGTCTGCATGATCGTAAGGTATCATCTTTGTGGGCAAATTTCATTTTCAGTAACATCAACATTTCTATAGTAAATATTATTTTCAACAAGGTATAATATTGCTTTTTTAACTGTATTAACATATACTAACTCTTGCCAGGTTTTTCTATTATTTGTTGGAACCCCATTTACAAAAATAATAAGTGGTTCTTTTATCTCTCTATCTACTCATACAATTTCAATATTCTTCTTAAAATATAAATGTAAATACACAACTCTTCCTTTTAGTCCTCTCTGGTGCTCAGTTGGGAGTAATTTCCCTGTCTTTGGCTTCATAGGAACTATTGTCTAAAAAGGATGTATGTGTTGTATAAGAATTGATTCATAAACATTCAATGCTTTAAGCTCTTGTGGAATGGATACCAATTCTAACTTTTTATGGCATTTTATTATTCTATAATTTATTACAGCAGTACTTACATATAATCTGCACTGTACACAAATCAAATCTTTCCTCAACAAATAAATATGCACCAAATTCTTGCCACTTATCATTGTTCTCTTTTTCAACTTTAGAGTACTCAACTACGAGTTTGCATTTTGTAGATTGTGCATCGACAACAAATACAAACACAGTTGAGGAAACTATGTTAAACTTTGCAATGTCTTGAGCAAAGTTTTCAGTTGGATTTTGGGCATCTTGTTCATCTATATCTCCAGCTACCAAATCTTAATTTTCCCTAAACTCTTTTTCTGGACCAAAAACTGAAACTGAATATCTTCACAAATTTTCGCTGCCTCTGCTAATGGCCCATACAATAAACATCTATTGCTCTGTCGCTAACATAAAGCATGAGTTTTTACATAGTAAAGTTTTCTAACCAAAGTTTGTATTTTGGAGTGGTGAACAGCCAACATTCTGAAATGATGAGACATGTTTCTACAAACATTTGTTGAAAGACATGCCAGGGAATGTCCCTATAAATTACTATATTTCCTAGCGTTGCATGGATCTAATCCTTGCAAAATTGAAATTTTCTTTTTCAGACTTCTGCATGGAAAGTCACATACGAAATTCTGTAATAAATCAGTTGATTTTTGACTAATACTGCAAATACTACTACAATTCCATTGGTATACTGGGGCCTGTCTATGCCTTCCTTGCACCTGTTCAGCTATCACTTTCTCAGCCGCGGCCACTGCAGGGAAAATTAATTATTTATTAAATATTCCCTTGTGGTCGTCACTCGAAATCCCCCCTCAGCGGCCCCCACCTCCCCACCGCTCTTACCTGCAGCGGCCACGACAGCACTTCCTCTACATTCCTAGGAACCATCTCCTCTTTTTCAACATGACTACCATTATTTACTTCATAACAACCAGCACTTAAATCAACAGCATGCACTAGTGTATTCTTTTGGAAATAACTTTCCTCATTGGAATAAGGTTCTGTACTAGAAGTATGCTTCCATTCACCTTTAAATTTTTTGCAAAAATGTGTTCTGTTAAAATACTTTTTCTAGCACTTCTTTTCTTCATACACAACACTGTTTACTCTAGTGTCCTCATTCTATTTAATATTAATATAAATAACTTTTTCAAAGCAAATGCTTTCGCTAGAACACTCTCAATATGTTGCTTTTGCTTAAATGCATCTCTTCTCTTATATCTTTTCTTTTTTTGTGCAAATTTTGTATTACCCTAGTGCAAAACATTTTAGCGCTTAACTCCTTAAACTGCTCCTGTCTCCATGACAAACTCTCCGATTTCCTAGAACATTTCCTACTTTCTAAAACACGTACTCCTTTGTTTTTTCCACTTGCTGTGCAAATTCCATTTTTAGATAAGACTGTACTCTCATTCTGCATTTTACGACATAATTTTCAGAGAAACTGCTAAGTACTCTTACCAGCTTCTCTTTTTTCCTCTGCATATTCTCCACCTTATTTTGTTTGTCAGTCTCACTTTGAAGTTGATAATACTGTTTTCTCTGTTTCTTTCTTTTTTTGCGTTTTGTCAGGCATTGTAGATCTTCTTTTTCAAAACTGTATAACTGGAAAAGTAATAAACAATACATTAAAGTCAACATTACATCATGTAATTATTAATTCACTAAGTAAATCGTTTATTTATGGAACAATAGAACATATAAACAGAGAGTGTGATAGTCTCTGTATGGATATATAAATGGGTATAACATTATCTGTATAGATATGTGAGAGGGTGTGAAAGTATCTCTATAGGTATATGAGTGGTTGTCACAGTGTCTATATAGGTATGTGAGAGATTCTGACAGTCTATGAATGGATATGTGAGAGGGTGGGAGAGCCTGTGTATGAGTATGTAAATGGATATAAGGGTCTCTACATGGGTATATCAGAGTGTGTGAGAGTCTCTGTATGGCTATCTGAATTGGAATGACAATGTGTGTATGGCTATGTGAAAGAGTGTGAAAGTCTATTTATGGGCATGTGACAGGGTGAGTGAAATTCTGTATGGATATGTGAATGGGTATAAGTGTGTCTACATGGGTATGTGAGAGGATGTCAGAGTCTCTATATGCATATGTGAGAGGCTGTGAGAGTCTGTGTATAGTTATGTGAATAGGTGTCAGACTGTCTGTATGCATATGTGGATAGGCAGAAAGGAGGCTTGAATAGGTATATGACAAGCTGTGACTGTCTACATATGAGTATGTAAGCAGGTGTCATCGTCTCTCTATGGGTATGTGACAGGATGTCAGAGTCTCTGCATCAGTATGTGAGTGCATAGATATGTGAGAGGGTGTAAGAGTGTCTGCATGAATATATGTCAATGGATATTACACTGTCTACATACATATGTGAATAGAAATAAAACAGGTGTCAATGGATATGTGAAAGGGTGTGAGACACTCTCTATGGGTATGTGAATGGGTATAAGGCTGCCTGTATAGGTGTGTAACAAGGTCTATGTATGCAGATGTGAGAGGGTGTGAGAGTCTGGCTATGGGTGTGTGAAAGGTTATCACACTATCTGTGTGGGTATCTGAAATGGTATGACAGTCTATATATGGGTATGTGATAGAGTGTGAGAGTCTCTCTATGGATATGTGAGAGGATGTCTAAGTAACTGTATCAGTATGTGAATGGGTATTTAAGTATCTGTATGGGTAAGTGAGAGGGTGTAAGAGTCCCTCTATGAGTATGTAAATGGGTGTCAAAGTCTGTATAAGTATTAGAATTGGAATAAAGGAGGTCTGTATGAGTATGTGAAAGGGTGTCAGAGTCTGAGTATAGGTACATGAATGTGTATAAGGGTGTATGTATGAATAAGTGAGAGGGTGTGAGAGTATCTCTATAGGTATGTGAATAGTTGTGACAGTGTGTGTATAGATTAGTGAGACGGTCTGACAGTCTATGAATGGATATGTGAGAGCCTGTGTATAGGTATGTAAATGGATATAAGAATCTCTACATGGGTATATGAGAGTGTGTAGCAGGGTATGCAAATCTCTGTATGGATATCTGAATGGATATAAGGGTGTTTACATGAGTATGTGAGAGGATGTAAGAGTCTCTATATGGGAAATGTGAGGGGGGGTGAGAGTCTCTGCAAGGGTATGTGAATAGGTGGGAAACTTTCTGTATGCATATGTGGATAGGAAAAAAGAAGGTCTCAAACATATGTGACAAGCTGTGAGTCTACATATGAGTATGTAACAGGGTGTGACAATCTCTTTATGGGTATGTGATAGGATGTCAGACTCTGTGTAGCAGTATGTGGATTGCTATAAAGAGTCTGTAAGGGTATCTGAAAGGGTGTAAGAGAGCTTGTGTGAGTATGGGAATAGATGTTATACTGTCTGTATAAGTATGTGACTGGGAATAAAAGTATTCTCAATGCGTATGTGTAATGTTGTGTGAGCCTGTGTATAGGTATGTAAATGGATATAAAGGTCTCTAAATGAGTATCTCAGAGTGTGCAAGAGTCTCTGTATGTCTATGTGAATGGCTGTCACACTGTCTGTATGGCTATGTGAGAAGGTGTGAAAGTTTATGTATGTGTATGTGAGAGGGTGTGTGAACCTCTGTATGGATATGTCAATTCGTATATAGGGACTATACATGGGTATGTGAGAGGATGTAAGTGTCTCTATCTGGGTATGTGAGAGGCTGTGTCAGTCGGTGTATGGGTATGTGAATGGATATAAGGGTGTCTGCATGAGTATGTGAGGGGATGTAAGAGTTTGTTTGGGTATGTGAGAGGGTATGACTATGTATGGGTATATAAATGGGTGTCAGACTGTCTGTATGGGTATGTAGATGGAAATAAAAGAGGTCTGAGTGGGAATGTGAAAGGGTGTGACAGTGTATGTATGGGTATGTGAGAGGAAGTGAGAGTCTTGCTATGGGTATATGAGAGAATGTCAGAATCTCTGTATCAGTATGAGAATGGGTAAAACAGTGTCTGTAAAGGTATGTGAATGAGAATAACAGAGGTCTAAATTACTATGGGTAAGGATGTGCACTTCAGCTTCCTTCTGACTATCTAAATGTATACATCACTGTACTGTTTGATCTGTTACTATATGCATAGTAATATCCTTATGTGTAAAAAGTAAATATATTTAACTAAACCTTGCTCTCTTACCAAAAGCATCAGGGTGAACCAGCTAATCTTAATCTACATATCTTATTGCATAACTGTATACATAATAAAATACCTAAATATCTCACTGCATACATTAGCATTTCACTCCTTGTGTCACTCCCTACATTGATGTATACCTCTGTTTTGGTTTTCTTCACCTGTTTTTCTTCATTGTACCAGATTAATACACTTTACTTCATTTCCATCTTCTACTGACTTTGAACATTTCCTTTTACTATTCTCAAACACCCTGCTCACTTACATCCACCTTACTCACACTCAGTCCTTCTGTATCAACTTTGTTTTATGCTATAGCTTAATACACATACCTGTTAAATGTGATTGTTGGTGAGAATTTTTCTTTCTCAGCATCAAATTGTCAAACTTGTCTCAAGAAACCACACACAAACGGAGCAGAAGAATGGTAAACACTCTCATACAAGGCAACCAGTAATGGCACCCTATTCAACTTTGCTTTCAAGGTTACAGAGACTGTAAACAAATAGAAACAGTGATTTCATTTTATTTAATTTCCTTACTAATCATACAGCTCTTCTGAGTAGTCACATTTCTTAACCCTTTGTTTAACTCCTCTAAAGAGAGCCCAATACGGTAGCGAGTTTGGGTGGGATACGTGGATTTACGAAGGTATACAAGGGTCTCAGTGTGGCCTCCAGTGTAACCTCGCGGATGAACTACAGATCTGCATGGCAAACTGAAATATTTTTTAGAAACTATTCCTAAACACTACCACTTACAGACCACTTCCTACAAAAATCCTGAAATTTAGACCCAAACAAATCTTATTCATTATTTCTTTTATAAACAATGTCTCCTCACATTGACATTATGGCCTTTTCTTCTTCCCTTCCTCATACACCTGTAGGTCCGTTTCCATGGTGACCAACAATGTAACATTCTCTGTTAGCAGGAGGTCAGAAGTTCAAAACTGGCTCTACAGCAGAACTTCCAAGGCAAATTTTGCAGGTGTGGTTGAGGGTAAACAATTACAAACATACTCTTCATAACCAATCACACGTGTTTTTATTTCAAATTAATTGCACAACCTAGTTTTAATCAGATCCTTACTTACACCATCCAATCAAAATGTTATGTATTAAACTTTACTTGCTAGAGTCATTTTTAACTGACTTTGTTTTTAACAAAATGCCTCATTCAGCTGCAGACATCTCCTGTGTGCTACTCTTACATCCTTCAAATTGGTTGTGTGGATTATGGGTCACAGCTTTGTGTTTTGGGTGCGAGAGTTTGCTAGAAATAGAGGTATTGACAGTGACCTAGGTTTGCCTAATGTGGGTATTATTAATTGGTTTGGCCAGAGAGGGATAAAGAGCTGACAGGGACCGTGGGGGCCTTCAGGCTCCCCCGGTCCCAGTGGTGAGTGGGTGCCCTGGAGGCAACCACTTTAAATGGGCAGGCCCTGGGGGATGGGTTCCAGGGGGCCCAATTCGGCCGGGGTGGGTGGCCACACAGTCCCCCTGCACCCTTTTGTAAATAGCCAGGCCCCGGGGGATGGGGTCCCCAGGGCTGAAATCCCCCCCAAAGAGGGGGAGCCACGCGGCTACCCTCCCTACTATTACATTTTAGAAAATGTAAAAAGGCCTGGCCCCGGGGGATGGGGTCCCCAAGGCAAAAATTGACCCGGGAGGAGGGCCACGTGGCCTCCCTTCCCTTTTTTTAGATAAAAAAGAAGTGCTAGAACCCGGGGATTGGTCCCCGGGGCCGAAATCGGCCCGGGTGGGGGCTGTGCTTCCTCCCTCCCTTTAAAAAAAATACAATAAAATAAAAAAAATAAAGGCCGGGCTCTGGGTGATGGGTTCCCAGGGGCCGAAATCGGCCTGGGGAGGGGTCCACATGGTCCCCTTCCCCATTCTAAAAATGGCTGACCACAGGGGATGGGGTCCCCGGGGCCAAAATCAGCCCAGGGAGGAGGGGCTATGCAGCCCCCATTATCTAAAAATTAAAAAATGCAAAATACAAAAAAAAGCCGGGCAACTCGCTGGAGGCCCCCCTTTCTCTACCACTTTGCAAACACGCCTCCTGGCATGCTCCTGGTTGGAGGATGAAGTCCCTTGCCTCCGAAGGGTCCGTGGGGGCAAACAACTTCTCCTCTTACCTCCAGTAATTCCCACACTGGGTGATTGCTGAGAGGTTGTCAGAGGCCACACCCCCTTTCGCGACCACTCTGAAAATGCGCTTCCTGGTGCACTACTAGTTGGGGGATGAAGTCTCCTTCGTTGTTGAGGGCCTCAGGACTAAAGTGGACTTCATCCCCCAACTAGTAGTGTGCCAAGAGCCACGTTTGCAGACTGGTGGAGAAAGAGGACGTGGTCACCGAAAATCTCTCAGCAAACACACTGCGTGGGACCTACCGGATGTAACAGGAGGAGTAGTTGGCTAGTTGGCCCCAAGGACCCTCAATAGCCAAGGGGCTTTCATCCCCCTACTAGAATTGCGCCAGGAGGTGCATTTGCAGAGTGGTGGAGAAAGGGGGCGTGGCCTCCAACAACCTCTCAGCAATCCTGCTGTGTGGGACTTGCTGGAGGTAACAGGAGGGGTAGTTGGCCCACCAAGGACAGCCTTGTATATATATGTGTATATATATACATATGTATGTATGTATATGTATGTATATATATATGCATATATGTGTATGTGTGTATGCTTGTATGTCTATATATATTACCTATTGGTGGTTTATATATATGTATAATCAAATGTTGCAGGGATGTTAAAGTTAGGCTCAGATTTCACTTGTACAAAACCACAGACATTCAGCAGTTATAGCTACCTCAGCTAACTATACCTTTAACCTGCAATGCACTGCTTATGACCCCACATATTACATTACTCATGACATGGTCAGTGACATCACAGATGACATCACTGAGTTCTTGTATAGGTTGGTGAGCAGGCATATGAGTGCCTTAGTGGATTTGTGAGTGGGTGTGTGATTGGCTGTTTGTGTGAGTGAGTGGTGGTGTGAGTGTATGTATGGGAGAGTGAATGGCTGTGTCAGTTCAGTGAGTGTATGTGTGAGTGAGTGGCTGTGTGATTGTCTGTGTGTATATGACAAGAAAGAAATCACTAGTCACAGACACGGCAGATCAGATTCCACTCCAATAGATTAACAATGCATTCACATTCTGTAAGGATTTCAGTTCATTTATCAACATGGAATATTAGAGGGAACACATTTAGTTTGTCTTCGCTAAGCTCAAGAAATTAAAATGGGAAGAGGTGTGGTGCAGCGGCCAGGGCGGCTGACGCCGGAACATGGGGCTCACAGTTCCATCGCTGGTAGAAGGTTAGCCCAGCATCATGTGACTGTGGGCAATAGCTTGTTTAATCTTCCCGATGGCCCCCTGCGCCTTGACACTCTCTGGTAATTGTTCGCGCTTTACAAATACTGGTTTCATTCCATTCATTTCATTTAATTTCAAAATCATTTGTACATCACAGAAGTGCATTTTCAGCTGGGGCATTATGTCTGTATTTTTAACTGCTTCCAATTGACGTTTAATTTGTGTGAAATGAGCATCAGGGCCATAATGAAAGCAGATTTTCTTCAAGAAGAGTCCACAATTTCTTCATAAATATGTATGTAATCGCAGTACTTTCTACAACCTAATTAGTAACTGCTACTGTGTTAGGTAAGTCCCTAGTCCATACTCTACACGACAGGTGCATTTACGAAGCACAAAGTAATGTCTTCAGTGACCTTGTGTGCATGATTTTGTTTTTTAAATAGTTTTTTAAATATGCGTGACCTTTTTAAATTTTGCAGGATCTGCAGTTTTTGGGGTTTTTTGTAACACATTTTTATATATTTCTGAATACTTCTTGAACTGTTCCAATACGTACTTTCCGGTATCACAGGAACTTCGCAAAACTAGCATGATTTTTACAAACACTTAAAATGATATGTAGACATTAAAATTAAGATTTGAGGTAAGTGGTTTACTAATAATATGTATTAATTTATGTAATCATATATTTTTTAGTGTTATACGCATGTTTTAATATATATTTCAGTATTCGCTGTGATGCCGTGACGTCATTGTGATGTCTTCGCCAATCCCATGTGACACATAAATAAAGGAATATAATTGGTTCAAATAGTCTTCATGTCTCAACAGAGAAGGTACCCTCCTACTTTTTTTTTCTTCTGGGTGTAGCTGTCTTATTTCACACCTCCATTTAGAGCTGCAGCATCCCTATATTTTTGGATATGTCTTTTTCCATATTAAAAATGGCAGCTTCTACTTCTAGTGATGTCCGAGACTCAGAGGAGCATGGATCAGTAGCATAGGAAGAAGAGCTTCCAAGAAGAAATGAACGTATTGCCTGAACATTTTTTTCCATCCCTTCTTGTGAGAAAAATTGAGTGGCATGAGAGGTGCAGTGCAAGATCTGCTCAAACATACTGCAAAAAGGTACGGCTAATAAATGCAGCCATGCGACAGCATCGATGCTGAAGCACCTCCAAACCATTCATCCAACTGACCTCTGCAGAGCGGAGAAGGAACGTGAGGCAATAAGAGCAACTGCTACAGGGGAACTATCAGTTGGCAACACCATTGCTGTCCCTGGGACTGATATCTTCCCTGCAGTAATACTTGAACTGAAAGAAAGTAGCACCTTTTGCAGGAAGTGCAACAAAGTATTATCTGCGGCTGAGCTGTTACTTTCTGCAATTCTGGAAGCCAAACAATGCCCCATATCTTAATTACTTTGTTTTAACCTTTTGCACAATTTTTGTGCATATTACTTTTTTAGTTATTTTTTTCAGTTGCTGTTTTTAAAAATGAAAAAATACACCCAATACAATAAATTCAGAAATGTTAAACTTGTTCTGAAAAACATACCAACAAACAATATGTAGTTATTCTTCCTTAAACCAGATAAGGCAGCTCTTTAGAACCACCTTATCTGGTTTAAGGAAGAATAACTACATATTGTATGCTGGTATATCATTGCAAGCACTTGTCAGTATATGCCTATATATGTGCTTTTTAAATGGGTGTTTGAGTCACTGTTCATGGGTGAGTGAGAGGGTGTTGAGGGGCTGTATGGATGAGTGAGTCGGTATGTGAGTGGCTTTGTGGTTAAGTGAGTGGGTGTGTGAGTGGGTGCATGGGTGGGTGAGTGATTGTGTGAGTGCTGTATGGGTGAGTGGTGAATGGGTGTGGAAGTGGTTGAATGGATGAGGGAGTGGGTGTATGCGTGTCTAGATGGCTGAGTGAGTGACTGTGTGATCGGTTGTATGAAAGATTGAGTGACTGTGTAAATGGCCATATGTCTAAGTGATTGTTTGTGTCAGTGACTGTATGGGTGGGTAAGTGACTGTGTGATTGGCTGTATGTGTAACTGAGTGGCTGAGAGAGTTGTTCTATGGATGTGTGAGTGTGTGAGTAGCCATATGGATCTGTCAGTGGGTGTGTAAGTGGATGTATGGGTGAGTGAGTGGGTGTGTGAATGGTTGTATGAGTGAGTGAGTGACTGTGTGAGTATCTGTACGGCTAACTGAGTGTGTGTGTCAGTGACTGTATGGGTGGGTGAGTGACTGTATGGCTGAGTGAGTGGGTGTGTGAGTGGCTGTATGGGTGAGTGAGTGGTTGTGTAAGTGGCTGTATGGGTGAGTGAGTGAGTGTGTTAGTAGCTATATGGGTGAATGATTGGGTGTGTCACTGGCTTCATGGGAGAGTGACTGTGTATTTTAGTGGTTGTTTGAGTCAGTGACTGGATGTGAATGGCTGTATGGTTGAGTGAGTGCTTATGTCAGTGACTGTGTAGATGAGTGACTGTGTGTGTTAGTATATGCATGAGTAAGTGAGTAGGTGTGTGAGTACCTGTATGGTGAGATGGAGTGTTAGAAGCTGTTTTGGTTTGTGAGTTGTTGTCTCACTGGCTTTATAGGTGAGTGAGTGGGTGTGTGAGTGCATGTACCAGTGTGTTAGTGGTCGTGTGAGTGGCTGTGTGTGTATGTCTGGATGTCTAAGTAGCTGTATCACTATCTGCCTTCATGTGTACCTTTACAAAGTAAGTGTGTTGAACTATACACAAAGAAGTAATTAGGAAATTACTTTACTTCAATAGATGGTGTCATTCATCTTGTTGCAGGGATTCTGCTCAGGAACAGAACTAAGGGGCCCATTACGATGACTGGCGGATGCACCTCTGCGATGCTGGCGGTGGGAGAAAACGCTGTTTTCCGCCCGCGAGCAGCGGTGCACACACCCGCCATATTACAATGGTCAAACACAGCCCATTTTCCGACCGCCGCAGTGCGACGTGAACCGCCATCAAAACGCGCCCGCCACCGCGGCGGAGTTAACCAATCGAGAGCCACCGCCTTGCGGAATGACGTCCCTCCCGCCGTACAAATTAGGATGCGCCAAACAGCCAGGCACACCGCAGCGGAGAAGCCGGCCAATCTGAGCAGGCGGAAGCACCACAGCGGAGCACAAAAGTGAATACCGGAGCCGACCGCCATGGACCCGGCACTACACGTCTTCCCGGCACTGTACATGATACACCTCCAGCAAGCCATGGACCATGGCGGACGTCGCCGCAGGTACGCGATCACACAACTCTGCACACAAACACAACCCACAACTCTATGGCTGATGTAAGGTTCCTGTCCCCACCAGACACCCTGGTGGGGACAGGAACACAACCACAGGTGTAGCCACACATGTCCTACCTGCCACTAGTTCACCCCTCCTCATCCAGGTCACCATGTCCGCGATCTTGAAATAATGTTCAGTTCACGTGACCGCAGCGGTGAATCTGCATTAAAAAATGCGCACAATGTAGTAGGCAGGGCCAGCGCAAGGCATGGGCAGTGCACAAAGTACACAGGGCAACACCTCCACACTCCACACACTAGGCCCACCCACAACATGAAGGGACATGCCATGTGACCCTCCTGTGCTCCCACATGCCCAATAACCAGCCAGGTGAACACACACACTGCACCACACAACAAACAACTAGGGAGACAGCCTCATCAGGTGTGGCTGCAGAGTAACACACAGCGTAGAAGCACAGGGTCAGGGGAACCCACACACCACAACAACACCACACTCATGGCAAGTAAACTGAGTCCAAGCACAAAATAAACACACACAGATAATGAACAAACACTCTAATGGACACACAGCCTGCCAAGTCACACAGACATACCCCACACTGACACACAGCAACAAACACAGACCACATGCTAGCAGCAATGGAGGACAACAAATAGGAAACCTAAAGTGAGGTGCACACAAATGGAATGGCAAGGAGCTGAACACCAAGCAAGTGTACATCACATGCAAGGGAAGGAACATATAACAACAACCCCAGCCGAACAAATCACACATGGCAGTCACAGTGAGTGAAGTCAAACCACAGTCACCTCACTGCAACAACTCAGGGAGACAGCAAGGCAACCCATGTATAGGCACAGGGATGAAAGGAAGGGTATGAGGTCTAACACTGATCAGCCACACATCTGTATCCAAATACATCACAGGAGTATGTCAGCAGCACAACACTCAGGGCCCAGTGCAACACTCCATGACTGTCAAACACAAGTATGAACCTACACACAACCCCCACACCCATCACACCTGCAGCACACAACACCAGTGACAAACACACCAAAGCTTGCCAATAATGTCCAGTCAATACACTGACAAGCAAACACACCCCCTGGGGGGTATCCACAAACATCACACACACACAGGGATGGCAGAACCACTGTACGCACAAAAAGAACAGTCAAACACAGAACACAATCAAAACACACACAAAGAACTACTACAATAACAGACAAGACCTGTGCAGTTAAACAGTGGAAATTCAATGGGAGCACAGACACAACAGGAGTACACAACCTCATTAATCAGGAACAATGCACAGACAACATTCCACAACACATATAAGAAGTGCATCCACACAAAACAATAATGGAGACAAACAGGGAGAAATGGGCCTACAATGACACACAGACAGACATACCACACCACCCATCAACTCAAAATGGTGTCATAGTGTACCACATGCCTGCACATGCACAAGAATGACAAGAGACACATCAAATATGAGAGGAGAAAACACCAAGGATGCACCTAAAACAAGCACGGGAACTACAATAGACCTCAGTTCATGTGACAGACACACAAGTAAGGCACACCACAATGGCAACACACATCTGAATCAAACACAACAACAAAACACACACACTGACAGGCAAATAGAACACCACACACAGAGCATCTGTCAACTGCATGAGACAACACAACACAAACACTGCACACAGCCACATCAGACACAACACATGCACATGCAAAGATATCAATATGCTACAACAGCTAAACATCAGGGGGTGCACACCAGGCAAGGACAAGGCAACATACACTCACAGCACTGCATGCACACCAAGCAGTGTGTGCACAACAGACATACCAGTTACAAACAGAGATGAGTGACACACCATGAACACACACAACAACAATATAAACATCACACAGACAACAACACACCCAGGAAGTTAAACAGTCCACAGCAAGCACACCTACATCTAAGCCGACACACACAGATGCACAAGTTTGGGACACCAAAGTTGAAACAACATGATCAGAGGAAACAAGATATTGGCAATGTTGAAGTGGCATATAGAGCATGTGTCACAGTAAATCATACCCACACAGTAACCTTTTATTTAGCAAGGACACTGACAAGGCAGACAACTAGAGTAATGTTTTTTTTTTTTTACATTTCACACAGTTATGCAGCAAAATTTAGACAAGAGCAAGGCCAGTGGCCAGTCCAAAGTGCAGATGAGGTACATGAGATCCTGCACAGGCAAGGGGCAAACAGCAGTGAACAGCAAGGCCAGTGACCAGTCGAAAGTGCAGATGAGGTACATGAGATCCTACACAGGCAAGAGGCAAACAGCAGTGAACAGCAAGGCCAGTGACCAGTCCAAAGTGCAGATGAGGTACATGAGAAGCTGCACAGGCAAGTCTAGAACATCAGTCAACAACAAGGCCAGTGGCCAGGACACAGTGCAGGTCAGATACATGAGAAGCTGCACAGGCAAGTCTAGAACAACAGTCAACAACAAGGCCAAGGGCCAGTAAAAAGTGCAGAGTGAGTACATGATATCCAGCACTGGGAATGGGTGGTACTGTACCCTGCCATGGTCAGCAACACACTCAGGGTATCAAAAATGGGCAGTCCATGGCACCACTGTGGGAGAGACATGTGTGTGAGGGGGACTAACACTCAGACTTGGCTGGCAGTATGACTGGGAGGTGGCTGTCTGTCGGGGCCAGTTGGGGTACTGGCTCGGGGAGAGAGAGGCCCAGCTGGGGTAGAGCCATCAGTGGTCTGGGAAGCCTGAGGGCTGCTAGGTCCAGGTGTGGTAGAGCCATCAGTGGTGTGTGACGCCTGAGGGCTGCTAGGACCAGGTGGGGTGGTGGCACGTGGAGGTGGACTCATGCTTGCATGAGACCCAGTGTGTGTGGGAGAATCTGGAGGGGTGCCCTTCCGCTTCTTGGGGATTTGATATGGCTTCCCTGTCCTGGGATTAATGCCAAGTGGGGTGTATACAACAGGCACACTCATCACAAAAGCAGGATCATGTGCAGATGATGGTCCTCCCTCTGGGGACGTGCTGGATTCTTTGGGATGCTTGGCCCCGGATTGCCTCTGCCCCTGCATCACCTGTTTACCAGGTGTCCCCACTACAGTGGCCTCCTTTCCCTGCTTCACAGGGCTCTGGATGGGAGTTGATGTTGTGGGTGAACTTGCCTTGGAGCTCTTCTTACGTGTACTCTTAGCAGGCACCTGTTTGTCACTGGGCATGGAAACTGTGTGCTTGTCTATGCAAGACACTTTTGGGACAGGTGAGTCCTTGGCTGGGGATGCCTCTGAGGCATGTGAGCCTGAGGGCTGCTTCTTGTCATCCTTGCCCTGGGTGTGGCCTGAAGGGCTTTTGCCTCTGCACTCTGGTGTGGGTTTACCTTTCTGTGGGGATGGTGTCTGCGCCCTGGACTGCTTGGGCTGCTGCTGCCATGTGCTGCGTGTGCTGTATCTTTCCCTTGATGTCTGGGGTGTGTGGTCACCATCATCAGATGTGGCCACTGGCAGGGTGGTGGGCCTAGGGACTGGAGCAGGACTATGGGATTGGGCAAGTTGAATGGCTGCTGTCACTGCAGAGGACAGAGACTGTACAGTTCGGTGTAGCCCACCCACGTCGGAATGAACACCCTCCATGTAAGCCACCACCTGTGCCAATTTTTTGTCATGGTCCAGGAAGGCATTGAGGAGAGCTGTTTGACCCACACACAGCTGGCACAAAAGGTCCACAGATTCAGCACTGATGGCAGCAGGGGGGACAGGGGCAGGGGCAGCGGTGCCTGGGATGAAGGACACTCTTCCCTTTTTTGTGGTACGGACACGGGCAGCAACAGTGGGAGTAGCAGGGAGGGTGGTCACTGAATGCTGTGTGGTAGACGAGGAGGAAGAGTCCCCGTTTCCTGTGGCCGAAAACATAGATGCGTCACCGCCGTCGTTAGATGACGTAGAGGTCTGCGTCTCTGGCTGTGAGTCCTCTAGAAGACTACGGTCCCCCTCTGATGCGCTGGTGACATCCGTGTCACTATGCTGGTGTGCAGCAATTGTGCTTGATGCCTCACCACTGGTGTCCGTCCCCTGTCCTTCCGTGCCCATGTGAGATGCTGCATGAGAGAGAGAGAGGTAGGATCAGTACATTGGCATCAAGATTACAAATATCTGCAAGGAAAGCATCACTAATGATGAACAATCATCCATGTTGGACAACACCATGGGCAGTAACATTGTGCAACCTCAATCCAAACATCGAAATTACCGTGGCATAATGCAAACTTGGCATAATTCACCCATGTGATGAACACACAGCCAATTAGCCTGTTGGTGGCTCCGTCTAACCAGACACACATATCCCTCTGTGCACACCTAGGGCCCTGAGGGGGTAAAAGATTCTACTCACAACATGTTGCCACTGTCACATCTTGAGCCAGCAGAAGTATCCAACACAGAGACAGACTCCAACATATACGCCCACAATGGCCATGAGCACATGCCATCCAGCATGTCGTATCTTGGGGCACAACTACAGTTGCACATTGGTGTTAGATGTGTAGTCAGCACAAATCTGACGTCAGGCAATGCACACATTGATGATGGCACACTAAGATTATGCACTCTGCCGGACCCTGACATGGGATGTCCGTGACTACCCCAATGAAGATGATACCAGAAGGCCACAACTACAAATGTGAAGTCAAGGGCCATTACACCAATGACATGGGAAGGTACATGTAGGGGGAATGCATGACAACTGCACCCAACACCGCGGCCACTTACACGCCATTGCATCACACTAGCAACATCGCAGCCCTTAACTGGACCAGGCTTGGAGCACATGCAGCCAAACAACACCCAAAGTCACACTCACAGAATACTCACCACCAGCTTGCTGCTGATGCCCCTTCAGACGTGCATCCAGTTCAGGCTGCGTCACAGCTAAAATGCGTGCCATTAGTAGTGTCATGCTGCGCTGCGCCAACCTGCCGGCCCGAGGGATCAGCCCCAGTGTCATCTCGGCCACGTTCCTGCTCAGCTGGCAGATGTCATCCCACCTCTTGTGACAGTGGGAGCGCCGTCGGTTGGAGACACCCAGAGCACGCACCTTGCATGCAATGGCCCTCCACACGGCCTTGCGCTGGTTGACTTTGAGCTGCAGACATGGGAGACTAGAGGGTGCAATAATCAGTGTAACCTACCACCATTTCCCAGGGCAGGAGCATGACACTGACTCATCCCAACTTCTGCCATAACTTTAGCAGAGACAATAAATCTGTGACATTCAAACATCATGTGGGAAACACACATTAATGCATGCAGGTAGGAGAGTGGACACAGTACATGCCCATCTCATAGCCAAGCAGGATGCCAGCAGAGAGCAAAATGTGTATGCTGACCACATCTACTGCAAATTTTTGGGAATACCAAGACATGCAGGACATTACTACATATGTTACTGTGAATACTCACTGTGTCCAACACTGTGCAGCCCTCAAAGCACTTGCCCTTAAACTGCCACACTGTGTCATGGAGGTCACATTGAGGGACATGACCTCACAAACGCAAACCCTCATCACAAGGCCTGTCGTGTGCAATCTACATGTCTGTAATGGCTCATTGATGGAGAGTCAAGAGGAAAAGCACAGATTTGACACTCTGTACATTCAGTGTTGTGTCACTGTCAGATTGGGCGGTGAATGTGCAGGCCAGTTGGGGTCACACAGAGGTCCAACGTGGGGCATCTGATATTTTAAATGGAGGGACTATTTGGAATACACAAACAGTGCCAACACATGCGAGTATGTGCACATGCTGGTGGTGATGGAAGGGTCTGGGCACAATAATGTTGAAATGTACAGTGTCATAGGTGAATGACCAACAAGAGTGTCACCCTGGGGGATTGAGGTCCTGAGCATAGTGCAGAACTAGAGATGAGGCACATATTGAGTCAGAAACAATTCCCTCACTACCCTCTGGACAACAACCCTAGCTAAGGCCACAGATGGGCCTGTGAAGGACATCAGGGACACACACAGACATTCAGACTGGCAATCACTGTCCTGACTCCTAAATTGAAAAGTTGCAGCCTCACTGTATGTCTGACAAGACATTACATTTCCCTCACATCTGGATGTGCAGGCAGGGAAACGTGTTGAATAGGCTAAACACACCTTCCCCCTGGAAACAGCATGCTAGGCAGTGCATGACCCAACACCACACTCTCACGCACATACTGCAGCAGATCAACTTCATGTGTGCCCCCCCTTGCACTCTCACTCACACTCTGAGATACTTACCACGACATTTGGCGCACCATATAGCCTTGGATACTGGGTGAGAACCTCGTCCACCAGGACCTCCAGCTCCTCGGTGGGGAAGGGAGTGGCACAGATCTTCTCAGTCCTCGCCATCACTGTGGGCAGGAGACAGCAGCAGCGGCAGTTGGTGGTGAGGGGTCTCAGGCAGCAGTCCCTGGAGGCAGCAGCAGGTGAGGGGTCTCAGGCAGCAGTCCCTGGAGGCAGCCGCAGGTGAGGGGTCTCAGGCAGCAGTCCCTGGAGGCAGCAGCAGTTGAGGGGTCTCAGGCAGCAGTCCCTGGAGGCAGCAGCAGGTGAGGGGTCTCAGGCAGCAGTCCATGGAGGCAGCAGCAGGTGAGGGGTCTCAGGCAGCAGTCCCTGGAGGCAGCAGCAGGTGAGGGGTCTCAGGCAGCAGGCTCAGTGAGCTGTGGAAATGTGTGGCTCTCTCACACACATATATAGCCCCCAGGGCTCGTTTCTGTGGTTCTAAGCTGCTGCAATTTGGTGTTCCAGGTCTGCCTCATTCAAATACATCCAATGACCGGCCCTGCGGTGGCGGAGCACGCCTACCGCGATTTTCAAACTTGCATCAGGCTACCGCGATTGCGCTCCCCATTGGCTGGAAGGGCATGGTCCATGGCGGTGACACACCGCAAGGGACAGGCGTGCGGTACCGCGGTGGTGCATCTTTCAAGTGCATCCAATGACCGGCCCCGCGGTGGCGGAGCACGCCTACTGCGATTTTCAAAATTGCATCAGGCTACCGCGATTGCGCTTCCCAGTGGCTGTCAATGCATGGGCCATGGCGGTGACACACCGCTGGTGCCAGGCAGTAGCTACCGCGATTCTGGGCACATGCATTGCTATGATTGACCGGGATCTGGGTGTTGGAGCATGCCAACCGCCATTAGCCATGTGTATATGGCTATCAATCCTGCTATGGTGTCTTGGGCCGTGGCGGTGACACATCGCTGGTGCCAGGCGGTAGCTACCGCGATTCCGGGCACATGCATTGCTATAAGTGACCTGGATCTGGGTGTTGGAGCATGCCAACCGCCATTAGCCATGTGTATATGCCTATCAATCCCGCTCTGGTGTCTTGGGCCATGGCGGTGACACACCGCTGGTGCCAGGCGGTAGTTTCCGCGATATGGGTGGCATGCATTGCTATGAGTGACCGTGATTTGTGTGGCGGGACATGCCAACCGCCATTTGATCATGTGTATATGCCTATCACTATGGTGAGTGTGTCTTGGGCCATTGGCGGTGACACACCGCTGGTGCAGGCGCTCGCTACGGCGAGGGTGCAGCATGACATTGTTGACTATGGGCGTGATAGTGTTGTTTGAGCACGTTTAAGGCACCAATGGACACATCGTGCTGTGTCAATGTCATGGGTCATATCTGTACTTCGAACAGTGGTCACTTATAAAATATCATGGCACTGGATGTAATTTAAATGGGCTATAGTTAGTAATGACAGCCTTAACGTCATATCTAACACCAAATGCCACACTGAAAGAACTAATGGGGCACATTACTTCTACACAATTTCATATCTGCGCCCACATTTACACACATTTTCATATCTGTAAACAAAATTTAGCCCCAATTTCATATATGTCACCACATTTTAGCCCCAATTTCATATCTGACCCCCAAATTTATCCCCAATTTCATATATGTCACCACATTTTAGCCCCAATTTCATATCTGATCCCAATATTTACACACATATTACATGATTTTACAAACATTTCAGCATTATTTTCATTACTCACCACATATGTCACACTGTTGTCTGTTTGGTAACACCTATTACAGCCTTCATGTAATGTTATTGTTCACAGTAGCAAATCCAACAGTATATGTCCACATGGACATGTGTGTGCTCTACATACTCAAGGATGTTAATTACATCACCGGCACACTTGGCATTCTGTACATCCTTATTATTTTTCACTTGTATCTATGCCTTTGGGTATGTTTTGTCTCCATATCTGCCAAATGTTATCACCATTACTTGTGTCATTGTGTCTGGTATGTGCTCATGTTGTTCGGCCTGTCATATGTGATTTTGTTACATGTATATTTCCACAGTTGTGAGTATGTTGATAGTGGATTTGATGTGTGTCGTGTGTTACATTGGTACTCACCAAGGACAGGTGCATTGACCTTGTTCACATAAAGATTGTTGGCTTGGATGATGGACTGTAGCCAAAAGTGGTGATGGTGCTCACTGACTGGTAACTCTGATATGGCATCTGTGAACAGTAGACGGTGTGCCACAATTGGCTGCACATTGATGTAATTCGTGTGCTTTCATTTGCAGTAATTGTGTGCAGTGTTGGCAGGGTGCACAAGTAGGACATGTGTGCAGTGATTTTAAACCAACACGAGTGGATAAGCCTGCTATGGCGTAGTAGCCTTTCTGGGGCACAAGCTGTTTCTGCGCAGTGTGGGTGAACTGAAGGTGCTGTTGAATCAAGCTAATGATGGCATCCAAGACAGGTGAGATATACCTTGATAGGGCTGGCTGTGACACTCATCCAACTCTAACTTTTGTTGTTTTAAAGGTACCAGAGGCCAACAAGTGATGCACAGCCAGCATCTTTGTCTGCAGAGGGATGTTGATAGTCCGCTGTGTTGGTCCTGACAGCCTGTGGGGAATGTGGCTCAGGATGCTTTTGATGTTTGTCCTTTAGTACCTGTGTTGTGCAATGACATCCGCTGGTGTTATGTGTATGAGGCTGTTGTGTTTTTGTTATGTACTCAGTATATTCTTGCGCTGACTTGTAGGTATACTGATGTGGGTTTGTCCTGGTGGTGCTGTAGGTTGTTTTTGTGGCACTGTTGTGTCTCCAAGCAGCTGGATGATTAGCTCCATGGCAACTGTTGTACTTCAGTTGTATGTTTGGGCAGTGCTACCTTCATACTGCATGTCATAGTGCAACTTAAGTGCAGATTAACGTTTGTCTGCAGTCCTTTCGGATCACGTACCTTATCCACTTTTTGTGTGCCACATTGACAATCTGTCTGCTTGTTGATGATATTGTGCAGTGGTGTCATTGTGTCTTGATCCACGGCGACACAGAATCTGCAAATGCTTTTCATTATTAGTCATTGACTGACTTTGAATTGTGATTACCAGCATGTATGGCATGTCTACTGATGACAGCGGATATTAGCACAGGCTTGTGAATATGTATGTGAATGTCTCTAAACTTGTGTAGATTTGAAGTGGCTCAAATTCCATAATGAGTATTTCAGACCTAGAAAAATTGTGTCGTTAATGTGTCCCCTGTCATGATTGCACAAGAATGTGTGGCAGGTTCAGCAGCCACTTGGAAGCCAGCAGTGTTTCTGTTTCACACATGTCCTGTATCATATACTGTCAGGGCTGTTTACACAAGAGTTTGAAATGTGACTATTAGCATTCACAGAGACAGTTTCCATGTTGGTTGTTCTCACTGTGCGAATACTGAACAAGTGTACAACAATGTTTTCTCAAGGTGTCACAACATTTGACTTGCACTGTATGCTGCATTGTGATGCCAGTCAATGTTTGCGCTGTGTCAATCAAAAGCTACAGATTTGTGCAAATCTCATGTTCTGTTGCAATGATGTGTCCCCTTTCATCTCACCTAGGAGGCGACCTAATGTGTATCGTCCAGTCACCCTGCTGGCTAACATTGAGGATGATGACGTAATACGCAGATTCAGTCTAGACCGCACAAACATCCAAGACCTGCGTGCCATGTTGGAGCCACACCTGGGGCTGGCAGGAAATACCCAACAGCATTAACAACTGAATCGAAGGTGATGGCGGCACTGCATTTCCTGGCTAGTGGGTCATTCCAGGAGACGGTGGGCATTGCAGGGGGGATGTCTCAGCCCACCTTCAGCATGGTGCTACGGGATTTCCTGTCGGCCATGATGCAATACAAAGACCGATACATACGTTTTCCAAGGAGGGCGGCTTTGGCGGCTGTGAAGGCGGATTTTTATGCCCTTGGTCACATCCCTAATGTTGTAGGTGCTATTGACTGCACACATGTTGGCCTGGTTCCACCACAGGCACGGGAACACATATATAGGAATCGTAAACATTCACATTCCATCAATGTGCAGGTGGTGTGCCAGGCCGATATGATCATATCGCATGTCTGTGCCAAGTTTCCCGGCTATGCACATGATTCCTACATCATGCGCAACAGCATTGTGCCCCAGCTGATGGCCAATCTACTTCCGGAGCGGGCATGGATTGTGGGTGAGTGGGCAGAGTCAAGTTGTGTGCTGTGTGTGCCATGCTGTCCTCTGCCACAGTTGTATCACTTAATCTGTATGTGTTTTTCACACCTAGGTGACTCTGCATATCCCAACAGACCTTGGTTGCTGAGCCCACTACGCAATCCTAGGACACCGTCTGAAGTCCGCTACAACAATGCCCATGGGAGAACACGTCGGGTGGTGGAGCGAACCTTTGGTCTCCTAAAATCGAGATTTCGCTGCCTGGACAGGACCGGAGGGGCACTCATGTACTCACCCAAAAAGGTGTGTCAGATAGTGGTAGCATGCTGCATGCTGCACAACCTGGCCTTACGGAAAGAAATCCCCCTGATCCTGGAGGATGATGACCAGCCGAGGCCCCCACCTGCGATCCTACAAATGTCCAGTGACGAGGATAGTGGAGAGGAGGAAGGTGTCGACCAGCGTCAGCAGCTCATCAACTGCTACTTCACTTGAAGGTGAGTGACAATGTACAACTGGTCCATTGTCTGTTGATGTAGTTGTTTGCGTAAAGGTCTATGTGATCTTTGTGACTGCATCCTGTTGTTGACTCAGTGCTGGCTGCCTATGTGTTGGGTACAGGGTAGTTTGGCACAGCTACAGGATGTCTATGTTGGTACTGTTGCTCATTGTAATGTGTGCATATTGGAGTACATTGATGACATGTGTTGTGTGATGGCTGTGATGCCACCACCTGACTAGTGACTTTTGTTCTGTTGTGTTTTGCTAGGTCCCTTCTGCCTCTCCTTGCCTACAGAGAATCCATGCTCCTGTGACATTGTAACCATGGTAAACATTGCACAAACTGTGATAAACATGGAGCAGACACAACTAGATTGGTGCGTTATTGTTGTTTATTTTCAATGGGTATATGTGAGAGGGAAGTGGATATTTACATAAGTGTGAATGGTGAATCAATGAGTTGGCAGTGATGGTAGATGAGACAATCGAGTAGGCACCACATTGATGTGGTGACACAGTCCAACAGACGGATGCCATTACCATGGCAGTGTGGGTAAGGACAGTGTACAAAGTCAATGGCAGGGTGAAGAGTGTTGCCATCATGGCTGGCTCTTTGACTGGCGTTTGGCAGGTGCTTTGCCATGGGTGAGTCCCAAGTTTTTCTTTGGACGGTCCCTTCTTCTTTTGGCAGGGGGGGCATCGTCTGCTGGGCCAGTGGGGTCTGAGGAGTCACCTCTCTCCGTGCCCGCAGGGGTGGATGATGAACTGTCATCCTGCGTGGCAACGGGGGGAGGTGGAGGTGTGGTATGTGGCACTGGCCTGTCCCTCTGTACCGCCACTAACTGGCCCATGAGGTCCACGATTTGTCCCATACAGTTGTCCATGGACCTCAGCAGACGTTGGAGCTCCAGGGCATCTTCGTGGACCTGGCCCATTTGTGCCTGTGTGTGTTCATAGGCACCAACAACTCTGGTGATGTTAGCCAGTGCTTCGGTCACAGTGTCCTGTGGTGTTGGAGTCCCACTTGTCCTCCCACCTGCCCTGCTATCACTGACCTGTTGCCTCACCACTCTAGGCACACGCCTACTCTCCCTGCCCTCCGCAGTTTTTGGTGTGGGCTGGGCATCCTCTGGGGCAGGGCGAGTGTTGCAGGCAGCAGTGGTAGTGGTGGTGGTGGCGGCACTGGTCGTTCCAGCAGGGGTCAGCGTTGATGTTGTTGCTGAGGGTGGGGAGGCAGTGGGGTCATGTGACCGGTTGCGCCCTGGCACACCAGATGGCCCGGCTTGGAGCTCCTCATCCAAAGAATCCAGGGACTCCGCATCAGACTGTCCATGTTCCGGGGGAGGAGACTGGCTCTGCAGGTTGAGGTTGTCATCCTCTGCAGTCAGTTGTTGGTCACCTGTGGAACAGAGTGTACATAGTCAGTGACTTACATCCATCAGGCTTGCTGTGTTTGATGTCTCTTATTTACATGTTATGCAACACACAGTTACGTATTTCATAAATTGTATGTCTGCACAGTGATGTGCGTCATGTACATGATGTGGAGGTACATACATCTTTTTCCATGGTGTGACAAGTCATTGGATACCATGCCCCACGTGAAGCTCTTAGTATTAAACTGAAAGGTTGTCATCTGACAACTGGCTGCTATACAACTTGATGTGATGCATCTTTGCTGATTACTCTTCCTGGCAGATGTTACATATGCACATGTACTAGCCATTGTACCATTGTTATCTCATGACATACCTTTGTAATGTTCTGTGCTTGGATTTCATTGTTCAACAGACCATGCCTGTTTATTGTTACTATGGTCCTTCATGCTCAGCACCCATGGAATATACAGATAGCATTCGGTGCAGTGCATATATGGTCCCTGATTTGCTTACACATGGGTTCGGTTGAGTCACAGTTCTGTTTCTGTCACAGTTACATACGCTTAGCTGTCTGCATACTATCAATTGCTATTTTATTGGGGTGTATTTTGTTGTGATGTGAGGCCTTGTGTTGTCATTAGCTCAATGCTTTTGTTGAGGAATGGTGGGGTGCATGCACTGTCTGCTTACCTGTCCAGTTGTCATTTTTAGGTGGACTTTCTGACACATGCTTCTGGGTGGGGGAGTGCTCCTCCTTCTGAGAGGTGTGACAGGGGTGGCTGGTGCGAGTTGTAGTGCACGCCTCCACCCCCCCCAAACAGCCCTCCCTGGGAAGATGTATACCTACCTGTCAGTTTGTTTGTAGTGATACAATGTCTACCACATGCTTCTGGGTGGGAGGGAGTGCTCCATCCTGCTGAGGGATGGGGCAGGTTGTGCCTGGTGGGAGTTGTAGTGCAGGCCTCCCTATTCCAAACACACCTCCCTGGAAAGATGGCTACCTACCTGTTAGGTGAGGGTGAAGCACACAATGGCTACCACATGGTTCTGGGTGGGAGGAGTAGTCCATCCTGCTCAGCTGTGGGACAAGGGGCCCTGGTGGGAGTTGTAGTGCAGGCCTCCCTATTCCAAACACACCTCCCTGGAAAGATGGCTACCTACCTGTTAGGTGAGGGTGAAGCACACAATGGCTGCCACATGGTTCTGGGTGAGGGGAGTAGTCCATCCTGCTCAGCTGTGGGACAAGGGGGCCTGGTGGGAGTTGTAGTGCAGGCCTCCCTATTCCAAACACACCTTCCTGGAAAGATGGCTACCTACATGTTAGGTGAGGGTGAAGCACACAATGGCTGCCACATGGTTCTGGGTGGGGGGAGTAGTCCATCCTGCTCAGCTGTGGGACAAAGGGGCCTGGTGGGAGTTGTAGTGCAGGCCTCCCTATTCCAAACACACCTCCCTGGAAAGATGGCTACCTACCTGTTAGGTGAGGGTGAAGCACACAATGGCTGACACATGGTTCTGGGTGGGGGAGTAGCCCATCCTGCTCAGCTGTGGAACAAGGGGGCCTGGTGGGAGTTGTAGTGCAGGCCTCCCTATTCTAAACACACCTCCCTGGAAAGATGGATACCTACCTGTTAGATGAGGGTGTAGCACACAATGGCTGCCACATGGTTCTGGGTGCGGAGAGTAGTCCATCCTGCTCAGCTGTGGGACAAGGGGGCCTGGTGGGAGTTGTAGTGCAGGCCTCCCTATTCCAAACACACCTCCCTGGAAAGATGGCTACCTACATGTTAGGTGAGGGTGAAGCACACAATGGCTGAGACATGCTTCTGGGTGGGGGGCAGTGCTCCTCCTTCTGAGAGGTGAGACAGGGGTGGCTGGTGGGAGTTGTGGTGCAGGCCTCCCACCCCCAAACAGCCCTCCCTGGAAAGATGGATACCTACCTGTCAGTTTGTTTGTAGTGATACAATGTCTACCACATGCTTCTGGGTAGGAGGGAGTGCTCCATCCTGCTGAGGGATGGGGCAGGGTGTGCCTGGTGGGAGTCGTAGTGCAGGCCTCCCTATTCCAAACACACCTCCCTGGAAAGATGGCTACCTACCTGTTAGGTGAGGGTGAAGCACACAATGGCTGCCACATGGTTCTGGGTGGGGGGAGTAGTCCATCCTGCTCAGCTGTGGGACAAGGGGGCCTGGTGGGAGTTGTAGTGCGGGCCTCCCTATTCCAAACACACCTCCCTGGAAAGATGGCTACCTACCTGTTAGGTGAGGGTGAAGCACACAATGGCTGAGACATGCTTCTGGGTGGGGGGCAGTGCTCCTCCTTCTGAGAGGTGGGACAGGGGTGGCTGGTGGGAGTTGTAGTGCTGCTTGCCTGGACACATACAACACAGTTGATGTTGTGTACCTTTGTGATGATTCAGATGGGGTGAATGTTAAATCAGTGAGACCTGTGTTTGGTATTGGGGTGCAGATGAATGTACTTGTGCCTCAGAGATGTAGCTTTGTAGTTGTGCAAGACAGTACATGGCAGTTTCATGGTATACATTAGTTGGTACTTACCAGCCTCCACTCCCCGGGTATTCCTTCAAGACTCTCTGGATGCAGTATGGCAAGCACCTTCTCCTCCCACGCAGAGAATGGTTTTGGTGGAATGGGAGGGCCTCCACCAGTCGCATCAGCCAGCTCACGGTTCTTGGCCCTCTTCTTCTTGACAACACTCTTCAGGTCATGCCACCGCCTCTGGATTTCCTGCTTGTTGCGGGGCACGTTCCCTACTGCATTGACCTTGTCCACTATCCTTACCCACATGTTTGTTCTTGTGGCTAATGGTGTCTGTTGGACCATGCTACCAAAGAGTTGTGGTTCTACTCTAATTATCTCATCTACCATTACTGTCAACTCAGTGTCTGTGAATTTTGGCATTTTCTGTGGTGCCATGGTGTGTGCTGTGCTGATGTTTTGGGGTGCAGTTGTGAGGGTGGTGTGGGTGGTGTAGGTGGTGTGTGTGTGTGTTGTGGTGGTGGTGTGATGTGTGCAGGTTTGGCTCTCCTTAGTGCTCTGGTGTTGTTTCCTTCTGTTGAGTCGTTTTGCAAAGGATTGTGGTCAGGGAAGGGGCTGGTTTTATGCTCAGCTATGTGGGTGTGTCAAGATGGTGTAATGCTGTCAGGTGTGCTGTGTGGGTTGTTCTGTGATTTGTATGTTTGAATTTGCCATGGGGGTGTGTTATTGGGATGTTTCAGGTTATTTTGGAGGCAGGGCTAGTTGCCTGTGTGCATTTGGTGGCCTTATTGTGTGTTTGTTTCCTTGGCCGCCATTTTGTTGACGGAGCATCCGCAGCGATGGCTATGCTGCAGGCCTTCCGCCGTATCTCACATTCATTACTGTTAGTGACCGCGGCGGTCAGATACAGTGGAACGTACCGCTGTGACATTGGGGATATCATAATATCATTGGCGGTCACTCCGCGTGCCTGGCGGCGGTTTTGTGTGTTTACGCTGTGAAACCGACCGTCGCGGTTGGATTTTCCCCATCTCCGCCGTCTACGGGCGGTTTTTCGATGCCTCCTACCGCCGCTGTTTGGATATTTTGGTGGTTGATCCTAATAGGGTCGGTGGTGTTTCCGCGGTACCTGCGGATGGTAATTTTACGCTACCATGGCGGTTGGATTTTTTTCCACCCGCCATCGTAATGACCCTCTATGCTTGGGACCATAGAACATCAGCATGAAGGGACTCAGTCTCGCCGTTTTCCCACAACAGACGCAAGGTACAGACTGGCCAGGACATTTACTTGTCATTGCATCTAAAGCCTGAACAAAGTGGCATTCACCCAGTAAGAACCTTTGCCCTGCTTCCTCACTTGCATCCATAGTGAGAGTCAGCAGAATTGCATAGAAGACTTTACCTTATTTACAGTCAAGGGGCATTTTTTCTGACAAGATTGGTCACATTTTAACTTCTTAAGATTGGTTCATATATAAATCATTTCCATCCGTTTACCATCCAGTCGAGTGGAGTTTCCAGTCTTTGACGGGTCTCTATATCCCATAAGATATATATATGTTTGGTCTAGCCGATCTTGTTTACGTTTTCTACCCCTCTTCTCAAACATCAAGTTACATTCACCAGAGCTTCACAGTCGATATGCTATCTGTGATTTTTCTGATGAAGGCGCTTGGGTCGCCGAAACACGCGTAGACACAACAGGATAGGATCCATCCATGATCAAAGCCACTCCATAGTCTCTCTCTTTGTTTTTCTAATTATATATCATTGATTTTTGATAAATATTTAGACATCTATTGTTGACATTGTTATGACTTGATTTGAAAGTGTTTTTCTAATTTGATTACTAATTTTGAAATATTCTTACATCAACCCATATGTCAAATTTATACACATGAAATCATTTTTCTGTCACAGTTGTATATTGAGAGACACTTAGATAGTGGAGCATGTTTTTTCTTCTTTTGTTTTTTAACTTTTGCCATGTAACAGTACAGTCAGGATGCATCATAGATTTTTAGATAATTTGTATTAATAAAAGTTTTTTTTTAAAGTTACATTTATGTGATCACTTAGCCTTTTTCAGCATCATCAAGCAATTATGTTACATAATGCGAAGTAGAATAATAATTGCCTAGGGATTTGTTATACACAATTGTATTTTCCCTGCCCTAGGAATAGGTATAAGTGGCAGGGGGTCCTTATATACACATTGGGAGACTGAGTCTACATATCACCTCAGTATCTATAAGCCCTAGGCTGACTAGCTATAGTAACTCACTTGCCCTACTAACCTTTCCAGAGAAACAAGTGAATTTGCACCCCAGAACACAACACTCTCGACCCTCTCAAGGATCAAGGTGACAGGATATACCCTTTCGCTCTTTCACTTGTACTTGTCTACAATAAGATAAACAAGAGACATGAAGTTTATATTATTTATTTAAACTATCGTACTCTAAGATGCAGTATTTGCACCACAATAATAAACAAATGCATACCACAAATATCGTTAGCATGGTTAACAAACCATATATCATTAAATGCCATGTCATGTTATAAGACAGATTAGCCTAAACCCTCCCTTCCTACTGAAGCTAAATGATTACATATAAAATATCTCTGAAATTAGTAGTGGACCCCGCACCTTAGCATTCATAGATGGATGTTCTACATCTCAGCTGACGTGGTGATCTTGATTCAGGACCTTCCCTCAGAGTGTGCTTTTAGAACTCCTGTCCTCAGTTATATGACAAGACATGTTTGCTCACAAACAGCAGCTTCATTCTCGTGTGTTATGTCTAGGTGCTAGTGCCGGACCAGAGAGAATAACCAGGGACATTGTTGTTTGACTTTGTCTATGGTGTTCACACTAAATCCCAGGAAAAGTATAGAACACGAAAACATATGCAAGTTCTGTATGAAAATACAATGTGGCACAAGCATGTTTAATGTGGTAACCTGTGCAAAAGAAAAGCAGCATACAACGTGCACAATTAGGCTAACATAGGGAAAAAGACAATGAGCCATGCAGGAAACTCATGATAATCTGTTTTAAAACATATAGAATATAAATATGTTAGTATTACTTTTTGCACAATTCTATTTTAAACTTTTAGTTTTTTGCAATGGATAAGTTCATATTTCAAACAAAATAGTAGACATTTCCTATGCTGTAATAGTATTTCACATTATAGTAATGGAGTTTCTTTTCACTTTTTTGCTGTTTTTAGTTTTTGTACTTGGATTCCATAAATGATGTACTGTATAAATATTCATTTTTCAACAGATGGGATCACAAACATTGTTAAAAAAATACCCAGTTCACAATTCAGCATCTGTTTTTTTCTTTTCATAAATTTAATTTTGTTGCTTTCTACACCGTTCGTAAATAAAATGGCATCTGGTGCAGTGAGGATCAATTGCCACTGTTCTGCAAAGCGACAATAAAATGCATGGGAGTTTTTCACCATCCCTTCCTAGGAAATAATACTGGTATACAAATATTAAAAAGAAGTTTGGTTGAAGAAACAAAAGGTGTTAGTTTTGCAGTTTGAGGGCAGTTTTTGGGTTTCAATTGAATGTTTGTGTGATTGCCTTGTGCCCATCCAATGTTACTCTTTACTTAGTCAGTGTAGTATCCATATATCATATTAATTCCTTGTGGAAGATTAAAGCACTCTTGAAATTTCCACTAGTTTTTAAGGACATAACCGCTGATAGGCCGAATGATGTCTAAAACACTGATGATCCATGTAGAACAAACAACGTACATGGCTTTTTCTCAAAAATACTCCTTAGAACTTTGGTTGAAGAAACAAAAGGTAAAAGTTTTGTAGTTTGAAAGGCAGTTTTGGTTTGAACTTAAGTTCGGTGTCATTGCATTCCTCCATCCGTCCAGTTTCACTCTTTAAATAGACAGTATAGTATCCAGATGTTATATTAAGTCCTTCATGAAAGATGATAGCCAATGTAGTGTAAGTTCTTCCAGAAATTGATATTTGTCCAGCTTTGAAGTTTGTAATTTCAGTTTCCAATTTAGATCTATCTGGTCTGCATTGTTGCAGCATTAATATAAGTTACTTCCCACTTCTTTTTATATGCAATGTAGACATAACATCTGCTCTACAATTTGGGCAGTTCGTATTTTGGTTAGCTGTTTTAATCAATCTGTCAAAAATCACAGTTTTAGAATCTAGTAGTGTTAAGTACAAAAATCTCTCAGAATTTATTTGAGTAATAGATGTAAAAGAGCAATCTTCACAGTCAAGGTTCTATTTGTAATTCAGTCAAAATAAGTCATCTATGTTTATTTCTTCTTCTTCTAAAACTTCAAGCAGGACCATTATAAATTCCTGTGTGTCTTGTTGAGTGTTCTGAGTAAATAGTGCTGATCCACTACATTTATCTACTAGATCTCGAATGCCTGCAGCACAATGTATTGAAGTTCTATCACTAAGTAAATATTGTTGCAAAGCACACAGTGCAGAACAGAATCTCTTCTGTGCTTTCTGTTCTATTGCATTTATAAGATATGGTAAATGAAACTTTACATTGAGAACAACATTTGCATAGCAGTTAACACCAGAAGTGTTTGCCAACTGGGAACCTACGTCTCCCTCCTTCTCCAGTTTTCTCTTATTAACATCTTCCTTGTTGTCCTTCTTTTCCTTCTTTTTTAGTAATATCTGTAGATTTTTTTGTGATCTTCTGCTTTAGACAGATTATCCATTTTTCATAAATGTGATACTGTCCTAAATGAGGAGCGTACACACTTCTTAACCGATTGTACTCTCTGAAACTATAGGTATCAGCACTATCTTTAGATTTCTTTGTGATCTTCTGCTTTAGACAGATTATCCATTTGTCATAAATGTGATACTGTCCTAAATGAGGAGCGTACACACTTCTTAACCGATTGTACTCTCTGAAACTATAGGTATCGGCACTAACTTTGCTGTCATCAAAATCAACCAAAAACAATTCAGACAATGTTCTTACTCAAGACAATGCAACATATGCCATACCTTCTTTAAACACAGTACTACCAATATTAATAAAAGCTGTGTCTACACTTAAACCTTGACATTTATGGATAGTTACAGCGTACGTTAGAGACACTGGGAACTGCTGTCGCCGGACATCTATGCCTTTTACAAGCCAAAAAAACATATTATGCATCGGCCAATCAGCTTTACATCATCAATCTTATCAAACTATATGCCTAAGTATTTAACCTCATCTCAATTTAAAAATATTAATGAAATCAATAACTTTACCCATAGCACCATTTACTAATCCTTCCTCAACACTTAAATTTCTATGCAAAATTACTCTACAGTATAGCATAGTCGTAAACACTTTTCTAATCCTGCAGTCTTGGATACAGATTTCTCTAATGAATCCAATTTTGCATTGTAGCTTACCACTTAGCAGTACTGTTACTAGCTTGTGTTCAATTTTGTCAATAGCTGTAGCTTCCAAAATTTCTTCTTTCTCCAGGTTGAGTAATTGTTTATTAAAATTGGAACACTCTTCAAGTGTTGGCACTAATCAAACTATACGTTTGCCTTCTTCAAAGAAAATTAACATTAGCTGTGCTGCTGTGTTCTTAGAGGGGAAACGTTTGCTGATAAGTTGACTTTGTAAGGTACGTTTCCCTTCCTTTGTCAGAACTCCTACTCTAATGTCAGTTAGCATATTTCCATATTCCATGTCAGATGCTTGAGGCATATTCCTCAGTAGTTCCTTATATTCAAAGTTTAGACAAATGTTTACATTGCCAATACGTTCCAAAGAATTCCAAGTATCATCATGTAGAAGTGTCTTGAAAACAGGCTGTCCTTTGACAGGGTTAAGTTGCAGTAGATCACAGAAGACAATTAAATGCTTTCTCCAAAGAGCACATCATACTCTGTTTTTAAAATCTGTTGCCTTCTCAAGTGCACGAAGGCAAGCATTATGTTTGAGACTATGCTCACCTCATCAATGATTAAAAGTTGCAGTTTCTTCAATACTCTTGACACCTCATGACAAGCATCACCATATAACTTTTGGGATTGTAATTTATTGTCACGTTCAATAGGTAGCATTAGTAGACAATGTAGAGTATTTCCTTTAATGTTGTGTGCAGCCATTGCAGTGGGTGATGTTACTACACCCGATAAATTTGATTCCATAGTCCTTTGTGGGTAAGCAGTGAGAACTTTAATTAAAAGGCTTTTCCCGGTGCACACTTGACCACTGATGTATAATAGTATTGGCTTAAATGATGAACATTTGCATTATTTTTTGTTGGGGAGGAATCAATGCTCTATTTTCTGTTTTAACTCCATATAAATTGCTTTCTGCTCGTCAATAAATTCTCCAGCTAACTGTTTAAAATCAACAATTTCCTGTTTTGCTTGTTCCATTGCAGTGTCCACCTCATTCCTGGCTATTGCAGCTTCATTTTTTTAACAATGTGTTGTACAAGAGAATCTTGACTCAGAATTCAAGAACTTTGGCTGCTTTGTGAACTCTCCTTAGATATCTCAGCAGCAATCATTTCCTCCCGTTGAATCTCATCATTTAACATTTGCAAATAGTTTGTGAAGACTGAACACTGAATGGTCTCTTTCACATCATTGAAAGAATCATTGTAGCAGTCATTGTCTCCAAGTAATTCTGATTGAGCATGCCAAGGCTTGAAGAGTTGTAGAAGTGCAGAATAGAAAAACTCTCTTTTGTCTGGAGTTTGGCAACTAAGTTTTCTGTGGTTAATTAGATTTTCTTTTGCATGTTTCACCATACAACCGTCACATTGAATTATGGCATAGTTCCATTCTTCTATGTTTTCTATCATGTTCCTTTTGTATGCACATGGCTTCTAGATGTGGACTTCTTCTTGGATGGTACGTTTCTAACAAATTTGATTTCACAATCTCTGTACTCTCTCAGTCAAACTGTGCTAGGTACTAAATTTCTGGGAATGACTTTAACACTCTATTTTGTGTACTTGCTAGGTCTAGATTTACCTAAACAATTCCCCTTGACTTTGAGAACAAACTGTCTGAGCTCAACCAGTCACAGTACTCACAAGATCCCATCTCTCTATGGGAAAGCATTTTTAAGCTGAAGCTGTACAATTTCTTAGATAGAGTTTTTCCTGCAAAAATCTCCTCCCACATCTCCTTCATCTCTGTCTTGTCTGATTTTGTGATGCATGAAGTAACATACCAAGCAACAGCAATGGAGTGGTCTGCAACAAATTGTAGACCAATATTTGCATTCCACATCTTGGAAATCACAGGACTGTAGTCATTAATATACTTGGAAGACTCGGTTCTTCTCAGGCTGTATGTGTTTTTTGTTGATTTTTTTGTCAGTGTGTGTCTAACTACAGAAAAAAAAGCTGGTCACTCTTCAATCAGAAATCCCAGGTTGTGGTAATCCAAAACGACAAATCGTGTAAAATTTTCTTTGCATCTTTATTTTTGAAGACCATGCTTCCGACATCAATGATTTTGAAAGTGTAGAACTTGTTGTCTCAAACCATTTTCACCAGTCTTTTGTGATGTCCCATGTCACATACCGTTTTATGAAGGACAAGACAGACTAATCACTGTGTGTTCCAAATTTAGATGCATATTTTATCTGTAACAGCATGTGAATATGAAGAGCACCTCTTGCTTGGAACTCTTTTCACCAAACGAAATCAGTTATTTCACCAAGAGGAGGATTTCTTTTGTTGCAAATGAAATACATCAAAGCTTGAAGCCTGTGCTTAAAAATATGCAAACATTAGTGGGATCCAAGGAGCAAAGTTCGCTGACTGTCTTCACTTTGATGTCTTTAATGTTAGAGTTTGCTTCTCTAAGAAATTAATGCAGATCATTCCAGGCATTCTCAGCACAACTGTGTTATAAACCAAGTAGGTGCATCTAAATTTCTCAACATGCATTTTAGTTCACCATGACAGTGATACCAATACTCATTGGTGCCACGTTGGCATGCCATCAAGTTAATCAAATTGTACTCCAAGTTTTCCTCCTAGCATTGAACTTTGTCAATTAATTCCTTTGCAGACAGATTTTGTGGATTAACTCCTGTCTTCAGTATATGGTTTGTCAACAAAAGGAGGGACGCAAAGGGCTTGATGAAGGTCCAACGTACATGCCCTAAATTAAGCCAAGAGACAAAAAGGTACGGAGTTCCTTAGGTGGGATATTGGTCACCTTGTGTATACTCTAGGTAGTGAGGAGGTGGGGAATACCTCCTATCGGAACTGGGACCCTCACACACCCAGCAAGCTAGGTGTCATGCTTCATCATATGGGTCTGCTCCTCGTCGGGCCAGCGCTGCAATGCTCGACGGGCACCCATAAAGGGGCTCTTTATCGGAGATAGTTTGTTCCTCGCTGTTTAGGTGCCGTGGGTGTGAGGGTCCTAGGTACGTGTAGATGTGGGATGTGAATGTAAAACAGGTAAAGGAAGCCTCTATGATGAATTTTATTCTGTAAGGGTCCCAACCTGATTAAAAGAAATGGAGGGGGGCGAATGTTTTGTTGTAATGTGACAAAAATTTCGCTCAACCCCTAGATGGTCAACATGTTTCTCGCCTCAATAAGTCACGAAAGTGATCAGCTGGAGATTCTTCAGGACCGAGTGAATAATAAAAACTATCTACAGTGGGTGGCAAGGTGCAACGCTACCTACCAATTGCTCTACCCGTGGGTCATTACCCCGAGAAAAGGCAGCCAACCTAGAGTACAAAAAGAAATTTAAAAACCATAACATGGTAGTGGGAAATGATCCCAGTTAAATTCAATCGATGTGTCTCAATTTTCACATTCATGAGTCGAACATATATTAAAAAACACACAGTGCTATCATGCAAACCATTCAAGCTCTGTGTATACTTCTGTACAATACCCCTGTGTATACATGCTAAAAAAGGTGTGACTTATTGGACCGTAGTGGTGAGTGGACATAAGCTCACCTCTTCCAGGTATGTAATTCTGCCTCATCAGTTAGCAGCGTAGTATGGGGACACTCAATGTACTGTCTCTGTATGGAATGAGACATAAAATACCAGATCATAATCATAGGCTCTATGTACACTAGTTCGATGCTCACTTACTAGTCCTGGTGCACTAGGTTGTAAGGAGCAGAAGGTCCGGGTCAGGGTGGTTGTAGCCTGCAGTTATGACCCCAAACCAACGACACGATCAGTTTGTAGGTGCTCACACTGGGCTGGTATGTCTGGTGGCGCCACACGCTGTGCCCCAAAAAGGATGTTCGCAGAGCTGATCCGGTAAAGTGGCACAGCGTAAGCGCCCCCAGGGGCCCTGCCGCGTAATGGGCTAATACCATAAGGAAAGAGTGTCCGCTTAAAGCTCAATGGCTTAAGGCTCGCAGCGCCTGATCCCGGTACCTCTTACCTCTATTAGTCGCCGGTGTCAGAATGGGCCTCCAACAGGATGGGCATACTCACTTGCTCCCACTCGGAGCCTCGTGGCTGACCTACCCGCTCCGCTGCAACCAGGAAGGTATTGTATCACAGCAGGGACCTGTTTAAATACCTGCCGCGGAGACAGCAGAGCGGGTGAAGTGGCCACAGCTGGGATCAAAAACGGAATCACCGGTTGGTGAAAAAGTGATGTCATTGTAGACAGAATCATGGCGGCCATCTTGGAGTGTGTTATTTATTGTTACTCACAGCCAAATCGGTATGGGGATAGTGCTGCTATCTATAGAGTTCAAAAAGGTGGGAGATGCAGTGTGTGGAGATATTTGACACTGCATGGGGTACCTCATTAGGTTCTGAAAAATTTGGTAACGGTCAAAGTGAAATCACACAGTAGTAGAAACATGATGTCCTTGTTGACGGAATCATGGCGGCCATCTTGGAGGGTGTTATTTATTGCTTGCTATACATGGCGGCATTTGAGCAAGAGATAATCCGACATGCCAGCAACCCCTTCGGAGTTAACCTGAGACTGTGGAAGAGGTTTATAGACGACATACTGATCTTCTGGCAAGGGGACATACAGACATGCAATGAATTCTGTGGGTGGATCAATACTAAGAACCAGTACTTGAGGTTCACCCATACAATTTCACCCACTGAAATTGCTTTCTTGGATCTCACCATCAGATTGCAAGAGGGCAAACTAACTACCACTATGTTTAAAAAGCCTACTGATAGGAACAGCTTGCTGTTATATAGCAGTTTTCATCCAAAGACTCTGAAAAATAATCTACCCTTCAGCCAATTTTTACGGATTAGAAGGAATTGTAGTTCATTAAATGACTACAAAACTGAAGCTGAGACACTGTCAGATAACTTACTAAAAAGACAATACCCTAAAAACAAATTAATTCTTGCATGAAACGAGCGAGAAATAACCATCGCGAAAGCCTTCTAGAGGTACATGTAAAAGAACCCTCCAACACTGTGACCTGTGTAACCACATACACACCTAGATCTAACCTGTTCAAGAAGGCTGTGAATAAACATTGGGAGATCTTGAACACAGGCACACTGACAATACCGAAACCTAGGTTTTGCGTTCAAGCGTACAAACAACCTAAAAGACATGTTAATACATACGAGACCCAGAAACAGAAACAGTTCAAACCAGAGACAACTGTGGGATCTCCCCCCTGTCACAGGACACTACCCTTGCGGTTCATGTACAGTTTGTCCACAGACAAAACACACTAAAGAACTGGCATTTTCTGACACATTCACATGGACGATCACTAAACACACGAATTGTAACACACCACGTTGTGTGTACCTGTTGACATGCCCCTGCGAGAAAAGATACATCGGTATGACCATGAGGGCCATTAAAACCAGAATAACTGAACATAAAAGCAGTATTCGTTGCCTCAAGACAAACACCAAACTATATACCCATTTTACAGAATTGAGACATCCCCCAGAAAGTCTACGTTGGGTAGTCCTCGAGGCACATCAACAAATAACACATACAGCCCTGTTCAGGATTGAACAAAGGTGGGTGTTTCGTCTTGACTCAGCCAATAGTGGCTTGAATGATGACATCCCTTGGAGCACCTTTAATTAACACATGATCCTTACCTACAGCATGCCATGGGAGCTTAATATACACTACATGATGACAACTATTATTCCTTAAGAGGTTCCACCGCCACTGAACCATCTGGGACCTTAAGGAGGCACCTTAGGCAGTGTTGACAATCTTCATATACTGCATTTATTACCTGTTGCACTACTATAGTTACAAGGCAGCTTCCATGCTCCGATACAACCCTCATACCAACATGGCCATGATTAACTGAAACACACTTCAAAATGGCCGCCATGATTCCGTCAACAAGGACATCATGTTTCTACTACTGTGTGATTTCACTTTGACCGTTACCAAATTTTTCGGAACCTAATGAGGTACCCCATGCAGTGTCAAATATCTCCACACACTGCATCTCCCACCTTTTTGAAGTCTATAGATAGCAGCACTATCCCCATACCGATTTGCTGTGAGTAACAATAAATAACACACTCCAAGATGGCCGCCATGATTCTGTCTACAATGACATCACTTTTTCACCAACCGGTGATTCCGTTTTTGATCCCAGCTGTGGCCACTTCACCCGCTCTGCTGTCTCCGCGGCAGGTATTTAAACAGGTCCCTGCTGTGATATGATACCTTCCTGGTTGCAGCGGAGCGGGTAGGTCAGCCACGAGGCTCCGAGCGGGAGCAGGTGAGTATGCACATCCTGTTGGAGGCCCATTCGGACACCGGCGACTAATGGAGGTAAGAGGTACCGGGATCAGGCGCTGTGAGCCTTAAGCCATTGAGCTTTAAGCGGACACTCTTTCCTTATGGTATTAGCCCATTACGCGGCAGGGCCCCTGGGGGCGCTTACGCTGTGCCACTTTACCGGAGCAGCTCTGCGAACATCCTTTTTGGGGCACAGTGTGCGGCGCCACCAGACACACCAGCCCAGTGTGAGCACTTACAAATTGATCGTGTCGTTGGTTTGGGGTCATAACTGCAGGCTACAACCACCCTGACCCGGACCTTCTGCTCCTTACAACCTAGTGCACCAGGACTAGTAAGTGAGCATCGAACTAGTGTACATAGAGCCTATGATTATGATCTGGTATTTTATGTCTCATTCCATACAGAGACAGTACATTGAGTGTCCCCATACTTCGCTGCTAACTGATGAGGCAGAATTAGATACCTGGAAGAGGTGAGCTTATGTCCACTCACCACTACGGTCCAATAAGTCACACCTTTTTTAGCATGTATACACAGGGGTATTGTACAGAAGTATACACAGAGCTTGAATGGTTTGCATGATAGCACTGTGTGTTTTTAATATATGTTCGACTCATGAATGTGAAAATTGAGACACATCGATTGAATTTAACTGGGATCATTTCCCACTACCATGTTATGGTTTTTAAATTTCTTTTTGTACTCTAGGTTGGCTGCCTTTTCTCGGGGTAATGACCCACGGGTAGAGCAATTGGTAGGTAGCGATGCACCTTGCCACCCACTGTAGATAGTTTTTATTATTCACTCGGTCCTGAAGAATCGCCAGCTGATCACTTTCGTGACTTATTGAGGCGAGAAACATGTTGACCATCTAGGGGTTGAGCGAAATTTTTGTCACATTACAACAAAACATTCGCCCCCCTCCATTTCTTTTAATCAGGTTGGGACCCTTACAGAATAAAATTCATCATAGAGGCTTCCTTTACCTGTTTTACATTCACATCCCACATCTACACATACCTAGGCCCCTCACACCCACGGCACCTATACAGCGAGGAACAAAAGATCTCCGATAAAGAGCCCCTTTATGGGTGCCCGTCGAGCATTGCAGCGCTGGCCCGACGAGGAGCAGACCCATATGATGAAGCATGACACCTAGCTTGCTGGGTGTGTGAGAGTCCCAGTTCCGATAGGAGGTATTCCCCACCTCCTCACTACCTAGAGTATACACAAGGTGACCAATATCCCACCTAAGGAACTCCGTACCTTTTTGCTTTCAGTATATGGTTAACAGCATATATGGGTCCAGACAAGTCACTTTCAAACAGAAGATGGACTATGCAGGGAATACACTGCCGAAAACATAGATCCTCTGAGGATAATCTGGTTGCCCAGTATTCAGCTGCTGGTATGTGTACAGGGCGGTCATCAAAGGGCCCACCTCCTCCAGTGGGTGACATTTGTGGAAAACAGCAAGCTTCTAAACAGTTCTCCCATAGACTCATGGGAGCTCCTTTTGCTTGCTTCATATGAAAGAGATCAATAACATCACCAGTGACTTCTTTATAATGGAGAGGATGGATGCTGTAGTGTTCGTAATTTTCTTCTGATCTGGATCAATACACTTTTTCAATCTTTGCAGTGATGGTAATGTTTCATCATCATATTTCACACCTCGAACAACATCAACATTTTTATAATAAATATTATTTTGTACCAGGTATTATGTTGCTTTTTTCACTTTACTAACATCCATTAATTCTTGCCAGATTTTTTTCTTTTTATAGGCACACCATTTACTAGAATGATAAGTGGTTCATGATCATCTCTGTGTACACCAACAGTTTCAGTATTCTGTTTAAAATCTAAAGGTAAGTAGACAACTCTTGCTTTAAGGCCTTCCTGAAGGTCAGTTGGTTGCAGCTTCCCTGTCTTTGGCTCCTCATGAACTATAGCTTGAAATGGGTGTACACATTGTATGAGAATTGATTCATAAACATTGAAATCTTGCAATTCTTGTGGAATAGATACTAATGCTGACTTGCTATGTACTGGCATTTTATTATCCTCTAACATATCATAGCAGTACTTACATATAATTTGCTGTGTGTACAAATTAAAGCATTCTTCTACAAATATGTAAGCAGCAAGGGGCATATCAGCAAGGGCCGGCGATAATTATCGCTAAGCGCACTTAGCGCTAGGATAATTATCGCCGGCTATCGCTGCTTTCTATCGCGGAGATAGCGTGCTATCAGCAACGCTTATCTCCAAAGCGATAGAAATGCAAGCGATAGCTGGAAAACAGTGTGATTATCGCTGGGAAACCAGCGATAATCGCACTGTGACCGGCGATACCTTGCTGATAGGGCAGGGTGGACTTAGCCATGTAATCCACCTCCCATTGGATTACATGGCTAAGTCAGAATCAAAGCATGCGTAAGGAAAGTAGCGATAACCGTGGTTATCGCTACTTTTCTATCGCTATGCTTGTTAGCGATTCCCTTGATAATAGGAGAAATGTCGCTTAACGACATTTCTCCCGTTATTCTGGGGGGGAACGCCCACTTTGCATCTCATTAGAGATGCAAAGCTGGGCGATAAGGAAAGGGCGAAGAAGCATGGATTCACGCGTTAGCGTGTCCTTGCTAATAGGGCGTTAAAATTATCGCTGCTTTTCGTCCGAAAACGGACGCTAAAACGGCGATAATTTCATCGCCAGCCCTTGTAGATATGCCCCCAAATTCTTTCTGCTTATCTCTGTTCTATTCTTCAGTTTTTGAATACACAACAACATTACGAGTTTGACTTACATAGTGAGTGGGTCAACAACATATAAAACACAGTTACATTTTTCAGAAGAAACTGAGTTAAAATTCCGGGTTGGCAAGATAGCGTCTGAGTGAGTCTACCGCTTACCTCTCTCATCTCCCAAGTGAATCCCTTCGAGATACGGAGCAGGCTCTCCCTGGGGCCATGCGCTGGAGCTGTGGCCAGACTTCGTGTGGAGTTTGCATCAGGATCGTCCCTGCTGAGTGCCGAGTCGGGCCCCGGGGGCGCTCCCGTGGTGGGAGGATTGGATTCAGCTGCGACCGCTGGGAGCCTCTCGGACGGCTGATACTGATGACAGCAGCGGCCGCGCACAGCTTTGTCTTGTCCTGGATGGTCGCGGGCTACACTTTGAGCAGGGAAAAGGAGAGGCTGCAGGGCTGGAAACTATGGCTACTCGTGGCAAGGGAAAACAACGGACAGCACCCCCTGCTACCTCTCCTCTTCAACCACGACTAGAGTGCATGGACGCTAAAGCAGGCAGCAAAAAAGGAGAAGCTTGTGCCAGTAAGGGGCACAAGCTGGGGGAAAAAGCAGAGTCACACACAAGAGCTGCATCTCAGTGTATGCAGGCATCTGGTGGGTCGCCCTCTATTTTGAGTATTTTTTCCCCCAGGAGACTGGGAAAAAAATGAAAAGGATGGGCATGATGATCCTGAAAAGGAAGATAATGAAAGAACGGGGGGTCTCATCCATACTTATACACCTAGAGATCAAGGGGAGGAGTCAGAGAATTTACTAGCTAAGAGTGTGAGCCCCCCTGGTCCTTAAACAGTGACATTACCATTCTAGAGGCACCCCTACATACCAGTCTGGTGGTGGACGTAGTGACAAGTGATGGCTGCTCTGCTGATATGCACACTGATATGCCAGTTGATAAGAGGGATGAGAATGAGACACCGGCTGCAACAATTGAGGACAGACCCCGTGTATCTTGAGGTGATGAATCTAAAAGAAAACCCACGGAGGTGGTATGTCTGTCCCCGGACCCCATGGAAAAATTCTTCTCCTTAACTGAAGATTCAGAGGTATCTGATACAAGCATGTCCATAACAAGTGATGGTGGGACCTCCCCATCAAGTAGTAGCAGTTTCCAAGAGAAGGTAGACATCCCCAAGAAGCCCAAGCGGTCATCCGCGAAAAAAGGTCATAAGAAGAACCCAGGGGGTACGGAGACCTATGACAATGAGATTTTAGAGGAATTTGGATTGGACTATTCAGCTACGCAATTGCTACCCCCAGGAACCGCAAGTGAAAAGAAAGGGTTACCAAGTGGAAATATGGGGGGAGAACCTGAACCATTAAATAATGGAAAATTGGCTGAACCCTCGCTATCATGAATTCTGCAATCCCTGCGATCATTTCAGGAAGATGATAAGGGAGATATTTGACAGGCACGTTTAGCTTTAAAAAAAATCCAAGGGTCTGTACGGAAGATAGGGGAAATCTGCGCTGATATCTCAGAGAGACTATATATGGTTGAGACATGAACAGAAGCATTGGAAAATGAAGTGGCAACATTGAAGACTCAGACAACATCACAGGAGGGTGTTCTAAAAGATGTTATGTGGAAACTTGAGGATTATGAAAATAGCCAGCGTCGCAATAATCTAAGGCTGCTTGGGATTCCCGAGAATTGTGAAGGTAGCGATATAAGAAAATTCGTAATCAATATGTTGAAAGGTTCTCTCCCCGAACAATCTTCTTGGGATTGGGACAAGGAGGTCCAAAGTGTCCATCGATTCAATTTCGTATGACATTGTCGAGACAGGCATCCAGCGAACCAGCACGACCTCGTGCTATATTGGTTTATTTTGGTAACTTTCTTTTACGCCAGGCTGTTTATCATCTAGCTAGACCTAAAGCCAAAAGAAGTTTCAAGGGGTTCTCATTCTTCTCTAGACCTGATTCTGCGCATGCTATCGTCGAGAGGAAATGGCGGCTCAGACAGCTTATAACTCCTTTGCAGTCCACAGGAGCAGTAGTATTTTTAGAGAACCCGGCTAGGTTGAAAGTAGTCTTTCAGGGCCAGAATCATAGCTTCACCTCTGAAAATCAAGCCCAGAAGTTCCTGGATGATATTCTAGCGGGGGCCCCCTGTGGCAAAAAATAAGTCTGACTATTGCAGGCCATATGTTGGAATTTTACTATATGGGAGAGACCATTTGTTATTGATTATTTGAGGTTGTGAAGATGGAGGGGAGAGAGGTGGAGGGATAGGAGGAGTGGTCCAGAGGCCTCACACAGGCTCATGGCTGAACCTGGTTGCCGAGGTTGTGGTGGTGGGTGGGGGGTGGTAAGAGGGTGGAGGGAAGGGACCCTCAGACGGGTGACAAAGGGAAATGGTTTAATTGTGTTTTTATCACTTTTTCTAAAAATGTTATGGGGATTTATCTGGTGGAATGGTCTTGAATTTGTGTGGCTCCTGAGTCAGGTTAATGTTATAATTATTTATGGGTAGACTTAGAGTGGTCACTATTAACATCTGTGGACGTAATTACATTAAGAAAAGGCAGAAGGTTGCGGCTGGGCTACAAATGTTTGGTGCAAATATTATCTGTTTGCAGGAAACACACATTGAAGGATCACAATTGCATCTATTAAAATCACTGGGGTATAGGCTAATTGGTGCAACAGCGCAGGGTGTCAGGGTGCGGGGTGTAGCCACATTGGCTAGAGGAAGTGCGGTCCAATACACACGATCACCTTCTGATAAGTTTGGGCAGTGGGCTATCACGGAGTGTCGACTAAGTCTGGGAGAGAAATTGACAGTATGTACATTATACAGGAGTAATAGTGATGACCCCTGTGTGCTTGATACCATCTCTAGTGAAATTGCCCATTGGCCCCTCCCACTTATCCTATGTGGGTATTGTAATATTAATTTACCATGTGATTGGTCTCTGGAGGAGGGGTGGGGGTATACGGTAGGAAACCGATGGTGTTTCAGGCATTGAAGAATTTATGTCAAGTTCATGGCTTGGTTGATTGTTGGCATATGCTGAAACCGAATGATTCAGGGTTTACATATTTTTCAAATCCGCATATGACCCATGCTAGACTTGATTACATGTTTGATGTCTAATGCATTAAGCTCAAGATGCCGTATAGAGAAGCTACCACGGGTCTTATCAGATCACAATCCGCTTGTCCTTGATTTAGAGGTAGACGTGTTTAACAACAAATTGAGATTTGGACTTTAGAGAGAACGCTACTATTAAATGAAGAATATTGTGCACACCTGAGGCAGTGGATCCTTACATTTCTGGGGGATAATCTGGGGAGTACATCAATTGAAGTGGTGTGGGATGCTTTGAAAGTGGGTATCCAGGGGGAAACATTGAGATATTCTCTAAATTATAATAAGCATGCCAAACAAACAATGAAGTATCTACAGGATAATTTAGTGGTGGCTGAGGGGTTTAGTAATGGCTGTTCATGGGGGGGGATTTGGAGGTAGAACAATGGTGGGTGGCTATTGCCAAAGCTGCTACTGTCGACATCCTGGTGGATAAATCAATTAACAAATTAACAACTCAAAAGGTAGCAGTGTACGAACTCAGCGAACAGATCGGCCATCATGTGGCAATACGGACTAGGCAATAAATAACATCTAACCTAATCCGAGAAATTAAAGATCCTGATTTAGGTCAGATTACAGATCCAGATCTGATTAGGGCAGCGTTCAGGGGGTATTACCAAACTTTATATAAGGCTAGTGCCGGGATTGAACAGAGTAGCATCATTGAATATCTTGACTCAGCTCCATACTCAAAGTTTTCCAGGGAGGATCAGGAAAGTCTAGACAACTCTCCCCAATGGGCTGAGATTTTATAGTCCCTGAATAGCCTAGCAAGGGGGAAAGCAGCCGGGACAGCCGGCATCCTGACTGAATTTTATCCTACTTTTTCCCCTCAGCTAAGAGAAATTATAAATAAATTATTCTTACATATTTTTAATTGAGGGCGACCCCCTGGCTCATGGCCCTCAGCCAAAATCGAGTTTTTTTTAAAAGAAAAAACCCTGATAAATGGTGATTCTAAAATATATTCAAAGCTGTTGGCCATGTGACTCGCACCTATAATCCATAAGATTATTTCAGTGCGCCAACATGGGTTTATTCCTGGGAGGTCTACAGTAGATCATATCCGGAGAGTTATATCACTATTTGATATTACCAATTCTGCAGGAGACCCTATCGCTCTTATCCTGTTGGACGTGGAGAAAGCCTTTGTTAGGGTCTCCTGGCAGTATCTGTGGATTGCAATGTCTAGAATTGGTATTGGGGATGGTTTCATTTAGGCGGTCATAATGTTATATGTTGAACCAATGGCCACGGTTATGGTGAATGGTACTCTCTCCCAAAAAAATGTAATCTCTCGGGAAACAGGCAGGGTTGTCCATGTTCTCCTCTTTTATTCGCGATCTTTATTGACCCATTTATCCGCAGGTTGGAAAGTAATATTCAAATTCCAGCAATATGGTTGCAAAATTGGGCAACTAAGACCTTGGCCTATGTGGGCGATATTGCTCTTGTAACACCGGACCCAATCTCTGCCATAGTGGCAATCGAGGATGAGGCTGGTCGTTTTGGGCTCATATCCAGATATGCCCTGAATAGAGACACGACACAGATTGTTCTTAATGATAAAGTTAAAATGACAGATAGCCGGGTGGTGGAAAAGGCCATATATCTTGGTGTTAGTTTGTCTGCCAGATTAGACAATGTGGTTAGGGATAATATGGAGCCCCTCCTGAAAAAAGAACAAAAAAGAACTTGTTAGGTTATATAATCTACATCTAGCTATAGGCGGCAGATGTAATGTAATAAAGATGCTTTTTTCCCGAAACATCTATACCTTTTTGGGGCCATATGTCTGGAATTTTCTCCCAATGGTTTAAAATAATGGAAAACGTATTCTCCCGGTTTATATAGGCCTACTCTAGACCTCGATACGCCCTTAGGTTTCTCTCCCTACCAAGGGAGAGGGGGGGATTGGCTCTCCCGAATTTGAAACTATATTACTGGGCTAATACGCTGATTTATAGCCGAGAGCTGTTACGTGAGAATCCCGATAACATACAAATGGCTATGGTTCCATCTCCATTTGAACTCATGATGGGGAAAGAGGCCGGCGGATGTCTTTGGCAACAATTAAATGACAGCTATTATAAAAATGTTCGCTTTAAGACCCTTTTTACTGACTTTAAAGTTTGGAGTACTCTTCGCAGAGTTCTGGGAATTGGCAGACTATCCTTCTATACACCCATATCTAGTAATCACAATTTACCAGAGCCTTTTTGAGATTACTATATGGAAAAATGAATAAGGGTAAGAATTGATCGGATTGGCTGTTTTTTCTCCCCCTCAGGGTTTCGCTCCTTTGACGAGATGAAAAAATTATTTAATCTTGAGGGGAGGGATTTTTTTTAAGTTTCTCCAAGTCAGGGATTTCCTTTTATGGAAAGGAGGCGGACAGGCTACGTTTGAGAGATTGGAAATCATTGAGAGAATTTTAAAAGGTAAATCAATCTCTATTGGTGAAATTTATGGTTATCTTAACTTAGTTATGCCCGACGATATGGATAAATGTTCCTAAAAATGGCAGATGAAAGTGGGGATTACAGATAATACATTTATGTATGTGTATGAGCTGTCACAATCTATTCTAATGTTAGCTAAGCTACAAGCACAGTTCTACAAGACCTGCTTTTGCTTATATTACACTCCTGACAAGATAGCAAAATGGGGGTAGGAAAGGGAACAGTGTCCCCATGGTGTGCCCTTTATAATGCAGCCATTATCCATATTTTTGCATCTTGTAATGTTTTGCAAAACCTAATTAAGGATATATCAAAACTTTTGTCTGAGGTTTTATAAACAGAAGTAAGGTTATCTAATGATGTAATTCTGTTGGGGATATCGGAGCTAGAGTTGATGGGGAATGGACACAAACTGATTTTTATCTAAATGGCTATCTTAAGGCTGTGTATCGCTTCTTCCTGGCTGGATTCTAGAACCCCAGTATTTCAACAATGGTTGGCCAGGCTTCTAGCAATGTATAGTCTGGAAATAGCCATATATAAGCGGAAAGGGAGCCATTCACGTCGGAAAGGCATGAGAATATGGGACCCCTTAATTGAGTGGATTCAAGGCCAAGGCAGATTAGGATAGATTCAAAGCTGTTATTTCTTTGTAATCTCTGCGTGAAGCATGGCCGTAATGTGGTAATGAGGAAGTTTGCACTTGTCACTTTAGGATTTTGATGGAGCCATCTAGGATTTGTTTTAGTGTGGGTTGTATTGTATTGACACTTTGATTGGCATATGTATTTATATAATTATGAAATGATGTAATGTATTTGATTATTTATGTTTGATGAATTGAAGATTTTACCAGTCTGAGGGGTGGGTGGAAGGGGTGGGGAATGGAGTAGATTGTTATGGAATTAAATGAATAAAGAATATAGAAAAAAAAAGAAACTTTGTTAAAATTCCTAATCTCTTCTGTAAAGTTATCCACACTAATACATGTGTCTTGTTCCTGTACACCTGCACATACCAACTCCTCATTTTCTCTACACTCCTCTTTAGGACAAAAGAAACTAAACTAAACATCTTCACAAATATTTTACACCTCTGCTACTGTCCCATGCAAAAGAGCTCTGTTCATTTCTCTTAAACATAAGGCAGGAGTTTTGACATAATAAATTCTCCTAACTAACTTTCACATTAAAGAGTGGTGAACAGCTAACATTCTGAAATGATGAAAGGTTGCTTTGGCACACTTTAGTCGACATACATGCTAGTGAATGTCCCTGTAAATTTGTATACGTTATTATTTTGCATGGATCTAACCCTTGCAACATCCTAGGACTAGCAGAAAGACACCTACTCTCCATGCAGGCTACTGCTCAAAGCCGTCATCTGAGAGAGAGGTCTGGAAGGAGAGGGCACTCCATGTACACACCGTGCTACGCACTCCTGTTTTTGAGAAAGAGATGTGGAAAGAGAGGGCAGTCCATGCAGACAGTCTACTATGCACACCTCTCATGTAAGAGAGAGGTCTGAGGTAAGAGGTCAGTCTCTCCTCACACCCTACTCTGCACACCCTTCATCCAAAAGAGGGGTCTCAGTGGAGATGCAAGTTACTCTCTATACTCTACTACACACACCCATTATCCAAGACAGAGGAACCTGTGGAGAGTTCACTCTCTCCATAAACTCAAGTATGCACACCCGTCATGCAAGACAGAGGTTTGACTGTAGAGGCCAGGCCCTCCCTAGACTCTACTACACCCACCTGTGATCTAAGAGAAAGGTCTAAGTGAAGAGGCCAATCTATGCCCATACCATACTATGGATACTTGTAAACCAAGAGAGACGTGCCAGCCGAGGGGCCATCTTCTACCCAAACTCTAGTATGTACACTTGCAATCGAAGAGAGAGGTCCTAGCAGAGGGGCCAGTCCCTCCAGACATCCTACTATACACACCCGTCACCCGAGAAGTGTCTCAGTGGAGAAGCCAGTCCCTCCACACACACTACTATGTACACTTGTCATCTGAGACAAAGGTCTGTGTGGAGAGGCCAGTCTCTCCTCACAACTTACTACACACAACTGTTATGTAAGAGATGGGGCTCAGTGAAGAGGATACTTCATCCCACATACTACTATTTCCCTACAGTTTTGTTCCGATCCCACGAGACTCTTACTAGAGTAGCTCACAAGCTTCAGGAAGCGAAGCTTGCTGCATGGACATGTGCGATCTCCCATGTGACTCATGAGACGTGATCGAAAGTTACTGAGCCTGCCATGATGTGTTTTACGATCCTGCAAGAGTTGCATGAGATCACAATGGGGAGAAGTAGAAAAAAGGACCAAAGCTCAACCAATAGTTACCATTTTTATTACATGGTTGAAGAAATGCTGTGATGTGTAGGGTGCAGAACCAGACATAGTTCACATTGTTTTTGTGGATTTGGAGGAGAAGGAAGTCTGTTGGAGTTGTGCTCAACAGAAGTGACTGAATGTGGAACTGAGACAGACTGGTGTCTTTAATTGCATATGAGAAACTGCTCTAAGTTCAGGTAATTAAAAATATACCTTATGAACTCTGTTGATAAATGTCAGTTAGTGCACTACTGTGGGTAAGCTTATTCTACACAAAGTTTAGTGAGTCAAAAGCTGTTTGTAGAAATGTACGTTTCCAATATAGGTTTTGAGAGGTAGACTTCAGAATGTAGAGAGATATTACCAAGTATTGAAAGTTGTTTTAAAAAATTAAATGTTGAATCTGTTTGTAGTTGTAAGTAAAAGAGGCAGAGTTTCTAAAATTATAAAACAAAGATTCTACATTCTGTTAATACAAGCTTGAGTTTTTGTGAACCTCACTGTCCACATATTTTACCCCTATGAGATGCTTGAGTGGAGACATTGCTATTTCTAGAAGAAAACACTGAACTCACTGTTAGGAAAGGTGTGTAAAGAGGAATGTATTGTATTGTGTTTGAAGGCATGTTATAATTTAATTGTGGAAAATTCACAAAAGTAATCTGAGACAAAATCCTAACTTTATGACTTTCGGTATTCACAAAAGGCATTTAGCAGTAGTAAAGTTAGGATTCCTAACTTTACCACTCCTAAACTGAGAAAAATCCTAGCTTTACGACTTTCTGTATTCACAAAAGGCATTTAGGAGTAGTAAAGTTAGTATTCCTAACTTTGCTACTCCTAAATGCCTTTTGTGAATACCGAAAGTCGTAAAGTTAGGATTTTTCTCAGTTTAGGAGTAGTAAAGATAGGAATCCTAACTTTGCTACTCCTAAATGCCTTTTGTGAATACCGAAAGTCGTAAAGTTAAGATTTTGTCTCAGATTACTTTTGTGAATCGGGCCCTCAGTGTTTAAGGGTGTGGAATTTTTTTAAGAGAAACGAATATGAAGTTGTGGTACCAAACAAATAAATATGTGATTATTGGTGGAAAAATGTAGAAATCTTCAGAGAATATAGTGATGTATCAGTATTATCAATTATTGATCAGTATATAACTTTATATTTTTTTGTTATTTTTAGGGGTGGGTGAGAATTCCACTCTGCGGGCAGAGATTTCAGAATTTAGCCACTCAACGTTCTGCTTGGAACACAGGGTCCTGGCAAAACTTCATCAACCACAGTATGGCAGAGTTTTTTCTTCCGCACGGTTTACCAAAGTTAAGTTGGTGAGGGCGAGAGAGAATTTGCTTTCCCTAGACTTAGTCCTTGTGAGATCTCTCAACACAAGTGATTTCAGCAGGTCGCAACCATTTGCATTGAGAAAGTTGCCGCTCGAGTAGAAAATCTTCTCAAGTGGCAGAAAGAAGCAGCACCCTCTGGCTCACAGCGTGGTGCAGTTTCTGCTGATTTTACAGTGCGGAACAAGCTCCCAGCACTAAAAATCAGCACAAGCAGCGCAACTTGCCAAATTCCGCCCACTCGTGAAACTGCACGGAATCTCACAGAGTTTTTATGTAAAAAGAAACAATCACACAAACAGTGTAGGCCACCTAGGATCACACCAGTGTATATTTATTTCTTTTTTGTAAGTTCAACTAACTGCGGTCCACTTTTAGTGACGCCACTCCTTAAGAATCACACTACATCAAAAATGTCAACACAAACTGAAAAAGGAGAACTAATAATCACAATTTGCTTATCTCATTCAAGTAATGTAAGTTCCAAAAGAAAAGAGAAGGTTTTTATCAAAAAGTCCCAAATGTCAACCATCCAGGCAAATTCAGTCCATCATTGAGCGAGGAGTCATGAGTTAATATCCAAATCCAAATGTATTGATTTCTTTGGCAAATGTTAGTCAGCCCAGCCACTGGCTGAATTACATTTGTCAAAGAAATCAATAAAATAAAATAAAATAAAATTGACACTTGTGAGAGCCATGATGCTCTCAAACATAGCAAGGTTGACTCTTGTAGGCCTCTAGCGAGAGCGTACTTTTATAATAGAATTAGCATTTTCACTTAACATATCCTGTTGTAATAGATATCATTTATATGCACAAATTTTTTGTTACCCCCTTTTTTTATACAATCCCACAAGACTCTCGTGAGAGCAAAAAAATACTTTAGAGGAAGAATTTACATTTTCCTTCTTTACAATACTTACCTCTTACAATCCCCATTACTAGACTATGGAGAGAGACTGGCCTCTCCACTGAGACTTTGCATGAAGGTAACTAGTGTGTTGAGTAGGGTGTAAAGAGACACTGCCTCTTCATTCCCACCTTTCCCAGGCTCAGTTGTATGCACAGTAGGGTGGGGATGGTACTCACCTCACATGTAAGACCTCACTATTCCATACTAAGTATAACAAGTACTACCCTCCTCACTGACACTTCTCCCCAGGGAAATAACCATATTTATTAGTGTGTAGGAATGGATTTCCCTGTCTACTCACAGCTCTCCCCAGCATCACAGATACATGCAATAGTATGCAGGGAAGCATTGCCTTGCCTTCTTCACTAACACCTATCTCCAGGACAACTTGGATGTACAGTAAAGTGTAGTGAACTAGTGGCCTCTGTCCTCATACCTCTCCTTAGAACAACAGCGATATGCAGTGGTGTCTGGAAAGGGACTCATCTCTCTGCTAACATATCTTACTAGGTTAAGAGGTGTCTCTAGTGGACTTTGCGAGAAATGTATCTCTCTACTTCATATCTGACAGGTATGCATAGTAGACTGTGCTGAGAAACTGTTCTGTTTCCTCACAGAAGTTGCTTGCATGAAAACTCTTCGTAGTATAGTGTATGGAGAGGCTGGCCTCTCTCCTGTGATGTGTCTCTTGGATAATGCATGTGCAAATTAGGGTGTGAAAAGTGGCTTACCTTTGTGGTCACACCTTTCCCCAGCATGACAGAAGTACAAGTAAAGTATGGATTTGAAATTACCTTTATGCTCAAAAGTATGTCTTACATAACATCTAAAGAGACTATGATATGAAAACACACTGCTCTCGCAGGTGAGACATCTCCCCAGAATAGCATGTGAAAAGTAGGCTGTAGGTAGAAACTGTTCTCTCTGTGCATACCTCTCTTCATACTAATGAATGTCCATAGTAAAGTATAAAATGGAGTATCCTCTCTGCTCAGAACTATGTCCTGGATAACTCATGTCCATACTTTATTGTGGAGATACACTTAACTGTGTTTCAAACACCTCCCAATGGCAATACCCATACATAATAGGGTGTGCACAGCAGCTGATATTAGTGTATATTAAAGTATAAACATGCACTTACATCTGTGTGAAGATGCCTCTCTTGCATTACAGTTACCTGTACTACAGCATGCAACACCTCCATGTTGCATGACAACTAACCATACCTGCATTGCAAATTATTGACTCCTCTATTACTAGCTCTCTATAGGGTAAAAGATGAGCTTACTACCATTCACATACTTATACATGTAATAGCATATTCACAGACCCTCAACATGGTACTGCCAGTTTTACTGACTTTTGAAATATTACAACAAATTTGAAATGTATAGTGAGTGTTAAGAAAACTAAACCAAAATAACTCTAAACTTATTTATTACAAGAAAACAATTTCACAACAATACAAACCTACAGCAACTACATTAACAAACAATATGAACAACTATAACATGTAAAAAACAAACAACTTTAAAATACATAACATTTTTTTGACACTCATAAGCACCTCCTAAAAACACCACTTCCCTCCTTTTTGCTTTACTTGCCTACTGGATTTTGATGTAGGTAGCACTTCTTTTTCAGTCTTTTAGCTGCCAAAGAGTCTTTAAATTTGTGCTATGTTATTGCACGCTAGGTGGCAATAAAGTGTCAGCGACCAGCATATCTATATAAACAGTTCACAAAGCCTAGGTTGTACAGAGTTAGCTCGTGCTGCTGAAGTACTCAACTGTTCAGGTGACTTCACATCCTTTCAACCTGAATACACTGTGCCTAAAGACGTAATTATTGCAAAACCACACAATAATCCTGCTTCTCCTAACAAGACTCTTCTTTGCTGCATATGTAAACAGATAATTATTTCCTCAGAGACAAGTTTCCATGTTCCTCCTAAAAAAGACAAAGTAATCAAAAAGATAAAAGTTACATGCAGGTCAATAATTGATAACAGTGATACATCAGTATATTTTGTAAACATTTCTACCTTTTTCATCCACAATCACATATTTATATCTAATACCCCTGAAAAATCCCACATCCTCACCCAGTGCACTTTATCTCCCAAATAAATTATAACATGCCATCAGACCTTATTTCATAAAATTGTATAAAGTAAACATTCTCTTGAGACACCTATGCTAACACTCACCACAGCTTTTCAGTACTCAAACATTTCATAGGTCTAAAGAATATGCGCAGCTTGTATTATTACATTCTTTGCTTTATAGTTTGACATACACTGCTTCCTTTACTCACAAGTACACACAGTTTGTACATTTCATGTTTTAAGGCAATCTGCAAACCTTGCTCACATCTCTCTACATTCTAATCTGTACCTCTCAAAACCTATGTTAACACATCTACACCTCAGCAAACAACTTTTCACTCTGTAAACATACTGTAGAATAAGTGTACCAACATTAGTACACTTATTAACACTTCACAACAATGTTTTTGAAATATATTGCTAAATACATGAACTTGGAGTTCTTTCTTAAATGCAAACGACCACACCATTCTCTTTGATCTCTACATAAATTAATTTCTGCTGAACACAACTCCAAGAGACTTCCCTCTCCTCCAAAGCACCAAGGAAAAGCTGTGCTATCATTGGTTCTGCACCCGATCACATCTCCAACCATGTAATGAGAATAATAATTATTGGTTGAACCGTGGACCTTTTTTTTTACTTCCTACAAATCATCTTGTGAGACTCTCACAGGATAGTAACTCACCTCATGGCAGGCCCAGTAATTTTCCATGCGAGTCTCATGAGATGCTCGTAAAGCGAACTAACTCCATAAAAAATAACCATCAACTCATTACAGTACTTATCTCTGACACACTTTCTCTCAAAAACAAGTGTCACAATATCCATTCTTACTAATGGAGTGTATTGAGAACTCATTTACTCTTTTTTACTATTCACGATCCCTCGAGAGTCCAGCAGTTTATCATAAACATTAGTTAAAAGCAAAATACATTTAATTTCTTCGCAGTTGTTATCCCTTAGACACCTCCTCTCTATATTCTGCACACACACAAAGCCTCTCTTTTGGGACAGGTTTTCTCTACCCCACTACTGTTTTTTGAGATGATCCTGCAAGCCTCCCTCAAGTGTGGGTGCACCCAAACACTTGCCTTCACCACTGCAGATCTCCTTGTCCCACGAGAGTTACCGAGCTCAAGCATTTAGTTTATTTCCAATGGAGAACAGGTCTGTATCCTTCAGTGTTGATAGTAGAGTATTCAAACAAATAAGCCTGTGCACTGATACCTTTCTCTTAAAACAATTTCCTCTACCAACCGTACCTTTTTTCCACGATCTCGCAAGATTGTAATTTTTTTTATCACATAAAGCATACTCTCCTTTATTACAGTACTTACAACTTTTAGTTCCTTCTCCTAGGATTTTAGGAAAAAGTGACTACTCCAGTCCTAGATTTCCACAGTATGGCAGTAGAATATAGTAGGGAGTGACCAGAGACTGGACTCTTCAAAAAAACCTCACAATAGGATAGCCACTCTATATAGTAGGGTATAATAGGGACTGGTCTTCCACTGAGACCTCTCCCCAAAACAACAAGGATGTGCAATACGGTGTGGAGAAAGACTGGCCTCAACACAATGCACTCTCTCTTTGATGAAGGGTATGTGTACTAGGATGTAGGAAGAAACTGGCCACTACACTGAGACTGCTCTCAGATTACAGGTGTGCGTAGTACCATGTGGGGAGGTACTGGCCTATCTGCTGAGACCTCTTTCTGAGATGATGGGTTTGTGTAGTAGGGTGTAGGGAGAGACTTGCCCCTATCCTTAGATTTCTCTAAGGATGATGTATATGCATAGTAGGGTTTTAGGAGGGACTGGCCTCTCTGCTGAGACTTCTCTGTTGAATGGCATATCTATAACTAGGGTGTGGGGAAGAAATGAGCTCTATACTGAGACATTTCTCTTGGATGACAAGTGTTGGGCATGGGTCTTCTGATGGGATTTCCGTCAAACGTTTTGGTTTTTTGCTCCTGAGTTTTGCTTATTCTCTTTTCATGTCCTTGGGACACTGGGCACTTTCCCACTGTAATGCAGTGTGAAAGCGGGCACACCCTTTCTACACATGCTAGGAAGTGGTGCTTACCTGATTGGTTTAGGTGATGTGCCTGTGAGTACCCTGTAAAGAGGTATATCACATACCTGGTGCAGGTACTGCACTGGCTACTAGTGGGTCGCAGCACTGACTATGCCACTCACAAGAATAGCCTTTCAAACATGTCTCAAGCCTACCATTGCAGGCCTGTTTGTGCACAGTTCCCCTTTGCTCAGCTTGGCATCTCTAAACCATTAGCCAATGCTGCGTTGGCCAATACCTAGCACTAGAAACCCCCTAGGGAAAGCCCTGAGGGGTGGAGCAAGTGTTAGGGGAAAGGCAGGGCAGGCACACATGTATGTTTCCTGCCCAGGTAGTGAATAATCCCTATGTGGGTTGTTCCTACCTAGGAGATCTGCTCTTCCCATGGGTCAACATGGGGGAAATGCTGAATGACTTTAAAACTGCATTTTTAGTTTACAGCAGGGAGTAGCCTCATGGTGTTTTCAAACATGTCTTAAGCCGGCCATTGCAGGCCTGTGTGTGCGCATTTATACTTATGCTCAGGTTGATCTTTCTAAATCATTGACCAATGCTGAGGGTGCCTTTCACTAACACTACAGCACCCCTAGCACCCTAGGGGTGCTGTAGTGTTAGTGAAAGGCACCCTCAGCAGTTCTGGGAGGGTGGAACAAGTGATAGGTGAAAGGCAGGGCAGGTACACATGTGTGTTCCCTCACCAATGTGAGTGAAGAACCCTGTTAGAATAGAAATGTTCCTGCTTACGTATTATCCTATGTAAGTTAGCATTCGCCGCACCATTTTCTATTTGGGTGCCATTTTAAATCATGATCGAAACTAAACCTTTGCCATTTCTGAGAAAAGGCAGCTGTTAGGTTTCACTTCTCTAAGGTTGGATTTTGCTTCGCTAATGAATAGACTGTTCTTATTAGCGCATACCTTTCTCACTAGATAGAGGCCCTCTCCAACTTGTCTAGTGGCGGGCACGGGCAGAACGACCTTGAGTAGTAAATAATGTGTGCCCGGCATCTGAATCGAAACTTATCCTCTGTATTTCATTGTTTAGCTGCATCTGCTTGGAAAATTCCACTATGGGCGTGCCTTCATTGGTTTTGAAATGTACATAATGTATCTTTATGCTTGCTGATGTCAGTCCCTGTGCAGCACTCCTAGCGACTGGGCAGACTGGGCTCCACTCTGAGTGTACCTGAATAAACAGATATTGGTTTGTATTCTCTACTGTCTGACCGACTCTTCATTTGGTATGGAAGGCTGAGAGGTGGTCATTAGTGCCCCGAGTGACCCGAATCGGGCCACTTCCTTCAACCCCATGTGTGGTTTTACTACCTATGAGGTCTGCTCCCCATTGAACAACATGGGGGAATGGCTGAGATTACTTTAAGCTGCAGTGGTGGTTTACAGTGGAGCAGCCTCATGTTGTTTACTATCATTGGATGCACAATTGCAAATCCTCCTTTGTAGTAAAGGTGGATTTGTTGTTAATAGCTTAGAAATGCCACCTCTAGAAAGTGGGCATTTCTGTGCGCTAAACTCTTTTGTGTGCCTTTTAGTTTGACTCCAGTCCACACTAGAGACTGGGGAGCACATCTGTGCAATCCAAAGAGACAACCATAAACATTGAGCATGCAACCGGATCCACTGACCTCTGCATTTTGAGGATCTGGCTGGATAGATTGGAGGAAGAGGTTTTGACTCTTGGCCTCTGGGAAGCCAGATCATGGCCCAACTAAAGATTAAGATCTGCATTCCAAGGCCTCATGGCAGACAGGGCTGAAATTTAGGGGAGACATCTGTGGTTCAATGGGGAACCCTCTGAACCACCCCCAACTTCAAAGACACACTACAGTATAGCTACTGGTGCAATACTTCAGCAGGGCAGAGATACACTTGTGGATACATGGGACTAGACATCCTGGACAGCATGGCGCATACTGCCAGAGGAATCTGTTGTACACAAGGAGGAGACTGCCATTGAAAGGGACTGTGCACCCTGCCTGAATAGTGGCTGGCCTGGTCTGACCACCTGCTGCAGTGTGGCACCCTGAAGTGTACTCTCAGAGGGATTGTTAGCTTGCCCCCTGTTCTTCGTGGAGGTCTCAGGAGCATCAAAGACCGCCCATGAGGGACTTACACCATGTACGTGCTTCACATGGAGAGCGGTGCCCTCTCAAGAACCTACTTTGTCTGCTGGATCCTAACTGCAGTGCGGTTTGAGGGTGAAACTAAGTATTGTGCCTGGAGACCAGGTTGCCTTGGGGAAGCCCCCAGACTGTGCCTGCATCTGAGGAGTGTGGCCCCTGCATAGTGGGGCCTCAGCATGCATAAGCGTCTCGTTAGTGGTGAGCGGATTCACCGGTTGCAGATCTCAGCATGGCCCACTTCGTCATCCATGCTGCATCTCTCTTGTGCGACACACCGACTGCATGCTCATTGTGTGCAATGTTCGATTCACAGGTTGTGACCCGCGGAGGGAAGGCGCATCCGTAGTAGTGCCTTACTCTACCTCGTGCGGTACCACTGAACTTGCGACTGTATGTGTGAGGCCAGATTGTCTGATGCGACTCGTATCATTATGCACTATTGTGCCTCATTCTAGGGAGGTATGGTGAACCAAACTGTTAGTTGATTGTAACCGGATTGCCTGGTATGACTCAACATCACACACCAGACGTTGTGCCTCATTCCAGGGAGATACGGCGAACCCGACTGTGGGTTGATTGTAACCAGATTGTCTGGTGCGAGTCGTATCATCAGGCACTAGATGTTGTGCCTCATTTCCAGGGATGTACGGTGAACCCAACCATGGGTTGATTGGGACTGGATTGTCTGGTGCGACTTGTATCATCCCGCACCAGATGTTGTGTCTCATTTCCAGGGAGGTACGGAGAACCCGACTAGTGGTTCATTGTGACCAGATTGTCTGGTGTGACTCAGATCAATGCACAGCAGACGTTGTGTATCACCTCCCGTGGGGTGCATTGACAGCTGCACCCCCATTCACTGAGTGTTTCGTTTTGCCCTCAGTGCGGCAAATCAACTGCCCTCTCCTCACTGGCCTGACAACTTCATGTTGCCAGGTAGTATTGCCCAGATGGGGCCTGGGTGGTGAGAGTAAGTGACTGGGCTAAGGATTGGATCAGGGTGATCGAAAGCGGGTCGAGAGACTGTGTGGCCTCCCTGTGCTTTGCAGAACTGGGCTGCTGCCGGAATCTGAATTGAGGGACCTCTTGATTTGACTGGGATAGCCTCTAGCAGGTATATGACCTTCCCAAATGTTGGCCAACCCCCCCCTCCATTGGTTCACTGCTGTCTGGTTACCCTAATAGTTACTCCAACCTTCTCCCCTGGGCCTCTGACTAAGTGTGACTTAGGCCTTAAACCGGAATGGTAAGGGGTGGGGGTTTTTACTCTAACCTGTGGGCAAAGTAGTAGAGGTAACTGAGAGGTGTGAGAGGAACAGTGCCATGGGGTCCACATTCATATTATCAACTGACCTGCTGGATATCATTTGCACCTCGTTGTGGTGCCGAGTGCATGTGTGTGCGAGTGTGCTTCATACGGACTTGCCAACATATTTTGCACAATGTACAGTGCTGTGTGAGGGTGGGAGAGTGTGCTTCATGAGAACAGCCTGCTATTAATTGCACCTCACAGCGGTGTTGTTTTACTTGGTTGTTTCATTACCTAACAAATACTCCATTTTGACATTGGTTTTACCCGTGTGGCCTTGGCCCATGGTGCTGCTGAAAAGTGTTAGAAATTCCTATGTATACACATTCCTGATATCATTGTGACCCGGGGTGCCCCCTAGAAATGTGTGGATTTTAAATGTGTTATTTGCCGGGGTGGGCCCAGTTCTGACAACGTATCGCATCGCATAAGGGTGCTGGGGTCAAATAGGATTTTTCCCAAGTGTGCATATTACTGATGTCATTTTAACACTGTTGGGCCTAATACCGCTAGTAATATTTCAAAGTGTGATTGATGCCCAGAAATACATGATGTTCATGTTGTGTGTTAAATACAATCTTTATTTACATACACCACGTATGAAGTCTCTTTTGTGATATTTAGTGTATTTATTGTGTGAGAGTACTGTGCCAATGTTTTTCACATTGCCTCTGTGATAAGCCTGACTGCTCAGTGCCAAGCTACCCAAGGGTGAGCGCAGGTTATACAGTGAGTGTAATCACCTAATCCTGACAGGAGTGACGGTTCTGCTTGGCTTGGACACCACCTCAGCCAACCAAAAAGTACCAGTTCCAACAACAAGCATACAGACTAATTTATAGAAAGACTGCTAGGCCAGTTCTGACATCTCCTCAGAGTAGCACATGTGCGAAATAGGCTGTGGGTAGAGACTGTTCTCTCTGCTTATACCTCTCTTCATGATAATGAATCGAATTAGTAGAGTATAAAATGGAGTATCCTCTCTGTTGACAACTGTGTCTTGAACAACCAGTGTGCGTATTTGAGTATATAGACACACTCATCTCTCTCTCGGATATCTCCTTATGGGGACAGGCTTGTATATAAGGTGTACACAAAGACAGACCTCTGCGATGGACCGTCTCTCCAAAGTGAAATGTGTACATACTAAGATGTGCAAAAGAACTGCCTTTTCCACCAGCTGACAGCAGTCTTAAGTATACTACGAGGATGGATTTGCCTCTGCGAAAACCTCTCTCTTTTATAAAAATCTTTATACTACAATGGGAAGAAGCTTTAATCTCTCTATAGTTCCTTATCCATACATATACATCAAGCAGCACAGTTACATTTCTTGAAAATGGAACTGTCACTTTAAGTCAAAATTGCAAGACTGTCATTGTATTAAAATCTTTAAAAGCTATTAAGGAAAGAAATCAGTAGTAGCTTTAAACTTTTTATTATAAGAAAACAATTTAACAACATTACAAACAACAACAGCAATTACTTTAACAAGCTATAACAACAACTGTAAAACAAACAAAACAACAAACAACCAATCCATAAAAAAAAATTCTAATTCATTTACCAGACACCAACACCTCCTCCCCTTTTGCTTCATTTGCCTACTGTATTTTGATGTACATAGATCTTTTCCTTTGTTTCAGCCACCTTAGCCTGCCAAACAATATCTCCTTTAATAGTCTTTTTCTGGCAAACCAGGTGGCAAAAAAATCAGTTCAAATAAAATAACACATGAAAAAAGGAGTTCAGCCATGAAATTAGAAACAACCAGTGTTTTACATCCATTAAAGGAATGTAAAACTATTGTAGATGCAGTCATTCTGGAAGGATAGCTAAGGTGAACTTAGCTCGTGCAGCCAAAGTATGCATTTCTTCACCTGCCGACACATTCTTTCAACTGGCAGATACAACCTCTTCACAGGTACTTACTGCTCAAGCAGATAACAACCCTCCTTTTGCAAATAAAACACTTTCTTGATGTTTAAGTAAGCAGATCATTTGCTCATCAAAAACATGTAAAGCCACAAAAGCAAGCATCTCCAAGTACAAATGTCGCTGCAGGCAGTAACAACAACATGAGTTGTGCAATTAATTTTTTTCCCTGGCTTCCTACATAGTTACTGGTCCCTCTTTCTTCCAAAGTGAACAATTTTTGGTTTTCCTCTTCCATATATTCTATGACATACTTCTGTTTTTCAAAACTTCGGTTTTCCATTTTCGATTTAAAAAAGACAAGATAACCAAAACATTTAAAGTTACATACTGATCAAGAATTGATAACAGTGATATATCACTATATACTCTAAGGTTTGGTTAAATTTTTCACCCACAATCACATCTTTATATGTACTGTACCACTAACATTATATTCCTTTCTCTTGAAGAATTCAACATCCTCAACCAGTGCATTTTTTTCACAATAAAATTATAGCATGCCATCAAACATGACTCTACAACAGTTTATAAAGTAACACATTCCCCTAGACACATCTTTCCTAACAGTGAACACAGTGTTTTACTCTAGAAATAGCAATATCACAACTCAAACATCTCACAGGCGTAAAATATGTGTACAGCAAGGTGCATAAAAACACTAGGCCTTGTATTAACAGAAGGCAGATTCTTTGTTTCATTATTTCAGAAACACTGCCTCTTTTGCTTACAACTACATACAGATTGAACATTTCATTTTTTAATAAAACATCCAATACTTGGTGAAATCTCTCTACATTCTAAACTCTATCTCAAAAACTATATTACAAACGTGCAACTCTACAACCAGCTTTTGGCACACTAAACCTTGTACAGAATAAGTTTACCAACTGTAGTGACACTTCTCAACAAAGTTCATAAAGTATATTTTTAATTACCTGAACCTAGAGCAGTTTCTTACATGCAGCTGAAGACATCAGTCTTTCTCAGTTCCAAATTCAGTCACATCTGTTGAGCACAACTCCAACAGGCTTTCTTTTCCTTCAAATCACCAAGAACAATGTGAACTATCTTTGGTTCTGCACCCAAATACACCACAGTATTTCTTCTACCATGTAATAAGAATGATAACTATTGGTTGAGCCTTAGCTCTTTTTTTCTAATTCTTCCCATTACGATCTCTCTTGGGATCCTAAAACACCTTGTGGCAGGCTCAGTAATTTGTCACAAGTGTGCCAGGTGCGGATGGATCGCTGCCAAGCTGATGGGCGCACTAAACTTCAAAACTGACAAGTTTTTCTTCCAAGCTTCAAGTTTTGTGAGTGATGTTTCCAATAAATTGCAAATCATCAATCATTTGTCATTACTTTTAATTAGTTGTGATAGTACTTATTACTCTGTATTCTTCATGGTATACATTGTTTGGCAGTTTAAGCTATAGTCACTCCAAAACCCAATGCATTTCGGGACATCAAAGACCCTTCATCAGGGGTCTCTCAATTGCAATCTACAACAAAAATGAAACAGAAGACAGCTCAATCTATACCTCAGAATTAAAACAAGAACTGTAAATTAACATCAAGGAATATGTCCGATATTCTCCCGTGGGCATGGATCAAAATTCCGGATCAATCTGGAACACTGAAAATTTAGTGATTAAAAAAAGGAAACCATTCAGTTCAACCGATTCCGAACAAATATCATAAAGAGATAACCTTGCATCTGCCCAAAGACGTGCTCCATATAATTGTGTAGTGTTAAGGAAAAACGGCATGCTGTAAATATACATGCTACACGAATACAAACGCTTAGTACACTGGTGATTAACGGACCGCCGAGTTTTAGTGACACGAGTTTTCCAATTACAAGTTGTTCAAAACATTCTCACGTACTGTCATGCAATAGTGTTAATGATGTTACATGCATTTGGTGGTGTTTGGCTAATAAACTAACCCGATAAACTGCTACTTTCCGCGTTCCCGCTATGGAATGAAGCAAACATTCAAAGCCGTTCCGACATACTGATTAGTTAGCGAAGTGTGCGTGATGTTACGGTCATCGTGACATACATGGAGAGTGTGTTCTTAAAGTGGTAGCTGACTAAATCATGACCAAAAATTTGATTACGGTTTAAAGCAAAAACCCAGAGAAAGTGTAAATAAAGTTATGACGGCAAAGTCAAAGTGCAGGTGTAACTCAAAACTTCAGTGACATAAAGTATGTTATGTTATGTTAGGTGATTTATAAAGCGCATGGCTGTCCCGGCAAAGGGACGTCCCCGCACTGAATGCCGGAAGGAAAAATGCATATGAGGCAACTGCTACTGAAACAGCCAGGTCTTAACTGCCTTTCTGAAGGCTAAGAGATTGGAGATGTTCCTAATGGAGAGAGGCAGCAAGCTCCACAGAATCGGTGCTAGTGCCTTAAAAGAACGACCTCCGGCTCTAGCTCTACAGAAATGGGGCACCCGCATCAGATAAAGATCAGCTGAGCGCAGAGCACGGGTAGGAGTGGAATGATGGCAGAGGTCGCTGAGAATCGTATGGCCAGGGCCCTCCAGTATTTTGTGTGTAACACAGAGTACTTTGAACTGGATTCTTTGCTCAATAGGCAACCAATCGAGTTGGCGCAGCACACCTGAAACAGAGCTGTATTTAGGTAAAACGAGTAGAGTGCGTGCTGCCGCATTCATAGTGCGCTGGAGCCTATTGGTCACCGATTTATTACCGTCAAGCAGAAGACTATTGCAGTAATCCAGCCTGGTCAAAATCGTGGCTTGAACTACCAACTGGAAGGTATGGGGGTCAAACAAGCCCAGAATGGGTTTGAAGCCACGCAGTATGCAGAAACAAGTCCGAGCCACAGACTTGGCGTGCTCCTCAAAAGATAGGGCATTGTCCATCCGAATGCTGAGGTTTTTTTCACTGGTTTTTGGCACAGGAGTAGCACCCAACTCCTGCGGCCACCAATTGTTTCCCCAAAGGTGGGTGTCCCTACCTAGTAAGAGAATCTCGGTTTTTGACGAGTTAAGCTGGAGACAATTCGCCTCCATCCAACCCGCTATTGCAGACAGGTCCACCTGGAATTTGACCGCATCCTGGCTCGAGTCCTTGGAGCAGGAAAGGATCAGCTGCGTATCATCCGCATATGATACCAAAGATATATTGCGTGATTTAGCCAACTGGGCCAAGGGCTGAACATAAATATTAAACAGGGTCGGACTCAGTGCCGACCCCTGGGGAACACCACAGCACAATGGGTGTGTCTGGGAATGAAAGGGTGGAGAGATGGCCTGCAAAGACCTATTATGCAGGAAGGATGCAAACCAGTCGAGAGCACTACCCCTGATACCGATCTCTTGCAGCCGACGAATCAGAATGTTGTGGGAGACCGTATCAAATGCGGCGCTTAGATCTAGTAAGATGAGAGCAGTCATCTTGCCTTCATCCATCGAGGCTCTTAGTTGCTCCGTTACTGCTAATAAGGCTGACTCTGTGCTGTGCTTTGGACGAAAGCCATTTTGAGACAGATCCAATAAGGTGTACGACTCCAGATACTGCGTCAGAATACCGTTCACATAGGATTCTGTAACTTTCGCTATGAGCGGAAGCAGAGAAATCGGGCGATAGTTCTCCGGCCTGGAAGCGTCCAGTGAAGCCTTCTTTAGTAAAGGAATGACTTTAGCATGTTTCCAAGCTTGCGGGAGCTCAGCATTAGACAGGCAAAGGTTAATCAGATCCAGACAGCTGGGAAAGAGACAATCCTGATGTTTAACAAAGAGTTCAGGTTTAAGAGGGTCGTCTGGAGACCCTGATTTTATCTTAGTGACCAGAGCCTTAAGACTGTCTATCGTGATAGCCAGAAAATTGGACAGGGAATGAGCCCCATACCCTGTGAGATCTTCGCTCAGCATATCTGCGGTTGCACGCGTCACGTGGAAGCTCTCACAGATGTCCACCACTTTTTTTATAAAGTAGGTGGCCAGCCCCTCGCACAGGTCATTAGAGGTGATAGCACTTACATCGGTCACTGGTGATTTCACCATATCCTTTAGTAGGGAGAAGATAGTTTTGGAGGGGTTATTGTCTTGATAGCATTAATCTTATTGGCAAAGAATGCGGCACAAGTTTTCCGTGGCTTTGTATTCTAGTTTAGCTGTAGGACTATAGGACTATAAGAGCGTCTCCAGCATCGCTCAAGAACTTTACAGTTTTTCCTAGCCGTGACCAGTGACTCATCGAACCACTCATGGGACCGGGCTTTCTTAGGATGTATCTATTTGGCTGGAATGTATTTATCTAGTGCCTGATTAATCCATTTTCCAAAGCTATTGCTAGCTATCTCAGACGCAGTATCCGAAGAAAAGGTAGGTTGAGTAGTCGCCAGGGCATCTTGGAAAGTAGAATGATCTAGTTTCTGCCAAGGGCGTTTATACATAGCGTTACGGCAGCCCTGAGATTTGCGGCCAGTAGGGTGCAGTGAGAAACATATTTGATAATGATCGGTGCATGTCATTGGAAGTAATATTGGGGCCTTTGCAAGCAGAATATTGGATAACAGTGGATCAAGCAGGTGCCCCGCCTCATGTATGGGTCCAGAGATGAATTGGTATAGTTGGCAAGCTCCCAGATCATTAAGAAAGTTATGTATATCCGAATCCCTGTTGGCCTCCAAATGCAAATGCAGGTCGCCAATGATAGTGAAGTTAGCCGACTTTTTCTAAACTACTGACTGCATTGATTAGTCCCTCTTTAAAATGTTTAGACGGCCCCGGAGGGTGGTAAATCAGCAGTCCAGAGAATGTAAAATTGTTCATTAAAGCTATTTTAAATAGCGCACTTTCGCAGTCCTGATTGAATGCCTGACTGAAACTACAAGTGAAGCAATCTTTATATATTGCTGCAATGCCGCCGCCTCTCCCCGTCCCTCTATTCACATTCTTCATAGCAAAGCCCAGGGGCAGGGCCAGGGCAGGAATGGCTACAGAATCTTGAGAGAGCCAAGTTACTGTCAAAAACAGAATGTCAAGGGAGTGTTCGGAGAGTAGTTCATAAACTTCAGCATGGTGTTTGGCTAACGATCGACAGTTAATGCTGCCGATGTTAACTGGGATTTGCAGTTCGCCTGACAGGGCGCCTAGGCAACGGTGGGCCCGAAAATTACACTGAACACAGTGCCATGCATCCTCCGTGGGAGACCAACTATGGGTCCCACACACGGCCATTTCCCTCCGTACTGAGAGCAGCGATTCGCATGAGTATGCCCTCCTGTGGATGGACAAATGGACATAATCCCTGGTTCCTGGCGACGTCCAGGTGTGGACGGGCGCAGACGGGCTTGCCTTTAGCGTGGCTTCGGCGCCCCAGCGGCGCGTCCGCTGTGCATCTGCGCTGCGCTGTGCATAAAGTACCTGGGGGCACAACAGGCTCCTCCTAGGTACGCCTCTGATTGGTGGAAAAAGAACCAATCAGAGCGCAGCACCACCAATCTGAAAAAAGCCACTTCCCAGCGTGATCAAAGTCTAAAAGTGCCTCGAGTGGCAAATAGCAGCGTTTCAGTGACAGTACCCTAAAATAGCAGCATGTTCAAATTCATGAGCAGTTTAAAACTAAACAACACATAAAATACACTTCTTCCCCCAGCAGCGAGTCCACGCTGTGGCGTGCATAAAGTACCTGGGGGCACAACAGGCTCCTCCTAGGTACGCCTTTGATTGGTGGAAAAAGAACCAATCAGAGTGCGGCACCACCGGTCTGAAAAAAGCCACTTCCCAGCAAGATCAATGTCTAAAAGGCCTCGAGCGGCAAATAGCAGTGTTTCAATGACAGTACCCTAAAATGCAAGTACTGTGTGAAATGAAATAAGCGATCAAATCTATACACTGCATAGTAGCACCATCATGTTCAATAAGTGGACTCTTGCATATTTAAATAGGAACTTAAAGAAAACAAACAAATTCCAGTCTATCGTTCAACCCGTGCGGCTGCATGGATTTGAGTTTTTTGATCCAAAAGAATTCGGATCTTGCCAGTTGTTTTTGGGGATCCGCTTCAGGTCTAGGTTTTAAGGCTTCCAGAATGGTAAAACGCAATTGTGCTATATTATGTCCAGCTTGCTGCCAGTGCATTGCCACAGTCGACTTGACATTATGATTTCTAATATTGCTTTTATGCTCTGATATCCGGATTTTTATCTTGCGTTCAGTTTTTCCCACATACAATTTTCCGCATGGACATTTCAAGCCATAAATGACATTAGATGTATCACACGTGGTTGAATGTTGTACTGTGATTACAGTCCTTTGGTTGGGTGGGTGAAACAATTACCAGTTATTACATTATTGCAATGTACACAGTTTGCACACTTTTGCATCCCTTTGTAAGTAACTATCTCAGTTTTTTTCTTTTTTGTCAAAAGTTCTTTGAGATTTCTGGATCTTGAAAAGCAAATGTAGGTTTTTTGTTAAATAAATGTTGAAGATGAAGCTCAGTTTGGATAATGGCCCAATGTTTCATAATGCTAGATTTAATTTGGTGAGCTTTAGTAGAATGTTTTAATATGCATAACATTGCACTGTCTTTTGTAGTTTTTTTTTTTTTAACAACTGTCGCCTATCCAGTGCTGACACTTGGTTGATAGATTTTTCAATTATGTTTTTAGGATATCCACGTTGTTTGATGTTGCAAATCGATTTATGGTGTCGGATGCTTCCAGAGGATCAGATGTTGTACATAAATCGATTATTCTTTTCGGCCTGAAAAGAATAACATCTGACCCTTTGGAAGCATCTGACACCATAAATTGATTTGCAACATGTTTCAAACATGATGAACAATAGACTGAAATTTGTTTGTTTTCTTTAAGTTTCCATTTAAATATGCAAGAGTCCACTTATTGGACATGATGGTGCTACTATGCAGTGTATAGATTTGATCTCTTATTTAATTTCACACAGTACTTTATGTCACTGAAGTTTTGAGTTACACCTGCACTTTGACTTTGCCGTCATAACTTTATTTATACTTTCACTGGGTTTTTGCTTTATACCAGGCCTGGGCGTAGTTCACGGAGTTTCACTACGTGGAACTCCACAAAGTGATGAAAAACTCTGCGAACTTCCGCAAGTGGTGAAGTGCAGTGCAAACTGCTGTTCGCGCTGGTCTTCCAGACGCTCGGGTAGAAATTCTACCCAAGCGGCAGCTCGCGTTCGCGAACTCTAACCATTCGCGAGCGGGGAAAAAACTCCGCTGCACTACGAGGAGCTGTTTTCTGCACTTCGCGATCTACGCGGAGCGCGAAGTGCAGAAAACTCTGCAAACTCCGCGAACGGAGCAGAGTTCACCGCCCAGGCCTACTTTATACCGTAATTACGTTTTTGGTGATGATTTAGTCAGCTACCACTTTAAAAACACACTTTCCATGTATGTCATGACGAACGTAACGTCATGCACACTTCGCTAACTAATCAGTATGTCGGACCGGCTTTGAATGTTTGCTTCGTTCCATAGCGGGGACACGGAAAGTAGCAGTTTATCGGGTAAGCGTATCAGCCAAACACCACCGAATGCATGTAACGTCGCTAACACTATTGCATGACATTACATGAGAATGTTTTGAACAACTTTTAATTGGAAAACTCGTGTCACTGAAACTCGGCTGTCCGTTAATCACTAGTGTACTAAGCGTTTGTTTTCGGTTAGCGTGTATATTTACAGCATGCCGTTTTTGGTTAAAACCACACAATTACATGGAGCATGTCTTTGGGCAGATGCATGGTTATCTCTTCATGATATTTGTCCGGAATAGGTTGAACTGCATGGTTTCTTTTTTTATCACAACATTTTTGGTGTTCCAAACTGATCCGGAATTTTCATCCATGCACACAGGACAATATCGGACATATTCTTTAATGTTAATTTACAGTTCTTGTTTTAATTTTGAGGCCTAGATTGAGCTGTCTTCTGTTTTATTTTTGTTGTAGATTGCAATTGAGAGACCCCTGAAGGGTCTTTGATGACCCAAAATGCAGTGACTATATCTTAAACTGTCAAACAATGTATACCATGAAGAATACAGAGTAATAAGTACTATCACAACTAATTAAAAGCAATGACAAATGATTGATGATTTGCAATTTTTGGAAACATTACTCGCAAAACTTGAAGCTTGGAAGAAAAAATTTGTCAGTTTTGAAGTTAAGTGCGCTCATCAGCTTGGCAGCGGTCCATCCGCACCTGGCACACTTGTGACATTTAACTTTTCCAGCACTCGACAGACACAGCGCTATCGACTGGGACGCACACTGAGTAATCAATTTTGAAAATAGGTTTGTATATCTGTAAACAGTAGTGCACCGCAGTAACATTTCTTGTAGGCTCAGTAATTTTCCATCAAGGTCTCATGAGCCTCAGGGAGATCGCATGTGTCCATGCAGAAAGCTTTGCTCACCGATGCTTGTGAGCTACTCTTGCGAGATTCTCGCGGGATCGCAACAAAATTGTAGGGAAATTGTAGTATGTGGGACAGAGTATCCTCTCCACTAAGACAGATCTCACACATGACAGGTGTGTATAGTAGGGTGAGACTGGATTCTCCTTTCAGACCTCTCAGATGACAGGTGTGCATATTTCGGTGTGGGGATGGACTGACCTCTCCTTTCAGACCTCAGTTGTAGCCCTTTTGGGCTTAAAAACATCAGGAGTCTCATGCCTGAGTCGGGTCTGTTGGCATGTATGGTTATACTGCCTCTTGGACAGCTCAAGACCCGCCAGTTGGTATTTATGCAAGGAGGAACATTCATTGTCGAGCCTCTTATATTCGTCGAGGAAAACTAGTATAAATCCCAACGTTATCGCTTGTCTCTATTGGCATCCATCATCAACCTCAGTCCTAGTCTCGTTGTGACTCATTAATTAGTCAGCATACCGATTTCTGGATCCTTACTCCTATCCCTGGACTCCTTTTTATCTGGTCCGCTGTACACTAGAGGTATTCTTCCACTGTCTGCTTCGCTGTTCGGGGAGCCTATCGATCCCCCCTTGCGTGAAACAGCCCTTACAGTGTGAAACCAACCTACTATCCGTATAAAAAATTATGTAGTACTTATGTAAATAGAGCCCCCTACATTGCACATTCAGGAATTGTGCACGTACCTCGGATGGCTGTTGGCCACCGTTCCAATTTATTTCTCAGCGCCCTGATGAAGGAATTGGCTGGAAACTTCTCACCTCCGAAACGCGGTTCGGCGCATTTCTTGTGTATTTGTAATTTATATGTACTGTAAATTTTATGTATGTCACTGTAAATTGTTTTGCTGTTTTTTACTTATTCATTAATTTCTTTATGTCTGTGTTCTGTTCCTATTTTTGATATGCACAATGTCCATTGTTTCTCATCATGTTTATGGGGCTCCATAACAATTGATGTTCACTGTTGCTAGCTTTTATGATAATCTTATGTATATGTGTGATACTTAAATGTTATTTATACAAATGATCTATACCCGTTGAAGATTATAATACATTTTGAAAACTACTTGTCCATGGGACATGTGTATTTATGGATACGTATTTATGGATACCTTTTTTTAAAGTAGTTACTAGGGAGACTGTTCCTGTTGTTAGCTAATGTATGGTTATATTGCCACTGCCTCTTCCTTCTGCCCTCAATGGTCTATTATATTGTAACAGCCTCTCTTGCCTGTCCTGTATGGTTGGTTTGTTGCCCCATCCCCCCTTTTCTCTGCCCTCCACTGCACGTTGTACTGCCACTGCTCCTCCCACCAGCTCAGCATGCTAAACTTGTTGCCTCTGCACTCTCCTCCCTGCCCTCAATTATCCAAGTCCGTGCCCCTGACCTCTGCCTCCCCACAGTATTCTAATGAACAGCTAGATTGCTAACATTTTAGACTTTTTACAAAAGTGTGGCACGTCTGATGTAATCAAAACTGTAATACCTAAAGCATTTTCTTTAGAAATTATAAAAATTAGAGGGTCTTATTCCCATAGAAATTATGGTTAGTGCTCTAAAAACATATTTTCTGAATTCTCAAATTGAGACAAAGAGCTTTTAAATTATTTGCTATCTTTATGTTTTTTTATCTAGTTGATAACTTAATTATTTGTTACATTGAGTGGAGAGGCTGTGGTGCTTAGGCCAGAGCTCCAGACTTTGCAACAGGGGAACCAGGTTTTAGTTTCCGCGTCAACTCGACATCCTGTGATTCTGGGCAAATCACTTAATCTCCCCATGCCTAAAACCAAAATGAATATGTCCTTGTGTAATGTAACTGATGCTCATGTAAAGCACTCCAATACCTTCAGGTCAAGTCTGCACTATGTAAAACTGCAACAAAACAAAAACAATTAAGTGTTTTGCAGACTTCTGTCATTGTGCTATGCTTGGGCTACATTTGGGTGATATTTGTGCTAAATCTGGGCTCTTTTATCTCTAGTAGTCATCTTGGGAGACGTATTTGTTATGAAGCTCTTTAATTTCCTCATTTGCTGCAGTATCCTCTATAGAGAATGTTTTCCAATTCAATTCCATCAAGATGGCATTCAGATGTGCCACACTGTTGGCATAAATTCAGACTTGTTAGCACTCGAGTTGCTGATTAATACACTGTAGTAAAGCTGCTGATTACCAAGGAGTTAACTGGCACTCTGCTGCTGATGTTGAAAGTGCATGTTTCAGTCTGCATGTCAGAATGTTTGAATTAAATAGAAGAGGAAGATATTTGAGGACACAAAATGTCTCCTAATATTTCCTTCTACAGCGGTAACCATAATTTCTATGACAAAATGAACCCCCTCATTGTATTCCTTTCTGAATTAAAACTTTTACATTTTACCCATTTGATTCAATCAAGATGTCTTCAGGTATGCCACACTTTTTGTCATAAGTAAGACTGCTAGTGCTCTAGTTGTTCTTTAGAACACTCTGGGAAGCTGCAGTAGAACACAAGGGAATCAACTGATAGGCTGTTCCTGTTGGAAGTGCATGTTTTACTGCGAATGTCAGAATTTATTCTCATATGGCTGAGGAAGATAATGTGATTTTACAGAAAATATGCTCTCATTTTAGCTTCTGGGGCACCTTCCATAACCTCTATGGGAAAATTATTAGAAAACAGTGCTCTCTCAAACATGATTCATGAAATCCCAGCAGAAGGCTTTTTCACAGGGTAAAATCACCTTAGAACACACCACAATTCCTAAAATTAGTATGATACCATCAATAAATGATATATAGTGCAACTAAATTCTGTTATCACCCTTTATAATTTCTCCTATTTGCGACCCCCAACACCTGATAATCAATACAATGCATTTAAATTGGGTCCATGTCCCAGAGTCCTGTAAAGGCTGCCACAGCATGTTTTTATATATATCTTTCCCCTTCCTCCTGAACATATCCAGGAAAGGTGAAGACACACACAGGTAGGTTTTGTTTTTTACTTTATTGTGACCTCTACATCACTATATATATATAAATGTAGGCGTACATGAATGAAGCATATAATCATTTGAGGGACAGAGCATGCTACAAAAAGGGCAACATTACACATTACTAGGAAATAGAGAAAAGGTTTAGTAGTAGACTGACCCATTGGAGAGATGAGGGGTTGATTAGTAATGATGAATACGGTTTCCTGAAGGTTGAGAAATCCAAACTCCCTGTCTTCTATCTAATCCCCAAAATACACAAAGACGCCACAAAACCGCCAGGGAGGCCCATCATTGCAGCGCAAAGGAGCTTGTTTGAAAATGTCTCTAAATATATAGACACTTTTCTCAGACCGTTTGTAGAAAGTTTACCTTCCCACATTAGTGACACAACGGACTTCCTTAGACACTTGCAAGACATGCAAGACATTCAATGGGAAGAGTGCTTTCTGTTAATGACACTAGATTTCCAGTCCCTATATACCAGTATCAAACATGATGATGGGATTAAAGGCACTGAGTACTATCTTAAGGGAGACACATAAGATTTTTCAAACATAACATGATGCTAACAGAAATGATGAGCTGGTGTCTTAAACACAACATTTTCTTCTTCAACAATGAGATCTATGAGCAACAACAAGGGACAGCCATGGGTACATGCTTTGCCCCGAGCTTTGCTAACCTCCAAATGGGGTGGTGGGTAGACCAGATTTTGAACAATCACCCGCTAGAGAAATGGAGCAACAATATAATCTTATGACTCCGTTTTATTGATGATATTTTCATCATATGGCAAGGTGACATGGACAGTGCAGAGAAGTTTGTAGGTGAAATTAATGTAAATGCCATGAATCTTAAATTCACTAGCCAGATCAGTTACACTGAGGCAGAATTTCTAGATGTAAAAATTGAAGTACAGAACCAGACTATCATCAACTCGCTTTTCAGAAAAACTACAGCAGGGAATAGTTTACTGCACGCACAGAGCTTCCACCCCTTGAGTCAGATACAAGGTATTCCATATGGGGAGTATCTTAGAGCGAGAAGAATCTGCAACACGAAGGAAGGCTTCAGTAAAGTGAAAGAAGAGATGACACTTAAATTTCGTCAACGAGGGTATAGCAAGTTTACACTTGAAAAAGCAAGTGAGAGTGTAGAAAGAACTGAAAGAGAAGCTCTCATCTTCAAGAAAAAACACAGAGCAGAGAATGAAGTGGAACACTGGTTCATCACTACCTACAACACTGCACATGAGAATTTCAGAACCATATTACAAAAGCATTGGCATTTACGTAAAAGGGATCCCATCATAGGAACTGACATACCTAACAAACTCCTGATTACATTCAAAAGGGCGGATTCCAGCCAGGACCGGCTGGTCCTTAGCGATGTCAGAATGGAAATAGAAACCTGGTTACGCCCACAAGATGTTTTTTCCGCTGTAGTAAATGCAAAGCCTGCAGAAACGGGGAAAATCTGAAGGAGCTATGCATTAACAAAAGGATTCACAAAATAAAAGGGCATTACACATGTAAGAGTGAATTCGTAGTGTATGTGCTGAAATGTGGATGTGAGAAGCTTTATGTGGGTAGTACCACTCTTCAGGTGCATAAACATGTATTGCAGCACCTAAGAGCAGTTAAGAATAAAGACCTTATCTATGCCATTGCCCGACACTGCCTAGCTTTCCATGAGGGGGATACAAAGGACATAAAATTCAGTGTGATTGATGGCGTAAGGATGGATGAAAGAGGTGGCGACAGAGAGAAAAAACTTAGAATACTGGGATCAAGGTATATATTGGCACTTGATAGCATGCAGCCGAAAGGGTTCAACGCAGACGAAGAATTGTATGTACATTTATAAAATTTGCAAGTTAATGCATGCATGCTATGACATGTGCATTTGAAACTGTTGAAATAGTGACTGTCCCCAAACTACCCGCAGCTGTATGTAAGTCCATTTTGTTGCCTGTGTTATGTTTGATTTGGATATGACCAGACTGTTAATGTCGTATTTTTATGTTTTTGTTTTATTGCAGGATAGAGTGAATGCATTTACAAACAGAGTAGACTTGGAAGACTTTAGAGCATCGAATATGAACTCTAGCCCACTGGGGCGAATAGTCTTTGAACTTGATAGCCGGGGTCTGGTAATACTTTAACGTAACTGTACTATTTGTGAGGTATAGTGAGACGGTATCACTAACTGATTTTTAGTACTTTACTGCCATGTTTATTCATATTGTTTCATTTAAGTGTTCTTGCTAACCTAGATTTCATTCTAGCACTTGTTTTTTATTTATAGAGTTTGTGACTGTCTGCATTCTTTATCCATTAAGGAAATTTATATAATTTTTGTGCAATCCCGTAGCCCACTTGGGTAACACTGGTGTAACTTTTCCTTGTTTATGAAATTCTAATGCCACGTGACTTGTATGGTGGTACAAATACTGTGTTCAAAATGGCAGATACCATGTTGACGAAGGCGGAAGCCGAAACGCGTCCTGAGAGACCGCTGTTGTTGTTTTTCTCACCCGTGAAATAAAATCTGCAAGCATTGAGTGCCCCACCTCGAATTATTTTGGAGAGGATCCGTGGTAAAAAAAAAATATATATATCACAAAAAACCTCCTCCGTGAAAGAAGATGAGAGGGACACAGCGGGGCAATTTTTAGAGGCTGTTTATTCTCCCTTCGGGCATGACGCGTTTCGGCGCTTGGCCTTCTTCTGATGCCTCGGGTACCTGGGTTGACTATTGAGTGTCGTTTTAATAGTCCCGCTCCTCCCTTCACAGTAGTTAGAGCGCACCTGCACCTCATTAGCTTTGGAAACACTCAGGCAGTTCAGAGTGGAAAACTGCAACTCCCAGCATGCAGTGCGTTGTTTGGCTGGAATGCGTGTCCCCTTAAGCCTTGATTTTGACAGTGCTCGAAGTGAGATTGAAGGCTAAATCCAAGCAAGGTCAGGTAAGTCCCAGTGTAGATATAAGTTAAAACAGTCTCTATGCCCCTACTTCCAGCCGCACTTTCCCTAGGCAGCGTGAATCGGAGACGCCGGCTAAGTAACCACGTCTCTCCATACAATGATGGACTACCAGCTGATAGCAGTACCTTCGCTTTCAAGGGTCGGGTGGCGGTTCTTGGTATCTGATACCTCAGCTCCTCCTTGTAGTTTGCCAAAGACCAAGAACGCTTAAACGGAAGGGTCCCCCTTGCGTGTCATGGTTCCACGCGAAATATCACAAAAAACCTCCTCCGTGAAAGAAGATGAGAGGGACACAGCGGGGCAATTTTTAGAGGCTGTTTATTCTCCCTTCGGGCATGACACGTTTCGGCGCTTGGCCTTCTTCTGATGCCTCGGGTACCTGGGTTGACTATTGAGTGTCGTTTTAATAGTCCAGCTCCTCCCTTCACAGTAGTTAGAGCGCACCTGCACCTCATTAGCTTCGGAAACACTCAGGCAGTTCAGAGTGGAAAACTGCAACTCCCAGCATGCAGTGCGTTGTTTGGCTGGAATGCGTGTCCCCTTAAGCCTCGATTTTGACAGTGCTCGAAGAGAGATTGAAGGCTAAATCCAAGCAAGGTCAGGTAAGTCCCAGTGTAGATATAAGTTAAAACAGTCTCTATGCCCCTACTTCCAGCCGCACTTTCCCTAGGCAGCGTGAACCGGAGACGCCGGCTAAGTAACCACGTCTCTCCATACAATGATGGACTACCAGCTGATAGCAGTACCTTCGCTTTCAAGGGTCGGGTGGCGGTTCTTGGTATCTGATACCTCAGCTCCTCCTTGTAGTTTGCCAAAGACCAAGAACGCTTAAACGGAAGGGTCCCCCTTGCGTGTCATGGCTCCACGCGAAATATCACAAAAAACCTCCTCCATGAAAGAAGATGAGAGGGACACAGCGGGGCAATTTTTAGAGGCTGTTTATTCTCCCTTCGGGCATGACGCGTTTCGGCGCTTGGCCTTCTTCTGATGCCTCGGGTACCTGGGTTGACTATTGAGTGTCGTTTTAATAGTCCCGCTCCTCCCTTCACAATAGTTAGAGCGCACCTGCACCTCATTAGCTTCGGAAACACTCAGGCAGTTCAGAGTGGAAAACTGCAACTCCCAGCATGCAGTGCGTTGTTTGGCTGGAATGCGTGTCCCCTTAAGCCCCGATTTTGACAGTGCTTGAAGTGAGATTGAAGGCTAAATCCAAGCAAGGTCAGGTAAGTCCCAGTGTAGATATAAGTTAAAACAGTCTCTATGCCCCTACTTCCAGCCGCACTTTCCCTAGGCAGCGTGAACCGGAGACTCCGGCTAAGTAACCACGTCTCTCCATACAATGATGGACTACCAGCTGATAGCAGTACCTTCGCTTTCAAGGGTCGGGTGGCGGTTCTTGGTATCTGATACCTCAGCTCCTCCTTGTAGTTTGCCAAAGACCAAGAACGCTTAAACGGAAGGGTCCCCCTTGCGTGTCATGGCTCCACGCGAAATATCACAAAAAACCTCCTCCATGAAAGAAGATGAGAGGGACACAGCGGGGCAATTTTTAGAGGCTGTTTATTCTCCCTTCGGGCATGACGCGTTTCAGCGCTTGGCCTTCTTCTGATGCCTCGGGTACCTGGGTTGACTATTGAGTGTCGTTTTAATAGTCCCGCTCCTCCCTTCACAGTAGTTAGAGCGCACCTGCACCTCATTAGCTTTGGAAACACTCAGGCAGTTCAGAGTGGAAAACTGCAACTCCCAGCATGCAGTGCGTTGTTTGGCTGGAATGCGTGTCCCCTTAAGCCTCGATTTTGACAGTGCTCAAAGTGAGATTGAAGGCTATATATATATATATATCATGGGAGATCCACATTGTATTGTGGGCTAGATTTATCGACGATTTGTTTGTAATCTGGAGAGGAACAACTGACTCCGCTGAACACTTTGTCAATCGTCTAATTAACAATGAGGTGAACCTGAAATTCACCCATACCATTAGCAAAAGCCAAGTAACATTTTTAGATGTGGAGGTATACGTTGAGGCAGGGAAGCTTGAGACCAGGCTCTACAGGAAGGTGACAGCTGGCAATACAACTTTGCATGCATCGAGCTTTCACCCGGCCCACACTAAACAGAGTATCCCATACGGTAAAATGTTACGAGAAAATAGGAATTGTAGCACACCCAGTGAGCTAATTAAGTGTCAGAATGAGATGAGCCAGAGATCCCATGAGAGAGGCTACAGGGGAGCAACGATTGAGGCAGCAAGGCTTGCAGCGAATAGTAAAAAGCGTGAGGTGATCCTATTTGCCAAAAAGGAAGGTAGGAAGGAAAAGGTAGAACCCCAAATGTGCTACCTCACTACATTCCACACCCAAAACAAAGAATTCAGGGATCTGGTCAATAAAAATTGGCATATTCTTAAAACAGATCCAGTTATTGGGAAGGTACTGCCTAAACACCCCCCTCACATATCGTAGAGCTCCATCGTTAAGAGACGCTGTTGTCAAAGCAAGCCCCGAAATGGAACGCGACCCACGATGGTTAAGGCCTGCCCCTGGCTTTAAGAAATGTAGCAGGTGCAGAGCGTGCAGTATAGGCAAGAACGCCTCAGTCTACTCTACCCCCTTTAATGGCAGGGAGGTGAAGATCAGGGGGGCCTACAACTGTAAGACTGAATTTGCAGTCTACGTCCTAACCTGCACATGCAATTTGCAGTATGTGGGAAGCACCACATTGCAAGTGCATAAAAGAATCCTGCAGCACATGAGGGTGATCACCCACGCTGACAGATCATACCCGGTAGCCCATCACTGCGAAACCATACATCAGCAAGATCCCACACAAGTTACATACTTTGTGATGGACGCAGTCCCGGCCAGCAAGAGGGGAGGTGACAGAGTGAGAACATTGCGAGAGCTTGAAACAAGGTATATTCTTACGCTCGACAGCAGAACACCTAATGGGCTTAATTGTGATGAAGAATTTTATTCATGTCTTTAATTCAATTTAATTTCCTTGCTGTATGAATTTCTGTACTCCAAAAGCATCAATTAATTGCATTAATTGTACTAAATCCGAAAGGAAATAGAAAGTGACTCCTTGTGAAATTGGCCCACCTCTGGGGGTGTGATCTGCAACTAATATTATAAGGCACTTGCCTTAAGTAGAATTGTTTGAGGTGATACTGTGATCAAATGGGCACTTGCCCGAAATTTGCAATGTTTTATGTAAGATGGGCAATTGAATGGTGCAGTGCACTTTGACACTGTTCGAGTTGGAACAAAACATTTGAAGTTTTGATTTGACTTATATCAGCAAAAAGAATTCTTTAGTTACACGAAGTGGAGAAACTGTACTTTGACACTAGTCATGCATTGTCTGGCACTCGAAGTCTGATTTACTATGTACAAGAAATTTCCACATTGTATGCAATTTTAATTATTGTACTGCCCATGATACCCTTAACATCATGTTTTCATTTATCACCCCCTTTTTTGATTTTCGAGTGATTGAAACTCGAGTAGGAAGAAAATACCATGTAATTTATGTTTATTGGTAGTCTTTCCTTGTTGCCGGTCTGACCCTCGGTATGTTAAGGCCAGTGATTGGCAGGTAATACTGTGTGTGAACAAGGCCGCCGTGTCGGCTGAAACCCGTCATGGCTAACGAGTAAATAAAGAAGTAAAGAAACCGCATTTGAAGTCGGCTCTGTTTGTTAAGAACAGTTACCGTCAAATGTCAAGGAGATATATATATATATATATATATGTATATATATATATATATATATATATATATATCAAAACACCACAGTTCGCTGATTCCCCTGCCTCTTGTGATGGCAAGCCGCCAGTGGGGTAGCAAACCCCTCAATTAGCACCCACACTCCCCTCCTCCAATATGGGGATCACATATAAGAAGAGACGGGTAGCGGCTTAATTCCGTCTGTGTGTTTTATTTATTTAAAGCAGCAAAAAATGCCCGACACGTTTCGGAGCTCACAGCTCCTTGCTCATGGGTCAGTTATGTTTGCCAATTCAATACGTAAATACTTGTGATTTCACCACCACCATAAAAGTAAGACTACATGAATTCATTTGGAAATACCTGTGGCGGCCATCTTATAACATTGTTATTCATGTGACAAACGGCACAAAATTATTCCACATCTTTTTCTTAAGCTTATTTTAACATAATTATCACGATCAATTCAAGTTTAAATGCATAATCATGTTTGTAATAATAATAAAGCTAGGGTTTTTCATTTTTCTAATTACAATCGATTTCTTTGGGCTCTCAAAATATCATGTTCTTACAGCCTTTTGTTTAAACTGTTGAGCATACAGCAAAGATCTTACTGTACTTATCAACTGAAAACTGAGTGAATGGAGCGATACTTGTCTATTGACAGACGAGTATCGTTATTTATTGGTTGGACAGGCAAGATTTCCCCGCATATAGATCTTGCCTAAAGTCCATAAGGGGGGTCCTTTCCCCCCTGGTAACCAATTATATCTGGTGTGGGGTCTCCTACTGAAAAATTGTCTGAATTTGTTGATATCAGACTACAGAAACATGTGACAAACCTGCCATCATACATCAAGGACAGTAAAGATATCCTGATTATGTTTAACAATTTTGCTTGGACAGATGACTTACAGTTTGTAACTTTTGATATGGTCAGCCTGTATATATGTATTCAAAAGGATTTTGGACTCATGGCATTGCGATCCTTGTTAGATAAGGAGGGAGCTGAGCATTTTGAATACTGAGGTGGCGACGTGAGCTAAAGAATGATGATGGATTCAACCCAGATCTGTGACTGGGGGTGAGTGTCTGAAAAGTTTCAGCGCTCCATCCATCATCTCCTTGTGTTAGCCTTGTTCGCCCTAAGTTGGCAGGGTATGCCCAGACGTGGGTCCCTTGCTCACTTTGCCACTGGATTCAAGCTAGCCCGGTTGATGAAGGCTGTTACCCAGAAACCGGTCCCAGGATGCTTGTTTCTGGTTCAGGGAAGACCTGGCTTGGCAGTTTGGGCTGGACTGTTCCCATGAGGCACAGGGTCAAGACTGATTTGCATATAGCTGGGTCTGAACTGAGGTGGCGAAGTGAGCTAAAGAATGATGATGGATTCAACCCAGATCTGTGACTGGGGGTGAGTGTCTGAAAAGTTTCAGCGCTCCGTCCATCATCTCCTTGTGTTAGCCTTGTTCGCCCTAAGTTGGCAGGGTATGCCCAGACGTGGGTCCCTTGCTCACTTTTCCACTGGATTCAAGCTAGCCTGGCTGATGAAGGGTGTTACCCAGAAACCGGTCCCAGGATGCTTGTTTCCGGTTCAGGGAAGACCTGGCTTGGCAGTTCGGGCTGGACTGTTCCCATGAGGCACAGGGTCAAGACTGATTTGCATATAGCTGTGTCTGAACTGGGGTGGCGAAGTGAGCTAAAGAATGATGATGCATTCAACCCAGATCTGTGACTGGGGGTGAGTGTCTGAAAAGTTTCAGCGCTCCATCCATCATCTCCTTGTGTTAGCCTTGTTCGCCCTAAGTTGGCAGGGTATGCCCAGACGTGGGTCCCTTGCTCACTTTGCCACTGGATTCAAGCTAGCCTGGCTGATGAAGGGTGTTACCCAGAAACCGGTCCCAGGATGCTTGTTGCCGGTTCAGGGAAGACCTGGCTTGGCAGTTCGGGCTGGACTGTTCCCATGAGGCACAGGGTCAAGACTGATTTGCATATAGCTGGGTCTGAACTGAGGTGACGAAGTGAGCTAAAGAATGATGATGCATTCAACCCAGATCTGTGACTGGGGGTGAGTGTCTGAAAAGTTTCAGCGCACCGTCCATCATCTCCTTGTGTTAGCCTTGTTCGCCCTAAGTTGGCAGGGTAAGCCCAGACGTGGGTCCCTTGCTCACTTTGCCACTGGATTCAAGCTAGCCTGGCTGCTGAAGGGTGTTACCCAGAAACCGGTCCCAGGATGCTTGTTTCCGGTTCAGGAAAGACCTGGCTTGGCAGTTCGGGCTGGACTGTTCCCATGAGGCACAGGGTCAAGACTGATTTGCATATAGCTGGGTCTGAACTGAGGTGGCGAAGTGAGCTAAAGAATGATGATGCATTCAACCCAGATCTGTGACTGGGGGTGAGTGTCTGAAAAGTTTCAGCGCTACGTCCATCATCTCCTTGTGTTAGCCTTGTTCGCCCTAAGTTGGCAGGGTATGCCCAAACGTGGGTCCCTTGCTCACTTTGCCACTGGATTCAAGCTAGCCTGGCTGATGAAGGGTGTAACCCAGAAACCGGTCCCAGGATGCTTGTTTCCGGTTTAGGGAAGACCTGGCTTGGCAGTTCGGGCTGGACTGGTCCCATGAGGCACAGGGTCAAGACTGATTTGCATATAGATGGGTCTGAACTGAGGTGGCGAAGTGAGCTAAAGAATGATGATGGATTCAACCCAGATCTGTGACTGGGGGTGAGTGTCTGAAAAGTTTCAGCGCTCCGTCCATCATCTCCTTGTGTTAGCCTTGTTCGCCCTAAGGTGGCAGGGTGTGCCCAGACGTGGGTGCCTTGCTCACTTTGCCACTGGATTCAAGCTAGCCTGGCTGATGAAGGGTGTTACCCAGAAACCGGTCCCAGGATGCTTGTTTCCGGTTCAGGGAAGACCTGGCTTGGCAGTTCGGGCTGGACTGTTCCCATGAGGCACAGGGCCAAGACTGATTTGCATATAGCTGGGTCTGAACTGAGGTGGCGAAGTGAGCTAAAGAATGATGATGGATTCAACCCAGAGCTGTGACTGGGGGTGAGTGTCTGAAAAGTTTCAGCGCTCCGTCCATCATCTCCTTGTGTTAGCCTTGTTCGCCCTAAGTTGTCAGGGTATGCCCAGACGTGGGTCCCTTGCTCACTTTGCCACTGGATTCTAGCTAGCCTGGCTGATGAAGGGTGTTACCCAGAAACCAGTCCCAGGATGCTTCTTTCCGGTTCAGGGAAGACCTGGCTTGGCAGTTCGGGCTGGACTGTTCCCATGAGGCACAGGGTCAAGTCTGATTTGCATATAGCTGGGTCTGAACTGAGGTGGCGAAGTGAGCTAAAGAATGATGATGGATTCAACCCAGATCTGTGACTGGGGGTGAGTGTCTGAAAAGTTTCAGCGCTCCGTCCATCATCTCCTTGTGTTAATTTTGAATACAATAGCCTGATATTGGACATGATGGATATTATTTTGTCCAAAAAAATTCTTGGATGATAGTCAGTGGTTCCATCAACTGCAGGGGGCAGCTATGGGCTCTAGGTTTGCTCCCTCTTATGCCGGTCTATTCATGGGCTGTTATGAGAGGGAGCATGCCTGGGGAAAAAGTGCCTCCCCCTGGATTGAACATATTGTCTTTTGGGGGAGGTACATTGATGACATCATCTGCCTTTGGACAGGCCCTGAGGAGGCCCATTTCGAATGCTTTGCATTTTTGAACAACAATCCCTATAATATCAAATTGCCTATGGAACATCATAGGGATGAAATTAACTTTTTGGATCTTCATTTTTACATCAAAGATGGGGTGGTTCATAACACCATGTTCCGCAAGGAAACATTTTGCAATGGGGTTCTGCATGCAGCTAGTGCGCACACAAGATTGGTAAACAGAAATATTCCCTATGGCGAAATAGTTCGTGTAAGAAGAAATTGTATCGGGGAGATGAGTTTTAGGGCTTATATCATGGATATCAAATGACGTTTCTGTAAAAGAGTTTATAAAGCGAGTGTACTGGCAGATGCGGAGGCAAGGATATATCAGCTGGAGAGAGAAATGGCCCTGCAGGTCAGCCAGTATAACAACAAAAAGAGACGTGGTAGGGCTGAAAACTAAAAATTGGCATTTATCACCAGGTATACTACATATCAACCAATCAATCAATCTGGGAATTTTGAAGCGTGCTACTTACCTGTGAGGGTCTCAAGGCACTGGGGGGGGCAGCTCCGGTCAGTCGAAGAGCCAGGTCTTGAGGGTCTTCCTGAAGATGTGCAGAGTGGGGGCGCGTCTGATGTCGATCGGGAGCTTGTTCCAGGTCTTAGCCGCAATGTAGGAGAAGGTTCTTCCACCCGTTCTTGCTCTACAGATGCGCGGGGGTTCAGCGAGGTCAGAGAATCGGAGGTTTCTCTTGGGTATGTGGAAGAAGAATATTTTGTTGAGATATTGGGGTCCGGTGTTGTGGAGGCATTTGTCGGTGTGGGTGAGTATCTTGAAAGTTACTCTCTTGTTGACGGGGAGCCAGTGGAGGTTTGGCAGGTGCTGGGTGATGTATTTGTGTTGAGGGATGCCGAGGATGAGTCTGGCTGCAGTGTTCTGTATGGTCTAGAGTTTGCGGAGCAGACACTTGTTGATCCCGGCGTAGAGGGCGTTTCCGTAGTCCAGTCTTCTGGTTATGAGTGCGTGGGTGACGGTCTTTCTTGATTCAGGGGTGATCCATTTGAAGGTCTTCCAAAGGATGTGGAGGGTGTTGAAACAGGTGGAGGTGATAGCGTTAATCTGTCGGGTCAGTGAGAGGGAGGAGTCGAGTACATTGCTGAGGTTCCGGGTGTGGTCCGTGGGGGTGGAGGGGCTGCCGAGGCTGGTGGGCCACCAGGTGTTGTCCAATGTCCGAGGATGAGGACCTCTGTCTTCTCCGAGTTGAGCTTCAGGCAGCTGCTGCTCATCCAGGATGCGACGTCCTTCATTCCTTCCTGGAAGCTGAGTCTGGTGGTGATGGGGTCTTTGTTGAGGGAGAGGATGAGCTGGGTGTCGTTGGCGTAGGATACAATGCTGAGTCCGTGCTGTCTGACGATGGCGGCGAGAGGGCCATGTAGATGTTGACGAGTGTGGGGCTGAGCGATGATCCTTGGGGTACTCCGCAGTTGATCTCTGTGGGTTCGGAGAGGAAGGGTGGAAGTCTGATTCTTTGGGTTCTGTTGGTGAGGAAGGAGCAGAGCCAGTCGAGGGTGGTTCCCTGTATGCTGGCGTCGTGGAGTCTGGCGGTTAGTGTGCGGTGGGAGACGGTGTCGAAGGCTGCAGAGAGGTCGAGTAGGATCAGGGCAGCGGTGTGTCTTTGGTCGAGGAGGGTGCGGATGTCATCTGTAGCGGCGAGTAGAGTGTCTCAGTGCTGTGGTTGCGGCAGAATCCGGATTGGGAGGGGTCGAGGATGGAGTTCTCTTCGATGAATTTCGTTAGTTGGACGTTGATGGTATTCTCTGTGACCTTGGCCGCGAAGGGGAGGAGGGAGATGTGTTGGTAGTTCTTGAGGTCCGTAGGATCTGCTGAGGGCTTCTTGAGTAGGGGCTTGACTTCTGCGCATTTCCAGTCATCGGTGAATTTGCTGGTTTCGAAGGTGGCGTTGATGGTGCGTCGTAGTTCCGGTGCGATGGCGGCAGCGGCTCTGTGGAAGATGTGCAGAGGGCAGCGGTCCATGGGGGCTCCTGAGTGAATGACTTTCATGGTCAATTCGGTGTCTTCGGTGGTGACTGGGGTCCAGGAGGAGATGGTGGGCTGGCTGCTGTAGCTAGAGGAGGGAGTGGTTTCGGAGTCAGGTGTCTGTTCATTGAAGTTGTCGTAGAGGGACTTGATTTTCAGATGGAAGTAGTAGCCGAGCTTGTTGCAGATGTCCTAGGAGGGGGTGATGTCCGTGGTTTCACTGGGGTGTTTGGTGAATTCCTGGATGATGCTGAAGAGTTCCTTTGAGTTGCTGGAGTTGGTGAGGATCTTGTTCTGGATGAAGGTCCTTTTGGTGGATCTGATGAGCCGGTGGTATCCTGTCATGGCATTCTTGTAGGTGGTGCGGTCTTCTGAGGATTTGCTGTTTCTCCAATTCTTCTTGAGACGTCTACAGGTGCGTCTGGATTCTTGGAGGTCGGCGGTGAACCAGGTGGCCTTTCTGGGGTGCTGTCTGTCGGGGTTGCATAGGGGAGTGAGCTCATCTGCGCAGTTGGTGATCCATCTGTGAAGTTCTTTGGCTGCGAGTTTGGCATTGGTCGAGGTGGAGGGGGCCTCGCGTTGACGGTGGAGTTGAGCTGCTCCTCTGTGACCTTGCTCCAGTTCCTTCACGGAGGGCAGGGTGCAGGTTTGGGGCGGTGCGTTTGTCGACGTGGAAGTGTCCATCCAGAGGGGTTGTGTGGTGTGGCTGAAGTGGATGTTGTTACCTCCTGCGAAGATGGGGTCAAGGGTGTGACCTGCCTTGTGGGTGGGGGTGGGGACGAGTTGTTTCAGTCTGAGGTTGGCGAGGTTGTCCAGGAGGGTGGAGGAGTTGGTGTCGCTGAGGTTGTCGAGGTGGAAGTTGAGGTCTCAGATGAGTATGTAGTCCATGGAGGCGATGGTGTGGGGCGCGATAAGGTCAGCGATGGTAGTCGTGAACGTGGTTCGAGGTCTGGGAGGTCTGTAGGCGAGGGTGCCTCGTAGGGTCGTTCTGGGGCTGGTCTGAGATTGTATATGGAGGTGTTTGGTTGTGGGCAGGCTGTCGCTCGTGCTGGAGGTGGTGAGTTGGAGGAAGCTCTTGTGTGCGATGGCAAGTCCTCCTCCCGGGCGGTTGGGGCGGTCCTTCCTCTGGATCTTGTATCCGTTGGGGATGGCTGTGGCGATGTCGGGCGGAGGTGGATCTGGTCCAAGTTTCTGTGAAGAAGGCCACATCTGGTGAGAGGGTGTCGAGGAGGTCCCAGATCTCTGCAGCTTGTCTGTGCAGAGAGCGCAAGTTGAGGAGGATGCACCTCAGGGCTTTAGGGGTGCTGGCGTCCAGCGTGGGGGCGGCAGCCGTGGGGATGCGGAGGGTGGTGAAGGTTTGCCGGCAGTGTCAGCAGGGGACCTGGCCATGGGTGGAGTTTGGCGTAGACAGCTGGCAGTTATTCTTCCTTCCGGGGTTGAGTGCGAGGAGGGCAGCTGAGTCATAGCGGTGGGTGGTCAGAGAACCAGGGTCCCTGGTGCTGGTCGCAATCGGGTCGTGGACGGGCACAGACGGGCTTGCGTTTGGCGCGCCTTTGGCGCGCCAGCGGTGCGCCCACTGCGCGTGGCCACCATTAACTAGGGAAGGGGGAGAGAAGCGCAGTTGGGAGGCGGGAGCGGAAAACGGCAGGGGGGAGGGGCCGCGGGGACAGCAACAGTGGGAAAAGGGTGGCAAAAATGGACAGGGAGGACACAGGAACAAGAAGAGAAAATACAGGTACAATTACAATAATACAATATAAGGCACGATAACAAGAGACAGAAAACAGAAACAAAAGACAGAAAAACAGAACAGGAAACAAATCACAAGACAGACAACAGCAGACCAGCAGAAGAGCAAGGCTCTCACACTGGACCACCAGGGATGAGGCGCAGGCAGGAGCCTGCGGGTGGAGGAGGGCCTCGAACACCCACTGCGGTTGGGCCTCTTCAAACTCTAATACCAAGATTCCTGATAGAGGGTCCACAAGTTATTCTACTCTCTATGAGAGTAAGCCGGATAGAGGGAAAGGCCACTTTAAGGCCCTGCTCCTTAACACTCATTCCCTGAACAAGCATGCCCCCCATATCCACGATCTATTAGTTGACAATAGACCGGACTTTCTTTTTCTAACGGAGACTTGGCTTAAAGAAACATCAAATCCCACTATTGCCATGGCCACTCCCCCTGGTTATTCGATGATCAGGAAGGATCAGCCGGTGGGCACTGGCGGAGGCATTGCCATAATTTTTAAACATCATTTCTCCTGCACCACAATTCCTTTAGAAGATATAGTTGGTGCCGAAAGTCTGGGGTTTCACGTAAGGCTGTCAGCACATCAATCGTTGGCAGGCATACTAATTTACAGACCCCCCGGTCCTGCGGGTAGGTTTCTAGACTCCATTAGCAACGCTGTCTCTCCCCTCACCATTAAATATAAACATTGCCTAGTTTTAGGCGATTTTAACATTCATATGGATAATCCCACAGAACAGGAGCCCACGAGACTAGGAGAGTCAATGGCTATCCTGAATTTGACACCTTTTATTCTTCACGCGACCCACGAGAAGGGCCATATCCTGGACCAGATCTTCTCAACCGATAAAATAGTGACTCCTGCCCCAGTCCCTTTAGTATGGTCCAATCACTTTATCATTGAGTTTGCCATTGAGAACGTCCACCACCATTGTAAACCTAAGGGAAGACCACATTCTCACAGCTTTAGATCTTTCAGTCAATTCACAGCTGAGGCTCTAACGGCTGCCCTCAGCAACCACCCGATCCCCTCTAACGGTAATGTTGAGGATGATGCAGACGGTTTGGATAATTGGCTCCAACTCCGTGCTGATCAGCTCGCCCCCTCCTCCTTACGACCAGCTAAGGTCTTGCGTGCTTCTGCACCGTGGTTTACGGCGGCGCTTAGGAAAAGCAAGAGTGCTTGCAAACGCCTAGAGAGGACATGGCGTAAAAACTTCAACCCAAATGACAAAAAAACCTATAAACAGGCGTTGAAGGTGTACTATAAAAAACTTTTGGAAGAGAAAAAATGCTTTCTCTCTTCAAAAATCTCTCAGGCGACTAACCAAAGTAAAGAGATTTTTAAAACTGTCGAGGAGTTTTCATCCCCAAGAGCGATTGCAAGTCCTTTCACGCCTACAGAGGCTTGGACGAATCACATAGCCTCCTTTTTCCACGAGAAAATTAAAACTATTCAAGACACCTTCTCTCTGGTGCCCCCGGCCAAAGGTGGAAATCTAGCGTTTTCCACCTCATCTACCCGACCAAGGGGTTCGCTGCTTACGCAGTTCCTCCCCATCTCCCTGGAGAAATCTCTGGAAATCATGAAAGCCCTTAAATCAGGTTCACCATCTGACCCATGTCCAGCCATAGTGTTGGCGTCAATAGCGGAGGTAACTAACCCTGTGTTAAATCGGATCCTCAATGCTTCCTTGGAGTCTGGGCTTGTCCCTGACAGGTGGAAGAAGGCAAAAATACTCCCCCTGTTGAAAAAACCCTGGTTAGATCCTGAGATAGCCGCCAATTATAGGCCAATATCTCTGCTCCCTGCTTTCTCGAAAGTTCTTGAGAAATATGTTAACAGTGTCATCACTACATATGCTGAAACTAACCTAGTGTTCCATCAGAGCCAGTCTGGTTTCAGGTCAAATTTTAGTATGGAAACCGCGCTTTTAGAAGTCTCGGAGGCCATTAAGGAAACCTTAGATAAAGGCGGGAAGGCCGTGCTGATATTGTTGGATCTATCAGCGGCTTTCGATACCGTGCCCCATGATCAGCCCCTCCTGAGACTTCAGGAGTGCGGCTGTGGGGTCACGGTACACTGGTGGTTCTCCTTTTTGAAAGACCGCCAGCAAACGGTTTGGTCTCCCCCCTTTGCAGCTCCCATTCCCGCTTTAAATGTAGGGGTCCCGCAGGGCTCAATACTCAGCCCTACACTTTTCAATCTTTATATGACCCCCCTGGCTCATTTGGCCGAAGCCCATGGAGCCAAAATTGTATCCTACGCTGATGATACACAATTGCTCTTCACCTATGATAAGGAGGCAGATTTTAAAGGAGAAGCAATCAATGCCTGTCTTTCAGAGGTGTTCTCCTGGCTCCAATTGCACCAACTTAAGTGTAACTCCGACAAATCAGAGATTATTCTTTTTGGTCTTCCCGCTGACAATGTGTGGAGTAATTGGTGGCCCCAGGACATGTCTCCCCCTGCCTCCTCGGTCAAGACAGTTAAAAACCTAGGAGTCAGGTTGGAAGATAATTTATCCATGAACTCGCAAATACAAGCTGTAGCAGGCTCCTGCTTTGGAGTGCTCAAGATGCTCAAGCAGTTCTTACCCCTTCTCTCAGTAGCACACAGAAAAATTGTGGTCCAGGCGTTAATTACATCTAGGCTGGACTACGTCAATGTCCTTTATTTGGGAATCCCAGAATACCTGCTGTCACGCCTACAGGTCGTCCAGAACGCAGCGGCCAGGGCAATACTTATGCTTGGCCCCAGAACACGGATGTCCCCCCATCTTAAAGCCTTGCACTGGCTCCCGATCCGTAAGAGGATAATTTTTAAAGCAATGGTTTTAGCCTATAATTCACTCCACGGAACTGGGGCCCTGTATCTCAGGAAAAGAGTTCAATTCTATCACCCGCGTCGTGCTCCGAGATCCGCTGCACTCCATCTAGCGTGCACCCCCAAATTTCTTCATGCACGAATTGGCGGCCGCTCCCTCCAGGTGCAAGCAGCGCAGCTTTGGAATAGTCTCCCGTTGGCCCTCAGACTGACTCAGGACCTCCTCATCTTTAGGAAGTCACTGAAAACATGGCTATTCCAGCAATAGCTCACTATTTAGTGAGTTAAGAGCCTACAGTCGAACACGCTTAGGTCGTTTGAGCCGGGACACTCAATTGAGTAGCCGTGCGCTCCACAAATTCTGAGTAACATAACATAACATAACATAACACCTACCTGAGCAGGGCAGCGGCACACCAGCGGAGCTGCTGGGGGAGAGAGCAGGTCTCTGAACCAGGAGGTACATATATTGTCAAGATCATTAACATTTTAAGAAAAAACTGCCACTTGCTTTTGGATCTTTCAGACCTACATGATTCAATTGCTAGATGTCCATCTGTAATATTTAGGAGGGGCTCTACACTTAGGGACACTCTTTGCCCCAGCTACATTACAACAACTAAGCAGAAGGGAACCTGGTTACCGCCCAAACCATGTGGATTTTATGTATGTAATTCCTGCAATGTTTGTTCGTTTGGAAGAAACAAAACCAAGCATTTCAGTTTCAATACACCGCAGACACACAGTATTATACATTTTATCATTGTAACACCTGCTTTGTTGTATACGTAATTGGTTGCAAATGTAACATGATTTATGTGGAAAGTACGTCATGTTGCATAAAGTCACATATATAGGAACATCGCAGCGCTCTAAGAAATGGAGATGTGATATACCCTTTGTCTGAACACTACAGAGTGGCCCACCCCAATGATTGTAGCGTCTGGTTTCATGGCATTGATCATATCACTGCGAATGCCCGAGGTGGGGAGTAGGGAATTACACTTAAGACAAACAGAGGCCAAATGGATATGCCGCTTATGAGCGATCACTGACGGACATAATACGGCAAATGAATTCCACCACTTTCTGATTTGAACCAGTTATGTAGATGTCCTCATGATCCATGGTCCGGTAACAGCTAGCACTTCCTGTGCAGATGATTTTCCCTTTGTCTTTAGATTGGATCAGCCCAATACAATAGCCTCCGTTAACAACTTTTTTATTTACTAGATTGGCGTGCAACATGATGATCAAAAAAGCCTCATGTTCAAACCTTGACTGCACTCTAATAATCAGGGTGCCAATTACCTTTCTTGCACAACGTTTGAACTTTTGGTAAGCTATCTAGCTTGGGCCACTGCCTGGAGTTAAAAGTAATTATGGCTATTTTCTTTTCATTTATTGTTGCTTTATCTTACGTGTTAATGGTATTGGCTAGCACTTTACCTGTTAGAACATTTCTGAACTATTGATGTGGATATGATCACCTCACAACCTTGCCCTTGACTTCCTTCTGAGCAAATACATATTAGCATCATTTCCCTAGATTTCTTGTATTATGGTCTATTCAAAATGCCTCCTTTATAGCTTATGATCTTACTTGCGCACTTGTCTAGGTACGATTGTCATTCTAGAGATTGTGTGTACAGTTTCACTCTTGCAATGGTTAGATTCAATGGTGATTTAAGTTTTAGAAATTGCCCTTTGCTCTTCCTTCTGAGTAAATACACATTAGCATAATTTCCCTAGATTTCTTGCATTATGGTCCAATCATAATGTATTTGTTATAGCTTATGAGTTTACTTGCGCACTTGTCTAGGTACGATTGTCATTCTAGAGATTTTGTGTATAGTTTTACTCTTGCAATTATTGGATTCGATGGTGACTTAAGTTTTAGAAATTGCCCTTTGCTCTCTTTCATATGTATTATTGTTGGAATTTTCACTTTATATTTCGCGAGCAATGTGCTCTCCATTTTCGCTTTCTCCATCCGTATATCTTGCCACTCCTATATAATTGTTATTATACATTAGGGCCGCTCTGCATCTCTTCTCTTTTTCTTTTTGGGTGGTACCTCTATGATAAAGGCATATTAGAAAGTTTGAACATTAAACTTTCTTTTCGGTTTTCAATTTCATTACGATACTGATAGGGTCGGCAGTTTTAAAGTGTGGAGGATTAAAATGAGATTTTTATGCTTCCTTAAGACGCTATAATATGGCCGCCACATTTCCTCACTGTTGGATGACCAGCCTTTCAGGACCGGGTTCTTCCGTTACGGGGTCATTTGAACTTGACCTTTGGTTCTATATACACATGCTACGATGGCGTGGGCTGCTGTCACTTTGCCACTTCACTACTTGTGAGAGGAAGGGATACTTTTCTCGGTAAGACAACCTGATCCGGAATGGACATTTTCGATAAGCTGCATGAGGAACGTGCGACCTTGTGGTGATTTGTACCGTCACGTTCTTTGGCATGGAGTATTTACTTTTCTGTTGTCGTCCAGTGGGTTTGTATAGGCGCCAACCGGACTCGGGCACGCTGCACTTATGGGGTTATGCCGGCCCCCTCGAGCACGAAGGGGCGAGGCGGGCATCACGTGCAGTGTGATGTGGCCGACGCTCTGCCCGCCTCTCGCCCTGATTGGGCATCATGGGATTGACCCGGAAGCACTCAAGTGCTTCCGGGGGCACGAAAGGCAGGGCAAGCCCGGCAACCGGATGCTGCCAGTTTGTTCATCCTCGGGGGAGGGGCTGTGGAGCAGCGGAACGGTCTTTTCCTTCGCCGCTCCAAAGCCATATCCCCACACAAGGTCGTGTCTCCAGGACGGAGACTCTTTCTTCTTTTTTCCCCACCCACCATCCCCTGAGGCAGCAGAATTTGATTTGTGCAATATTTTGTTCTTGTATGTGTTGCTGAAAAGGGTTCAAATTGTTTCTCTCCAAATATATGTTAGGTAGTTTGGTAAGTAATTTTTCTTTGCAGGGCGGCGTCATTGTTGTATTTTATGTGAATTGTAAAGTATCCTTGGTCTGGCAGTAAGGTCATGACTGTTGGTAATTTTTTATGGTCCTTAGTAGGCATCACTATTGTCAAATGGGGACACCTGGGGGTGGACAGTGGTATCTCATGGAACTCCAGGCGGCAGTTACAGCCGGTAGGCTGGAAGGGTGTGGAGGGAGGGGAAGTTCCGCTTCCGGTAGGCTTTTGGGCCAACCCCCGCACAACGCATGGGCGCAAAAAACTTGGCATAACAGCACAGCCCCTTGGAGATAATATTGAGGGCGTAGGGGGTGCCCGGGGGAGATAACCTTCTGGGGAACTGGGCCTCCTGTGCAAGGTCACTCCGGTAGGAGGGTGGGACCTAGCACGTTCTTGGACCAGTCATGACCTTGCCGTAGGCTCATTTCGGGATACGCAGGAAAGGAATAATGTTGATCATTTAGTTTATGACAGGAATGGCTATGTATTAGAAACATGTTAAGGTTAGCCATCTGAAATACTGTACATATTAATGTAACCAAACTTTGGTGTATTGATGCAGTGGATTGATGGACAGGTCTTTTCTGCGTAATGTAAATATTGTAAATATGTAATGTTAATCTGTTTTTGTTATGTTTTGAATAAAATACGGCCAGGGTTTTTACGACCCCTAACCCAAGTCACTGTGTTGATGTGAGTTTATGCCTCGGGGGAGGTGGAAGGGTTTGGGACCCCATAGGGCAACAAGTGTTTGAAGAATAGATGTTTTCGGGGGAGGGGATTCGGCAATACCTGGCCATATGTTTATCCGCATGTGTAATTTTCTGTGCCAAGCAGAGTTTTGTTTGGGCCCCTTGAATGGTACGCTGGCACATGGCAGCTTTTATTGCCTTAGTTGTTGGAACACTGAGAGTTTCAGCTGTTAGGCCTTACTCCTAATCTGACACGGGTGCACGTATTGTGGTGACCTTTGGTGGGGGTTTTTTTCTGTGACTTTGGGAGATACAGGCATTGGGTGGAACTATACGATCATCAGTTGGTCGCTCTATCGAGCCATATGGTCAGGGACCCATTTCTTCATTTCCTTTTTTTATTTTTATCTATTTTTTTATTTTACGTTTATTTTTACGTTCAAGGTACACAAGATACATTGCAATTGCTTTATATTATCCTTGCAAGTACTGAGCAGTGACTTATATTAATCCTATTGGTGCAAGCTGTTTCATATCAATTTAACCAACATATTACCAGGATTGACTATTATTTTTTGGACGGACCGTTACTATCTTGATACACTATCTATGAATGCACTTGCATGCTATTACTTTAAGGTGAGCTATTTATGTAAAATATGACCATTTATTGTAGGGAAATATATATGATCACTAAAATAATGCTTTGGTGCTTGAATAAGATATAAGAAATTTATTAGGACGTATTTGCACGTTTACTAAGAATCTACGGTAAAGAGGGTGCAATCGTATTTTATGTTTTAAGATCTACTCATAATGTGGTTTTTGATTTAACTCACGCTGAATGTCTGCCCTGCCTCCCACATGTTCTGTTATCTTTGGTTATTATATTGCGTGTTTTTTCTATAATTTATACATTCTTTTTTATGTACAATGGGCAATGACACTTAAGGGCAGTGTTGCTCTATATGACATTATGATGTAAGGATTGTTTCATGTTTTATGTTTCATGTCCAATGTGCCAGTCTGAGAAATATTGTGTGACTTATGTCAGGTCACGTTTATTTACTCATATTCTCTAATGTTAATTCTACATGTCTCAATGTGACATGTATTAGCGTTTATTGTTTGTATTATATTTTTATATGTCTGTATGTTACTTTCAGCCCTGATGAAGTTCCAGAAGTAGTTGGAACAAAACGCGCTGGCTGGATTTTATCTAATTTGATCAGAGAAGAATCACAGTAAAGAGCGTATTTGGAATACATATCTTGGAAATTTTTTGGACTTCTACTATTTGCTGGTGCACCTTTCCATGTGCTAATATATATATATATTCATTAAAGTGCATTTTCCCTACATTTATGCTTTAGTTCTTGTTTTCAGCTCAGCAGATCATGTAGAAGGTGCTATCATGTATATTGATCCCAAGATGGCTGCCAACACTTCCTGGTTGAAGTGCTGCCAGCCAATCAGATCTCAGCATGAGATCTGTGCTTAGGCTCCGCCCAGATATCTATACTTCTCTTTCCTTTAATATCTCAAAAACAACTAAATAGATTGACACCAAATCACAAAAAGGGCACTTTCTGGACCAAAAGCTACCTTTCTGCTAAATTTGGTGTAATTCCATCCAGTGGTTCGGGCTGCAGTCATGTCTAAAAATCCCTATAGAAATTTCATGGGGAAAAAGTGTTTTGGGACCCCCCTTTTTCTCAGCCCCACTTGATGAATCACCCTGAAACTTTCAACACAGCAGCTGAACTGACTGGCGTACTAGTTTACAAAACATGTTGAAGATTTGTCAAACGGCGTCAAAGTTATTGACAAAACAAAATTCCTGTGGAAACCAGGCCCTAGCTATAACTACCTATTGGCAACCTATAGATATTTCTAGCTACGTATATATATGTATGTATGTCATGATGACAAAGGTACAGCCATTGATCATTAGAAAAAAAATATTATTTTTCATACATTACTAAGGAAAATAAATCTGCTGTGATATAACCAGGGCCACTGGAATTATGCAATTGTGCGGCAGCTGTGTTTTTCTTATAATTATGGATCTGCTGCATTTGCCACAAAATCCATCATCTGCTGCATATTCTGCAGATTTTAACAAAAAATGTGTTTCTAGCTCAAACGGTTCAACAGTTACTCAAATCGTAGCAGCATGCGTTCCCACGCAGTAGAAAGCTATTTGCAAAGTTTGACTGGTCAACTTTCTGTTGTTTATTGCTATGTTTGCATGTAAAACTGTTACTAATGAGGTGTAAGCTATGACCAGACAGTGTTAAGTGTAGAAATGGTAAAATAATTAAGTAAAACTATCAGAAGAAATGTGCCGCATTACACCGCATATTGTGCCTTTTCTTGAGGTATAATTTTGTCAACCCTACTGCATAGGGCCCTGGATATAACATATGACACGGTTACAAAGTCAGCAAAAAATGATTCCTTTGGGTGAGTAGAAGTGAAAAGTTATATTTTCACAAAAAAAAGACAGGAAAAAATAGTCAGTGGTCTTGTGACCACTAAAAACGAGGAATTACTCAATTTAATAAAGGCGTGTAGAGGCAACGAACTGTCATAGTGACATGGAAATTATTTTTAACACATCGCTGAAGTCATATGTTGATCAAATGAACGGCGCTTGTATAAAAAGCAAATTACATCTGTGATCTTGGTGAGTCGACGTTTCACCCACTGGTCACCTAGAGTGCTCACTCATCATGCAAATAGGCTGAGGCTGAGAGCAACCAGTGTTAGTTCTCTAAAAAGCCTAAGTCAAGAAGAAGGAACCTTGTCGAAAATAATTTGTTAAAGAGTGAACAAAGGTATAAAAGAATGTTAATCTATTCAGAGGAAGAACATAAGGGCTTAAATCTGTGCCAGTAGATTAATGTTTAATAAAAGGCCTTGAGTGTGCCTATGCGTTTTCTTCTATGAATTCAATTCTGATGGCCTAGATTAAGTGTACCCTGAAAACAACTCCCACAGTGAATTTTGACCTGTGGCAGTAGTCAATTAGTCAGTCTTGACCAGTAGCCCTATAAAAACGAATGCACGCATACTTATTCTCTATGTGGTGTGTCTGTCTAACTGTACTAAAATCTAGCCTGGGTTAATTGGATCTTTTTAACCTTTTAAACAATTTTAACCCTTTTTAATGTATAAAAATGGAGTAGTTTAATATATATTAATGCTTTTTCTGAGACCTTTTAAATACTGCACTGTACAGCACTTTATTTCATCTTGCATAACTAAACTGTATGAAATGTGTTGTATTTTTAAATGTACTTTTATGGCCAGAAAGGCCGAAATAAAGATGTTTTGAATTGAATTGAATTAATAAAAATGCTCCAACTAAATAACATTTTATTGGCCCACGTTTATTTTCTTTGACACAGTAGTTGTGTATGTGGGCGCGCGTGCGTGTGAGCTCACGCACAAAACTCAATCACTAGTTGAACTGGGCAATGTTGGCTGCAGTTTAATAAAACGTGTCGTTTAAAAGGACAAATAACCATCTGATAATCTGCTCCATCCACGGACGCCGCCATCTTCAACCCATCTGCTTATGGAAGGGGGAAGAAAGTAAGCATATTCAAGTACTTTTACCGACATGCATTTCTGTGTGTGTCTTTCGGAGCACATATTCATTTATTTTCCTTTATATAAATTGAAATGCATAAACACGGAGGGCCTCGTTTTTCGGCCTCACCGTTTCTTAACGTTGCAGTATAGTGAGTGTTAAGCGTGAGTGCTGCATATCACTGATGCAATTTTAAAAGCAAACAGTATTCACTGGCCCAATCTGGTCTCCAGCGAGACGTTGCGGGAATCCCCGGGATCCGAGAGTATTGATTTGTTAATAAGGCGCCTTTGTCCCCGGGCGCATTGACATGCGGGGCCCTCCAGCAGGGCCTCAACAAAGAACACCTCGCGCTCCGAGAGGACCTCTGGGCCCTCGGCCGAGGAGTTTATTATTAACTAATTAGCAACAACTCCTTGCAGCGAGCCGCGTTACATTTCGTAAGCTTTGAGCAAACATTCTGAGCGGATTCGTTTCAAGAGGCCACGCCTTGCCAAGAAACCTCGAGCCGGGGCGGGATGATGACAGGGTGATCCCGGTGTCGCCTTCACCGGGGGCCTGCAGCAGCGGGGCACGAATAGGAAGTGTGTGGGCTGCAGTGCGGGGGGCGGGGGATGCATCATGCCGGTCGTATTACTGCAAGAGCTGAAGGGTGCAATGGTAACTGAGACTGCAGAAAGGGGGTGGCAGCGATGCACTTACAGCTCTGGGGCGCAGTGCACGAACAGCTGATGCAAGAGTCAAAGCAGCGAGAACCCACGAGTCTGGAGAGGCATGAAGCAATGCACAGGCAGCAGGGGTAGGTGGGTGGGGCAGTAGTGCGGAGGGATATTCAGCAAGAGAAAATGTGTATAAAGAGCGGGCATAGCATCTGCCTGAATCACAGATATGCAGACGTGATGCCTGGTATCAAGGGTGAGGAGATGTGGCCTAAAGGCCTCAACACTGTGGAACCAAGTTCGAGTCCCAGCGTGGGCTCAGCATGCTGTGATTCTGAGCAAATCACCTAATCCCCCAGTGCCTAAAATATGAATCGGCCTTTCTGTAATGCAATTTGGAGCTCATGTAAAGCGCTTCAATGCACTGTATAAAACTAAAAATAAATAAATAAAATGAGTGGGGGTTGCAGTTCGGGGGAGGGAGGAGGGTATCCATTGCAATAAATGAAGGACACAGCCGAAACTGAGCCTGGACACAGGGAACTGGAGCCTGGTGCCCGCCTGCACCAGAGAGTGAGGCCTGCAGCAGGGGTGCACTGGCTGGAAGGGGTTTGACTGCAGTGGGCGGAGAAGAGATTTACTGCAGGGACTGAAGTATGCAAGTGATAGTGAGTCTGGAATATGGAACTGAGGCCTGGTACAGCAGCGATGCACTGACAGCTCTAGGGCGCGGGAAGAGAATATTTACTGCAGGAGCATGAAGGGAAACTCGAGTGTGGAGAGGCCTGTACAGGAAGCCTGCAGCGGCCATGCACTGGCACTTACTGTGTCAGCAGCAGTATGCAAGAAAATATTACTGTGGAAGCACAGCACTGCACCGTGGCATTGGTGTCCGTGCAGCTGGAGGCTGCCCATGCAGTGCACTGGCTGTAGGGGCGCGTGGAGGAGGGTGGGGGGTGGGGGGGGGCAAAGGATGGCAATGTTTGAAGCACGCAATAGAAACCAAGTCCGGAGGAAGCAGACACTGGCCCACTGGCCCACTGGCCCGGCAGCAGTCACTGCACCTGCAGCAAGCGGAATATGGAGGGAACGGCCACTTCATCATTAGTGGCACACCCCAGTAAACACCTAAGGATTGCATAAGGAACAGCTGTAAATTACCAGCAGCAATGCCGGGGATGGGGTACAGTGCGGGAATCGGCATTGCATAAGCTGTAGAATGCATGAAAGGGAGGCGGGAGAGAGGGCTCTAGGATTTTGGTGCCCGGATGCACTGAGCTGTGTCTTCAGTGACGGGTGGGCCGAGAAGTGTCGGGTGCGTGTTTTAAATGTTTATGGAATCGGCCAGGCAGGAATCGATGGGTGTGGCCAGCTGCAGGGTGAAGGAAGAGATGTAGAGGGCCAGGTAATGACGAAAACAGACAGAGGAGACCCGGGTTCAATACCGGCTTAAAGTCTATAATTCTGGGCAAAGCACTCTGCCCCTCCCCCTATCTCCGCCCCTTGTCTCTTTACCCTTATGTTAGAGTTCTTCAAACTGAACACAGAGCGCCATATAAACACCTGACTCGAATTTTAAGTCTCAAAAATCGGCGTGATTATTGTAATACGGGGTTTCTTTCACCGAGTTTTTACACGACATTCACAATGAAAACTATCTGGACTGACGAGAACGGAAACCGACTGCAAAATATTATGCTACGAAAAAAACACATACGTGGAAACGGGAAATGTAGGAAGGAGGGCGAGACACTTGAGAACAACGCTGGTTTCTTTATCTTTACTTTATGGGTAAATTTCAAGCAAGAAACCTATCAAATAAGCGAATAGGCCTTATTTTACGCAGGCGCCACGTTTGTTTATTACTACAAACAGGCCCATTGATACATAGACATGCATGTGTGGGTTCAAGTATATGCATTTAAGAGATAGTCTCGTATATAGCTCACTCATACTGGCTGTGTCCCAAGGCTGCAGACCTGACAGAGACTGGACTGAGACACAGCCAGTGTTTCTTGTGTGAAAAAAAGATGGGAAGACACGCTGATTATGAAGCACTCCATACATACACACACTGGGCTCACCGGGCGCCATCTTTAATGGCCGCTGTTTAGTGACGCACCAAGTAACTGGCAGAGATAGCCGTCCCTAGGGAATCGGGCCATCTTTTCTTACTGTTAATCCTAAAAGTGCAGCTATCTCTGGCTCCCTAATCCCCCCGGCATCGCTTAAGAGCTCTCGTGGGCGGCGAGGGCTGGGGGAGGGGGTGTTATAGGGACGGTATATGAGGGCTGTAGGGGGATTGAAGGTCCTGCTTAGGAGGGGCCACCCAAGATAGCTGTAGGCAGCTCCTTGCACACAGTGTGTGCACCACCTAATCGCTATTATGGCAAGTTGTGGAGCGCAGCTTTCCAAACTCTGTGGGCATTGTTACTTCTCTTAGCACATTGCAGCTACAGTGTGCATAGTGTGTTATATTTGCAGATAGTGTTATACAGTATCTAACGTTTAGCCCACATTACTCACCATTTAGTAAATTGTAGGGCCTTTTGCCAGATCTCACAGTGGTGGGGGGCGGGAGGTGGGGGGGCAGCATTCTATTATTCACTTGTCCTTGAATGCCGAAATAATCGCTCTCCCGGGTAGGTTATGAATCAGTCTGCTGCAAGTCAATGGATCAGTCAGCCCCATAATCTGCGTCTTCTGTGCTCTCTTCGTGCGCATTGCGCGCTGCAGAGGTCACACTTCACAGCGCATGCGCCGTTAGAGCGCCCAACGCTTGCTGCGGGAGAGAGCCGGGGCCTGGCCATGCGCAGGCAGGACCGGAAGGCTCGGGTTGGCCTCTACAACAGGCTCCATTCAACAACAACAAGAGAAGGAGGAAGGTTATGTAACTCAGTCATAGCCTCTTTGACCTGCGACCAACCTCTCTCCCATGCGGTGCTCGACGTCAGTGCTGGAGGGGCCTGGGCCCTTCCACCCCTGGCAGCACTGCAGGTGCAGACCGAAGAGGCAGGCTTCTCCACGATGCACTGCGCAGTGGGCATTGAAGGAGGTCTGCGTCCTTCCACTGTAGTATCTACCAGCAGCACAGAGGGTGAACTCTGCATCATGTGGTGCACTGAGGTCAGTGATGAAGACGCGTTCCAACAACCACCACCTGCTTCCAGCCTGGCAAAGTGTGGCCCTCTTACACGCCTTCCAGCCTGGCAAAGTGTGGCCCTCTTACTTTCCAGCCTGGAAAATTGTGGCCCTCTTACACGCCTTCCAGCCTGGCAAAGTGTGGCCCTCTTACACGCCTTCCAGCCTGGGAAAGTGTGGCCCTCTTACACGCCTTCCAGCCTGGCAAAGTGTGGCATGCCTTCCAGCCTGGCAAAGTGTGGACCTCTTACACGCCTTCCAGCCTGGCAAAGTGTGGCCCTCTTACACGCCTTCCAGCATGGCAAAGTGTGGCCCTCTTACTCTTACACGCCTTCCAGCCTGGCAAAGTGTGGCCCTCTTACACGCCTTCCAGCCTGGCAAAGTGTGGCCCTCTTACTCTTACACGCCTTCCAGCCTGGCAAAGTGTGGCCCTCCTACACACCTTCCAGCCTAGCAAAGTGTGGCCCTCTTACTCTTACACGCCTTCCAGCCTGGCAAAGTGTGGCACGCCTTCCAGCCTGGCAAAGTGTGGCCCTCTTACTCTTACACACCTTCCAGCCTGGCAAAGTGTGGCCCTCTTACACACCTTCCAGCCTAGCAAAGTGTGGCCCTCTTACTCTTACACGCCTTCCAGCCTGGCAAAGTGTGGCACGCCTTCCAGCCTGGCAAAGTGTGGCCCTCTTACACGCCTTCCAGCCTGGCAAAGTGTGGCCCTCTTACACGCCTTCCAGCCTGGCAAAGTGTGGCCCTCCTACACGCCTTCCAGCCTGGCAAAGTGTGGCCCTCTTACACACCTTCCAGCCTGGCAAAGTGTGGCCCTCTTACACGCCTTCCAGCCTGGCAAAGTGTGGCCCTCCTACACACCTTCCAGCCTGGCAAAGTGTGGCCCTCTTACACACCTTCCAGCCTGGCAAAGTGTGGCCCTCTTACACGCCTTCCAGCCTGGCAAAGTGTGGCACGCCTTCCAGCCTGGCAAAGTGTGGCACGCCTGCCAGCCTGGCAAAGTGTGGCCCTCTTACACGCCTTCCAGCCTGGCAAAGTGTGGCCCTCTTACACGCCTTCCAGCCTGGCAAAGTGTGGCCCTCATACACGCCTTCCAGCCTGGCAAAGCGTGGCCCTCTTACACACCTTCCAGCCTGGCAAAGTGTGGCCCTCTTACTCTTACACGCCTTCCAGTCTGGCAAAGTGTGGCACGCCTTCCAGCCTGGCAAAGTGTGGCCCTCTTACACGCCTTCCAGCCTGGCAAAGTGTGGCCCTCTTACACACCTTCCAGCCTGGCAAAGTGCGGCCCTCTTACACGCCTTCCAGCCTGGCAAAGTGTGGCCCTCCTACACACCTTCCAGCCTGGCAAAGTGTGGCCCTCTTACACACCTTCCAGCCTGGCAAAGTGTGGCCCTCTTACACGCCTTCCAGCCTGGCAAAGTGTGGCACGCCTTCCAGCCTGGCAAAGTGTGGCCCTCTTACATGCCTTCCAGCATGGCAAAGTGTGGCCCTCTTACACGCCTTCCAGCCTGGCAAAGTGTGGCCCTCTTACTCTTACACGCCTTCCAGCCTGGCAAAGTGTGGCCCTCTTACACACCTTCCAGCCTGGCAAAGTGTGGCCCTCTTACACACCTTCCAGCCTGGCAAAGTGTGGCCGTCTTACTCTTACACGCCTTCCAGCCTGGCAAAGTGTGGCACGCCTTCCAGCCTGGCAAAGTGTGGCCCTCTTACACGCCTTCCAGCCTGGCAAAGTGTGGCCCTCTATACACAAGATGATGGACGGAATGTTGCACAATGGCAAACATTCACCCCCAGTCACAGATCTGGGTTAAATCCATCGTTATTTTGCTTCACAACGCCACCCCTCATACACGCCTTCCAGCCTGGCAAAGTGTGGCACGCCTTCCAGCCTGGCAAAGTGTGGCCCTCTTACACGCCTTCCAGCCTGGCAAAGTGTGGCCCTCTTACACGCCTTCCAGCCTGGCAAAGTGTGGCCCTCCTACACGCCTTCCAGCCTGGCAAAGTGTGGCCCTCTTACACGCCTTCCAGCCTGGAAAAGTTTGGCCCTCCTACACGCCTTCCAGCCTGGCAATGTGTGGCCCTCTTACACGCCTTCCAGCCTGGCAAAGTGTGGCCCTCTTACACGCCTTCCAGCCTGGCAAAGTGTGGCCCTCATACACGCCTTCCAGCCTAGCAAAGTGTGGCCCTCCTACACGCCTTCCAGCCTGGCAAAGTGCGGCCCTCTTACACGCCTTCCAGCCTGGCAAAGTGTGGCCCTCTTACTCTTACACGCCCTACAACCTGGTAAAGTGCGGCCCTCCTACACGCCTTCCAGCCTGGCAAAGTGTGGCCCTCCTACACGCCTTCCAGCCTGGCAAAGTGTGGCCCTCTTACTCTTACACGCCTTACAGTCTGGCAAAGTGCGGCCCTCCTACACGCCTTCCAGCCTGGCAAAGTGTGGCCCTCTTACTCTTACATGCCTTTCAGCCTGGCAAAGTGCGGCCCTCTTACTCTTACACGCCTTCCTACCTGGCAAAGTGTGGCCCTCTTACTCTTACATGCCTTGCAGCCTGGCAAAGTGGGACTCTTTTACACGCCTTCCAGCCTGGCAAAGTGTGACCCTTTTACACACTTTACAGCCTGGCAAAGTGTGGCCCGCTTACACGCCTTCCAGCCTGGCAAAGTGTGGCCCTCTTACACGCCTTCCAGCCTGGCAAAGTGTGTCCCTCTTACTCTCACACATGGTCACACTGAGGTCGTGCTGGAGACGATTAGAACCAAGGCCAGTGTTTGGCATGGGCGTGCTAGGCCAGAGCCCTAGGGCAGCCTTCCTAGGAGTGAATAAACCCACCTGCTCCAAGGTCATACCTGTAACATCTCCCTCTGATTTGGCTGCAATGATTCAGCTTAAATTTCCTTCAATTATGTGTTTTCTACATGCCGCAGGTGTCTGTTTAACACCCAGTCACCCTGCTTCCTTACCCTCGCATCTCACCCTCTGCCACCCACACCACCAAAACCAACACACCCGTCTCCACCCACCACCTCTACAACTTGGCACCGCGACGGAGCTCAGTTTGGGTGATTCTAGTTAGGGAAGGGCGATGCTTGATCTCAGAAGCCAGTCAATACTCTTACACAATCAGCCAGGGCTTGACTGACAAAAGGGCCTCCGTGTGGCCTCAATTTATTCTCAAGCAGCAGTGACGGCGCCACATTTGATTCCATCTGGGGTTATCTGAGTGAAGACCGGCTCTAGTTACAACCCCCACTTATCTGCTAACCCTGCACACGGGCTCCTGACTGTGTGTTCTCTGGAGGCCATTGTTGTAGGGCACACAGGCTTAGTGCCAATATCGGCAACACACCCAACCCGCAAACACAGCAATACCATAATAAAGAACATACAAGACACATTGGTTGCTGGAGAAAACATTGCTGCAGGTTTATTTTGCATAAGAAATTTGCCAACATGGTGGCTCAACTTACGGGCGATCCAAGGGCAGGCAGCCCCTGTGCTGCCTGCCCACCTGATGAGCCAAATTGCACCGTGGCATAACCAATCGGTGCTAACCAAGCGGTAGGGAGGGAGACGGCGTGGAACCTCAGCGCGAAAGGATCGCCGGATGGGCGGGGGAGGTAAATATACCTGGCCCCCGCCCACTCGGCGCGCCGGATATGACGACAGGAAGTGCCGGACCCCGGAGGTCCAGAAACTAGGCCCGGCGGGTTTGTGCCTAATGTGCCACTAAGGTGGCCGCCCTCCCATGGGGGCCCCATGCGTGGGCCGCTGGCATCCTCATTCCTCTTACTGTCAGCCCTGCGGAGATTGTTGTTGCCCCCTCGTCCTCTGGTTGAGTGAAGTGGTCACACCACACAGGAACACAGGGGAGACGCAAAGATGGCCGCGTTTAAAGCACCCTTTTGCATCAAATGCGCTAGTGTTGTTTTTGGGCCATATGCTCTTCTGCCTGCACCCCCAGCCGGTACAGTGGTTTCTAGAGCCTGTGTTGTAATGAAGTCTTGGTGAACCGACGCCCCTGCCTTCTGTTAACAAAGAATCCCCCTTGCAGATGACACCGCTGCGTATTTTTGAAACCCTCTCGTAAACCCCATAAAAGCACTGCCGAACCGGCCCCGGGGCAGACGGCGTGAGGAAGCCTCTGTGCCTAGTCAGGTCAGAGGTCACTGCGGAGAAACCCTGGGCCCGAACTAGCTGCCCAAGCCTTGAAGCAGGTGAAAAGGTGGAGAAATAAATGTTACAGTTACTTGCTTCAGTCGGCGGGGAAGGGCGAGTGCATTTTTTTTAACGCACTGGGCGAAATGCATGATTTAATTATAATCCAAAAAAGCAAATTACGCCAGGCCTGCTGAACAAATTGGAGGCGGCTAAATGCCCTTTTGTGCCCGCAGCTCTGGTGGTGTTTGGGAGGCCGCTGATGCATGAGAAGGAAAGTGGCTGATTTAACTCATTGAGATGCAGGAAGAGGCCTGCCTTCTTTTGAAAAAAAAAGTAAAATAGAGGGGGGAGGGGCGAAGTGGTGCGAGGGGGTCGGGGAGCGAAAAGGAGGGAGAGAAGGAGGGGAAAGTTGCTTTATTGGGCTAAGATTGTCTGAATCCAATGCAGAAAGCATGATGCTCCCGCCACAAGGACCCTCCTCCACCCGCTTCGATCTCCCGCTCCGAACAAGCGCTGCTTTTTTTTGCTCTCTCATCTGGTGTAAACGGGCCTCTCCCCCCGCCTCGAGGATGTGGAAAATACCGCTAAAACCGCAAGAAGGGGATTAGCCCCGGCAGCAAAGCGGTGAGTATGCGGACACTCGGCACTGCTTTTATGTTACCGTATTATCTGAACGTCATAATTATTTACTTTTGTTCGCAGTTTTGCTCTGCGCTGGGGGATGTGTGTTAAATGCTGTATAATCCCAAGGTCCACGTGCGTGAACGTATCATTTTAGCGTTTGATGCTTTCTGATTTTTACATGTTTTGTGACACTTTCCGTGCGCATATCCTCTCTCCCAGCTACGGGTGATGTGCAGTGTATGCCGGGGATGATAATATTATGCAGGCTGTAATGGCGCCTGTCGATTCAAGGCACCGCTTTCCCTCTCTGCGCAGCCGGCGCCGCCTGCCTTCAGCACTGGTTGCTTCCCCGCCAGCGCCCAGTTCTCCCTACTGTCAGCGCTCCAGTCTCTCGCCTGTCCTAGCACCATTTTCTCCTCCTCGTTCAGTACCCAGCAATTCGAGCCCACGTGCATTCCAATCACCATCTCTCCCGGAGGTTTCCGCATCTATCCCTTCCAGCACCAACTCCCCCCTACCCAGCTGTCCCTGGGCCCATCTCTTCCATCATCCGACACCTCTCCCGCATCCAGCTCTTCCAGCTCCATGCTCTGTAATCTCTTCAAGAACCCCGCTTTTCTCACACCGACCCCAGATCTCCAGGCTCTTAGATCTTCAAGCACCCACTTTTCTTAGCAGCTGCTCTTCCGGTAATTTAGGGTTAACACCGGTATTTAGTTATTTTACTGTGTGTGAGTGAATGTCACGGAGAGAATGGTGTGCTCCGGATTCCGATGGGCGGCCCCTTTGTGCGTGCGTGGCCCGGTCCCTGTGTCTGGCGGAGGGAAGGAAGCATGGCAGCCGAGGAAAGCAGATGCAACGTCTTTGTCCCGAGCCGGTTTCATCGAGCCATGAAATGCCTCGGCCGCCCTCTGTACTGACAGGAGAAGGGGCGCCTAGCCGCTGCAGGCGCCCCGTTCTGCAAAGCAGTGTAGCGCGAGCACCGGAAGTGGGGAGGTGGTATCCCTCCACCGAGGTGCACTCAGGAAGAAGTGCGTACCGAGGCACCAATTCATTGCTCTGTGGAGCGGACAGGGAATGCCTAGGCCCCCAGAGAGCACAGCCCAACTCACCGCTTTCACAAAGGAATGCGCACCTGAGAGATAACACACACATTCACTGCTCAATGTCGGCCTGCAAAGCAGAGAAACACAGAGAGATGTAGAAAACCCATTGCGAACCCTAAGAAAAGAGCAATGTGGGATTTTACACGATATAAGCTATGAAGTGTCTTGTTTTTGATGCCTACGACCTATAGGCCCTCCCTTGCGTGGTGTTTGGATTGCGTTGATGTGTTCCAACTCTTTTCTCATAAAAGTAATTCAACATTGAGAGTGCCCTCTTTCGCGAGGTCCGCCGCCATGCCCTGTGTGCACGAGTTAAGGCGGCACTGCTGACATTTCACTGACAAGTGCAAGTGGCAGAGGACCATTTATTTCACGTTACAAACAGGAGTTAGGAACACAATGTCTGCTACCGGACAGTTCTCAGCACGAGAAGAAATGGCGGACAGGCCCCTTTTTTGTGACAACAGCATATACCACCCAGCGAATACACGCAGCCCTCTGCTGTCACCTGTGACATGCACATTAAGCGTCCTGTAGCGGTGTGAGGGCGCAGTGGATACATCTCGCCCCCCCAGAGCTCGGCCTGTCCCGTGCAGAGCGTCACCTCTGCCATGCAGCCCACACACTCAACACCATGGACAGCGAACCCAGAGCGTCTTCTTTCCAATGCGTGGCTTTCCTTACTGACAAATGTGCACACTTTGAGGGCAAATTATTCATTCACCTACATGGTTTTGACATTACGGTTATGTGTAGCGAGATGGACCTCTGCAGTGATATATGGGTTGCCAGCCGTCAGAACACGCCGCCCTCACATTAAGCACAGACACTAAGCTCCATAATTGAAATAACAGACGCATTGTCACCTGCCACGCGCTTCCCACAAACACACCGCCCGCACAAGCACAACACAAGCAGGCAGTGCGGCCTTACATGCCCACCTCTCCCTCCGGACCCTCTCTCTTACAACACACAGACGGACTGCTGCTGAAAGTCGCAGTCACCTGCCACCGCATCCGTACGTGAAGTATGTAACAACAGGCTTGCGGGCCCCATATGTACTCCTCGTGCAGCCTGATCGGATGTCAGCATCACACACGCCCTCCTCTGCCGTGGCGGCCCGATTTCAGCATCGCGCCCCCTCTCCTGTATTTGTGCCTCCTGTGTCAGCAACCCACACTCACTCCTGTATCACGCGCGCCCTCCTGTAACAGTGTGGACGGGTCTCAGCATCCCTCACTCACTCCTACAGCAGTACGGTCGCGTTTCAGCATCCCGCGCGCCTTCCTTCATCAGTAAGGTCTGGTCTCAGCATCTCACAGGACTTTCGGCACTAGTGTCCTCTTGTAACAGTGTGGACCGGTCCCAGCTTCCCTCACTCACTCCCACAGCGGTACGGTCGCGGTTCAGCACCCCGCGCGCCCTCCTGTAACAGTGCGGTCCGGTCCCAGCATCGCACACGCCTTCCTTCATCAGTGCGGTCTGGTCTCAGCATCTCACAGGACTTCCGGCACTAGTGTCCTCCTGTAACAGTGTGGACCGGTCCCAGCATCCCTCACTCCCTCCTACAGCGGTAGGGTCGCGTTTCAGCATCACGCGCGCCCTCTTCTCTGTGGTGTCCTTTATTCGACGCCCCCACATTACTGTATCAGTCAGTCCAGTTTTAGCATCCACACATGCCCTTCTTTCAGGACCATATATATGCATCTCTAAAGTCGGGATTTTTCGGACCAATTAAACATCGTTCACTGTTATGCAAGGTTTAGGCATATTTAGATGTGATCTTTTCAAATGTTCCTACATCATGTCCATCTGAAATTACTGTGCTCCTGTCCGTATATTCCACAGTGCAACATTTGGATACTCTTTTTTACATTGTGTCGATACTCCAGAAGGCTCACAGTCTGTCTGTGTGCACCCGTTGTGTAGCCGTGTTAGGCCTCTATTCGTGATTTCAGGGCTCCAGGGTGTGAAGTAGAGTAAACCCAAGTGTTTCAGAATGTGCTGCACTTGTGCCGCAGCCGGTCACAAGGTAGAAAGCCCGCAGCCAGAGTGAATTCCCCACGAGATATCCTGCACTGACAAAATGAGACCCTGTCCCATTCCTACCGTTCGTCGCTCTGTGCGCGGTGACGTGTGTGTTAGGCCGCAGTTGTCTGCTACTGTTCCGAATTCTGATTTCAGAAACGTGAAGATGACGACATTCTGCGGTAGAGTTTTAGGATTTGGAGACGGCTTTCATATCCTTCAGAGTGCTGCCTTTCAAAGGTGTGCGTGTTGTGAGCTCACTGTACAGCCGCTCACAAAAGAAACGAAGACGTTCGTGCATTAGGCCTGCTGACATTTCCATTGACACTCAGTCAGCCCAAATAAAACATGCCAAGAACGGGCACGTTTTGTATGAATGTGCGATACATAGATACTTTCTTACATAACACTAGATTATCTGGCCCCCACTCCGATCAGTACGGTAATGAAGATGGTGCAATGTTAGTGCTTACGCAGATTGTGGCAAACAGATTGATGGGACAGAGATAGAGTTTTTTTGTACATTCTTTCTCACAATTGTGTTTTAGAAGTTTTATTTGAATTTTTTAAAAATCAAAGCATCATATATATGTTTTATCGACATATAAGCGAATGCACACAAAGCGCTCTTACACTTCATTTGTGCCTTGAGCGAATTTTTAAAGCAATTATATATATATATATATATATATATATATATATATATATATATATATATATATATATGAGATACGTGACATATTTACATAGATCTAGATATATGTGCAGGTTTATATTGAATTATATAGAATTACTGATTTATGTGCACGTATTTATCACACGCTAATATACAAAATGAGTTGCAACTCGATATAGTATGCAGTAATGTGTGTGTGTGGTGTATGGTGAGTAGCGACGCAATGACATCCTCTAAATGATATGACTGCGTGCACGCACCCCTGCACCTATAGTGTAGGAGAAGGCTGTGTGTGAAACAGAGTCCATTTTGGAAGCGGACTCGTTTTTTCACAGGGCTGGGAGCGCTTTGTCGGCGTTGGCTCCTGGGCTCCAGAAATTCCCTTCCGGTACCGTGGATGGGTGTAGTGAACATAATACGGATGTAGTACATTTGCATGCACTGGATAGGGATACAGTTGTATTCTTTTAAAAAACATATACTGGATCGAGTATGAGATGGACGCAAGTTCGTATTCAGATGCATGTATCACTCATAACCTGTGTGTTTTGTAAAACGTAAATGTCCGTTTTAAGAGGCGACGGTAGTACCCTACGTTTGACCTGTGTGTCTTTTGTGGTGAGTTCGCGCGTACTGATGGTATACTTCACCGCGTGCCTTTACGTGTCTGTGTGGCAGTGTGTGTGTTTCTGTGTATGTGTGCCTATACGATTGTGCTTGTTTAATTTCCGTCTAGATTCATATGTGTATTGTGGCGAGCGTGGCTGTGCGTTTCAGAGTGCGTGCGTGTCTGCGCGCGTGTGAGGCCTGTATGGATGTGTGCGTCTTTGCACATGCATGCCTGTGTCTTTTGTGAGCCGATGTGTGGGTGGGTGCTTGTGTGTGCGTTTTTGTCTGTGGATGCGTAGCAGGCCCTCGAAGCTCGGATCATGTGTGTTTTGCGGTGTAAGTCTGTGTGTCTGTCAGTTTGCGTTCCTGGGTCTGTGTATCTGGTTAACACAAACGCACATACACTTCCGACTCCATTGGGCCAGTTCAGAGGCTGCGCCTGTGCTCGTGCCTAATATCTGGGCCCTCTTTGGTTTCAAGGACACTGGGATATGATCAGGACTTTAGGAGCCAACAGCTGCCTGGCTGGTGACGTCAGCAGTTCGGTGTAATCCTCTTGTGCTGGCGGCAGATGCCTTATTTGTTTGGCTGGAGAGCCTTAGTCCGTGATTCTGGAGCAGCCAGCGAGGGGGACAGACCGGGCTGCACTCTGCGCACCCGCTCCGCACTCAGGGCTCAGTGGGGCCGCACACGGCGAACACGGTAACATATTGGGTTTCCGGCTCATTAAGAATGCGATGATTTTGTTCACCCTTTGCATATATATTTAAGCTCAGTTGAGGACATGTTTTTAGCCTTATGCATTTTGGTGGCTCTCTGGTGCCCTGCTATGGAGAATCAACCTCTGTGGTGCACCCAAGGGCCCGAGTTCTTCCGTTCCTGCATTGTGACACTTTCTCTGTTTCTCTGGGTGGATTGGTTTTCTCTATGTTCAGCATTGTATTTGTCATGTTTTTGCCAGGACCTTTCTCTAACCAGCACCACCTTGTACAGTATTTTACTGACTGGCGGAGTTGATGATCAGGTGTGATGTAATGGTACCATAGGCTTCTCATTGCCTCGCTGATAAATGCTGTTCGTGGTGCTTTGCTGTTGCTGATGACGATCTGCTCTCACCTTGTGCATCTCACGTGGTGTTTCTATGTCCATTTGTAGGCTGCGCTTGGAGGCGGCGAGCTCTGAAGGGAAGGAGGTCGGCTGCTCCTCGCACTGCGGCAGGGCCCCTGGCAGCCACGCGGCTCTGCATGTCTATGGACCTGGAGGAGACGGAGCTGCTGTGTCGCCCCTCAGACTCCCTATTCTTCACTCGTAGCCAGTGGCTCCATTAACAGAGCCGGGCCGCCCTGGAGCCGGCGACCTCCACATTCAGGATCTGCATCAACATCTGCTGGAAGGGGCTCCTGCGCGCCCCGGGCCTGCGGTCGGCTCCGGCCGCTGAGACTTCTGCGCGTTGAGGGCTGTCTGCACTCTCCCGGGACCGGGCACGCGCCTCTCGGATCATTTCATGTATTACAGACAGAAGGCACGGATTGTGAGTGTTTCAGATGTATGTGCCAAAGAAAGGTCCAGCACAACCCCCCTGGCCAGGAGTCTGAGCTCCAGGATTGTGCATTGAGAGGCCTTCCTCGTGACTTGGAGATGCAATGACCTTTGCCTCTTCACAGAGGACAGACTCAGGTTACAGTGCGCCAAGCACCAGTCTGTAACGTCCTGTGACGGGTGTACGTTAGCTGCGTCAGAGGTCACTTCAGGAGGTAGCCCTGTACTGTGTATTGTGTAAGCTTGTGTACAGATACAACAATGTGTGTTGGACAATTCAGAGGGTTTGTGGGTGTACAGCTCCACAGAACGGCAAGGAGTGACCCCTCGGACTTCCATGCCAGCGGTGACTACAGTATGCGGCGGTGTTGCCTTGGCGCCCCCTCGCGGACACTCTAGACTTGGACTCTGCGTGTTCACAGCGGACCTTGATTTAATGTCATACAATTAAGGCACGCGGTGAATGCCAAGAGCTGAGCCTGCAGACCACAACAGGGAGACGAGGACACCAACATCTGCATCCAAAGACTTGGGACGCAGAGATCCCAGGGTGTTCGCCTCTGTGCCCTAATTCTATTCCTAAGGGGGTGGTGGTGAACGGGCGGCATGCTAAGCCTGGTGTTTATGGAAATGCGCCTTTTGCCGGGCTCCTGCGTTTTCCCCGAAGCTCCGTGTGCACATGAAGCATGCCCATCAAATGTAGGTAGCAAGCAGAATGGTAACCAAGCAAGGATGCCCGAAAGGTTCTTCTTGTCACCAAAGCTTAGAATTTGGCATTGTGAAAAAAAGAACAGTTCGTGTTATAAGGGTTATGAGGTCTGGGTTAACTGGCCACTGTGCCTTTCGTGATTGGCTATAGCCAACAAGGACCTCGGAGAACGTGGACACAGGTAGGCATGCCTGGAATATTATATGCAAGAAAATAAACACAATGTATGTATTCTTTTCGCATGGGTTTTAAACACACTTTGATATGTATTGCAGCTTCATAAAGCCTCTGTGATGTTAGTGATTAACTATGATTGTAAGGTGGTGGTCGGCAGAAGTGGTGGTAAGAGGAACAGGGAGCAAAGCTGCTGGGGAGCCCCCCTGCGGCCCATGCAATGGGAATAACACATCCAGAGCCTGCCTTTGTGTGCAGCGGCAGCACGGGAGCTGTCCGGGTACTGAAACATCCGCTCCCTCTGAGCCCGGCATCCCTCGGCAGATGGCCGCTGGACGGGCGGAACAGACACCCCCTACTGGCCAAGCGCAGATATGCTCTGAGGAGTACCTATGGTGTGCATCCTTACTGCAAATTCCACATGCACTACTGCTGCAATAGAAAATAATTGCACATCAACCTTTCTCTATATGTTTTATTTATGAAGAACAAATCGTGCAAACCAGTATGCGGAGGAAATGACAACATACAAGACACTGCAGGCAGTTGTACATTACTACTGCCATCGCTATGTCTGCCAATCCGATATCTATCTGCTGTCTTAGGTTTCTATTTGTATATTTATATGTATTGATTTTTATCTCTTGTTTTATAATTTCTTATCGCTAACCTAGGCGATCCTGTTTTACTACTGTGTGGAAATTATCTTTATTCAAAGCGTGTTGCAAGGGAATTCTATCATTGTCAAATATGATTTAATAGAAAGTGTAATATGTACTATGATTCTATATTGCATTGAGGAATTCTAGAGACATCAACAACAAAGGTCCTGTGGTTTCTAAAGGTCATCAGAAGTCTGACATGGCAATTTAGGGTCATTTTATACAGGTAAACTCTTATGTATTTGTTTATATTATATATTTATATTAGATTAGTTAGCTTGAAATGTCTTTTTTTTAAAACTGTAAGTGAAACACTGGACTTTGCGGTATGGATGTCAGCTATATAAAGAAATATTTAATGATGCAGTTAAGAACGTAGACATTTAGAAAAAGAAACCACATGCATTGTTAAAAAAACACATTTTGTCTGTAGATGGAAGAGATTGTCGATGCTTTACCCTTCAAAGTATAGCTCACGAGGGGCATTATTTGAAGCTAAAATGTTTTGGTTTTGTTTGTCTTTCGCGAACTAATAGTTACTAAAAGAATGGGAAATGGCTCGGGCCAATAGAATTTTGCAATTCTGTGGCTCCCTTATATATACATAGTTATGGATTTAATACACTCACCACAAAACTGAATGCATGGTTTGCAAATTTCAACAAAAATGCTGTTACCAGCTTACATGGTTTCAAACAATACTGCCAGAGAATGTGCACCTGAATGGCAAATAACGTCAGCATCTTTTGAGTCTACTTGACACATATTAGATAACCCTGAGGCATAGTTTGGTTCTTCGTTGTCCATAATCGTAGGGTCCTGCAAATGTAAAGCTAGGCAAGTTGGGGGGAGGGGCTGTCATTGTGATGCTGCAATCCATCTTTCAAAGGGGAAATGTGAAATATTTCCCGGATTTCAAGGGCCCCTGTGCTACAAGGTTTTTTTTTTTGCCAGTGTTTGTGCATATATGTGTGCATATATGTATGTAGTATATTTGCATAGGTATGTGTATATGTGTATGTGTGTACCACTTAAGAAATACGCAATTATATTTCTCACATAAGTGTCACAAATGCATAACATAAAAGTTATGTTTTACATCGATAAAGTTCTCTAGCAACATGCAACACACTTAATAAAAAATAATTCATAAAAGACTGCATCCTAAGAAAGCAAATTTCAGTACATTCTACTACAAACCCAACATGATGGCGCCTAATATTTCGCAGTATGTTGGAGAATAGCGGTCCGCGTCGAGATGGTACATCCGGGAGCTTCCTATTGATAAAAGATGTCTGGTAAGGTTAGGCTAAGGACAGATAATAAAGGTGACACGTCGTTCTAGCAGGGACACGAACAGGACAGGCGCGTGGTACGGCAGGGCGACAACATGAGGCCTCGGTCTTCATTTCATCGAGTCGTTTGTCACAACAACGTCCTGATTTCTAAATTCGGTCGTTTTGTTTTTAAATATATAGTTACTTTGTTTGTCGGGTAATTATCTGCTGTTTCATATGCTGGCTGCACGCTACAGGCCTCCCTGTCACATAACCGCGTCTACCAGCCATTCCAAGGGGTACGTCTGTGACCCCTAAAACAGTTAAAAGGAGAACAAGCGGAGATGGCGTCTGTCACCTTTGCTCCATCACAGCAGAGAGCTCGAGCTCGCTGGAGGGCGCACCCCTGTCTGTACACCCTCATCTGTCACCTCCACCGCTCACCACAGAAGAGAGCTCGAGCTCACAGGAGAGCGCGCTCTTGTCTGTATGCACAGGCCACACACGTATAGCTGTCCAGATAAAAACACGGCGACCGAGAGCTCGCCTGGCCCTGGTCAGAAACGCTGTTCTTACCAGTCACAACCCTGCTTCGAATACAGGACGGTGTAAAGGAGGCCAGAGGGGCAGATGAGCGGAGAGGCTCGAGAGGGGTATGGACAGGGGCTCATCAGGGCCTCACTTTGCACAAGGCGCTGTGGCGCGTCTATGCGCATGGTTGCTTACTGATGGCGACGAAGATGGCTTGTCAGAAGCAAAGAAGCACAAGGGATGATTTATGCGATTGATTTACAGCGGACCTAGCGCCAAGAAACAGTGACTTCTTACCAAAAAGCACTTTACGGTAGCAGGAGCCCCTCAAACGCGAGGCTCAGCACGCACAGGCCGTGAGTAGGCCGAATAGACAAAACCGGGGCTGTAGAGGTTCAGGGTTGGGGTATGTTCTGCAGTTCCAATGGTTCTGGATGGTTTGCTGTACAAATTATTTCCAAATACACTTTTACACATTTAAATTGCACCACGTCCCATTTCAGTATCCACGAGAGCATGTGGTGAAAGCAAAACCACAAGCACGAAACTAGGAGCAGGCGCCCATTGTCAATGTTCCACATATATCATTTGTGCCACAGAATAACAAAAATATGAGGGCGGTAAAATAATGTCAAAACTGTCGCTTTATGAAACCTTGAACTTTTAAATTATTTATCGAGAAGAAACGCCTCCTATTCTGAGCATTTACTGCTAGCAATGCTCCTGGAGTCCTCACACATAGCAAGCAGTATGAACCGCCTCAAACCACCCGCGGAAGTTTCACAATTTGCCGTGCCCCTGGCTTGGCAGCTGCTAATTTGCACAACTCGCACAATTACAAATGCAAGCGTTAAATTAAGCCTGCAAACCCGGGCGCTCCACGGGCGAAATCTGCATTAGAGTTAACAGACAGCAGTGTATGGGACAGCAGGACACGTGTATGCAAATGAGCCGCCTGCCCGGCTGCTACCAAGCTCCTGTGCTTCAGGCAGCCGCTCAGCCCCCCCACCCCTCCCAAAAAAAAAAAACAGCTCAGGAGATTTCAAAGTCACACACGACGTACATACTTCGTGTATTTGAAAGGGACAGAACGTGCACTTATCAGTACGGTTTCACTACTTGCAATGAAACAGTAGGGTTACTTCTTACTAGTAAACAGGAACTCCTGCATAGTGAGCACCTACACTTTTATATTTCAATTTCAAGCACTGTGAGGGCCAATTGTGTCTGAAAACGAGTTCGACACGCAGTAACTTCAAATACTAGACCAATACACACTTCAACCCACAGACAGAAACGGATCGGGAATCTATAACTCAAGTTAGGCACATAGGGGCAGATTTACAAGCCCCTTGCGCCACTTCTGCGTCACTTTACCCATGTTAAAAACTACGCAAAAGTGGCGCAAGGGGCTTGTAAATAAGCCCCTTTTATCGCTGGTAACTCACTTATCCCCATATTAAAAGTGACGCACCGGCTGCGCAAGGGACTTATATAGTGCGCAAACGTGAACTAAGCGGCAAGCAGCGAAGTTTCTCTGTGCGTGCGTGCGCCGATTAAGTGCTTTACTGGCAATATCTTTTTTGTGTCCATGTCTAGTTGTGTTTCCATATATGTCTGTGGAATCTGTTTTTCAATTCATATGTGTATCCATACTTTTTGTGTTCTCGGTGTGTGTCTCTCTGTGACTCCCTGCATTCCTGCGGCTATACGTGCATCTCCGTGTCTTTGCGTGTTTGTGTGTGGGGCAGTGTCAGGCTGTGATGTTGGGCTTGACTGTGCCCCTGTGTGCTTGTGTGCTTTTATGCGTGCTTGTGTTTGTGTTCATACGTATTCATGTGTAGATCTGTGCGCGTGCATGTCTCTAAATTCTTTTGTGTGTATTTTAAATTGTTACCGCGATGCAGAAAACTAACTGGTGTTTTCCAGTGTGGACGACTAGTAAACACATGCGTTGTGTGCTTGCATTCAGAAACACAAAACACCCAAACCAAGACCACGGTTCACCCGTTGCAAAATATTATAACATGGCGGAGCTAGGAGCCAGTTTAAATGTTTCCAAAATGGCCTCCCCTCATGTATGACTATGCCCCCTGGTGATCGCCCAGATGCATTCACATTTTGATGAGCTCGTGCATGTGTCATACCGAATTTGCACTTGATAAATTCATCTCAGCCACTGCTTCACTTTTTGACAAAGGACATGCAATTGTTCAGTGACCCAGTTCTTGAAATGCGTCGATGCTCATTGGGCATTCTAGACGCCAAGGAACATATTGAGAGTGCATCGCATTTGTCTATTTGGCCTATTTTCAAAATATCTCCAACTTGCATTAATTTTGGTGCAATGTGTGTGTAACGTGACGCCTCCCCTGCAGGTTATCACTTCACCAAGTGCGAACATCAGCAGCGAGTGTCTCACGGAACAATCATTAGTTATTGGAGTAGAATTTCTTTTTGCATGGCAGAAGGTATATTTAGCGTCGACTGAAGTGCAATGCAAGTTATATTTAACTGCAACCATAAAGAGATTTTCAAAGGGAGTACCCATACCCTGACATGAGGTGGAGATAAAGAAAGGACTGGGGGGCATATTTACAAGCCCCTTGCGCCACTTTTGCGCCGCCGTTGCGTCACGCAAGTGACGCAGCGGCGACGCAAACCATGCGCCGCGTTGCGCTATATTTACAACGTGACGCATCTAGGGAGATGCGTCACGTAGTAAACCCCTGCGCCACATGAAACCTGCGTCAGGTTTCATGTGGGCGCTACCGGCGCAGGGGGCGTTCCGGCGCAGGTACGCCTCGGAAAAGTGACGTAGTGAAATCTACAAGATTTCACGCAGTCACTTTTCTCGACGCTGGTGCGCCAAATCCTTACGCCTGCTTCAAGCAGGCGTAAGGATTGACGCACCATGTTAGGGATAGGGAAAGTTGGGACAGTGCTGGAGTTGCGTCGCGCTTGCGACACAACTTCAGCACTGCGCCAACCTTCCGCCGGCAGATGCGTCACGCATCTGCTTATCCTTGCGCCACGATGCCCCGCATTGTAAATGCGGCGCATCGGACCTGGCGCAAGGGTAAACTTGCGTGACACATTTTCCCTGGCGCATCCCTGCTGATATGCAGGGATGCGCCAGGGAACGTAAATATGCCCCTGGGTGTTTGGACACTGAGGGGCAAATTTGCTAGAAAGTGACGCATCTGTAGAGAAGCGTCACTTTCCCTGCGCCACCCAGAGAAACCCTTGCGCCACCATGGATGTGTCGTATTTACAATACGGCGCACCATGGCGCAAGGATTGACAGTTGCGTCAGAAATTCTGACACATTTGTTGGGGCACAAGTCACCCATTGCTGGAGTCGTGTCGCAAGCACGACACAACTCCACAAAGGCATTTGGGGCCTATTCCCACTACACTGCGTCACTCCTTATGCCTGCTTCAAGCAGGCGTAAGGTTTTGACGCAGTGGCGCCCTAGAAGTGAGGCAGTGAAATCTTGTAGATTTCACTGCATCACTTTTACGAGGCTTTCCTGCGTGGGAACGCCCACCCTGCATACATTATACCATACGCAGATATAATGTGACGCATGGCTTTACAACGTGACGCATCTCCCTAGATGCTTCACGTTGTAAACTGGCCGCAATTTTTACGCCGCCGCTGCATCACAAAAGTGACGCAACGGTGGCACAAAAGTGTCGCAAGGGGCATGTAAATCTGCCCCTGAATGTGTTTGTTGGATACTATTCCGGATGCGCTGCTTTAAGGTGGATTATTCCATTAGTTTCCTGGTTTTTAAAGACTGTTTGAATGTCTAGTATTCAGGCACCAGTTTAGAAGCAAGCTTCTGAGTCCACATAAGAGTAACCCTTTTTTCTCATGCGCTGCCACGCAAAGGTTATGCATCATGTTCACCACAGAACTTCAGAGCACATTTCTGTCCACGAATAATCACAATGATATCTTCTCATTTATAAGTCAGGGCACCCATGCATCTTTGGCCCTTACAAGCATATTTCACCCTGTAGTCCCTCGGACAAGACAACGCAGGCAAAAAACAAAGTGTGAGGCCTCTTACATCGCACATTTTCTTAACCCTTTCTGGCATACACCCTCGTGGCATAGATTCTGGGCCTCATTTATGAGGTTTTGGAGCAGGACAGCACCGCAGGGATCTTGCTGCGCTGCCCTGCGTCAGAAGAAAAGGGCAGTAATGCGCCTTATCAATGAGACACGAGGCATTCCTGTCCTTTTCCCCTGCACTGGTGAACAATGAGCTGCCATGGGCCAACGCAGGCACCCTTGACCCATGGAGCAGGGGTGCCTGTGTTGCGGAGCTGATTGATTTTGTGCAGGAAGGGACACCTTCTGGCACAAAACTGAGGCGATTTCCACTTTCTATGTGTCCCGTAGAATGCATCACACATAGAAAGAGGAAAAGACGAAGAGAAATGAAAACGTTTCTCCTCGTTGCGCCTCCCTAGTGCCACTCCTGGGGTGGCGTTAGAATCTGACGCATTCACAGGTTTACGATTCGTCGGAAATCTGAGAATCCTTCAGATTCCATAGGTGGTGCATGAAAGGTGCAAATATTTACAAGGCTGTGAAAAGCAACGTAAAGTGACTTTGCGTGCCCTTGTAAATATGCTGCAACACATTGCACCACCGGAGCATCAAAAAAGTGATGCTGCGAAGGTGCAAAAGTGCCGCTAGGGGCTTCATAAATGAGGACCTCTGTGTCACATTTTCTGATTTCAGTGGCACACTAGTCTGGCTCCGACGCAAGACCACAACCCCTATATTAGGAAACACAGCACCATAAACCTATGCGCAATGCCAAAACAACTTCTAAATCTGCCGGCTGAACTAGTTAAAGGGGCACAGCTGCGTCAGATACCGTCTCTCCATATATTACTCTTTCAACATGGATTTTGTTGACTTTACCATTCGCTGTAACCTCCCTTCGGACCACTGATTTACTACCTGGAACATTTCATAGCTGGTCTATGGCTGACACAGCTGGTGGACCTCGAGAAATGTCCTACATCATCTTACCACTAGTGAACACCTCCCAATACCATTACTCTGCATCAATTTGCCTAGTTTGCCCATTTCCTCAACCATTATAGGTCTGGTGTTAGCCATGACCTTTTTACTTTAGAAAACGTATATAAGTTATTTACATACTTAAAGAGCCTTTCAGCCAGCCTTCTTCAAGCATTGGTCTCTTGCTATGTCATTCAGATTTTCTTCCACCCACTATAACATGTGACAATAGGTCGGACCACTTCAGTTGTTGGATGACTTCACTGTGAGTGATGTGGCATTCTTACTACTTCACAAGGACCTCACCTGCACACAATGTTGTTACATTCAGTGGCAAGGACATGGCAAAGTGTACGTTTTCAGGTTTCAGAATGGTCAGTCAAGCCGGGGCTGAGAAAAAAGGGGGGGGCAAAACATGTTTCCCCATGAAAATTAGACACAGCTATAGCCAAAACAGCTGTCGAATGTGGCATAAAGCTACCTCTTCATCCTCAAAGCTTGTCTTTTGTGATTTGGTGTATATCCGTTCAGTACTTTGGGAGTAATTAAGGTTCAAATTTATGTTTATATCAGGCCACGGAGGATCCCCAGTTCTGATAGATCTAAAAATAAGATCTGATTGGCTGCCACCACATCAATAATGATGTAGTGGCAGCCATTTTAGGACTCAGGTCTCAGTCCCCCATCTTAGAAAAAGAAAACATATAGACGGGCAGGGAAAGGATACCCAATGGACCAAAAACATAGATTTTTCAGTGGATAGTGGATCCATGTAGCATCTGCAGCACCAGTAAAAAAAATGTCAGGCTCTATCATTTAAAAAAAAAAAAAGCCCCCTTGGGTGGGCCAGGGCAGGGTGGTCGGAGATATGTTTTTTGTCAGGGAAGGTGGGCATGTGCCCATCCTCCCCGAAGCCCTTTGGTTGCCTTCTCCCCTGGGGCGGATTCATTATTTATGGGGAAGGTGGCGTGTGGCCCCCGAGCCTATGTAATGCCACTGGGACCCTCATCCCCCTGGCTGATTCATTCATTTTGGGTAGGGGCGTGCAGCCCCTCCTGCCCAAGCCCCAGATAGGCCCCAATGGACCCCATCCCCCAGGGCCATTTTTTTGGGACGAGAGGGGCAAACGCCCCCCTCCCTGAGTGATAGACCAGCTTCGAGGACCTCATCCCCCTGTGCCCGATCAAACAAACCTGGGTCCCAGGGACCTCATTTCCCTGGCACCGCTGTTCCCTTTACAGGAAGTTTGTCGGCAGGGAGCACAAATTTAATTCCCTACTCGCACTATCCCGGGCAAGGAACACAAAGGTGCTCCAGCACGATGGGATCACAGAAAAATGCTATGAAGTATAATGTCCCTTTAACCTTTATTTTTTGAGTAAAATATATATATAAATAAATATATATATATATATATATATATATATATATATATATACATACCACTCTATGACACTCCATTCTATGACACTACACTCTATAGCACTCTCCCCCACTCTACTGTACTAGTCGTAGAAGCCATATCTCAGGATTACCAATGTTTTTATTTCCAAAGTTGAAAGTGGCAGCGTGCATTTTCTAATCCTTAGTTCTAACGCGTTTCAGCTCCATTACGAGCCTTGATCGCAGGTGGGGCAGGTTACCATGGCATATATAGACAGGAGATGACCTGAATGAACAATTAGTTTTGAAAATTTCATGAAGATTCGTCAAACGGCGCCAAAGTTATTGGCAAATCAAAAAACGCTTTTCCTATGGAAACTAGGTTCTAACTATAATGACCTACTGGCGACTGCTAGTAGGTAATATATATACTACCTACTAGCATATATATAATATAATATATTACCTACTAGCAGTCGCCAGTAGGCGATCTACTGGCGACCTACTGGCGACTGCTAGTAGGTAATATATATATATATATATATTACCTACTAGCAGTCGCCAGATGGTCGTTATAGTTAGAACCTAGTTTCCATAGGAAAAGCGTTTTTTGATTTGCCAATAACTTTGGCGCCGTTTGACGAATCTTCATGAAATTTTCAAAACTAATTGTTCATTCAGGTCAACTCCTGTCTATATATATATATATATATATATATTCACTGAAAAAAACCATAGGTTTCAGGGACGTTATAGTTAGAAATTAGCATTTAAAAAACCTGAGAAATTCACTGGAAAAACCACAGGTTTCAGGGATGTTATAGTTAGTTGGACATTTCACTCATACAAAAACAGAGAAATTCGGCCGTTATTGTTAGTTCAGCTAACTATAACTCGCGCCCCCGCAATGCACTGCTGATGACATCACATATTACATCATTCATGACATGGTCAGTGACATAACTGATGACATCTCAAATGACATCACTGATGACATCACTGATGACATCATCCAGTGACTGTGTGTTTCTGTAAAGTTTAAATATGTTTTTTATATATATATAGGCCAAGGTGTATTGAAGAATGAGTGGGTGTATAAGTGTCTGAATGGATGATTTAGTAGGTGCGAGACTGACTGGATAAGTGAGTGATTAAATGTGTCTTACTGAATGCATGGGTTAGTGACTGATACAGACATTCACACAGTTTAGTTTGTCAGTTGGAGTGTAAGCGGTTGCATGGGTTGGTGAGTAGCTAAATGAGGGTCTATATGGGTTATTGATTGGTTGTCTGAGTATCTGTATGGGTGCCTGAGTGTCTGTGTGGGTGGGTGCGGGGTGTGACTCTCTGCATAGATTTGTGAATGGGTGATTCACTGGGTGTATGGGTTCAAGAGTGCATCTGTGAAGGGCTGTATGGGTGGGTGAGTGTGTGTATGGCTGTGTTCGTGAGTGAATGGATGCCTCAGTGGTACATGTATGAGTAACTGCATATGTGAAAGGCAGTATATGTGAGTGTTGGAGTATATAAATGACTATATGTGAGAGTGAGTGATTGTGAGAGTGGCTGTATGGATGAGTGTGTGCTTGTATTAGGTATTGTATAAGAGTGTAAGTATGTGTTAGTATATATTTGAATAAGTGAGGTGGTGTGTGTATAACTGTATAGGTGAGTAAATGGGAGTGTGATTGATTCTTTGCATGACTGACTAGGTGTGTGAGTAACTCTATGGATGAGTGGAGGTGTGTGAGTGTCTGTATAGATATGTGAGTGCATATGATAGTGCCATATTGATGGTTGACTGCATGTATGAGTGACTGTATGGGTGAATGAGTGGATGTGTGTGTAGACCTAGGAATTAGTGAGTGGGTTTGTACTAACTGGTATTGGTGTGTCTATGGTTTCGAAACTGGTAGTCTGTATTTTAGAGTGGGTGTATCAAAGGTTATATTAGGGTATGAGGAGGTGCATCAGATTATCACGTGGATGATGTCATCAGTGATGTCATTTGAGTTGTCATCAGTGATGTCATCAGTGATGTCACTGACCATGTCACGAATGATGTAATATGTGACGTCATCAGCAGTGCATTGCGGGGGCGCGAGTTATAGTTAGCTGAACAAATTATAACGGCCGAATTTCTCTGGTTTTGTATGAGTGAAATGTTCAACTAACTATAACGTCCCTGAAATCTGTGGTTTTTTCAGTGAATTTCTAAGGTTTTTTAAATGCTAATTTCTAACTATAACGTCTCTGAAACCTATGGTTTTTCAGTGAATTTCAAAGGTTTTTTAAATGCTAATTTCTAACTATGCCTACAAAGGTAGGACATGTGCAGAAAGAGGAAGAAAGGCGCAGAAAGAAGCAAGAGAAATGCAGAAAGAGGCAACACAAGTCCAGAAAGTTGAAGAAAGGTGCAGAAAGAAGCAAGAGATGTGCACAAAGAACCAACAGAGGAGCAGAAAGAGGCCTTGTTGCAAAGTCATCCTGTGCCCCCAACTTTTTGCTGACTGGTACTGGTGGTAACTGACTCTGACTAACCAGGCCCTGAGCTAGTGCTATGCTGAAAGACACTTAGAATACAGTGAAAACACCTACATACACTAGGGTACACTATGGGTTGGGGTACCCCTGTGATTGGCATGACCTGCCCTTTATGGCCCTAGTACATAATAGGGCTGGGGCATTAAAACTACCTCTAACTAAGAGGTGGAGAAGGAGGCAAGAGAAGTAGAGAAAGAAGCAAGACAGGTGCCGAAAGAGGCAAGAGAGGTGCAGAAACAGGCAAGAGAAGTGCACAAAGAGGCCAGAGAATTGCTGAAAGAAGCAACAGAGGATGTACAAAGAAGCAAGAAAAGTGCAGAAAGAGGCAAGTGAGATGCAAAAACAGGCAGTAAAGGTACAGAAAGACGGAAGACGAGTGCAGAAAGAGACAACAGGGGTGCAGAAAGAAGCAAATGAGGTGCAGAAAGAGGCAACAGACGTGCAGAAAGAGGGAAGAGAACTGCAGAAAAAGGCAAGAAAAGTGCAGAAAGAGGCAAAAGAGGTACATAAAGAGACAACAGGGGTGCAGAAAGAAGCAAGACAGGTGCAGAAAGAAGCATGGAAAGTGCAGAATGAACCAACAGGGGTGCAGAAAGAGGCAAGAGAAGTGTGGAAAGGAGCAAGTGAGGTGCAGAAAGAGCCAACAGAGGTGCAAAAAGAGGCAAGAGAGGTGCAGAAACAGGCAAGAGAAGTGCACAAAGAGACAAGAGAATTGCTGAAAGAAGCAACAGAGGTGTCGAAAGAAGCAAGAAAAGTGCAGAAAGAGGCAAGTGAGATGCAAAAACAGGCAGGAAAGGTACAGAAAGAGGGAAGACAAGTGCAGAAAGAGACAACAGGGGTGCAAAAAGAAGCAAATGAGGTGCAGAAAGAGGCAACAGACGTGCAGAAAGAGGGAAGAGAGGTGCAGAAAAAGCCAAGAAAAGTGTAGAAAGAGGCAAAAGAGGTACATAAAGAGACAACAGGGGTGCAGAAAGAAGCAAGACAGAGGCAGAAAGAGGCAAGTGAGATGCAAAAACAGGCAGGAAAGGTACAGAAAGAGGCAAGACGAGTGCAGAAAGAGACAACGGGTGGAGAAAGAAGCAAATGAGGTGGAGAAAGAGGCAACAGACGTGCAGAAAGAGGGAAGAGAGATGCAGAAAAAGGCAAGAAAGTGCAGAAAGAGGCAAAAGAGGTACATAAAGAGACATCAGGGGTGCAGAAAGAAGCAAGACAGGTGCCAAAAGAAGCATGGAAAGTGCGGAATGAAGAAACAGGGGTGCAGAAAGAGGCAAGAGAAGTGTAGAAAGGAGCAAGTGCGGTGCAGAAAGAGCCAACAGAGGTGCAAAAAGAGGTAAGAGAGGTGCAGAAACAGGCAAGAGAAGTGCACAAAGAGGCAAGAGAATTGCTGATAGAAGCAACAGTGGTGTAGAAAGAAGCAAGAAAAGTGCAGAAAGAGGCAAGAGATGCAAAAACAGGCAGGAAAGGTACAGAAAGAGGGAAGCCGAGTGCAGAAAGAGACAACAGGGGTGCAGAAAGAAGCAAATGAGGTGCAGAAAGAGGCAAAAGACGCGCAGAAGGAGGGAAGAGAGGTGCAGAAAAAGCCAAGAAAAGTGCAGAAAGAGGCAAAAGAGGTACATAAAGAGACAACAGGGGAGCATAAAGAAGCAAGACAGGTGCAGAAATAAGCATGGAAAGTGCAGAATGAAGCAACAGGGGTGCAGAAAGAGGCAAGAGAAGTGCAGAAACAGGCAAGAGAAGTGTACAAAGAGGCAAGAGAATTTCTGAAAGAAGCAACAGAGGTGTAGAAAGAAGCAAGAAAAGTGCAGAAAGAGGCAAGTGAGATGCAAAAACAGGCAGGAAAGATACAGAAAGAGGGAAGACGAGTGCATAAAGAGACAAGAGGGGTGCAGAAAGAAGCAAATGAGGTGCAGAAAGAGGCAACAGACGTGCAGAAAGAGGGAAGAGAACTGCAGAAAAAGGCAAGAAAAGTGCAGAAAGAGGCAAAAGAGGTACATAAAGAGACAACACGGGTGCAGAAAGAAGCAATACAGGTGCAGAAAGAAGCATGGATAGTGCAGAATGAAGCAATAAGGGTGCAGAAAGAGGCAAGAGAAGTGTAGAAAGGAGCAAGTGAGGTGCAGAAAGAGCCAACAGAAGTGCACAAAGAGGCAAGAGAATTGCTGAAAGAAGCAACAGAGGTGTAGAAAGAAGCAAGAAAAGAGCAGAAAGAGGCAAGTGAGATGCAAAAACAGGCAGTAAAGGTACAGAAAGAGGGAAGACGAGTACAGAAAGAGACAACAGGGGTGCAGAAAGATGCAAATGAGGTGCAGAAAGAGGCAACAGATGAGCAGAAAGAGGGAAGAGAGGTGCAGAAAAAGGCAAGAAAATTGCAGAAAGAGGCAAAAGAGGTACATAAAGAGACAACAGGGGTGCAGAAAAAAATAAGAATGGTGCAGAAAGAAGCATGGAAAGTGCAGAATGAAGCAATAGGGGTGCAGAAAGAGGCAAGAGAAGTGTAGAAACAAGCAAGAGATGTGCACAAAGAGGCAATAGAATTGCTGAAAGAAGCAACAGAGGTGTAGAAAGAAGCAAGAAAAGTGCAGAAAGAGGCAAGTGAGATGCAAATACAGGCTGGAAAGGTACAGAAAGAGGGAAGACGACTGCATAAACAGACAACCGGGTGCAGAAAGAAGCAAATGAGGTGCAGAAAGAGGCAACAGACGTGCAGAAAGAGGGAAGACAACTGCAGAAAAAGGCTCAAAAAGTGCAGAAAGCGGCAAAAGAGGTACATAAAGAGACAAGAGGGGTTGCAGAAAGAAGCAAGACAGGTGCAGAAAGAAGCATGGAAAGTGCAGAATGAAGCAACAGGGGTGCAGAAAGAGGCAAGAGAAGTGTAGAAAGGAGCAAGTGAGGTACAGAAAGAGCCAACATAGGTGCAAAAAGAAGCAAGAGAGGTGCAGAAACAGGCAAGAGAAGTGCACAAAGAGGCAAGAGAATTGCTGAAAAAAGCAACAGAGGTGTAGAAAGAAGCAAGAAAAGTGCAGAAAGAGGCAAGTGAGATGCAAAAACAGGCAGGAAAGTTACAGAAAGAGGGAAGACGAGTGCAGAAAGAGACAACAGGGGTGCAGAAAGAAGCAACTGAGGTGCAGAAAGAGGCAACAGTCGTGCAGCAGAAAGAGGGAAGAGAGGTGCAGAAAAAGCCAAGAAAAGTGCAGAAAGAGGCAAAAGAGGTACATAAAGAGACAACAGGGATGCAGAAAGAAGCAAGACAGGTGCAGAAAGAAGTATGGAAAGTGCAGAATGAAGCAACAGGGGTGCAGAAAGAGGCAAGAGAAGTGCAGAAACAGGCAAGAGAAGTGCACAAAGAGGCAAGAGAATTGCTGAAAGAAGCAACAGAGGTGTAGAAAGAAGCAAGAAAAGTGCAGAAAGATGCAGGTGAGGAGCAAAAACAGGCAGGAAAGGTACAGAAAGAGGGAAGACGAGTGCAGAAAGAGACAACAGGGGTACAGAAAGAAGCAAATGAGGTGCAGAAAGAGGCAACAGACGTGCAGAAAGAGGGAAGAGAGGTGCAGAAAAAGGCAAGAAAAGTGCAGAAAGAGGCAAAAGAGGTACATAAAGAGACAACAGGGGTGCAGAAATAAGCAAGATAGGTGCAGAAAGAAGCATGGAAGGTGCAGAATGAAGCAACAGGGGTGTAAAAAGAGGCAAGAGATGTGCAGAAACCGGCAAGAGATGTGCACAAAGAGGCAAGAGAATTGCTGAAAGAAGCAACAGAGGTGTAGAAAGAAGCAAGAAAAGTGCAGAAAGAGGCAAGTGAGATGCAAAAACAGGCAGGAAAGGTACAGAAAGTGGGAAGACGAGTGCAGAAAGAGACAACAGGGGTGCAGAAAGAAGAAAATGAGGTGCAGAAAGAGGCAACAGACATGCAGAAAGAGGGAAGAGAGGTGCACAAAGAGGCAAGAAAAGTGCTGAAAGAGGCAAAAGAGGTACATAAAGAGACAACAGGGGTGCAGAAAGAAGCAAGACAGGTGCAGAAAGAAGCATGGAAAGTACAGAATGAAGCAACAGGATTGCAGAAAGAGGCAAGAGAAGTGTAGAAAGGAACAAGTGAGGTGCAGAAAGAGCCAACAGGGGTGCAGAAAGAGGCAAGAGAAGTGCAGAAACAGGCAAGACAAGTGCACAAAGAGGCAAGAGAATTGCTGAAAGAAGCAACAGAGGTGTAGAAAGAAGCAAGAAAAGTGCAGAAAGAGGCAAGTGAGATGCAAAAACAGGCAGGAAAGGTACAGAAAGAGGGAAGACTAGTGCAGAAAGAGACAACAGGGGTGCAGAAAGAGGCAACAGACATGCAGAAAGAGGGAAGAGAGGTGCAGAAAAAGGCAAGAAAAGTGCAGAAAGAGGCAAAAGAGGTACATAAAGAGACAATAGAGGTGCAGAAAGAAGCAAGACAGGTGCAGAAAGAAGCATGGAAAGTGCAGAATGAAGCAATAGGGGTGCAGAAAGAGCAAAAGAAGTGTAGAAAGGAGCAAGTGAGGTGCAGAAAGAGCCAACAGAGGTGCAAAAAGAGGCAAGAGAGGTGCAGAAACTGGCAAGAGAAGTGCACAGAGGCAAGAGAATTGCTGGAAGAAGCAACAGAGGTGTAGAAAGAAGCAAGAAAAGTGCAGAAAGAGGCAAGTGAGATGCAAAAACAGGCAGGAAAGGTACAGAAAGAGGGAAGACGAGTGCAGAAAGAGACAACAGGGGTGCAGAAAGAAGCAAATGAGGTGCAGAAAGAGGCAACAGACGTGCAGAAATAGGGTAGAGAGGTGCAGAAAAAGGCAAGAAAAGTGCAGAATGAGGCAAAAGAGGTACATAAAGAGACAACAGGGGTGCACAAAGAAGCAAGACAGGTGCAGAAAGAAGCATGGAAAGTGCAGAATGAAGCAACAGGGGTGCAGAAAGAGGCTAGAGAAGTGCAGAAACAGGCAAGGGAAGTGCACAAATAGGCAAGAGAATTGCTGAAAGAAGCAACAGAGGTGTAGAAAGAAGCAAGAAAAGTGCAGAAAGAGGCAAGTGAGGCGCAAAAATAGGCAGGAAAGGTACAGAAAGAGGGAAGATGAGTGCAGAAAGAGACAACAGGGGTGCAGAAAGAAGCAAATGAGGTGCAGAAAGAGGCAACAGACGTGCAGAAATAGAGAAGAGAGGTGCAGAAAAAAGGCAAGAAAAGTGCAGAAAGAAGCAAAAGAGGTACATAAAGAGACAAGGGACGCGCCTAGAGTGAGACATTGCTCGTTTTACGCAGACAGTGGAGCGCCTGTGGAAGGGCTCCCTTAAACCTTTCTTGGTAAATTTTCCTGATTGCTTTGCCCTGATTACAGTACTTACTGGAGAGCGCCTGGGAAAGGGCTCTCTTGTGTTTCTTATCACTCACTTTTTCGCCGTTTTTTAAACTTGTATGCTGTGTTTTTAGAATACATAGGAAACAATTTTTTTAAAAAGGGAAAACTACGGATACTCCTCACTTGTGGCTTACCTGCCGGTTGGGTTTGGCGTCCCTCCCCGTTCCAGCGCGGATTCTTCCGTTTGTTTGGAGGGAGGTGCCACCCACCGGAAGTCAGGTCTATCCACTTCCGCCCTCCACCACTATCGAGGTTAGCATTTCAGACTACCCTCACTATAAGAGGACATGCCCAAACAGACGCGCAGCGGACGCGCGCAGCAGGCGCGCCGCCGGCGCACCTAAGGCAAGCCCGTCTGCGCCTGTCCGCGGCCGACCGGGGCCAGGGGCCACAACCCCTGCCCGGTTCTCCACTCATATTAGGAGCTATAGCCTCAAACTAAGAGGAACAACCCCCGCTCTATGCCATTCCTCTTGGAATCTAGCAGACCTACACACCACATGCTCACACTGTGGTTTTCAGCTCCATTCTGCCCCATTAATTAAAAAAACCCAACAAAACATGTACCTCTTGAATGGTAGGTCACTCCCTAAACATTCTACGGAAATTTCCATGCTTTTAGAAGAGCTTAACCCAGACGTCATATTCCTGACAGAGACCTGGCTCAATACTGAGTCAGAACCCGATCTTATCCAGCCCCTCTCCCAAGGGTATCAAATACTACGTGAAGACCGTAAAGTGGGGAAAGGAGGTGGCCTAGCAGTCATCTACAAAGATTGTTATAAGTGCTGCAGTTCTCCCATTTCGATACCAGACTGCGAAAGTCTTTCCTTCGCCATAGACTTCTCCCCCACTAGCACTTTTTCTGGGATACTTTTATATCGCCCACCCGGAACTTTGGGACAATTCCACAATATCCTTCCCCTCATTATAGCCAATCTAGCATGCAGTCCATCCAATTTTACACTACTAGGGGACTTTAACATCCATTTTGATAACACCTCTGACCATACCGCCCTAGAAATGACCACTAGTCTCTCCGCACTACAATTGAAACAACTAGTGCTTAAGCCGACCCATTCCAAAGGCCACCTACTTGACCCTGTTTTTAGCAACTGCACAGATCTTATAGTGGGTACTCCCTCCCCCCTTCCGTGGACGGACCACTTCTTGATCTCCCTCTCTTGGGTCATTCCAGACCCCTACCTTCCTTCCAATACAGTTACACGTAGGGAACGAAACTGGTCAAAACTCCCTCTAGAGAACTGGCTGGTAGCTCTTGAAACTTTCAGACCACCCAACAACCCTGACCCTACTTTTGCTAATGAGGACTACAATGGATGGATTTCTAATTCGTTAGACTCCGTACTCCCCATGAAATGCACCAAACCTAAGCGCAGTACAAAGACTGCCCCCTGGTATTCCTCAGGATTAAGGGAAAGAAAACGTCAATGTAAAAAATTAGAAAGGAAATGGCGACTGGATTATTCTCCTTCCAGTAAAACTGCTTATAGAGAAGCGATAAAGACCTACAAAAATGAAATTAAAATCGCACAGTCGACCTTTTTGAAGAAAAATTAATGCAGCTGCTTCTAGGCCTAAAGAAATATATCGCATTGCAAAATCCCTCCTTAAGCTTCCAGAAAACCCCCCCAATTCCATCAATGCGCAAACTCGCTGCAATAACCTGGCAGAGTTCTTTCTCCAAAAAATACAAACCATTTACACCTCCTTTTCTTCCACTCAGATTGACCTTCCGCCCACCAAATCATTTGAATCAGGGACCGTGCTCCTGGTAACACTCGAATCTCTCCCCCCACTTAATCCCACCATGCTAGAATCCATTATGCATCAGGTGAAATCCGGCTCCCCCAACGACCCGGCACCACCACGCATCCTGCTGTCAGCCACTGTTAACGTCCTTCCCACCATACTTGACTTGCTTAATGCCTCCCTGTCCGCAGGCACTGTCCCGCTTCCTTGGAAGCGGGCCATGGTTAAAGCCCTTCTTAAAAAACCCAACCTAGACCAAGATAACCCTAGTAACTATCGACCGATCTCCCTGTTGCCCTGGTTGAGCAAGATTTTGGAGAAACATGCCAACATAGTGTTGGCAGAGTTCATCGAGATCAACCACCTGCTCGACCCCTCCCAGATGGGATTCCGTCCCATGCATGGGACCAAAACTACTCTGGTTGCAGTGACGGAGGAGGCCAGGAAGATTTTGGATCAGGGAGGATCTGCAGCAATCATCCTCCTTGACTTAAGTGCCGCCTTCGACACTGTAAGCCACAACATCTTATTACATCGACTCACCAGTCTAGGAGTCTCAGGAAAAGCAATAGCTTGGTTTGAATCCTTCCTTTCAGACCGCTCCTTGCAGGTTTTTGAGGGTGATATCACCTCCCCCAGCAAGCCTCTTGGCTGCGGTGTGCCACAGGGCTCTTCGTTGAGCCCTACGCTATTTAATATTTACATGAGCTCACTAGCTGAGATAGTTCGTCCGTTCGGGATAAAAATCATCACTTATGCCGACGACACCCAGCTAGTGGTGGCTCTCAATCAGCCACACACCGCGCACAACAGCCTGAGGGACTGCCTAGAAGAAGTGACCAAATGGATGACATCGTCATGTCTCAAATTGAACGGAGACAAAACCGAGCTGATGCTCCTGGGCAATACCCCCACGCTTACGATCAACTCATTGTGGCCCACCTGCCTTGGCCCTGCTCCCACGCCAAAGGACACAATCAAGAGTCTGGGCATCTGGTTGGATAAGTCCCTTAATTTCAATTGTCAAGCAGCCAAACTATCAGCCACTTGCTTTGGTCTACTTAGGCTTCTGCGGAAGATTCTCCCCTTATTGCCTTTCCAAGCAAGACAGATCATGGTCCAGGGTCTCATTCTGTCTCGTCTGGATTTTGGGAATGCTCTCTACTTAGGGGCCCCCCAAACCACCTTGCGCAAGCTCCAGATTAAACAGAACTGCGCTGCCCGAACATTGCTTCAGATCCCTCGTCGACTTCCAATCAAACGCGGACTAAAGAGCCTTCACCGGCTCCCAGTCAGGGAAAGAATTGAATTTAAGACCCTGTGCATTGCCCACCGAGCCTTCTGGAAAACAGGTGCTGTTATCAATCATTCACTGATCACCCCCTACCATCCGAACAGACAGCTCAGATCAGCATCCTCCTTCCTTATGACAGTACCCAGGATCAAGAGAGCCAGATGTGGGGGCCGGTCGTTCTCCTACAACTCAGCCAAACTTTGGAACTCCCTTCCCTTTCATCTACGTTCAGAGCCCAATCTACTATTGTTTCGTAAACACTTAAAAACCCTGCTTTTTAATAAATCTGAATAAATCTTCAATTGTTTCTTCTGTATGCATTGTCCGTAGCGCTAGGACGCCTGAAGGTAGCTATTGCGCTAAATAAATGGTCATTTCATTTCATTCATTTCACAACAGGGGTGCAGAAATAAGCAAGACGGGTGCAGAAAGAAGCATGGAAAGTGCAGAATGAAGCAACAGGGGTGCAGAAAGAGGCACGAGAAGTGCAGAAAAAGGCAAGAGATGTGCACAAAGAGGCTAGAGAATTGCTGAAGGAAGCAACAGAGGTGTAGAAAGAAGCAAGAAAAGTGCAGAAAGAGGCAAGTGATATGCAAAAACAGGCAGGAAAGGTACATAAAGAGGGAAGACGAGTGCATAAAGAGACAACAGGGGTGCAGAAAGAAGCAAATGAGGTGCAGAAAGAGGCAACAGACGTGCAGAAAAAGGGCAGAGAACTGCAGAAAAAGGCAAGAAAAGTGCAGAAAGAGGCAAAAGAGGTACATAAAGAGACAAGAGGGGTGCAGAAAGAAGCAAGACAGGTGCAGAAAGCAGCATGGAAAGTGCAGAATGAAGCAACAGGGGTGCAGAAAGAGGCAAGAGAAGTGTAGAAAGGAGCAAGTGAGGTGCAGAAAGAGCCAAAAGAGGTGCAAAAAGAAGCAAGAGAGGTGCAGAAACAGGCAAGAGAAGTGCGCAAAGAGGCAAGAGAATTGCTGAAAGAAGCAACAGAGGTGTAGAAAGAAGCAAGAAAAGTGCAGAAAGAGGCAAGTGAGATGCAAAAACAGGCAGGAAAGTTACAGAAAGAGGGAAGACGAGTACAGAAAGAGACAACAGGGGTGCAGAAAGAAGTAAATGAGGTGCAGAAAGAGGCAACAGACGTGCAGAAAGAGGGAAGAAAGGTGCAGAAAAAGCAAAGAAAAGTGCAGAAAAAGGCAAAAGAGGTACATAAAGAGCTAGTATCAGTAGGCCACAAACTAGTGTAGGTAGTACAACACTGCACAACACTAGAATGTCCTTAAAGGGTGGAACCAGTGGATCCACTCAGCCTCAGTATAAGGACATGGCTTTCTCTGACTTGAGAGCCATGTGTGTTGAAAGACACCTGAGGCTAGGACAGAGTCCCTCAACCCTACACCTGATAGATCTGCTGACAGCAGATGATCTTAGATTGGCTCTAGGAGCTAATGGGTCTGAATCAGTGGGTGGGTCAATTACAGTATCTGGGTCAGATGATGAACATCGGAATGACCAGGACTCTGTGATTGAAGAGCCAGGCCTCAAGGGGCCTGAAAAGGACAGAGGAATTCTCCCTAAGAGAGCTGACAGAGTGGAGGAGAGGCATAGGTCCCCTTCCAGGGAATCTGAGCACTCCTATCACTCTGGCAGAGAATTTGTCCAGCAGAGGAACTCATACTTTCCCATAAGAGAGACCTCCTCTGAAAGAATGTGCAAACTGCTGCAGTATGAGGAAGCAAGAGTTGCCCTCAGAACCAAGCAGTTGGCTCTGGATAGAGAAGCCCTGGAAATCCAGAGAGCTTCTAGACGAGAGGGGTTAGAACCCCTTGGTGGCAGCAACAGTGTCCCTAGAGGCAGAGAATCTATTCCAGACCATAGGAACCTGAGCAAGGTTGTTCCTCCCTACCAGAGTGGGGATGATATCCACAAGTGGATAACTGCTATGGAGAGGGCCTGTAGAGTACAGAAGGTCCCCCAAAAGCAGTGGGCAGCAATCTTGTGGCTCTCCTTTTTCAGACAAAGGTAGAGACAAGCTCCTCACTGTTAGAGAAGAGGATGCTGATGATTATCAAGTCCTGAAGAGTGCACTGATAGATGGGTTTGGCTTAACCACTGAGCAGTACAGGTTGAAGTTCAGAGACACCCAGAAGGCACAGACTCAGGACTGGACTGACTTTGTTGATTGTGCAACCAAGGCTCTGGAGGGTTGGCTGGTTGGCAGTAGGGTTACTGATTTCAAGGGATTGTATAATGTGATGATGAGAGAACAGATCCTTAATAATTGCCAGAACCAGTTGTTGCATCAGTACCTGGTGGACTCAGATCTGACCTCTCCCCAAGAATTGGGAAATAAGGCAGACAAATGGGTCAGAACCAGGGTGAGGCAGAAACCCCAGAACCAAGGGAGTGACACTAAGAAGCAAGATCCTAAGGGCTCTGAGAAAGGTGGGGATAAGTCAAAAGACCAGAAGTCTTCACAAGGGCCCCTAAAATCTGCATCTGGTGGGGAGTCACAATCCAACAAGGGAAAAGGCCAAAAGAAGCCCTGGTGCAAATTCTGTAAACGGAAAGGGCACTGGACTTCTGACTGTAACAAGTCCAAAGACCAAACCACCACCACTCCTGCCCCTAAGGCAACTGTTCCCCCTAGTTCAGCTACTGGTGGAGGTGGTACACAGAATAAGGGTGTAGTAGGGTTGACCCTGGGTTCTGAAGTGGACTCTGACCTAGTCAGAGTGTCCACTCAGGCAATGCTGATTTGTGAGGGAGACCTTAATATGTCCTTCCTTGTGAGTCCCAGTAATCTGGGCAAATACAAACAGCAGCCTGTAATAAATGGCAAACAGGCTTTGGCATTTAGGGACACAGGTGCTAGTGTCACCATGGTGGCAGAGGATCTTGTGGACCCTGGACAGATCGTCCTGGGCGAAATGTACCAGGTGACCAATGCAAGCAACGTCAGGACCAACCATAGTCTGGCAGTTGTGAATTTCTCCTGGGGAGGGGTAACTGGCCTCAAGAAGGTTGTAGTCAGTGCAGATCTCCCTGTAGAATGTCTATTGGGCAATGATCTAGAGACTTCAGCCTGGTCTGAAGTAGAGTTATGGACTCATGCTGAGATGTTGGGCATCCCTGCAGAGGTATTTGCTGTGACCAGGTCACAAGCAAGAATGCATGACACTGAACCAGCTCTGGATCCTGGATCAATGGACCGGATGCTTCCCAAGAGGAGGAGCAGTAGGGTAAAGGCAGTGCCTTCCCCTCTGTCTCAGATCACAGATTCACCCCCAGAGGGAGGTGAAGCAGATCCTGAAGAAGGAACTGCCCCAGAGGGATTTGAGCCTGATCAGGTTGAGTTCTTGGGGGCAGGGGGGCCTTCTAGGGAAGATCTGAGTAAGGAGCAACAGTGCTGCCCCTCTCTTGAACCCCTCAGACAGCAGGCTGCTGCTGAGGCTGCTGGGAGTGCTAGTGAGTCCCATAAAGTTTACTGGGATGAGGGACTCCTATATTCTGAAGGTAGAGACCCAGCCCCTGGAGCCACCAGGAGGTTGGTAATACCTCAGAAGTTTAGGGGTTCCTCTTGACCCTAGCACATGACATCCCTTTAGCAGGACACTTGGGCCAAAACAAGACCTGGGACAGGCTTGTTCCACATTTTCATTGGCCACATATGTCAGAGGACACAAAGGAGTTTTGTCGCTCCTGTGTCACTTGCCAAGCCAGTTGTAAGGCAGTTGGCACAACAAAGGCCCCCTTGATACCACTACCTGTGGTGGGGGTACCCTTTGAAAGGGTAGGGATTGACATTGTTGGTCCCCTTGACCCTCAAACTGCATCTGGGCACAGGTTTATCCTGGTGGTAGTGGATCATGCCACCAGGTACCCAGAAGCAATTCCCCTGATTACCACCACAGCCCCTGTGGTGGCAAGAGCCCTCATTGGAGTCTTCTCCAGAGTGGGTTTTCCAAAGGAGGTCATTTCTGACAGAGGTACCAACTTCATGTCAGGATATCTAAAAGCAATGTGGAAGGAGTGTGGTGTAACTTACAAGTTCACCACCCCTATCACCCACAATGCAATGGTTTAGTTGAACGCTTCAACAAAACCTTGAAAGGAATGATTAAAGGACTCCCAGAGAAGCTTAGGCGGAAATGGGACCTTCTTCTTCCTTGCCTGTTGTTTGCATAAACAGAGGTTCCAGAGAAGGGGTTGGTTACAGCCCATTTGAGCTTCTGTTTGGGCATCCTGTGAGAGGTCCACTGTGTTTGGTAAAGAGGGCTGGGAGTTACCTCTCAAGTCCCCCAAACAAGATGTGATGGACTATGTACTTGGTCTCCGCTCCCGGATGGCAGAGTACATGAAAAAGGCAACCAAAAACCTGGAGGCCAGCCAAGAATTACAAAAAGCTTGGCATGACCAAAAGGCTGTACTGACTGTATACCAGCCAGGACAGAAAGTGTGGGTGTTGGAGCCTGTGGCCCCAGCAGCCCTCCAGGACAAGTGGAGTGGCCCCCATACAATAGTTGAACAGAAGGGAGAAATCACCTACCTGGTGAATCTTGGAACTCCCAGGAGCCCCTGAGGGTGCTCCATGTCAACAGATTAAAGCCATATGTTGACAGGGCTGACATGGGCTTGCTCATGGCAACTGATGAGGACCAGGAGGAGGAAAGTGACCCTCTCCCTGACCTGCTCTCTCAGAACCCTGATGATGGGTCAGTAGATGGTGTTGCTTTGGCAAGCAGCTTCACCGACCATCAGCAAACTGAGTGCAGACAAGTTCTGCAACAGTTTAGACATATGTTTAGCCTGACCCCTAGTCAGACTTCCTGGTGCACCCATGAGGTGGACACTGGAGACAGTCTGCCTGTCAAGAATAAAATCTACAGGCAACCTGACCATGTCAGGGACTGTATCAGTACTGAAGTCCAGAAAATGTTGGAGCTAGGTGTAATTGAGCCTTCAGATAGCCCTTGGGCTAGCCCAGTAGTCCTGGTACCCAAGCCTCATACCCAGGGTGGTAAGAAAGAAATGAGGTTTTGTGTAGACTACAGAGGCCTCAATGCAGTCACTAGGACTGATGCCTATCCCATACCAAGGGCAGATGAGCTGATTGATACTTTGGCCTCAGCCAAGTATCTAAGCACGTTTGACCTGACAGCTGGCTACTGGCAGATCAGGTTAGCTGATGATGCAAAAGCCAAAACAGCATTTTCGACTCCTGGTGGGCACTACCACTTTGTGGTGATGCCCTTTGGATTGAAAAATGCACCTGCCACTTTTCAGAGGTTGGTGAATAAAGTTCTGACAGGGATGGAAACTTATTGCTCAGCTTATCTAGATGATATTGCTGTCTTTAGTTCCTCCTGGCAGGATCACCTGGTCCACCTCAGGAATGTTTTGGAGGCCCTGCAGAAAGCAGGCCTCACTATCAAGGCCACTAAGTGCCAGATAGGGCAGAGTCAGGTTGTGTACCTGGGCCACCTTGTAGGTGGAGGCCAGGTTCAGCCTTTACAGAGCAAAATCCAAACCATAATGGAATGGGTTGTTCCAACCACCCAGACACAGGTGAGAGCCTTCTTAGGCCTGACTGGGTACTATAGGAGGTTTGTCAAGGGATATGGATCTATAGTGACCCCCTTGAATGATCTGACCTCAAAGAAAATGCCAAAAAGGTTCAGTGGACAGCTAGCTGTCAAAAGGCATTTGAAGACCTAAAGCAGGCCATGTGCACTGCCCCCATCTTACAGAGTCCAGACTACACCAAAAAGTTCATTGTCCAAACAGATGCTTCTGAGCTGGGTGTGGGATCTGTACTGTCTCAACTGAATGATGAAGGTCAAGACCAGCCAGTAGCTTTTATTAGCAGAAGGCTGACCCCTAGAGAGAAACATTGGTCAGCTATAGAGAGGGAGGCCTTTGCTGTGGTATGGGCCCTGAAGAAGCTGAGGCCATACTTGTTTGGTACTCACTTCATAGTTCAGACCGACCACAAGCCCCTCCTATGGCTTAAACAAATGAAAGGAGAAAACCCAAAACTTTTGAGGTGGTCCATTTCCCTACAGGGGATGGACTATACAGTGGAACATAGACCTGGTACCCAACATGCCAATGCAGATGGACTCTCAAGGTATTTCCACTTTGAACACGAAGACTCAACTGGTCAAGGTTAGTTTAGTGTCCCTGCGTTTGGGGGGGGTTGTGTAGGAGAGTAGGATCTGCCTCTTATGTTGCCCCCACTGGGGACTCACGATGGCCTTTGAGAAGTCAGGAAATCCACTTCTTGGGCTGCAGGGACTTCGGACTTTGGTGGGAGCGGCATAGTTTGCGACCGTCGTTTGTAGTTTTTGGTGCCTGCCAAGCAG